>CM029275.1:15120017-15720017 GCA_016920895.1 Vaccinium myrtillus | reverse complement strand
ATAGGGGGCGAGTATGGAACTCTTTGTTTTACCCCAATTCTGATGGTTAGGGCAAGAGTGAAGCGTACTCGCACCTTCCCTTTTTCTCACTCGCCGTACTCGCAGGGATTGTGGGCTGCTTAAATGGGCCAAGCGAACCCAAAACAGAATAGGGCTTCTCGCATATACACGCAGTGATGGGCCTAAGACTACGGGACTTTGCTGGTCCACTTCCAATCCAAGGTATACAGTACCAGGCCGAAAATAAACAACCTCCTAGGTTTGGGATGTCCGGAGGAATTCGTCGCGTTTGTAAATGCTAAAGGCACTAACTAGTGTACTAATTATTACACTAATTGTCCATGTGACACTCTTCTAGTGTATTGAATATTGCATTAATGTGGTAATGTCATGTGTTCATTTAGTTTAATAGTTGGTACACTAGTTAGTGTCTGTACTCTGTAGCATTGCTCTTTCAAAATTTCTTCCAATCATCGAAAAAATGATCGTGTGGGTGTCGAGCTATAAGCGCAATCGCCTAATCAAAGGATGCCCGATTGACTTGAAATTTTACTAGGAGCTTCGTAACAACAGTTCCTAACATTTTTTTTAAATATATTTTTTGCTTTTGGGATAGATTGCTCCACACGAGGTTTTTTTTTTTTTTCCCCAACAAATTCCGATGCCATTTGAGAATAATCAATCCTCCTACGGCCCAATATTTCTGCGGTGAGTAAAAATCTTGCAAATTCCAAATTAGTAATGAAAAGACATGGTAGTTTATAGACCATTGCTTAGATTTTCACGACGTCGTGTAATTTTATATAAGGAACAGAAAATATTCAGTTCTCAATCTTCACACAGAAATCGGCTCCAAGAAAAGACAATGTAATTTTTTTTTCATGCTTGGAACAATTTCACAAGTTGTAAGGCTGCCCAAGTTTGTATTCTGGGACATGTTTACAGTGTAGGGAATGTTACCAACATTGACCTCAAAAATGTAATTCATTGTCCAAATTGGAATATTTGAACTAAGGACCCTTGATCAACCTAACTTGTGTAATGGAGATTAATTATGTCCTATTATTTTGAAGTCCTTCTTTGATTGAACGTTACAATTTACCATAACTCCCATTGTCCATTGGACCTTGTAGTAACTAAGTTTGTATAAATAGGATTAAAGTGACATAATTTAAAACCACATTAGCGAAAGATGTTTATGAAATACTCTTGGCCTCGCCTCCTCCCAATTTATTTGTTCATATTATGGAACCACAACTTCTAAAGGGGCTTACATTTATAGATCTCCTAATTTTTCAAAAGTTTCAACTTTCAAGATTTGTTGCTTGGATTCAAAAGATCATAAAGGGCAAGAATGAAATTTCGTAGCTTTTTAAGTTCTTAGTGTATGAAATTTTCAAACTAGACAACATTTTGGGATAATCCAAAGTACAATTGTGCAAATAGATTGGGTCAAGTGGAGTACGTGACCCTTGGCTTGTTACGGGGTTGATTGCATGATAAATTAAGCAAAAGTAGTAGTAAAAAGCTACAAACTTTCTTAAGTTTGTTTATGAACATTCTGATGCTTAATTAAACTTGCCTTTGTTCTAATTCCTGGTATAAACTCAAAACTGACTTATTATGTTCTACGAGACAAGTTATTTTCTGACAATACATCGACTTAAAAACTGACTTAAACCAACAATTAGTACTTCGGTCGGCTTGTATCTTGAAATTGTGGAGAGAAGGAATAGTGAAAAGCTACAAATTCTTAAAAGAAATTAAGCGTGAGTTTTCACTACGATATTTTGGGTATTCCCGGTAATTTTGGTATTCTCCCGTAAGTCATTCTCTTCACATACATCAATTAATTTGATAACTTGCAAGCCAAAAATACAAAAAAAAATTCGTAGCGGAAACTCACCCTAAATTGAAAAAATAATTCATAGAACTCATCATAATGACTCGACAGTTTTTGTAATGTGTTTCTACTTCATGTATGTATGGAGCTAAAGATATCCAAATCTCCTCAAAAGACGAACTAGAGGAGAAAAGAAATGTAAGCTTAAATTGATGCTCGGACTCATAATTAAGCATGGCTTCAATGGCCAGTGGCCTAGCTACTTGAATAATGGGACATGTTTTTTTTGGGTAAGTTAATAATGGGACATGTTTATTTGGTGTGTAGGGTATTTTACTAACATTAACTTGAAAAACTGAAATTCATTGTCTAGCTAGGTAGCTAATTTAAAACATTGAAACGAATTTTTCGAAAAGTGTGAAATTCACGTTGCATCTTTAGACATAACTCGGGATTTCGAGTCTAATTTAAAAGATGGTATTTACCATCTTGGTTGTTCCTAAAGAGGTGTTAGCCTGTGGGCACATGTCCCACCGGATAGTAGCATGACTCAAAAGTTGAATTTGGACATTTGTTTGCGGGTCGGGAGTCCCTTGTGGTCACACCCAAGGGATTGCTACATTGGTTATTAGGGATGGCAATCACCCTAAATTGAAAAAATAATTCATCCCCGAGAACTCATCATCATGACTCCCGATTTTGTAATGTTTTCTACTTTGTATGTCCCCGGAGCTAAAGATATCCAAATCTCCTCAAAAGACGAACTAATGAGGAGTCTCCTTAAAAGATTTTTTTGCAAATTGATGCATCAAACTCATAATTGGATGACTTTCAAATACTCGTGGCCAGCTACTTGAATAATGGGACATGTTTTTTTGGGTAAGTTAATAATGGGACATGTTTATTTGTTGAAAAGGTATTTTACTAATTGCATTAACCTTAAAATACAAAAAAAACAATGATTTGATAGATAGCATATAAATTATAAAAGCATGACAAAAATAAGACGTAAAAATATTGTTATCTTATCACAGAGTGTTAGCTATGGTAGGCTTATAGTATAATAAATTATATTATATATTATATTATATATACCATCTGTGAACTAAATGGTGCAACGGGGGAGGAGCATCGGGAGGAGCGGTTCAAAAGTTAACGAATTTGTTTGCATCCCCTACCCGATCCCCCTAAAAATCCATCATTACCCGATTGATCTCATTCCCCCGATTTTTGTAGTTCAAAAAAAAATTTTAAATTGATATCCATTTTTGTATCAAAAAAGTTTCATTCATTCAAAAGAGACATCGAATTTGATGTCCATTTGTGATATAAAATCACTTATTTTATTGATTGTTGCTAGCTATGAATAAAAGCATAGGGGCGTGTACGTACATATAAGTACCTCCAATATCAATTTTCTTATGTTCATGAACCTTGCATGTGTTGCAAAACCCCATGTAGCCTCTCCACATGAATTTGGTACAAAATCATGTGCATGAGCATGAACACAGTTAAAGTAACTTGAATCAAGGTTTCATTAAAAAAAAAAAAAAGCCCTAAATTAGGGTTGGTAGTAGTTAGATTTATATGTATACATAGATGAACCATAGCTCATTTTAACAGATTAATTGGACAGTAAGTACTTGAGTTAGAGTACACGAGTTGAGTTCCAGATTAGGTTAGAGCGAGGAACGGCCACAAAATTCTAAAAGTACAAAGGACGTCAATGCGGTTTTTGCAAACCGCATTGACAAAACAGAAACAAAAATAGGCTAAACAAAAGCAAAAAGTCTACAAGAAAACTACCCCAAAACAAAAACAAAAAAAGGTTTAACACCTGCATGAATTATTAATAGGATACCGTAATTTGTACTTTTGGAAAATACATGCACGTAAAAATCCACAGGAAAACAGTATGTGGTCCTAGTTTAGATCACTCAACTCTTGTTATTTGAGCCTACAACTACAAATAATATGAACATTATATACATTTAGGCTTCGTTTGTTTCGATGTAAAATATTTTACAATGTAAAATGTTTTTCATGTAAAATGTTTTTGCTAACAATGAACTTTTTTACTTTTATTTTAAGGTGTTTGGTTGACACATGACAAAAATAAGAAAAGAACCCATATGACTTTCGAAACTTGTTGAAAGCCTTTCATCATAAGCGTTGTCTTCACGTTAGTCACAATGAACGGGTTTCAGAAATTTGCTACAAATTCTAATGTTGAGGTACAAAATTAATGGTTCATGCATTTCTTCGAACACCTGGAATCCTTGAAAAAAAACATCAGTATGGGGGGAGGGAGAGAGGGAGAGAGTAGCACAGCAGTGGATTGGTCGGATCAAGCCCTTCCCATTTGTTTTTTTTTTTTTTGCCGATTTCTTGCAAAGATCCCTTAAAAACACATTTTAACCACATTTGACGGATCGGATCATCAAAATTCGATCAGGATCTATGAGGTGCGAATGAAGTCTGCATTTTAAGAGTTTGAAAACTCGACGAAGCCGTCCATCAAGAAAAACAAAGGAAGGGAAAACTCCTACATCATAATGTTGATACATGATACAAAGAGAGACCCAGAGCAAAAACATCACCCAACAAACCGTTGGATGAAATACAAAGGTAAACAACATTGGATGAAAACAAAAACAAAAGGTAAACAACATTGAGTACATGAAAACAAAAACCGAATCAAAGCGTCTAGTCCACCCCTTGTTCAAAATTTCCTCTGGCTTCTTTTTTTTTTTTACCAAAAAAAGATCCGTACAGTTTGACTGAGTTGAATCAGGAAGAGAGAAATTGAGGTTCGCATTGTACACTTGTCGTTGTATTAGCACGCTCAAGAATAGAACCATCGGTTACTTTTGGAGACGCTGGACAATGGGAGGGACCACAGCAATACTTTTGAAACCATTTTCAATTTGAGGGTCTCAAGACCGGGTACAATCAAACAAGTTGCTTTGAATACAATCTGCACCAGATGCACATTATACAGTACTCTAGTCTATATAGACCTACTTTCACATGCTTAGTCACATGTTTACTCTCGTTCTCTCTCTTAAACAATCACCTAGCCTGGTCAAGGCATGTTCTCAATTTAGCATCTCAATGCAGGCTAATTTTTTATAAACCAAAAAAGAGAGAGACGAGGTTCATGCTCTGGAGAATATAGAGAACATGCCCCACTCAAATACCAAACTAGACCCTAGCTTACTTTTTGTGGACTGTATCATCATGTGAAATGAATGAGATGATGAGCATATTTCGGTACTACCATCCATTTCATTTTTTTAAATCTATAATACTAGGGACACAACATCAACTATAGCACTTAACCAAGGGCTTGTAGACTATCAGTTATTTCCTAGTTCTCCCACAACGAAGACTAGTTCGAGCCTCGGCAGAGGCGTTTGGGGTTTAGGGTTATGGATAGCTTCTAGATCCCTTCTGGACTAACTCACTAACTTCCCCGCCAGTCCCCCACTGATGTATATCGAATGACAATAAAAAAAAAAAAAAAAAGAAAACTATAGCAATCATGCAGTGCCACGTAAACTGTTATAGTTGGTGTTGTGTCAGATTATTGGGTCCTTAACATTATTGTTTTTTTTTTATATATACTTATCTCAATTTCATATTATAAAGGACTAGAGAATCTTGAGTAGGATCAGTACTGTCAATACAATTACCGTACGTATAAATATAATTCCTAATTCCACCACCCCAACTGGATGATTGTCAAACTCTGCAATTTTTTTTTTAATATATACTTATTTTTGTCTCTTCATTAGGTGAGGTCTTTCTTTCAATTTTATGATGTATATACCCTTTATATATTTATATTAGCATATGATGACTGCTAAGGCCATATAGAAAATTAGTTAATTGACTGTAAGTCTTCTGCATTTCAGAGAATCCAATAATTTTGACCAAAAGATAAACTGCCAAACAATGCCGAAACAGATTAATTCTTTAATAGAAAGGATAGATTGTCATTTCTTGGGTATTTAGTAGATATATACCAGGAACAGGATCCTCTCTAGTCCTTTTAATGGTCTGGATGGTTTATTTTGATCAGTTTTCAGACCCTTCCCAGGTCTTTTTCGTTATCGGAACCATTGATATCGTAGATTTGGTGGAGAAAATTAGACAAGCCAAAATTTATATTAATTGAATATTGTTTAATGTCTTTATGAATTGTCTAAGAAAAATGGGTTTAGAAAAAATTGCAAGACTAGATAATTAAAAATCAAATTTTTCTGAAGATAAATGTGTTTCAAGAATATATTAAACGTTATTTGATTAACCTAATTTTTTTTGGGTGCCCAATGTTCTTGACGTGGTCTACTAAATATATCAACGGTTCCGATCATAAAAATAGACCGTGGAAGGGCCCAAAAACGGACCAAATAGAACTGATAAGTCCCCAAGGGCCTTTTTGTTTGAGGGATAAGAGAGGGGGATAAGGGAGGAAGGGGAAGCTTATTCAAGTGCGTTAAAAGACCAAATTACCCCTCAAACTATTTTCTATTCACAATGCAACATTTAATGAGGGCAAAAAATAATAATTTCTCACATTATCAACTTGTATCCACTCATATTAACTACTACCCAAACCAAGTATAAGCTTATCCCAACTACTTATCTAATCCCCCCTTATAACATATCTATCGTTTATCCACCCTCATTCCTTATCTCACAAAACCTTATTGTCCGACATGCTTGTTGGGAGGAGAAGAGTGTGGGGATAAGGTTGGAGCCGGAACAATTAAGCTAGGGAGTGGGATAAGGATGGGGCTGGAATAAGCCAAGAAGGGAGGGTCCTCATGTTTGGTGTTTGGTTGGGTCTAAGCACCCAGATTGATTCTCCTTTGGATAAGCTAAAACCTTTGCAGATCTTAGCTTATCCCACCCCCACCCCAATCATAAGCTTATCCGAGTGTGATAATACCAATGTGCCCCCAAAGACTCTCCAAATCCTTTTTCTATTCTCATCACGAGGATTACATAAGGGCAACTAAGTAATTTCTCACGTTATTTCTTTATCCACTCATATCAACAACCAAACAAGCTCCTTCTTGGCTAATATATATCCCTTTCTTAACTAATCCCTTACAACATATCCTTCTCTATTCATCCTCATTTCTTATTTCACAAAACCTTATATGTTCGACAAACAGGTCGTAAAGGGACCGGAGAGGATCCTGTTCGATATATAAATATCAATAGGGTTGTTGGGAAATGATCCCATGGCCACGAGAAGGTATGATAGGTGCTCGTGGGCATGATTAAATGCTCTAATCTCGTCATATATTTATGTAGGTCCCATGCACTTCGTGATGACTCTCAAATATATACTACGATGTTATAGGATTGTCGGGCCTGCACTAGGAGTACTCAATAATATTTCTAGTAGAGAAATGGGAGAAATTTTGAAGTAATTATGTGCACAAACCCTAATCTCACTCTTTAGTATGCTAAAAATTATTGAATAATATCCAATGATCAACTACCAATGTGATCCTGTAAATTTTGTACAATAAAAAGATTCAAATGTTTGTTTTTATAGAAGATTATACCTATTCTCTTAGATCTTTGATAGACTTATTTATTTAATAATCATGTACCTAAACTTTTGACTGATCATCTACATATGCTATCCACTACAAAAAGTAAAACTATTTTAAGAATGTGAAAATGGGATGAGTAACGTGGCTTTAGCGCCGCTCCTCGATCCTTTGATTGGAAACTTTAGATGGTCTTTCTTTTTTATAACTCAGAGCGTCCGAGACAACTTACACGCATCTCGATTAAGTATTAAGAGTCCAATACTACCATCCACTAAGAGCACGTCAAATTAAATTTAAGACAAAATTCTATATAGACTGATCTCAAATGAGTGAATAACACTTAAAATGTTTCGGAATCTGAGACTTTAGACTTTCAAAGTCTTTCATAAGTTAGATCGAGTGCAATGGTGATTCATTCTGCATGGTATTACCTACCAATTGACTGTTGACCGTAAATGAGATATGGTAAGACACCATTATCTTTCACTAACCCAATCATACAATATGGAAAATTGTTAGATTTTATTGAGTAATTCTACATTATCAGGTAATAAATCTGTTATACAATTTTGGAAGATTACAAAAGAAGAAGATTGGAGCAGTGCCTTAGAGCTCATTGTTTGTTTGTTAAATTGGGCTAATCTCTCCGGTCCTTCTCATAATTATTATCACGCGTATTTGTGTGGTGAGATGACTTCAAACGCTACCGAGGAAATCGACCCTGTAACCTCGGGATGGTAAAACTTGTCGAGACAAGTCGATTAACCACTGTGACAACTCCTTGCGTGGGGGTGAGCGCATTGTTCGGTTGGCAATCCAGGAGGGACTAAAACCTCATCCACCAACTTAATCAATAACGGTGGATGATTTTGCACAATAATGGTCGACCCTACAACTTGTTCTTTGCAATCTCATATCCAACCAAATGAAGGTGGTGACAGATTTTAATTCTAATATAAGCAACCTATGATTAATTATCCAAGGACACTTTATCATGACTAGCTAATCCCTCAAACAAACATGATTATGCAAACAGATGTCCTCCAAATGATGGATGTGATTAATTTTAAGCTCTTATTAATTTTTTCTTTTGGGTTTGCTGAGTCGACAGATTCCTCGACCCGGGTCCCTGTAGGACCCCCTCCGCATTACACGGTGTAGCGCTTATTCCAGTTGTTTATCTCAGCAATTATTGGTTAATTAGGATTTTAAATCACCTCTTCTAAGGAAGAGACTACGTACGTACGTACGCTTCCCTCGAAGAGTCTTTTTAAATTTTGGACCTTTAAAAACACTTTTGAACGGCTGGGATAAGAGTGCTATTCCGTGCAGACGCGGATGGAGGCGTTAGAGGGACCCGATTTCAAGATTCCTTGCCCAATCAGTCCCTAAAAACAAAAATGGCCAATATTTACTCTTTTGTCCTCGCCACTCCTATATATATAGATATATTCCTGGAAACTCATAGCAACCCATGTTCATTCACTTTCACCTTCCTCATCTTGTGCCACTACAATCTGCCATTTTCTAGAGAGAGAGAGAGAGAGAGAGAGAGAGAGAGAGAGAGAGAGAGAGAGAGAGAGAGAGAGAGAGAGAGAGAGAGAGAGAGAGAGAGAGATGACACAGATGGGGCTTCTCCGGTGGCCAAAAAACACATCCACAGCCACAGCCACCACAGCCACATCAGTTAGCAGATCACATGGACGTTCTAATTCACCAAACTACAATTACTCTTGTGGCTGCTGCCTATCAAAGATATTGAGGAAGTTGAAGAAACGAAGCCGAATGCTACACGGTGGTGCACCGATCCCGAGTCGACAATCCTCGTTCCAATGCCGCTACGACCCTCTCAGCTACGCCCTCAACTTCGACGCCAGCGGCTGCGGGACCTCGTCGGAAGACGAAGATCCGGATTACCACCGGTTCTACGCCTTCTCGTCGAGGTTCGCTGCCACCCCGAAGAGAGTTCGAAATTGTCCAGTACTAGCCACTTCGTTGATTTAGCGAAGGGGAAAGTCTCACGTTATGGATGCAGTTTTGTTTGTTGAGTAGTTTTGTATTTTTCCTTTTTTGTGTTTTTTGTTTTTGTTTTTTGTTTTTTGTTTTTTTTTCAGACAAAAATTTTCAACTTCTGCAAAGGCAGTTTCAATTGGCTAATATACATACACCATCCCAGTCATCGATTTATGTGCCTAAGGTGTATCGTGATTCGTGACTTGCCTAGCCCGTCCCGTTTATTCATCTTGTTGTGTTAATGTGACTTTGTCATGGTGAAATAATCTAGGCCCAGTCTGACTCAAAGGCACGCCAAAATCCGTGTTGTGTCCGTGCTAAAGCCTATCAGACCATGTAAAGAGAAAAGTGTAAAAAAATAAACAAAATTGTGAATATATTTTTTGAGAATCGGATGAAAGGTCGTTAGAACTAACAAAGTAGTAGATTTAGATTCGACGAGTATGATCTTTCATCTAAATAGTCTACCCGTTCTCTTGCCATACATGTGTCTCATTTGTGCAAGTATCGTGCTCGTGTCAGATCCGTGCTTTATACATCCGTGCCGTGCCCGTGTTTTATCGTATCTGTTTTGTGTCACATGTTCACAAGCTGGCCCGGCCAAGTTAACAACTCTATCCATATCGTATCGACAAAACTTGGTTTTCATTCTTTTTAAGTCTCTGTGCTATGCAGTAGTATGCATAAATATCTAGTATTTGTTGTTGTGTGTGTGTTTATTTCCAGTTTGTAAGTAAATTAAGCAACCCAACTGCATTGGGAGACAATTCAGTTCATGTAACAGAGACATGGCTATAAAGAATTTTACCATATGAATGCTTGAAAGAATGGGAGATGACACATCCAGGTTGCCCCAGTGATTTGGACGAATGCCAAATTTTGGGAGTACTACTCAAAGTCTAGGGTTCGATTCCTCGCTGGGTGAGTAACCTAATTTAAGTGGGGGGCTGCGGTGGGTCGCTGGCTAGCTAGTTTCCTTGGAAGTTTGGATTGTGCATTCGGATCCAAAGAGCCTAGGCTGTAGAGTTGTTTCTCCGTCATTTAAAAAAAAGAATGGGAGATGATGTGCATAATGCATATACAAACAGATCTAGGTTCATAGGGTGCCAGATCCTCTGTGCCCAAAACCCATGTGCCTCTGTGCCGAGGGGTTTTGAGCTGTTGGATTGTGATTTTTTTTTTATATTTTAATATTTTTGGGTGATCCAGTGGCCGAAAAACCCCTCGGCACAGAGACACAGAGTTTTTCGACACAGATGATCTGAGCTCGGTTCACAGTAGCGAATCATTTTTAAACAAAAAAATGGTAGTCAATTGTGTACTTGATGGCGTGAACAAGAATT
The DNA here is from genome assembly GCA_016920895.1 of Vaccinium myrtillus. NCBI lineage: Eukaryota > Viridiplantae > Streptophyta > Magnoliopsida > Ericales > Ericaceae > Vaccinium > Vaccinium myrtillus. The sequence continues at coordinate 15,709,242 of CM029275.1, read as the reverse complement.
AAAATATGCGAAGGGAGAGAGGAAGAGAGAGATTTTTAAAATAACCTTTCTATATGTACAGACCATTATGTATGGTGAACAAGAATTTTATCTCACACTAACAATTTGAGTCGTCACTCAATCGAGGAGTTTGAAGTAAAATCTCTCCGTTTCATTAAAAATCTCTCCGTTGTTTTTCGAACATTGGTGGAAACTATTTGATCTCAAACTTGGCCTGTATCGGACCGTATATCGGTCAATATCGGTATCGGTCCCTTGAAAAACTGATACGTATTGGCCAATACATCGCGTATCGGCCGATATTTAAATCCTTAGAGTGGTTTCCTCGATCTTACGTATGAGAAGAAAATACAAACTACTAGCTATGACCACAAAATTCATTCGAATTCTCTTGTCCATTTCACCCAAATTTCATAAAATACAAACTACCATGACCACAATATTTATTCGAATTCTCTTGTCCATTTCACCCAACGGGTGAAATTTGATGCCAAAAGTGATGCTTGCATGGATGCTATCAGAATCTCCATCTGAAACAGGAGCAGACAATGTCAATCTGGTTGCCTTGAGGGGAAAAAGCCAAGATCCATTATCCATATATACGATGACAAAAAATTACAAGATGCTAAATAAATTATTCATGTTTCTGATTATGTCAGAGACCATTTTTCAATAATATGAGATAAAAGAAAAGCAAAAAGGAGATTCATTTTCGTGTCAATTTAAGAACAACTTTTTAAAAAAGAAAAATAATGAGATAACTTTTAAAAAGATCTAATAGGATAAAAAAGATGGCCTGCGACTCAATTTTATACAGACACGTTGCATCCAAGTTGAAGTCGAAGATTTTGAGGTTTGATAGTTATGATTGGTTGGGATTCCACCCCGTGTGGGCCAGATGGGCTTAGGCCCGGAGAGAAGGATTAGGGTTTCTCGTTGTAACTCTATAAATACTCGAATATGTCTTGATTATTTTTTGTGACAAAAGTGAGAGAGAAGTTTTTATAAAACCTTAGTGATTTTGATGATAGAGAAATACTTTAGAGAACGTGAGGCTTTTCATTATTGTGAGATTGAGAGTAAGTGTGTAATCACAACCTCAGATTGCTTTTCATTATTGTGAGATTGAGAGTAAGTGTTTAATCATAACCTCGGATTTTCTCCGGATTATAGTGAAATCCCCCTCCCTGTGAAAGTAGGTCTTATTAGCCAAACCACGCAAATTGTGTGTCTTGCTTTCTCTTTGATTTTACTGTTTTGTGTGTGAACTGCATGTTTGGGCATAACAAACATTTTTGAAGAATCGAGCCATTGTTGAAGCAAAAAGTTTTAGCACGAGCAGTTATCTAAGTTATGTCTTTTAGGCCTTTATGGTTTCCCCCGTTGCTGGCGTTTTCTTTATGTAACGGCGATAACATTGTTGTACTTTTCTTATTTAATGAAGTTCTTGTGCTTCCATCAAAAAAATATTATGCTTCCGCTCTTATTTAACTTGTCCATTAATAAATGAAATCTGTTTAACAAAATGTTTGATTTTTCCAAAATTTGGAGTATTACAGAAGATGCATGGGAGAGTGGAAAATTTTGCTAGAGTATATTTGATTGGATAAGTTTGAAGAGTTTAAGGAAGGTATGGAGAAATCTTGAACCACAATTTATGACTGGTAAACAAGACAATGAGTATATCACATCTAAGAAGTGGTAAAAAAATGTTTCAATTCATAGTCATTATTTCCTTTCAAAAAGGTAAGTACTAGCAAAATCCGTGATAATTTTAAGTAAAAAATAATAGCCCAATGCCATGATGGTAAGTACGACCACCTGTGCACACACAACATCAGCTAATTCAAAAAATTACTCTCCTCGTGTAGCTGCCGCCTATCAAAGATATTGAGAAAGTTGAAGAAACGCAGCTGAATGCTACATTGTGGTGCTCTGGTCCCAAGTCGACAATCATCGCCATGTGAAACAAATATAATGCACTAACGAATCCCACGGGGGAGGGAGGCACCCAAGTTTCATTCCAATTACCACAATTTAATATGCAAGATACAAAGCAATTAAAGTAAAGAGACAAGACAAAAGATTACATGAAAACTACTTATGGCCTAAACACCCTATGCATAAAATCACGGCCTAATACTACTTATGTACTTTCATAATAAGACTAGAAATTACCCAACAAGCCCTTTGTGACACTCAACTCCAATTCTTGAAGTAGTACCCCGTACCTCTCTTTAATTCCATGGACTCCACACGAACAACCATCTTGATCTCTGAGTCAACTCAGCAACGGACCCATCCAGCTTATGTAGGAGCAAAGCCAAAAATGCATGGTGATAAAGATATGATTTTTATGAAGATTTTTTATGAAAATAACTAATCTAGAGCAAATACATGATGAACAAAAGATTACAATAGATTGACAAGAAAAATGATTAAACACTAAGTTTAAATCATATTTAATGCATAAAAACACGTGAATATAATAGGAGAATGTGTTTTGATGATGCAATTAAGATTTTGACAAGAATCAAACTAGAGTGCATATGCCATCCCACTCTGATGTAGTTCTAATGGCTACCATATGCCATCCCATTCATCAATTTACGTTCTCGAGGCGTATCGTGACTTGTTGGAAATACTATAAGTATAGAACTTTTTATACCTCAGAATTTGAAACAAACAAAAATATCAGAAGGAATTGGTTGTTGTTTTAGGTTGAGTCGTGGATTAGATCGCTCTCTTCAAGACGTTTCGCGGCTCCGCCTTTACTGTGCAAGTAGTGTTAGTCATGCCGTCTCCAAGATAAAACAACCCAGAATACAGTCTCTGTCTCGATCTCGATCACCCTAGCACAGAAGAAGACTGGAAAAACAAAATACAATCGACCTTTCTTTCTCTTAGAACTTTGTATACGAAAATGTGCCTAGCCTATCACATTCATTGCTCGTGTTGTGTCAGGAGTGCACTTAGGTATCAGAAGAAACCTTTTTGTGCACAGAAATCTCAATCCAGAGACCTTTTTGTGTATAAACTAATATCTAAAAGAATATATGTTCAAGGGGAAATAGGTTATGTCACACATTTAAATATAAAGTAAAACCATCTAAGAGAGAGAATTAGAGAGAGTGCATCAATCGTAGCTAGACTTGAGATTTGGTGCCGCTTCTGAAAGACAAGAAGGAAATAGATTTCAAGTGGGTCTACACCAAGAAGGAGGATTCAACAAGGAAGAATAACACTTGCTACAAGGCTAGGTCTACCCATGCCATTTTTAACGATGGATTAAAAAGTCATAAACTTACATTAACATTAAGATATATAAATCCTGACACACATAAATCTGGGCAAATGCCACAGTTATTATTACAAGCCAACATATACTCCCTCCGTCCCAATTTAAATGTCCCCAACGGGAGACCGGGCTACTTTGACTTTAAAAAATAAAATACTTTCGAAATTACTTTTAAATTTTTTTTTTTGCACCGTTCAAAAGATCTCAACGAGTACTTTTGAATGGAGTAAAAAATTTTGAAAAAAAATATTTAGAAATACGTACATTTCTTTTAAAGTCAAAATGACACTACTTTACGTAGGAGACATTTAAAATGAGACGAAGGGAATATTATTTTAGTTCCTCCGAATGTTGGTTTCGGAATTCCTTGAATGCTTTCTGGGAACCTTTCACTCTAGTTTTGTTTTGTTCTTTTTTTCCGCAAGGTTGTAGATGCTTTAACGAGCACTATAAAACGGGTATTATAAATTCAAGCACACCTTTAAATAAAACAAATTCACAAGTACATCATCCGGAGCTTCTTTGTGGCCATTTTTTTTTTGAACAGCGAAAGGAATTTTATTAATCTTGAAAGAGATTACAAGATTAAAAGGAGAGGAGAAAAGACGGCATCACAACGAGAAAGATAAATTCCAACTAGGTTGGCACCCACCCTCACGGCTTCTTTGTGGCCATGCCATACATACAATGATGGAATAAGTCTTAATTAAAGTAATAACATCGGGATCTATAAATCCCCACACAAACAAAAGCACAACTCCATGCGAAAGCCACAATTATTATTACAAACCAACAGTAGTAGATAATAAGATTAATTCCATCAGCGAAGGCCACTTATTCAAGACATTTTATTTATTTATTTATTTATTTAAGCAGCTCCGGAAGTATCAGCACTTGATGATCATATCGATACCCCCAAAGATGCACTTGAAGTACAGCAGATACTTAGTGCCTGTAACGGCTGCCACCTTGAAGGTGAACGCAATATAAAGTTTTGTACGGCCGCCATCTTTTGCTTGTAGAATGACAGCGTAGAAAGTTCCCAGGGCTACTGCAAACTTCTTCCATCCCAACAAAGCTCTCACAAACTCAAGGTGTTTACCCTTTTTCTTGTTGTATTCGGCCACAGCAAACTTAGCGGCTTCCAAAACCTCTACATCGAGCTCAACTTCTGAAGCTTCTTCGAATTTCGGTATCGGAATTCCTTCTACATCTTGTTGGAACAGAACTTCTCCTTCCATCTCTCCTCTCCCACTTTAGTTTTAGATCTTCTTTGGTCGCAGATGCTTTGAATCGATAAGAGTTTGATGTATTTATAGGGGGGGAAATGGGGCACAGCCATCTTTTTTTAAGTCTGTGTTATTAAAAGAATTACAGTAGTATATTTCTTGGATTCTACTTATCCGATAAAAAAAAGCAATTCAAACAAAAAACTAATCCAATAAAAACTCTTTTATTTGACATTATAGTTCTATACGCCAATTTTTGTGGAGGAAATATACTTAGCGCAATATTTTTGTAATGGAAAAGTAAGCGTACGAATTAATTGAGCTGTGTGCAAGCTGATCCGAACATCGAGTTATAAAAAAATTGCTAAGACATACTCTTATGTGCTCATTAGTGAGATGCTCGAAACCATGAATGAATGATGCATGGTAATAAACACAGTAAATTGATTTGGGTCTCTAGGCTTGCCCTCCCTGATACCATTCGGTTTTGATTTGGGGTCATGGTTCTGCAGCATAATGTCCATGTACCCCCTTGGTTCTTGGAGGTTTAAGGGGCCACGTTTCAGTGGTGTTCTAAGAGCAACTATTTTGTACATATTGCTAAGGTCAGATCTGTCTCCAGTTATCCCCTGCCAATATCTCCAACGATTAAGGGCTAGATGGGTTTTGTTATTGTTGTTGTTAAGACATACTCTTAATTTTGTAAAAATTTTATATCCATCTCAAACGCATTGGCCATGAGCGAAGAGGTATATAATGCTATTATGATCACCCATTTCAGAGTACAAATTTGTTCACCAATATCCTTAAAAAAGGGTGAACTTTACCCTTTCTTTTGCTTGTTGAAATGGTGTAGGTCCCATCAAAAAGTGATGTCATCCCACCAAAGAGTGTAATCAACCTTACCAAAAAGTGTATTACATAGGTGGGATCTACACCATTTTAATCAATAAGATGGATGGTAATGTTCACCCTCTTTTAAGGAGGGTGAACAAAATTGCACTCTCCATTTCATACGCAAGCAAAGTAGGATTGTATTTTCTTAACATCCCCCTCACATGCCCTTTCGATGCTTCATCAATTGTTTCTCGATGTACCCTTTGAAGTTCTTTAATTAAAATTTTCCTTTTGCTGATCAAAAAAAAAAAAAAAACCCTTACGTGTAGCCCGTTTTAAAGTCTGTCACATATAGCCTCTTTTTAGGTGTATCGACATACAACCTTTTAGGTGGGTCTGTGAAATTAGAGGTGTAGTGGTACCATAAAGTATCTTACTTACAGTATTTGATATCAGTGTCTAGTGTGCTATTGTAATACCCCCAAATTTGGGAGAAGTGAGTACTTAGTTCTACATTGGTTGGGAGCTAGAGATTCACTTGGTATATTAACACCCACCTTGGGCTTACATGATGCCTTCTTAGGTATACATTTTAAGGCCAAGTGTTTGGGCTAAAAATGGGTCCATGGTCAACCGGGTCAAGTCGTTATAAATGGTATCAAAGCCCTGCCTTTGTTAAAGTGGTGGTTAGGATGCACTCTGCCACCTCGAACTCCAAGGGAGGTCGTTGGGATTATGAAATGAGGACATTGCATCCCTAAGGAGAGAATTAGATTGTAATACTCCAAGATTTGGGAGAAGTAAGTATACTTAATCCCACATTCGTTGGGAGCTAGAGTTTCACTTGCTATATTAACACCCACCTAGGGCTACGTGGCACGTTCGAAGGTCTACCTTTTAAGGCCAAGTGTTTGAGCCGAAAAGGAGTCCATAGTTAGCCGGATCGATCGGGACATTACAGCTAAGAGGGATGTACTTTTAATTCTGAAGGGAAGGAGTGGGTTCTTCATCCACATTGCTCAAGGAATCTACAGAAAATTGATCAAAGATATAATTCAATCAAGAATCACTTTGGTTCTTCAATGTAATTCTCATATTTTTAAAACAAGTTTTCAAACATGGTTTTTGCATTAGTGGAAAAAAATTGATCTCAAACTCCGAATTTTATGAGAGTCTTTTCAAGAATTTCTTACGCCATTTGCTTTATAACCGGAAGTTAAAAGGAATCATCGCCAATAAGACAAGAATCCTAATGGTATTTTCAAGAATTTCTTTTTGCAGATTTGGAGATGAGACTATGACATAGAGAAAAAGTAGAAAGAAGATTCATTCGTCATACTATCAATTTCCGAATAACTTTTAAAAGGGAGAATAATTAATAAGTTAACGTTGGAAATAAAAATAGCGTAAAGAATACGCCATGTTCGACTCCACTCCAAAAGAGATTGTAGACGGATACGTATCCTTGGACAAAGAACAGATACCAATTAAGAAAAAATAAAAAAACCCACCAAAGGAAACACAAAAAGATATCATTGTGGGTTTACAAAATGTTGTCGTTTCGTTCCACTACACAGCCTGTGGTGACATAGAGAAAAAGTCATCACAGGCCCCCCGCTTCCGACCATGACATAGAGAAAAAGTAGAAAGAAGATTCATTCGTTATACTATCAATTTCCGAATAACTTTTAAAAGGGAGAATAATTAATAAGTTAACGTTGGAAATAAAAATAGCGTAAAGAAGACGCCATGTTCGACTCCACTCCAAAAGAGATTGTAGACGGATACGTATCCTTGGACAAAGAACAGATACCAACTACAACTATCACTTCTTTGAATTCTCTAATCAATTTCACCCAACAAATGAAATAGAAGTGCAATCCCGATATCCGAATCGCTTTCTTTTCTTCTTTTTTTGAAACTAAGCAAGAGATTCAGCTTATGGAGATGATTAAAACCCTATCCGAGAGCCACAAACCTCTAAAAGTGATGCCAAAAGTGATGCTATCAGAATCTCCATCTGAAACAGAACCAATTACCAGACAATGTCAATCTGGTCGCCTTGTGGAGGAAAGCCAACATCTATGTTTCACGATAATTCAAAAAAAAAAAAAAACTATTCTCCTTCCGTACCTTTCTAAGTGTATTGCTTCATAAATTCAACTTATTAAAAAAATATCATTATTATATCTTTCACATCAACTTTTACCTCCATTATACACTTTGCACATCAGCTTTTACCTCCACTTCCAAGATTATACTCCACTTTTACCAATCCACTCTATATCCACTAACTTTTCAAAAAGGCAAATGATAATTGTACAAACGGTTATCCATTAATTTTTTAAAACACACTTATTAAGGGACAACTGTCTATAATAAAAAAGGGACGGAGAGATTAGTAGAGTATTCCATTTTGGTTTGTCTTGTAATAAGTATTTGTTTTGAAAAGTTAATGACTATATATATATATATAGGGGGCGGTTCTGTTAACACAACATTTGACACAAATTTTTTTTTGTGAACCCCATGCGAATGATCGGAGACGTTCAATTTATTTAAATATGTTTTTAAGATTACTTGTAAAAAATCAACTCATTTGAATATCGGTAAGGGCTTGATTAGTTCATTTAGTTGATTCCTGTCAAATTTTACACGATAAATTTGAATGAACCGATTGTTGAACCGCTTTTCCACCAACTCTCCTAAAACCAATTGGTGTTAGGAATGGTTTCAATTAAGTCTTTTATGGCATTCGACATCGCATCCGCAAGTCTGTTTTTAGAGCGGTCGCAGGGAGTGGCATTGTGTAACCAAATTCATGGGGGCACTTTGGGCCCAACAATCCCTCCCTCACGATGACGCTCCCGCGACTCGAACCCATGACCTCCTGGCTCTGATACCACTTGTCGGACCGCTTTTCCACCAACTCTCCTAAAACCAATTGGTGTTAGGAAGGGTTTCAATTAAGTCTTTTATGGCATTCGACATCGCACCCTCAAGTCTGTTTTTAGAGCGGTCGCAGGGAGTGGCATTGTGTAACCAAATTCATGAGGGCACTTCTAAAAAGAGAGAATCAAAAACCAAAACTCAAATTATAACGGTTGGCGGTCCTAAATTCTAAAAACTCTTACAAGAAAAGGAAGCCTTAACTTGGCCCTTTTCGCACTCCCTATGGATTCAACCTCGGACTTCTGAGTTACTATGCTTCAACCGACATAGCCATATGCTTCGGGCCACCACTTCTACAACACTAAGTCAGTGCGTAAGCAAAATCTCAGTAGTAGGATTTATTTGATGAACATATGGATTTATTGGAAACCATCCATCTCAGCCGTAGTATTTATCGAAAAAACTGTATACCATTGGATTTATGTATAAGTTTAAAATGGAGCTATTTTATTATGTAGATAAAAAATAAAAAAGGATGCTCTGAGCCTGCATTCTATCCAAGAGAAGTGGCATCTGAACTTGAAGAGTGTGTGTGTGTGTGTGTGTGTGTGTGAGAGAGAGAGAGAGAGAAGAGAGAGAGAGAGAGAGAGAGAGAGAGAGAGAGAGAGAGAGAGAGAGGGAGAGGGACGATTGGATGACTGGTTTGGGAGTAGAACTGTGAATTAGAGGCTGGAGGAAGAAGATAGATGTTAAGTCAGGTGGAAAGAGAAAAATACCCCTCCATTACCCATTTCCGTCCATGTCATGGATGGAAAACACCAAATGGATGAAGTAACGGATAAATAGTTGGAGCCTTGGAGGGACAAGTGTGTTCAGTTAGTAATTTAGAGACGATTTTAAAAAATTTAAAAAAAAAAAAGACGAATAGTTTGAGGGGCAAATACATATTTTACCCTTCCGGCAAAGGTCAAACATTTACTCCAGTTAACATACAATAAAACAAACTAGCTAGTGCTGTTTGTTTGAAAAAATAATTCTGTAGGAACTACCAATTTAAGACGAAGAGAATAACAATAGTATTCCTTCCGATTCCATTTAGCATCTAAACAAACTTAGATAAAATAGTTGTTCTATGTGCGTGCGTGTGTAAGTGTGTGCCTGTGACGAGAGAGAACGGGTGCAAAAAACCGACTGAGGGGGGGTGTTGTGCATCCCATGCACAGCACCGTGCTGTGCAGTTCCGTTGCGCCGCCGCGCCGGCATTTTTTCGACGATCGGAGATGAAAGCGTAACGCTGAACGAAGAACTTCAGCTCTGCAGCCGAAAACTTGAGAACTTAAAACCTAGGTAAAATTCGCGTAACCCTAATCTAGGTTAAAACATAAGTATTTATACTAATCTAGTAATCTTAAAGAAATTCGAACGAAAATTCCCGAAATCCTCCGCGCATAGGCCAAACGGTGCCGTTCAGTGGCCTTACTAAGCAACTCGGTAGCGCTACAGGGAATGTAGGTAGCGCTACCGCTTGCCTTCGGGCGTGCGTTGACCGGTTGCTCCTTGGTTTGACCGTTGACCCCTTTAATATAAACGCGCCGGTAGCGCTACATCACTTTTGGTGTAGCGCTCAAGAACCTCCTGTTCATTTTTGGGGCCCTTTTGTGCCCAATTTGAGCGCTCCAAGGAATTGGGGTAGCGCTCCCGACGGTTTTCGACCACTTCCATGCAAAATCCACTCGCCTCCAACTCCTGATCGACGTGCATGCCCTTCCAACGCATAAAAATCACACTTACGCCCCTCAAATACCTGCGAATCCCTTTCAACACCAAAAATACCACGTGCACATATTAATTGGAAAATAAGGCTCAAAACGCACGTCTAACATGCTAAAACCCCTACTTAGGCGCTCGCAAGCAAGCTTCCCACGCGCCTATCAGGAGACGTTCACCGCGTACACCTCGTCGAGTACTACAAGTATGCAAAAAATTAACTTGATCGGATATCTTTAAGTAGGTTATCGGAACACAAATACTTTGAAAACAAATAGAACACAAATGGACACAAATACTGGATAAAAACCACTTTTTCATGTTATTTGTGGTCCGATGAAGCACTAAAAGATATCCGATCAAGTTGATTTTTGGCACACTTGTAGTATTTGACTGGGCTACTTTGACTTTAAAAAATAAAATACTTTTAAAATTACTTTTAAAATTTTTTTGCACCGTTCAAAAGATCTCAACGAGTACAAATTTAAGCACACCTTAAATTAAACAAATTCACAAGTACATCATCCGGAGCTTCTTTGTGGCCATGCCATACATACAATGATGATGGAATAAGTCTTAAAGTAATAACATCGGGATCTATAAATCCCCACACAAACAAAAGCACAACTCCATGCGAAAGCCACAATTATTATTACAAACCAACAGTAGTAGATAATAAGATTAATTCCATCAGCGAAGGCCACTTATTCAAGACATTTTATTTATTTATTTATTTATTTATTTAAGCAGCTCTGGAAGTATCAGCACTTGATGATCATATCGATCCCCCCAAAGATGCACTTGAAGTACAGCAGATACTTGGTGCCTGTAACGGCCGCCACCTTGAAGGTGAACGCAATATAAAGTTTTGTACGGCCGCCATCTTTTGCTTGTAGAATGACAGCGTAGAAAGTTCCCAGGGCTACTGCAAACTTCTTCCATCCCAACAAAGCTCTCACAAACTCAAGGTGTTTACCCTTTTTCTTGTTGTATTCGGCCACGGCAAACTTAGCGGCTTCCAAAACCTCTACATCGAGCTCAACTTCTGAAGCTTCTTCGAATTTCGGTATCGGAATTCCTTCTACATCGTGTTGGAACAGAACTTCTCCTTCCATCTCTCCTCTCCCACTTTAGTTTTAGATCTTTTTTGGTCGCAGATGCTTTGAACCGATCGATAAGAGTTTGCAGTATTTATAGGGGGGAAATGGGGCACAGCCATCTTTGTTAAGTCTGTGTTATTAAAAGAATTACAATATATTTCTTGGATTCTACTTATCCGATAAAAAAAAGCAGTTCAAACAAAAAACTAATCCAAAAAAATCAGCCAATTTTTGTGGAGGAAATATACTTGGCGCAATATTTTTGTAATGGAAAAGTAAGCGTACGAATTAATTGAGCTGTGTGCAAGCTGACCCGAACATCGAGTTATAAAAAAATTGTTAAGACATACTCTTATGTGCTCATTAGTGAGATGCTCGAAACCATGAATGAATGATGCATGGTAATAAACACAGAAATTGATTTGGGTCTCTAGGCTTGCCCTCCCTGATGACATTCGGTTTTGATTTGGGGTCATGGTTCTGCAGCATAATGTCCATGTACCCCGTTGGTTCTTGGAGGTTTAAGGGGCCACGTTTCAGTGGTGTTCTAAGAGAAACTACTTTGATATTGCTAAGGTCAGATCTGTCTCCAATTATCCCCTGCCAATATCTCCAACGATTAAGGGCTAGATGGGTTTTGTTATTGGTGTTGTTAAGACATACTCTTAATTTTGTGAAAATTTTATATCCATCTCAAATGCATTGGCCATGAGTGAAGAGGTATATAATGCTATTATGATCACCCATTTCAAAGTACAATTTTGTTCACCAATATCCTTAAAAAAGGGTGAACTTTACCCTTTCTTTTGCTGGTTGAAATGGTGTAGGTCCCATCAAAAAGTGATGTCATCCCACCAAAGAGTGTTATCACCCTTACCAAAAAGTGTATTACATAGGTGGGATCGACACCTTTTTAATCAATAAGATGGATGGTAATGTTCACCCTCTTTTAAGGAGGGTGAACAAAATTGCACTCTCCATTTCATACGCAAGCAAAGTAGGATTGTATTTTCTTAACATCCCCCTCACATGCCCTTTCGATGCTTCATCAATTGTTTCTCGATGTACCCTTTGAAGTTCTTTAATTAAAATTTTCCTTTTGCTGATCAAAAAAAAAAAAAAACCCTTACGTAGCCCGTTTTAAAGTCTGTCACATTCTTTTTAGTGTATCGACATACATATAGCCTTTTTAGGTGTATCGACATACAACCTTTTAGGTGGGTCTGGGCAGAAATTAGAGGTGTAGTGGTATCCATAAAGTATCTTACTTACAGGATATCTAGTGTGCTAGTTGCTATTGTAATAAATTTGGGAAATTTGGGAGAAGTTCTACTTAGTTCTACATTGGTTGGGAGCTAGAGATTCACTTGGTATATTAACACCCACCTTGGGCTTACATGATGCCTTCTTAGGTATACATTTTAAGGCCAAGTGTTTGGGCTAAAAATGGGTCCATGGTCAACCAGGTCAAGTCGTTATAAATGGTATCAAAGCCCTGCCTTTGTTAAAGTGGTGGTTAGGATGCACTCTGCCACCTCGAACTCCGAGGGAGGTCGTTGGGATTATGAAATGAGGACATTGCATCCCTAAGGAGAGAATTAGATTGTAATACTCCACAATTTGGGAGAAGTAAGTATACTTAATCCCACATTCGTTGGGAGCTAGAGTTTCACTTGCTATATTAACACCCACCTAGGGCTATGTGGCATGTTCGAAGGTCTACCTTTTAAGGCCAAGTGTTTGAGCCGAAAAGGAGTCCATAGTTAGCCGGATCGATCGGGACATTACAGCTAAGAGGGATGTACTTTTAATTCTGAAGGGAAGGAGTGGGTTCTTCATCCACATTGCTCAAGGAATCTACAGAAAATTGATCAAAGATATAATTCAATCAAGAATCACTTTGGTTCTTCAATGTAATTCTCATATTTTTAAAACAAGTTTTCAAACATGGTTTTTGCATTAGTGGAAAAAAATTGATCTCAAACTCCAAATTTTATGAGAGTCTTTTCAAGAATTTCTTACGCCATTTGCTTTATAACCGGAAGTTAAAAGGAATCATCGCCAATAAGACAAGAATCCTAATGGTATTTTCAAGAATTTCTTTTTGCAGATTTGGAGATGAGACCATGACATAGAGAAAAAGTAGAAAGAAGATTCATTCGTCATACTATCAATTTCTGAATAACTTTTAAAAGGGAGAATAATTAATAAGTTAACGTTGGAAATAAAAATAGCGTAAAGAAGACGCCATGTTCGACTCCACTCCAAAAGAGATTGTAGACGGATACGTATCCTTGGACAAAGAACAGATACCAACTACAGCTATCACTTCTTTGAATTCTCCAATCAATTTCACCCAACAAATGAAATAGAAGTGCAATCCCGATATCCGAATCGTTTTCTTTTCTTCTTTTTTTGAAACTAAGCAAGAGATTCAGCTTATGGAGATGATTAAAACCCTATCCTAGGGCCACAAACCTCTAAAAGTGATGCCAAAAGTGATGCTATCAGAATCTCCATCTGAAACAGAACCAATTACCAGACAATGTCAATCTGGTTGCCTTGTGGAGGAAAGCCAAGATCGATTATCCATACGATGACAAAAAAATGCAAGATTCTGACATTTGGGATTTTGCCATTGTTTTAAAGATGGAGAAAACCTCCAGAGCAAAAGCAAAAAGCTATAGAGGCTAAGTTATCCATGTTTCTTAGTGATTATGTCAGAGACCATTTTTTTTAAGAATATGAGATAAAACAAAAGCAAAATGGAGATTCATGCATTTCATGTCAATTTAAAGAGATATGCTATAGTACACACCCTCTAAAAATTACTTAATATGGGTAGTTTAATAGGCTTGAACATGGGTGATTTCCACCCCATGGCTTAGAGTTTTTCATGCCTTCTCCCTAATTTGTGCTTAATATGGGTTTATGAATGGATACTTAATATGGGTTTATGAATGGATAGATTTCTCTTATTTTTTGTCTAAACTTAGGGTTGTTTATCTATTTGATTAGGTGTAGATAAATCACTTGCGACACACAATACTTGGAACGACCATGGCACACTAGGTGTTTGATAAAATGTCCAAATGAGATTTCTTTTCATACCAAACCCTATCTTGTGTTACACTTGGATTTCATTGCTTAATATTTCGAGTTAGAGCGAGGTATATCAACTCCTACTTGAGTATCTTCGTGAAACCTAAAATATACTAAGTCATGAGAGGATTAAACCCCTAACCAAGCCTCCGTTTAATTTCTAGTCAAAAGCTATTATCATTAAGTTACAAGGTAAAGAGAGAATCAAAAACCAAAACTCAAATTATAACGGTTGGCGGTCCTAAATTCTAAAAACTCTTACAAGCAAAGCAAGCCTTAACTTAGCCCTTTTCGCACTCCCTATGGATTCAACCTCGGACTTCTGAGTTACTATGCTTCAACCGACATAGCCATATGCTTCGGGCCACCACTTCTACAACACTAAGTCAGTGCGTAAGCAAAATCTCAGTCGTAGGATTTATTTGATGAACAGATGGATTTATTGGAAACCATCCATCTCAGCCGTAGGATTTATCGAAAAAACTGTATACCATTGGATTTATGTATAAGTTTAAAATGGGGCTATTTTATTATATAGATAAAAAAAAAAAAAAAAAGGATGCTCTGAGCCTGCATTCTATCCAAGAGAAGTGGCATCTGAACTTGAAGTCGAAGATTTTGAGGTTCGCATAGTTTTGATTAAACTATTAAACTTGTAATCTCTCCGTTGTGTTTTCGGATAAGATTTTAGGTTTGAATTTTTATAAAAGCTGATTTTTAGCTTTTTGCAGTACCTTTTTTGCATTAAAGAGTAATCATTCGTTGCAGCTTAATCATAATTTCACAGCTATAGTAAAAATGTTATCTGCTTCTACTAAAATCTAAAATCTAAAATCTGCTTCTTTAGTCTATTCTTTATTTAAAGGATCCTTTACTTGTTTGGTATCATAGCCAAATTTGGGTTGCTAAATTTGGTAATTTTGAGTATTATCAATTTGCTAAATTTGGTAATTTTGAGTATTATCAATATTATTAGCGTAATAACTTCTTGTAATTCTGATAATTTTAGTTTAATTCAATAAAAAAAATGCATTTTTTTGTACTTTCATGTCTTATTTTTTATAAATAAATAAAAAAAGCATGTGAGTGTTGTAAATATAAATATATAACCATGGTGCATTTGGAGACAATTCAGTTCACTTAGGAGAGACATGGCGATAAAAGACTGTTACTAATTGAATGCTTAAAAGATTGGATGATGACGTGCCTAATGCATATGCAAAACAGATCCAAAAAGAGGTTCATCCATCTATAATCAAACAAAAGGACAATCACAAAGAGAAAACACAATTGTTCAAGGAAACAAGACAGAGTTATCTGGCAACAAAAACAAGCAGCTATATATTGTAGTCCATTTTTCTTTTGCTTACCATTCGTTGTGTCCCAAATTTTCCTGTATTTGGTATATTTTAATGCTTACAAAAACACATTGGGAAATTGCTTGAAAGTTTATCCACAGTTTGAAAAGAGCCATGTTTTACCAATTCCATGGTATATTTTTGCTACGATTCACGCCATTTACACGCTAATGTGACACAATGCCCTCCGATGAAATTTTCTTGAAATTTTCTAGGAGTTGTATGTGTAATTCATAGTAAGTTTGACTTACCAAATAGGAGCATCGATGTCATACCAATCTGATTACCACGTGTCCGACACTACTATATATTTTGGGTGTGGTTTAAGAAAATTTACAGTATGCGTACCATGCCTGTCTTTTATTGTATGCGTACAGTATGCTCATGTTGAATCCGTGCTTTACAGTATGCGTACCATGCCTGTCTTTTATTGTGTCCATGTCGTGGCAAATGGCCACAGCCAGGACTGGCCTAGTTAATAGCTCTATATCCATACTGTATCTACAATTAAAACTTGTTTTTTGTTCTTTTCGAGTCTCTTTGTGCCGTGCAGTCAGCCAGTCACATAGCCATATGTGTGTGTGTGTATGTGTGTGTGTTTATTTCCAGTTTCTAAGCAAATATTGTAACCACACAGCATTGGGAGACAATTCAGTTCATGTTACAGACAAAAAATTTACCAAGTGAATGCTTAAAAGAAGGGGAGAAGATGTGCCTAATGCATACAAAAAGATCCAGGTTCATACGAGTCCATCATTTTCAAACAAATACATGGTGGTCAATTGTGTACTTATTAGCTTGAATAAAAATTAAAATGAGAGAGAGAGAGAGAGAGAGAGAGAGAGGACCCAGATAGCTATAGCTATAGTCACCAAAAATATGCTTCTTTATAATAAACAGCATTCCTCTGGCGTTTTCCTCTACCAAGAGCTGCGCCTTCCTCCTCATTCTTATTTTTCTCCCACCTAAAGGACCAACAAATGCCAAACAATGCATGAGAAACATTTCACACGTAGCTCTTACAGTAAGTTCTCCTTTGAAGAAGCAATAATGATGTTGTATAACATATCATAATGAGGCTTCATGGACTATTCGGAAACGTTTTAAGCTTAGGGCTACCGTCCAGAGTTGGACAAAATATATCATTATGAATTGTTTAACTACTAATCTGTGGGTTGATAAGTGACACACTTTGGGACCCCTCTATCAGATGTTTGGGGAATATGTGGAACCTGCGTTTTAATGTGAGCAGATCTATGTTATCTAAGGTCGCTTCAATTATTCACAATGGCGAATGGCAGTGGCCTAGTCCTAGGAGCAACGTTGTCATTACCATACGTACCGGTATTGGACAAGTCCGGTACAATAAGCAGCTAGTTTCGTTCCTCCAATTTTACCGGTCCTTACTCCTTACCGGAGAATCCCGTCAATACCGGACAAAATCATCGGTACCGGCTGTTTAGGTTTCGTACCGTCTCAGCATTTCTTGCTCAAGAGTGAGACACGTGTTGACCAGGAGTGCTACATGCACATAAAATTTACCCAGAAAGTACACAGAATTCAAAAATGAGTGGCTCAGAGTCACTCCAAGTCAATCAGAGCCACTCATTTTCAAATTCTGGGTACTTTTTGAGTAAGTTTTCTTTGCACTTAGCATTTTCCATTTATTAAAGTGGGCTGAGAAAGAAAGTTTCGAAGATTTTGAAGAGAGAGGACACTATTTAAATGCTAACTCTTCTGACAGCCCTTCTTTAAATGTTACTGTACCAAGTCAGAGGCTATATTGGGGTTTTTATAAATAAAAAATAAAAAAATTCTTTCTATTTGTGAATCTTTCTGTCATGTATATCCCATAATAATGAAGCAAAAAAAGTAGAGATATTTGAGATATGTGGTAATGGTTACTGATTAAACTTTATACACATTTTACTAATTTATTCTAAAATAAAACATTAATGATGGTAAATCCGAAACGGTAACCGAAATTACACCAGTACTGGTACGGACCGTTCCAATAACAAATCTGGTACCATCGCCGGTACGGTATTCAGAACCTTGCCTAGGAGTCCTATTACTTGAGAGGTAGTAGCCAACACATACGCTTCTTTGGTGCCTAATAATTCTGTTCCTGATTCAGTGAGATGTCTGTTGAGTAAGTTCGGGGTATACACAGCGCAATCAGCTTGGCAAACTATGCGAGAAGTGCGTCCAGTTGTCCCATGGGCCAAATGCGTTTGGTTTGCTTGTCATGTCCCCTATCGGGCTTTTATAGAATGGCTGGTATGTCTTGGGTGACCGTCAACAAAGGATAGGCTCTCTTGATGGGGTTTGGTAGCGGACAGGCTCTGTTTGTTTTGCCAGGATGAAGAAGAATCTCATGAGCATTTATTTTTTGCATGTAAGTATTCGCGGATGGCTTGGCAGAGGGTGTTGCATAGGAACAATCTTGATCGTCCCTGTGCTGGGTTAACTACAGAATTGGCATGGATGCATACTCATAAGGCTTGCGATTCTAACAGTGTTTACATATCTACGGCTGCTACAATTTACTGGATCTGGAGGGAGAGGAGTAAGCGGCTTTTTCAGGGTCTCAGTGCTTCTGCCACATCTTTGGGAGTTCTGATCTTGGAAGAAGTCAAGGCTTGCTTAAGTTCATGGAGGAATCCTAAAAAGAGTGATGAGAATCAGCTGTTAGCTAGGTCTTGGGTCTTAACTCTAGGATTTTTTGTTCTGTGTAATCTTCTTGTTTTGTTTTGTTGTGTTGCGCTCTTAGGAGGTTGGTGAGGGCTTCAGGTGTTGTTACTCAGGTTTCTTCCTGTATGCTTCTAATTTTTTTGCTTCAATAAAGGTTAAATTTACCCCCAAAAAAAAAATAATAATAATGATTTCGTATGAGTCCAAGGAACTTTATGTGTGCGCGCGGGCAGTGTTTCAGAAGTTCATTATGTATCCCAAGTAGCTGGCTTTAATCAGTGATTATGAGTCCAAGGAACTTTATGTGTGCGCGCGAGCATTTCAGAAGTTCATTATGTATCCCAAATAGCTGGCTTTAATCAGTAATTAAGAGGATTATACTCCACCGTGTCTTCTTCTCCTTTTGTTGTCACACCCAGAACTATCTTAACATCCTTTTTTGTATAAGCTTGGACAGTCTTTAATTAAGACTGCTTTTCCTCCATTTCTCAAGCATCTACGTTATAAATCTCTATTGTTTTGCTATCTCCAGACAAATCTTGATATCATTTATCAATAGTTCTGTAGCAGCCGGGGGATCCGAGGGGTCGCGGTCCTCGGCCCCCCGGGGGGGCCCGGGGCGGGGGTACTTTGGATCACCTCCGCCGAGGAGGCTCAAGAAGGTTCGGGACCCCTAGTCCTGGACGGGCAGCATCCCGGGGGGGGATGGTAAATATCATGGCCGGGGTCCCGTTGACCAGGGGCCCGGTCCTCGGGAGCTCTTTGCCCTCGGCTCGGCCTGCTCCGGGGGGTACCAGAGCTGCCCCTGGGGGAGGGCCGATTCCCGAGCGCCTCCCGGGACGAGTCGATTGACCTCGGTTCCGGGGCGGCGAAGGGTCGCGTCTGATGTTGGGGGCTCGATCGAGGCACGCCTGACAGTCTGAGCAACTCGTCAAGTGGACTCAACCACTCACCTGCATTGCATTTATGGTGAGCCACCAACCCTGCAACCTACGCCTGCAGGGGGGGTGGGGGACTTGACTGATGGGAATATCGGTGACAGGTGACGACTCTGGGGAGCGGCCGAGGCGCCGTTCGAGGGACATACGTCAATCCATGCATTCAATGCGATGGTGAGGACGGGGCGCGTGAGGCCCCCGAGGGGCGTGCGGAACACGCGCCCCCACGCCTATAAATATGTCCCTCTCCCCCCTCTTGCAGGGACGTCTCTCTGAGGTTACTTTCTCTCTCTACACTTAGCTCTCAGCTGCACTTTCTCTCTCTAGTTCTCCACTAAACTTCTCCCTCCGTCGCTGACTTAGCCATCGGAGTACCTTCCCGGACCGCTACCGTCCGGGCTAGGTACTAACGTGGTCGCTCCCTTGTGCAGGTCTCCCTCCGGCGCACCCCAGGAGCTCCTGCCCTCTTCTCTGACGAGTCCCTAGGGATCCATCGAGGTTCAGCCCAGCTCCACCCCCCTCTGCGCACTACCAAACGGCAAAGAGGTCATTTCGGTGAAGCGCCCCCCACAAGTTCGGACAGCGTTTGTATCAGACATTCAAACTCATTTTCCTCCACATATCTGAAAGAATTTCATCCAACTAATCCAACCAAGGATTGCTGGATTCGCAATCCTATGAACAGTTCGGCTTTCTAGAAAGTAAATTACCATTGAGCTGTCACAGGGTTTAAATCATATGCAACTATTATTATAGGATAGAGCCACCATCCCTTAACTTTGTTTTGCTAATTTATGTTGTATCGCCATACATGGATGAAGGTCTGGTAACTTATGACTTAAGTGATCAATTCACCTACGAATGACAATTGCGAACCCAAAACCAAAAGGACTCATGCGGAAAAGAGCAGTTGTGAGTTTTGGTCTGGACACGGATTGCATTTTCTTATAACCATGACTTGCGGTTCGGTCCTCAGATTCGTAGGAATCCGGACTGGGGACAGCCCTACCCAAAAGGACTCATGCGGAAAAGAATAGTTGTGAGTTTTTTTTTTTTTTTTTTTTTTTTTTTTTTTTTTCAAATAGGCACCAGTCATAAACTAATGAACATAACAAGAAGATACAATATTTATCGCATCTGCCGATCAAAAAATATATTTAGATTCCTTACCTCACTCGCCAAAGTCTGTCCCAATCATTTTCCTCATTCCCATTAACTGCATTACCCTCTTTGTTTGAAGTATTTTGTGCACATGTATCATTGGCAGCAGCAGGCAGTGACTCAGCTGCACCTTGTTCTTCTGTTGGTTCCTCAGTCCCAAAGGACTGGTGCAAAAGAAAAAATGGAACGGATGTTAACAGCTGGAAATAGCAATCAAAAACATGTTACATGGTTTCATAATTCAAATACTGCTTTTATTTACAAATAAGATAGGAGGACTGATATGGAAGCAACCATCTAGTGAAATGCACTAAAAATGCAAGCAACCAAAAAACAGAAATAGCATTGCAAAGTGAGAATCAATGTTTTCCCTCACAAAAACAGACAAAAACAGCATAAAGAGAAATATTTTGGGGCAGAGGGAGGTCACCAAAAGCACTATAACAAGTAGTAAATAATAGATTTATTGGATTGTTAATGGCATTCGCACTGATAAGTGTGAAACAAGCTTAGCAAACAGAAAGCATGTCAAAGCTGTTCAATAATCGGAGCCCCGTGCTGATAATCAAAGTTGTTCAATTTGTTAAAAACATGTTTTTAAGGGTACCCATATGAAAATTAACTCATTCGGACATCGGTGACAGGTTGATTGACTTGATCGATTCATTCAATTTTTACCCTGTCAAATTTAGGGACAACTGCCAATCATTTGCATGGACTCCAAAATGGGTGGTTTACATTTGGTGTGTCAAATGTTGTGTCACTTGAACTGCCCCCATGAAGAAAAGTAAAACTATTATGCCGTACTTGCAAAGCTTCCAAAATGGGTGGTTTAGTATCCATACCGTCTTAGGGGGTATATTCTGCATAGCATTCTCTTTTCGATATCCTTTGGTCCCTTTTCTTGTATATACAAGTATCGATTTTCCTCTATTTTTTAAGCTTTTCTCCCCCTCAGAATGGCTTGTGACATTCTGTGGGGCCACAGGCAAATTTTCAGCAGCTCCCCCGTCCAAAGTCTTATTACAACTTTCCTCAAAAGGCAAGTCAGTTGCAACTGTCATAGAGATCTGAGATAACTTATTATTTTCACATTCAACTTGGCACCCCGACACCCCATCAACCTGTAAAATACATGAATATGAAGTAAGAACGTAAGATAAAAAGAATACAAGCGTGCTATCTCACTACAACAAAAGAAGATTTTGTCACATTGTAAAATTGAGTGCACATGTGTTAAACAAAAAAAATTACCTGTTGAATTTCATCAGTAACATGGTCTTCCCATGTCAGATTTCCATCCAAAGTTTTTCCATCTTGCAATCGGTGTGGCAAATCTGCTGCTTCATCAGCCACATGCTGCATCAATGGTTGAAATAACACAAGTAAATAAACAGCTAAACTAAGATTTT
This sequence comes from Vaccinium myrtillus, assembly GCA_016920895.1. NCBI lineage: Eukaryota > Viridiplantae > Streptophyta > Magnoliopsida > Ericales > Ericaceae > Vaccinium > Vaccinium myrtillus. The sequence continues at coordinate 15,687,454 of CM029275.1, read as the reverse complement.
GATTATAAAAACTACTAAGTGAATAAAAGATGACTATCGAAGAAAAATCTGTGACCACGATATACCAAAAAGAACTGGTCATTGACATGGATTCACATTAAGCAAGGAAGGAAACTCTGAGATTTAAGCATAAAAACACTAACTGAGAGGTGTTTTTGTCTTTTTAGTTCTTTAAAGTTTCTCATTAATACATTATGATATACCATTATTGTCATCAGGCCTTTTGGACGATTAATGCACCTATTACACAAATCAGACAGAAATCGTCTCTCTCCTGTTTCTAGTTAATACATTGTGATATACCATATTTGTAATCTGGCCTTTTGGACAATTAATGGACCATTTTATTACACAAATCTGACAGAAATCCTCCCTCTCCCTTCCTGCCACTCTTTCGGCTCTTCAAACTTAGTGGAAGTTCACCCCTATCTTTCACATACTTCAGAAAAATTTAGGGAACTATTGCTTTTTCTCTTATAGCAGGTTCTGCTTCTGCATCCCTTGCATACCACTGTAGTGATTTGTAATTGACATGGTTCTTTTTCCAGCAATTACTTGGACAAACTGGTTGGGTAAGTAGCCGATTCAATCATAGAGGGATAAATGACGGAGATTGGGAATCAGGGATATAGATAACAAAAAGTGATTCAGACGTGTGACAGCCCTCCAACTAGCTTTATAAATGGAAAAACATTTACCATGCCAATAATAGCAAATACAAACAGATGGGGACTCATTTGCATACAACCAATCCTATGCCATGTGGTTTTAGTTGGCTTCGAATTCCGGAAAGGTAACCCTCTTATGCATAGCTAGATAGGGTTTAAGTGCCAAGAGCCAACATGATGTGGCTGTCCTTCCTTAAGACAAGTTAATTTCCTAATTTTCATAATTTCACAAGACATTGGATTAGTTGGCACTAAAATCAATTTTTAGATCTTATCACATTAAGGTCACAGTACAGCAGGATAATAATTGGTTTTTACAGATTACGATCTTCTTGCCATTTGATTCCTTTAGTTTACAACTACTTTTTGCTTTCCACAGCTATACGTTACTGACTGTCCTGTTCCATTAGCAAAAGGCAAAGTTGAGGGTCGTGTGAAGGTTAGGCTATCGACAAACGCATTGAGGCCTTTGAATTATGCCTCACCCTACAAAAACCTAGAACTTGTCTATGGGACATGCACACGCTTCTTAGAAACAAGATGTCCTAAAAATCTTCAAACACTCTCTCTCTCATCTTGTTAATCTTTGCTTTTTTGAGAAAGTATAAATTTAGCGACTTTTTTTTTTATATAAAAGGCTATTACTGAAAATGGTTTTCTCAGGCCATGGGTAAGCATTACACTCAAGTGCCTACTGCTCCTTCACGTTATTCAATTTCCTTCCTATACTCCCTGCTATTTGAATCAAGCACACGCCTTCAGAAAATATTCAGTTATTGACTCGTTAAGCTCTCCCTCAACCATTTGGATTAGAAGTTGCATACTCTCCTAGTAGCGAAGGAAAAGGGCAGGGCTTTTTTTCGTAGTAATACTGGGCGGGTCTCATGAGATCTTCAAGATCAACGGAAAGATTTGGCTTCTCTTGAGGATTTCTAAAGAAAAATAACCATTTATTTTTGTTCTGTCATCAGCATAGAAGATTTCAGATCTTCATCCTACTTGCTTCTTTTCTTCTGTTTAAGTTTTAGAAACAAGGACCCAGGATTAATGCTTTCTCTTTCTATCATACGCTTTACCCCAGGGTCTATGACACAATGAGTGCACTTATACTACAGACTACAGAGAGATATACACAATCTCTTCTACTTTATCCTAATAGCATATATTTTTCCTTAATGAAAAATAATCTTTTTCCTTCCATTAAAAGAATAATTTTATATAGAATTTGTTGATCGTTTATTGTCATTACCAATATCAAACCATTCAACGTGGAAATAGTAAGCCTGGGATGCTTTTACTGGAAAAGCCTCTCTACACATGAAGCAGATTAAAAAGTCACCAAAGGACATTATGGCATGTGAAACTCCCGAAATGATTTTTTTTCGTACGTACCAATGCTATATATGCTACAATACCTAGCAATCTAGAGCTTATACCATTTCTTAATTCTTTATACTCCAATTGAAGGAAACAATAGCAAAGAAGAGTAAAGTACTTGCCGCTACATCCTTTTGAAGTTCATTAGCTTCAGGATTTGCACCATGAAGCAGATTTATTAACCAAGGAAACTATATGTAAAACTGAACCACAATACAGTAAAAACGAATGGGAAGAAGAAATGATACCTTATCTTTTCGCTGGATATCCACACACTTGTTACGAATCTCCCCCCTTGACCCAGATACAGAAGCCCCATGATCAGCACTTCCAAACATCAGGGATGGCTTGACACTGCCAGCCGTTTGAACAGCAGTTTTCGATCCTCTAATGTTGAGTTTTATCAACTTCTTTTTAGATGGCTTGTCACTGCCAGCCGTTTGAACAGAAGTTTTCGATCCTTCAATATTGATTTTTATCAACATCTTTTCAGATGTGGGATCCCGATAACGACATTGTGGGCATAGCCAATCCCCAGTTGGAATGCTCTTTGGGCCAAAGAAAATAAGTCATAATTTGCATTATCTATACCACATTAACCAAAAGCAGAAACAGCCGTTCAAAAAAAAAGTATGGCAATTAGAACATACCTTAAGAGGAGGATCAAGACACTCAAGGTGATACGTGCCGGGACACGTTTCACAACAAAGCAATTGGCCACCATTATCACAGATCATACATTCATAGTAATGCTGAACAGAAAAGGAAATGAGTTTATAACGAGTCGCAAGAAGGATTAAATGCACATTCATAATAGAACTGCATTGAGAAAAGGGAAATAACAAAAGCATAGTAAGACTAGGAACTCGAAAGTGGTTTTGTAAGTGCTTCCAAACCTATCAACATGTATAATACACACAAGAATAGAAACCCTTATATGACTATCAGACTATGCATCTTAGGTTAACCCGTATACTCGTATAGTTTAGGGTGCTCAAAAGACGAAGAAGTATGAATCTACTTGAGCTAACAAGTATATTTAGCCCACAGATGCACAAAAAAGAAAAAGACTGTTTCAAGGATTGCTACTCGATTCATTATTCATTTGCACGTTTCTTTACAATTAACTTTGATCAGTTCTTTCGGTGAATATATTCTTACATTTCACTAGGTAGGAAAAAAAAAAGAGCAAAGGAAGATTGAAAAGAACAGTTACCCCATCATCTCCTATTTCCCTGGTGGAAGAAAGATCAAAATTTATTTTTGATCCTGGCGCTTCCATTTAGCTTTGATAGGATAAATGTCACAAGTCAATGGAGGATTTGAAGCACTACACTTGGCAATTATGGAAAATAAAGTAATGGGATTAGTGCATGGAAAGACTAGGCTTCTAAAAACAAATAGGCAAAATAAAACAGCATTAAAATCAGGCCATTTAACAATATAGCATATACATTGGATGCACCAAAGTTGCCCTCAATCAAGTGCAGGTAGGTGCGTTTGTGCAACAAGATCATCTAGCCTACATCGAGTAGAATGCAAGAAACTCCAACCCATACGAATTATAGCAAATCAAAACATAGACCATGCAGCAGAGAAGATATCTATATGATATGTTCTTCCAAATGTCTGACACTTGAATTTGAAATGGGTCCGATATGCCTAATAGAGCATTCACCTAACAACCCAAATAGTTATATGTATCGTATAATTCTCCATAAAACTCAAGTAATATGCATGAAAACCCATACAACACGTGAAGACTATTTAACCAGTAGTGTGAATATAATAAGTTGAACCCGATAATTAGTCATGTACCTGATATTAAAACTTGCACCAAAGTCCATATAACATAAACCATAACCCCAAACTTAAAACCAAATGCCAATGACATAGGGATAAACGAGCCCATTAATGCAAATTTCCCAAGTAGAGAAATAATGAGGACAGGAAACACATGAAAATCAATGTTATGTCAATATACTCTTCTCCATTTAACATTTTTTATTTGATTATGAGTAAACACCAACTTTCATAATAGCCTTATTCGTTGTTTCCTCCCTTTTCAGAGCGGATTAAACTTAACACTGATGGAAGTTACTATGTAAGCTCCGGAAAGGCTGGATTTGGAAGATGTTTCAGAGATCACAAAGGAGGATGGATCACAGGCTACTATGGGAAGCTGAGCTGTAACAGCAGTCTGAAAACAGAGCTATGGAGTATATACCGGGGCCTCACAATGATTTTGGAGAAAGGATGGAGCACCGTGTCTATTGAATCTGATTCCCAAGAGGCTGTCACTCTTTGTAATGAGGAAGTAAATCCCAGCCATATTCCCTATGCAATCATTTCTGAAGCTAAAATTCTCCTTGGACGTACAGATGCTTCTCTTGCCCATACATACCGGGAAGCTAATTCCACTGCAGACACTCTAGCGCATTTTGGAGCTGAACAGGAGGAAGATTTCGTGGAATGCGAAGAGGTCCCTATGGTAGCTAGGCAAAGAATGATAGAAGATGCCTTGGGTATTGGGCGTGTTAGGGACTAGTCTTAGTCCTTGTATCTGATCCGTTTAGATCTTACTCGTTTTATTTCCTTTTATCTTGTAAGCTACTATGTCTTTGATTTTCTTAGTTTAATGCATTGATTTCCGTTGCACCAAAAAAAAAGAAAAAAAAGAACATCTTGAAACAGCTTGCACACCAACCGATCTAAAGTATCCTAATGAGTGTAATTTTATAAATATCTACCGTATTTCAATGTATTTTCCAACGGTCTATGCCATCAACTAGATATTCAAAGAATTTCACTTGCTACTCACATGGAAGAACAATGGCAATAAGAAAATGATATCTCAGAAGTAGTAGAGCAAAACTTGAACATCAAGATAAAGGATGTAAGCTTAATGACGAATGCTCATGAAAAGTTTGTATGTGTAATATGAGCTACCACCGTAAGTGGCTCTATCAGCTATCATGTGCCATAGCTTTATGCTGAATGCTCATGAAAAGCCGTTAACAATAGTAGTCAGGCTTCTGATGGTTGAATGCCATAACTCACAGTTCTCTTCCTCAAAGACAATATCAGTTTTTAGCATGAATAAAGGCTACTAATGAATAACATATAAATCTCAGTTAAAGTATGATAGGCAAGATCAACTAACATAAGAACTCTAAAAGAGAGGCTATTGTTAATTATCTATGTATATATAGTATTTATACATGCCGCACTTGGAAACTCTACACAATAAGACTTAGTAATGTCAAGCTCCACATGGACCAGTTAAACAATGTATGATAGACAAGGTCACCAACGTAGTACAATCTGAAAGAGAGGGAATCATACATCTATATATACATGCAATTATAAATAAATGCATGCCGCACGTTGAAACACAACAGAGTTAGGCTTACTAATGTAAAACTACACATGGGCCAGTTAAACGAAGTATGATAGATGAGATTGCCAACCTAATACAATCACTAACATGTACCTAGAAGTATGATTGTACAAATATATACTCATACATGTATATTCCAACCCAATACAATCACTAACATGTACACAAATATATACTTATACATGTATATGTGGCAGTTTGGAACACCACGTAGTATGACTTACCAATGTAAAACTCTATGTGTAGTAAAATTTACTGAATACTGCTCATTTGTAGGATACCATGAGAAGCATTACAAGTTCATCAGTAACGTAAAACTACAGAAATAGTTAACAGTCCATCCACCAACTGAAACAGAAAGCATTTTTTTTTTGTTTGAGCAGCCAAATGAGAAACACTTCAAGAGAATAAATTGAGCAAGATTGAAATGAAGATGGTGAGACCCACAACAGTTACCTGACAAAAGTATTTCCAAATCACAAAGACTCAAACTCAAACTATAGGCCAGAAGTAGAATAGGAGTCACGAGATGTGGAAGGCATTCACGAATGTGTGAATAATCACATTACCACAGATATTATAAACATTTTGTTCGGGGACAGCAAACCATTAGCCATGTTCAAAAGGAAGAAGAAGAAGAAAACCAAGATGTTAGCCGGAAATAAAAATACTACAGAAACTAAAGCAACCTGAGAGAGGCTCGATGAAGATCCATTAATGAAATCAGAAATTACAAACAAGACAACCACCAAAAGAGAAAGGATGCAGTTTGTTTTAGATCACCCATTTAGATGACTTCCAACCGTGTTTCATTCCAATGTTTTACTTGCCCTAAGGTGAAACTATGTAACCTGTATGAGTAACGAGAACAGGAATTGGAAACGTCCTAAATTTAGTCCACTAGGCTGAGGTAGATTATAATAGAGGAATGTACTTCATCCTACCTGTAAAATGCAATAGAAGTATTTTTCGTCTGAACCTATCATGTTAGCACTGTTCGAAAAGAAGGTTTGGGCAGCCGAGTACTCGCCGCCTAGGCGCTAGAAGGCCCCTCGCGGACAAGCCCAACTTGCCCGACTAGGCACCGAGTACTTGGCCTGGAAGCTAGAAGGTGCCCGGCCTCCTAGGAGCGCCTAGCGAGTTTCAGAACCTTGCATGTTAGACACGTTTCACGGAAAATTATACCACTTTTTCTTGGGGAAACACCATCTAGTAAGACTTACTCATCTAAGACTCTACGTGGGCCAGTTAAGCAAAGTATGACTTAGCAAGACTCACTATATAGGCCGCAGTTTGGAACTCCACATAGTATGACTTACTAATGTAAGACTCCACATAATAAGATCTACTAATGCATGTTTCCCTGTAAGGAAAATAGAGTACTTTACAATCTAAATACCGCTCTTCGACGTGCTCATTCAGTAGGATACCATGAAAAGCGTTAAAAGTTCATCGGCATTGTAGAACTATAGACTTAGTTAATGGTCTATTCACCAACTGAAACAGAAAGTAATGTTTTGTTTCTTAAGCAGCGAAATGAGAAGCACTTAACAGAATAGATTGAGCAAGATAACCACGAAGATGGTGACGCCCACAAGTTCTCGGACAAAAGCATTTTCCAAACTCAAACTCAAACTAGAGACCAAAAGTAGATTAAGAGTCACAAAATGTAAAAGCCATTAACAAAGTCTGAATAACCAGGTTATCAAGACATTATAAACCTTTTGTTGATGGGCAGCAAAACGTTAGCCAGGTTATAATAATAATAATAATAAAATAAATAATAAATAATAATAATAAAAGTTAGCCAGAACCAAAAAAACTACTAAAACAAAAGAAACCCATATAGAGAAACTGGATGAAAATTCACTAGTGAAATCAGAAATGGCAAACAAGCCAACCACCAAAAGAGAAAGGATGTAGTTTGTTTTAGATCACCCACTCAGCTAAACTAACCATGTGGAACTCTCTAGTTTGTAAATTCATTACTATTTGATTTTATTCCCGCAAGGAACGTGTTAAGCAGATAATGTACAAAACTTTTGTGAATTCCCTTCGATCTCTAAATAGTAAAAAAAGTTTTATGGATCCCATTCAATCTCTAAAATTGCTTCTTCTTTCTTTTTTTTTTTTTGGATGACGGTGTACCATGTTTCATGACGTGCGTTCCAAGACATAAGAACATCATTTGTAGCAACTAGATCTACAGCTACTTCAATGCAACCAATCAAACTCACGAAGTTTCTAATAAACGACAGACATGCAAGGTAAAAACGAGTGAATTTAGCAAAACAATGGAACTCATTTCCGAAATTTCGACCTCAAATTAGCCAAAGAAAGCAAATCTGAAACGTGCTAAGGTCAAAGGGCATGTAGAAGGACACAACATCATCATGGGAACCATGAAAAATCATGAAGCCCTTCAAGTTTTCACAAACTCTATGATGAATCAGTCACTGGATGCCCAAAACATGATCACATCAAATTCAAAAACCAAAACTTTTGAACAATCACATTCAACTCCAAATGAACCTTAAACCCCATATCTGCAACAAATCATCCGAGTGAAACTCCAAAACCCAATCCCCACAGTACCCAAAAGAAAAAATAAAAAAAAGATCAATTTTTTTAAATTCGATTCTAACTGATAACACAACAATCACATCAATCGTGAATACTTCCATCAAACCCAGACACCAAAATCAGCTTGAAACTGCATGGTATCTAAAAAAACACCTTGAAAATCAACAGATAAGTAAAGAAAACAAACAAAAAACCGTACCCAAATGTGAGATACAAGCAGGCCTATCTATCCGATGAATCAAAAACACAAGAAACAGAGGAATGGAGGCTGAGAGGGGATAGATTAGGGCAAGGAAAGCAAGGAGATGAGATACAGACGGCAATAGAGATAGAGAGAGAAGAGGAGATGGGACAAATGAACATAAATAGAGGGAGTTGGTGTGAGTGTGAGCAGACGCTACGTACTGGCCGGGGTCGTAGGGCTGGTTGAACACTGACAACGCAGCATGGGGAAAGAACACATCAATTGGCGGCTGTCCACGTGGCAACTCCTGGACGCTTGTCCGCATCTCTCTCCTCTCTTTCCCTCCTTTGCACTTACCCCAAAATTTGTTCCTCATTTTTCCAATCCTTCCATAAAGACAGAGAAGATAAGGGTCCACTGGAGTGTTCATATGAGACCCCTCTCTCTCTCTCTCTCTCTCTCTCTCTCTCTCGTCATCATCTCAGCCACCATTATCAAAATTGCAAACTGGGTTTTGGTGGGAGTTCCAAATGGCTCTGTTTGGTAGTTAGGAAAAAAAAAAAAAAGGAAAATAAAGAAAATAAAAGAGAGTAGAAAAAGAAAAAAGATTGAGGAAAGTTAACGGGGAAATTTTATGTTAAAATAATTTAGCTCAGTTATTTTATTTTTTTTCCTCTCAACCCAAACAAAGAAAGAGAAAAAAAAAATTTACTTTCTTTTCTTTTCCTTGGGTTCCAAACAAAGCCTATTAGGCTGAGTTTTCCGTCTAAAATCAACCCAACTTTTAGAACCTGATGAACTCATTTACTAAAATCAGAGTTGATTTTAGAGTTGCTAAAATCATTTGAAAAACTCAGCAAATCTTGTCAAAATCTTTAACCCATTTGGCAATTCTGCTCATTACACAATGTAGATCCTCATTTACTGTTACTATGAATACAACACAATCCATTCTTTTCTCCTTTTTGTTTTTTTATGTTTTGTTGTCTTTCCTAATTTTTATTTGATTCCTAATTTTTTTTTTTGGTTAATCAGCCGTCTTGGTGAGTGGAGTGTAAAAGTAAAAAGGGATTATGATAAAAACAAAAAAAAATCCCTGAAGACGAAAAGGATATCAAACAAGTGTCTTTTTTTCTAAAGTATATCATCTTATATAAAAAAAATTCAACTTCGATCAATTTTATACTTTTCAGATACCTCTCGTCTATGCAAATATATTAATCCCATATGACAAAAAGCTAAATAAAAGAATTACGAAACGCGAAAAAAATTCATTTTAAAAAAGATAAAAGAATGACTACTACATTTGTGAAAGCTATTTGAGCTGAGATAATTTATCAAAAAACATATGTAACAGTGGAAAGAAACATATTTTATTTGAGAAACGTGTTTGATGATGACATTAAGAAACATATGTAACGGTGGAATTCGTCTTCAAAATTGTCGAGGTGCGTAAAAGTTGATTTGAACACCTACTCGTGATTATCAAAAATGGATGACTATTGACTGCAACTCTGATAGTATTTAGTTTCTTTCTACCCTGTGGGGTAATATAAGGCCCCCTCCTTTTGATTGGTGGCATGAGATATGCGGCGGTTTAATGAATGCATGAGTATTTTATTTTATTTTATTTTTCGATAGTAATGAATTAGAGTATTCTTATCAAAAGTATCAAATTTTGCACCAAATTTAACCTTAAAAATACATTTTATACTTTAGCAAATCATTTTTTCAAAAACCTACAAAATCAAACTCTATATTTTAACTTTTACTATATTAAACTATTCTTTCTTTTTACTTCTATTTTTCTATTCAAATACAACCCACCTTTTATTTCTTCACAAATTTTAAGGGTTTTTTTTGTTTTATTAAGTGAATAGTGCATCTCATTTTCTTTATTAAGTCACTGTAGCAAAAACGAATTATTAAGTTGGAGTAGCAAGCTAGTGTGGGAGCGTTTTTTAACATTAACTCCCTACTTTAACCAAAAATGGAATTTGTTAAGCCACACAAGGGTGCTCTTAGCCTCTTACGCACACGTTTAGAACCACCCTCGGGAGGAACATGAGATTATCTCACAGTTAACGTTAGTAAATGTAAGAAAATCAAGGGTAAATTATAGTTAACCCCTTCAAACTATACCTCACCGACACTTTACCCACTCAAACTTTTATTTTTGGCACTTAACCACCTCTAACTAATGGAAATGCTACTTCTTTTGCCATCTGTTATGAATTGGATGGAAAACGGTCACATGCAAGTTGCAACTCGCATCCCCTCTCATCTAAAAATTAGAGACGGCATTGCCCTTGCCCTTGCCCTTGCGCTCTCTCTCTCTCTCTCTCTCTCTCTCTCTCTCTCTCTCTCTCTCCCAAAAAAGCTAGTGATAGCTCCCTCTCTCATGTCTCCGATGGTATGTATCATGTGCTTACCATCTTCTTCTATCCTCCATTAATGTCTCTCTCTCTCTCTCTCTCTCTCTCTCTCTCTCTCTCTCTCTCTCTCGAAGAGTACCACTTAATTGTTAGAATCAAGACCCATAAAAAAAAGGATGCTTGCAAATGGAAACTAAAATCCCAACAATCGCCACCATGGCAGAGGCCTCTAACATGCGCCACCTTGGTCCCAAAAATCACGTTGTGCTACCACGCACACGTTGTGGGCCCCAAGTGCAACTCCGCTGTTACGCAGCAGATTGCTGCGTCGATCGCCACACGTGATCGCCATTCGCCGCCCCCGATCTCTGCCATATGGCTCGTCGTCCACCCCTTCAACGATCTCCAGGCGTGACAAGCAGGTTGTGGCTGTAAGGGTAAGATTTGAGAAGATTGTTATGGGTAGTGCTGGTGGACGTAGGTGTAGGGTTTAGGGTTTGACATGTTAGGTTTAAGAACGGCACGCCCGAATTGCTTCTCTCGACCCCCTCGCTTTCGATCTGCAACAACACACACAACACTCAAGGGGACACTAATTAGCAAATGGAGTATGTAAGATTTGTTAAAACTTTTTAAATTTCACCCTATCTATATTTCCTGGCTCTGGTTGCACTAATTAGCAAATGGAGTATGTAAGATTTGTTAAAACTTTTTAAATTTTCACCCTATCTATATTTCCTGGCTCTAGTTGCTCTAACAGTCTCGAGTGAGTAAATGGTTGAAATTAATGTCAAATAAACTCTTTGAACCTAAGACGTATGAAAAACTACGAAATCTTTAGAATCTTTTAACTATAGCCATTTATTGTAAAAAAATTTAACTTAAGAAAGACGGGTATGAATATGAAACTTCAAGTGCTTAGAGCAAAAACAGCAGGTAAGCCAAAATTTTGGCCACAATACCTTGTGTACAGTACATATAGCCAACCTGTCACTCTCAACACTCAACAATCTATCTATTTTACCTTATCTTTTTATTAAAATATTATTTTTTCTATATATATACACACACGACGACTGTTCATCGTCAATCGTCATCTACCAAGACCATCAGTCGTCACCTCCATACCCATCGTCGTCGCCATCGTCGCCACCTCCTCCGCTTACCTCCTCAGTGGTCGTCGTCGCTACCTCCTCCGCCGTCGCAATACAACCAACGATTTCGTGAATTTGTTCAACCAACGCTACCTCCTACACAGTACAACTTCAGATCTGTTCAACCAACGCTACCTCCTCCGCGGTCGCCGTCGATCGAAATCCATGGCTGCCGTCGTTCATCGTTCTTCACCGATTGGAACCTCCATCACCTAGCACTGTTCATCTCCGTAGAGAGAGAGAGAAAGAGAGAGATAATTAAAAAAGGAGTTGCTGATGAACTGTTGTAGTGTAGAAATAGACAGGTACTGTTCACATATGGATGATGTACAGTGATATACCCAACCTGCTGCACCTCTATTTTTGCCGTTGGCTTGTCTATTTTACCCAACAAAAATGGGTTTTAGACTACCTGATGTTCTTGCTCTTAATAGCACTATTAAGCTCACATACCTTTTGTTTAAAGTTTGTGTTGTTAATATGTTAGTAGCAAATATATAACCTTTTTTCAGTGCAATGGTTAAACTATTAGTTGAGTAGAAATCCGAGAAATATCCACACACACAAAAAAATGGTAAAACCTTGTTTGTATTTATGACAATTATAAATGCGACTTACTAAAATACGAAAATTTATTTGCGAGTATGATGTATAATAGTAAAGCAAATCTAACTTTCTTTTTTTGAAGATTATGAAAATGACTTTCGCTTTAATCTTCAAGCCCTGTCAAACTCTTGCCGTGATCAATGAAAAAAAGTGGGGAAAAAATTGAAAAAAATTATGTGCTTCAAAGATCACCATATTAATGATGGGTTGAACATAAAATCGGATACTAGGAATATGAAAAGGTTTTGACAAAATCAATTTCAAAGATCACATAAGAATCAAACAATAAATAAACAATATTTAGAAAAACTCCAAAATTATGGTGTAAAACACATCGTGTTTTTTTTTTATATATATATATTGCCCCAAAAACTATGTTGGATCCAAAATTTTAGTAGAGATGACATGATCTTGAAAAGGTTTTTTTTCTTAATCAAGTCCAATATTATTTTCAGTCATGTTTCATACGGATTTGAAAATGACTTGTTACACAACATGAAAATAGCGAACCAAAGCCTAACTATAGAACAATCAAGTTAGAAAACAAAAGTATTCGCCCCGTTATAGCCAAAAAAATATATGTATAAAGAGAGGAGAAGTGATTTTTGAGAGAGAATTATGAAGCAAACTAATTTAGAGGTTACTTAATTTTTATCACTTGTGAGGCTTCAGAGAGTTGATACTTTGATAAATTCCAAGTTTCCAACCACCAAGAACACTAGTAGAGTATAATTTTTTGAGTATCTATACGAAAATTATGCAAGTTCATAGGGATATAAGTGCAAGAGTAGAAAAATTCAAAAGAACCAGTTGAACCGAACAAATCCAACTGTTGGTTGTTCAAGTTTGGTCTGTTTATAAGGTGAGCCGACTTCTGTAAACAAACTTTGATCGAGCTGATCACTAAATGATCTCGAGTAGTTTAAATTTTAAAATATCATAAGTCGAATGAGCTTACGTTTGAGCTTAGTTTGAAAATTTTACGAGCTTCGAAAACCATTAAAGCTTGATTTGTTTGCATAATAAAACCGACCTAAAACGAGCGAACACGATTTGTCTCTAGTTTTAGTTGGTTTATCACCCCTGCATTCTTTCCAGTTTTCACTATTTTCCAAACAGAGCATTAGAATTGGGCCAACAGATAGCCCATCAGAAATTCATTCCACAACATGGCTGCCCATGGCCCAACACTCTGGGCCAACAGATCAGCTGCATCATGTGGACTTAGCCCATTAGAAATTCGTTACACAACATGAATGGCATCCCATGGCCCAACCCTTTCAGCCTCACACCCTCTCAAACCCACTGGCCCAAGTCCTCTCACGCGCTTCATCATCTCCTCCCCTCACCGTCCAACCACATCACAGGACAATTTAAATCGGACCCACATCCTGCCACGTGCCATTATCTAATTGGTTTGTCCAGCAATTAAAAACTCATCAGACAAGTGGGTTTAGCATCTTCATTGACTCCAATTCTTTAATACCGACTTTTGTACCGTAAAAAGCCTACATTTATACTGATTTATTAATTGACTTACCCGATAAGTTCGGATTAATATGTTGTGAGGGAATGACTAAGTTCGGATTAATATATTATGAGGAAATGACCTATTTGATAAAGTAGGAAAAATTAATTTTGATAATATACCAGAAATTAGAACAATTCATTAATTATACCTTGGGGCTTAGCCTAATACTCACTTCGTTCGTATTTGTTGGTCAACATTCACCATTCCACACACTTTTAAAAAATTGTACAAATCTTTCGTTACGAATTTTTGAACATCTGCAATATAGATCTTCTTTGATAACTCTCAATTAATTCTATTATACAATTTTTTAAAAATTATGAAATTTATTATAAATTGAAAGATATAAACAATTAAAAACATGACACGAATGCTGAAAATGGACGAACAGATGGAGGGAGTAACAATAATTATTTCGTGTTTCTTTAGAGTGTGAGTTATAGGGTTCGATACCTGTGAAAGACGAACCTATGGCCAGACAGGGGTGGTACCAAAGAGGGTGCGAAAAAGACCCCGCTCTTGCACAAATCCAAGTATTCTCAGGTATTATAATAGTTTTTCAAGTTAATTAAGAAAAATTCTATGGGATTGGCCCTGCAATCCCTTGAGTGAAATTTTTTCTTAAAATCTCTATTTGTGTGAGGTAAAACTCTTAAAATTTCAAGTTATCATAATTTTTTAGGTTGTTTTTATAAAATGTAACGGTGGCCACTGGCTACGCACATGTACACAATATCGTCTCTTATTCGGACCTCGCAAATAGCTATAAATGCTTACAAAATATTATTTTTTATGAATATGAAAGTACCTGAAAAGCAGTTAATTTAATAAATAGTAGTTTCTTTATTTGGTAAAATCTTTTTTTTTTCTTTAGAAAATTTTATTTGATAAAATTAACCCATTTGATTTTATGAATTTCTATCTTAGCAAATGAGAATTATACTAATGCCTATGGGAAAAGGAAAAAAAATAGTCTCGGCTTAGTTTTCCATTTGATTTTAGCAATTCAATTGCGCTAAAATCAAGTATTATTTTAACAAATGAGTTTGTCAGGTGCTAAAATTTGATTTATTAAAATTAATCAAGATTTTTAACATTTAGTGAACTCATTTGCTAAAATCAATCACGTGCTAAAATCAAACGGAAAACTCGTTAGTCAAGATTAGCGTTATTACCAGGAAAAATTACCGACATCTTATGCAGCAAGTGGTTGTACTCCTATGATTAAAAACCAGAATTATCTGGCAATAGCATCATCATTGTCGTCCCCTTTTTTTCATTTTCTTCCCTTTTCTGTACAGATGGACTACAACAATCTTGATTAAGTGAGAGAGGCGAAGATCCCTTTGAGCTTGTAGACAGAGACCGACAAGGTTTTGGAGAGAGAGACTTTGGCTATACTCATCACTGCTTTTCAGGTACTAATTGCGATCTTGATTAATTGAACTCCGATCCAATTCTTTCAGTATTTTTTTTTTTTTGGCATCAATTCGAGCGCCGGACTGTTGAATTTTCACCTTTTTGTGCTGTTTGACAGTAGATTAGGTGCTTTTGATTTGCGAAAGTAGCCCTTTCTTGATAGTTTTGAGGTCTGAAGTAGTTTTGAGAACTTTGTTTGTTTCGTGATCTGATCGTGTAAGTGTTTCCAAGTTTGGATTTTTTAATCTGGGTAATCAGTTGGAGATGAATTTTAGCTGTTTCTGATGCATGTTATTGTTTGGTCATTTCGGCGGCTGTATGTTAGGTTTTACTGGACTATAGGATTTCATTACTTCTGGAAGTCGTTGCACACGCGATGACTGTGCATAACTTGTCATTGTTAATATAGTAGAGGAAGCTCAAACTGATTGACACAGGAATTCAAAGACCAATCATGGAACTATTTATATCTTGTTGGAGTCCATCTTCAAATTTCCACTTATTCCAGGTTCTTATGAGTATAGCCTTGTTCATGTCCTAAAACATTGTTAATTAAACAATGGTACGACCATTTCTGCCCCCTAAATTTAGTATAGCTCCCAGCTCTTAAGGTGTAGCCAATGTTTGGTTCATTTTATTTTACTTATTGCATTGATTGATATTTACTCTCTTATGTCCTGGTGTCATGTTCTTTGCAGTTTCCCATCTTTCTTGGCGAATGATCATTGATTGCCTGAACAATTGTGTACGCCGGAGTTGTTTGTCTGGATAATTATTGAAGACAGAAGTAAGAGCTCAATCCTAGTTTCAGAATCCCTGGTTGAGAACTACTATTCTGTCTTTTGGAATAGGTGATGTACTGGGACCAGCACAGAGTTTGTTCTTGTAATGCGTCAGTATGATATCTACATTATATCATTTGGGGTGCTTGTGCCAGTGTAATTGGAAAAATGGAGAGAAATACAGGAAAAGGTACAATGGAGCCGCATAATCCCTATGACCAACTTCGATACGGTTCTATGGAAACTAGAAATGAGGGACTTGGTACTGCAAATCAAAGGTTTTTTCAAGATCCATCTAATTCTGTTAATACTAATGCAAGACCCCCGGACTTCAATATTCCAGTTGGCGCCCGGCCTGTTCTGAATTTTTCCATTCAGACTGGTGAGGAGTTCGAATTCATGCGGATGAATTCAAGGCAGCAGCATTTCATTCCAAATCCTTCTAATGATTCTAACACTGCAACTAACTACACAGAGCTGAAGGGGGTATTGGGGTTAAGTCATGAGGGTTCTGAAAGTGGATCTGATTTTTCTACCATTCCACCAATGGATAAGGGCCGTATCCAAGAGTCTGAAAGGAGGGAGACTTTTGTAACCGAAGACAAAGGAAACTACCAATCCATGCAATCAGTACCTCATTCCTCATCAAGAAATGAAAGCCGTAAGGGTGGTCATGGTTTTCCGTCGTCAGAACTTGTTTCTGATGACTCATCAACCAAGGTCAAGATCCTTTGCAGTTTTGGTGGTAAAATCCTGCCGCGTCCCAGTGATGGAAAACTTAGGTATGTTGGAGGTGAAACACGAATCCTTCGAATAAGCAAGGGCATTTCTTGGGAGGAACTGATGCTGAAAGCTGTCACTATTTACAATCAAGCCCGCATAATCAAATATCAGCTTCCTGGGGAGGATCTTGATGCATTGGTATCTGTTTCTTGTGACGAGGACTTACAGAATATGATGGAAGAATGTAACGTTCTTGAATATGGAGGATCTCAGAAACTCAGGATGTTTCTGTTTTCCAGCACTGATTTGGATGATTCTCAGATTGATATGGGCAGTGTAGATGGTGATTCTGAAATTCAATATGTAGTTGCTGTGAATGGCATGGATCTAGGATCAAGAATTAACTCAATTGGTTTGGGAAGCACTTCAGGAAACAATTTGGATGAGTTAATGAATTTGAATGTGGAAAGGGAGACAGAGCAAGTTGCTGGTAAGCCAGCTGGCGTTGTATCTTCACCTTTGACTGCTAAAATGCCTTCAACAAATATTTCTTCTCAGGCGGCGGTCCCAACCACTTCTAGGGCTTATGAATCCAATTCACAAGCTTACCATAGTCAGATGGTGGATCATGAAGGGGAGCTGCATACATTGCCTTCTCTCCACCCTAGTACTGTTCCTTCATCGATTCCATTGCAATATGGTAATGTTACTCATCCCTCTTCATTGGCTGTGGAAAATTCAGTTCAGACACCTTTGGTTGGGGGTATGGCTGGAAAGGAAGGGCCAGGTCAGCATCCCATAGAAAAATTGCCTAGTCCAATAAAGGAGGAGAAAATGAAAAAAGAGAGCCTAATTCAGACATTAAATGCACCAGAGAAAAGTCGCACTCTAGAGAAGGAGGTGCTTGTGGAAGAGGCAAAAATGAAAAAAGACAGCTCATTCCCGAAAATGAGTGAACCAGGGAAGACATTGACTATGGAAAAGGAATACAATGTCTCTTCTCATCCACATGACAGTTCTGTTCCAAAGATTACCGCCGACATGGGAGCGTTCTTGTTGCCTGCCGAAAATCACAAGAAGCACAATGAACCCGTACGTAATGCAATTTCCTCTGGAGTAATAAATGAAGAGAGCTCGAACGAGTTCGAGGATAATGATCACTTCAATGCATCTGGGAAACCTTTTGCACCCGGATATGGAAAATCCAAGGCTGATTCTGCTGAGTTAAGCCATCTTGAACAGCAGGTGCTTCCTCAGAGGGTTTTTCGTTCTGAGCGGATACCTAGGGAGCAAGCGGAATTGAATCGTTTGTCAAAATCTGATGATTCTTTTGATCCTCAGGTTCTTTTGAGTCATGCACGTTCTGATCTGTCACAGCAGATTATTGAATCACAGGATATGTTGCATGACAGGAACGTAGCTTCCCGGTTGGAGCAGTCTGTTTCATCTCTGAAACCGCCATTTATGAATCGTACCGTGGAAGATGGACCCTCACAATCTCAGAAGTATCACGAGGCAGCTGTTTATATTGACAAAATAAGTAACTCAATTCCTGAAGAGGGTTTTGAGTCGATGTTTCAGAGTCCTGGGGTGAAGCCTTTAGTGCAAACACCAGTCAATGGCCATGAAAGTGCTCGAGTTGCGAATAGCTACCCATATCAGTCCGATATCGACAAAGAAACATCTGCAATTAAAAACCTGGTAGTAAGTCAAGCACCCTCTGGTAAACTCCACGAGAATTCTGCTTCTAGGCCACAAGTGTCTAATAGGGGTGAAATAACTTCTGAAACAAACAATGTGAACTATGCTGAATCATTTGCTCAGGTAGATACCCCAGGTAAAGCTTCTAATGTGGAATCTGTTCGTATTGGTACTCCAGAGCAGGGGGATATCCTTATTGATATCAACGATCGATTTCCACCTGATTTCTTGTCTGATGTATTCTCCAAAGCTAAAAATGCTCAGGACGTTGTTGGAATTAATCCCCTTCATGGTGATGGAACTGGTTTGAGCTTGAACATGGAGAACCATGATCCTAAGCGTTGGTCATTCTTTCAAAAGTTGGTCCAAAGTGATTTTCCTAGGAAAGATGTTTCCCTTATGGATCAAGATCACCTTGGTTTCTCACAAACAAATAAAGAAAATGGAGCTCCTATAGACTATAGTTTTCCCCCTTTGAGAAATGAAGCAGTTGCTTTGGGTCGATTGGATTCCCATGTTGATTATGAGGCTAATTTTCAGCCTCCGCCATCTAGTGCAGTTGGGCCTACCAGCAGGACTCTGCATCCAGAAAACAGTCAGTTTAGCGGCAATCAAAGCTCACATTTTGATGCTTTGGTGAACCCAAAAACACCAAAAGCTGATATTAAGGTATGTTATTTATCAGTATTATTCCCGGTTAGTATACATTTTAGTCAAATTGCTGGTGCTCTCCTATAGTCTAATGCATTTTCTTGTTTTCAGGATGAGAAGTTAAAGGTACCGCAAGCTCCCCTTGTAGATCTTTCTCCAAATGGCGTTGATCCCAGTACCTTGCAGGTATGTGCTTATCAAAAAGAGGAAAAAGGGATATGATGTCATTCACAACAGCTATTATTTGCTTTGAGTTTTTTTTCTTTTCCCGTTCTGTTGAAATATGTTTTACCTTGATTCTCTAATATGTATTTTTCATTTTATTTTTCTTTGGGTAGTAAACAAACAAGGAAAAAAAAGGGTGAAGACAAAACAAATTTGTTGTAGGTTAATTTTGTTCATTTGTCAGATTATTGGTGTCACCGATGAACAGGCAACCACCTTTCTAATTTCTGACTAGTACCCGTAAATCCATTGACGGACGACGGTTGTTTCGCTGCTACAAGAGTGTCTGTTCTGTTGTGGCAATGCCACTGTGAACAAGGAAAACATTTCCAGCGTTGTGCGCACCAATTTGGGCTTTTTTTTAACCTGGTGTCACCTTAACCTCCACCATAGCTGTTGCATCGTTACTGCTACTTCCACTGTCTCCTCATCAATGCTTCTGTTTTAATCACCCCAAATGCAAACTACCCACTACCACCATACTCTCCTTTGCAGCACCGCCTTTAGTCAAAGACTCGCAATACCACCATGCACATGCTCAAGGTTGTTTTATATGGCTCCTGACATATATTCTTTGTGCTACTCAACCAAAGTTGCCTGGTTGACCTATTCTTTTCTCGTTTTGGATTCTTGCTTTTGATATCTGCTTTATGGATGAAAAAAGCATATAAGAATTCAGGATTACTTCGCAAAAGTGGTCATTGATAATGCTTGACTCACAAATGTTACTAAACTATGTCTGCTTGGTTTCTGAGAGTTTGTGTTGTGCTTTCTACGCCGTGTGATGCGGTACATACAAGAGGTCACGGGTCCTTTGGTAAATTCATATGGTTGGAAGTTAAGGGGTCTTATGGATCGGAGAGGTAGTCCATTGGCCACTAAATGGATATTCTAATTTCATCAACCTGCACCTACGTACATTTACCACATGGTTTTATTAACTGTATTCAGTTGACGTCCTGTTCATTCATTGATCCTAGACCTCTAGGGAATAGGAATTAGTATTATCTAGTCATTGATAGGGTTCATGCATTGTTCTAGATCAATGGAAGAGGAATAGTCATTTGCATTTATTACATGTTGGGAAGCCTATAAAATGATGTAACTTAAGAGTTTGGATTATAAATCAATGAATGAATATATAAAATTCCTGAAGCTTTATGCTTTTAAGATTTTGTGATGCAATCCCATTCTTTGGTGTGATGCTAAAGAGGCCTTAGGTGTGATGCCTTTGGTAACCTAGGTGTGAGCCTAGATCTATCTTCTTAAAACCCTTCTTCTTCTCTTCTCATTCTACCATTCACAGGCCCAAAAACAGTCCCTTTCCTTGGTGTTTAAGCAGCCTTAAACCCTATTCTGAATCCCATCCATCATCACCGTGCTTGCATGGTTCTTGCTGGACTTCTGTTTCTTGCAGTAAATGAAACCTGACTGGTTATGTGTTTGAGAGAGGGAGTAATTTCATTGATAAAAGAATCTCTTCAACTCTATGGCCTGTTTGTTAGGTGGATGTAGAAGCCGGATAGAGGGAGAAGCCAGATATAGAATTCCAGGAGTCCTATATCCGGCATTTGTTCACATAGAGAGACCCGGATAAATTATGGCCCAGATATACATATACGTATTCCCTTGGAGGGGGATTATTTTTTGGACACCCCATGGGGTGTCGAAATCTTATCCAACTGCCCTTATTACCAAAAGACCCCTGGTCCACCACTTTCTACCCCACCAAAGCCTCTCTCTCTCTCTCTCTCTCTCTCTCTCTCTCTCTCTCTCTCTCTCTCTCTCTCGTTTCTGGGCTGAGGAAAAGTTGGAAATTTAGAAGGGTCTTGCAAACGTGAATAAGCACACAAACAAACAAATAAAACACACACTCCAACACACCTTTTACACTTTTCAATACACTTTCACATATCCCTATACACTTTTCAATACACTTTTTCAACCTTAACGTGTGCCTATTGGACACACATTAGCATTTTCCAATTTAGAATAGATTCTCAGTTATCAGTTCTTCTAATCACTTGGTTGGTTTCGGGAATTGTTCTATTAAGTTAGTTCCTTTTATCGTATTATTTAAATTCCAAATCATCATTCTGAAGCCAAGCAGAGGATTACAAATTACCGAATCATCTTTTTGTATTAATTGGTTAATTAGGTAAAAAAAATTACTGAATCGAGTTCATATTTATCTATTTTATCTGCATGTTTAGTACACACACATGTATATGCAAAAAGATGTCGAATGTCTGTTTTTTTTTTGGTTGAAATTTGGAAAGAGTGTGGTATAGATTACAAATCTGAGGAGGAGATCCAAGAGAAGCGAGAAGATTAGTGTGGGGGAGGGCGAGACAGAAGCTCGGGAACGGAGAGAAGCATGGAGAACGGGATAAATGATGCTATACTCTTTTCTTTAATTTTTTCTTTTGGCTCAGGAATGATGCTATACTGGTTGAGAGAAAGTAGGGGAGCAGACAGAGGATTATTAATTGAGTGTGTTTGAGTCTTTTACAACTAATGGCAAAATGGAAAATTCACAAATTTGTACATTATCAACCCTTTCATATCATCCTTCTAAAAAAACTAAACAAACCAAGTAACTTTTAAACCGCCCTCCTAAATAATTCTCCCTCCAACCATATCCCCCTCTTATTATATCCTCCTCCCCTCCAAAACATATCCCACTAACAAACAAGCCGCTAGATTATAAGAAGTATGAGATCAGCGAGTGCCCCAAAAGCTTAACCTGGTAGGAAATGGTTACCAACAATATATATCAAACCAAAACTCAGCCTCATGGGCAACCCGTTTGGCATGTTGTGACATAAACAGATTGACTTGAAAAGGTGCAAAGGGATAGACAGAACAAAGCTCATTCCAAAAGCCTAAGCTGGTAGGAAATAAGCCTAAAGATTCATATCAAGCTTGCAAGAAGCATTTCAGGAGAATATTAGTACTTGTCTCTCCTTTGAAAAATGTATGCCTTCTTTGAGTAGGTCAGGCATGTGTTGATGTGCTCCTTGGTTCCCCTGGATAAAAAATGGTGGACAACCACTTACTCAGGCGAACCTCTTTCATCTATTGATTTGGCTGCAATAAATGAGCAACCCTGAATCATACATCTATGGAATAAATGGATGCTTTCTACTGTCATAGATTGTTATTTAGAACTTATTAGATTGTTAACCACCAAGTCACCAACTCATCTAAAAGCTTAAGCTGTTAGAAAGTGGGGCAACTTTATTATTTATATTCTCAACACACCCCCTCGCGTGTAGCCAAAGCTCTCTTCCATAAGCGGGCTAAACACGTGTAAATTTCAATCATTAGGTATGCAGTAAGGTTCGAACAGAGGATCTATTGCCTTCTCTGATACCATATTAGATTGTTAACCACCAACTTATCTAGAAGCTTAAGCTTTTAGAAAGTGGGGCAACTTTATTAATTATATTCTCAACAGATCTTGCTTACTTTCCAGTGTTCCTCTCTTTGTGGTGCTATTCTTAAGAATACTATGGGAAGATAGTTGCTTCTATGTTTCATGACTCATTCCTAAGGTGTGCATAAGGGATGCATCAAAATGTGGGGTGGTTTATGGGATGAATGTTAAGCTGTTCAAAAGTGGAATGTTATTTTGTCATCCAATTTCATGGACATATTTTTCCTGGGATTCTCAAACTCCATTTCTCATTATCTAACTTTCGTCCCTTTTGCCCATTTTTTGGAAGTTCTAACGCTTCTATGTAGTCATTTTGTGGACCATGTGGTGGCATGTTAATGATTTCGTTCAATTATAGAGGCTGCTATATTGATTGGTCACTTATAGCTGATTCTCAAATCCTGTTGCTGAAGCAGATCATCAAGAATGAGGATCTTGAAGAGTTGAGAGAATTGGGTTCTGGGACTTTTGGGACTGTCTATCATGGAAAATGGAGGGGAACAGATGTTGCTATTAAACGGATAAAGAAAAGCTGTTTTACAGGGCGTTCATCTGAGCAAGAGAGACTGGTGAGCTTCTTTCTACTCATTGTACACATGTTTTTTGTCCTGTTTATTTGATGGATAATGCAAACTTTTCAAAACAAGCACTCTGATACTTGTGAAACCTATGTTCTCAGTAGCAGTTTTACTGCAAGATTGATCGACTACAAACTAGGCAGGGAAGGATAGTGCTTCTTATCCAATATATTAGGAACAGGGCATTCGGGATTATGTTTTTTTTATCCTTCTCTTATGAGTGTAATTTTGTTCACCCTCCCTAAAAGAGGGTGAACAATACCCTCTCCTCTATTGGCTAAGAGGGGATGAGGGGACCACTTTTAACCAAGCCAACCCAACTAAAGTTAGTTGTAGGTTAATTACACAAAACCCCTTGATCTACCTTTTATTCTCCCTCCAGTAAAAAATAAAACTACGTTTTATCCTCTCTCTCCTAAAATCAACCCTAAATTCCTATTGATGCCGTCATTGCTTGAGGACCCCTGAATGTGATGGTGATAATGCTGGATGTAGCTTGTGGAGGTTTATTAATAGAGCTACAGGCTGCTGCTGCTGCTTATATGGATTTAGCTATGTGATGTTAACTCTGGTTCTACTGCTAGTCATGCCCTCTGCTTTCTTTTTTTCTTTGGCTTTATTTTCAGCACTCGGTTGGATATATCGGCTTTTCCTTATCCTTGCTATTGTGCCTGGATTTGTTTTATTTTCCTTGACGCACCCTTTGTCGAGGTCTAATAAACTTTTGTTTCTGACAAAAAAAAAAAATCCATTTGAATTATTTTTGTCCTTGTTTTTTTTTTATACTTTTTTTCATCTATTTTTTTTGGATTATTAGTTCGTCTCGATAAAAGAAATTAAAAAAGTAAAAATTATTATCAAAATATCAAAAAAATTACTAAAGTTTAGTATGGTGTTCAGTTTTAGGGGTGAAACTTTCACCGTGGAAAGTGATCTCACGATTAATAGGAGTGGTGTTCAGTTTTTCAGTTTGGGGGTGGAAGTAATTCTTGAACGTAGATCAGGGGTTTTTGTGAAATTAAGCCTACAAGTAACTTGAGTTGGGTTGGTTTGGTTAAAAGTGGTCCACTCTTCCCCTCTTGGCCAATAGGAGAGAGGGTATTGTTCACCCTAGGGTGAACAAAATTGCACTCTTCTCTTATTGAGGAGGATTGAGATTTTAATGTCAATTCTTTTACTTCCACATTTGATAACTAGCATATGACCACAGGCGTCAGAGTTCTGGCACGAAGCTGATATTCTGTCAAAGCTTCACCATCCCAATGTGGTCGCATTTTATGGGGTGGTGCAGGATGGACCAGGAGGAACACTTGCGACTGTGACAGAATACATGGTGAACGGCTCTCTTAGACATGTTTTAGTTAGCAAGGACAGGTAATGTGTTAACTCGTAAATACTTTAAAACCTGCTGTAGGAAGCACTCTTTCCTTAATTTTCTTTTGCCCTTAATGATTGTGCAGACAGCTTGATCGTCGCAAGCGTCTCATAATTGCAATGGATGCGGCATTTGGAATGGAGTATTTACATTCAAAGAATATCGTGCATTTTGATTTGAAATGTGATAACCTCCTGGTGAACTTGAAAGATCCTTCACGACCCATTTGCAAGGTACCAATGCATTGGTTTTACCTTTTTTGATATTTTAATCTATTCTATGGCAGGAACACGGTTTTGACAAAGATATGATAGAGCCAAGATGTTCTCACGCTTTCTGATTGCAAATCAACACACTGATACCTTATAGCTTGTTTGTTCAGGTTGGTGATTTTGGTTTGTCAAAAATTAAAAGGAATACATTGGTTACCGGGGGTGTTAGGGGAACCCTTCCGTGGATGGCTCCAGAGCTATTAAATGGTAGCAGCAGTAAGGTTTCTGAAAAGGTAAGGTCTCACGAGTCATCTTTATGAGACTTATCTGTCTCAAATCATGTCAGAAATATGAATGCATGACTGTTTTGAGTAGAGATCTTTGAGTTTTCTTTTGAACCTTTTTTTGATCCAAGATTTTACATTATAGTTTCCCTGTCTTAAGTGTTATTAACTGAAAACCTTGGTGATTCAAATGGTTCCATATTCAAATTTTCTCATTCAGATTTCTCAGAGGGTGTGTTTGGTGTTGATTTGTGGAGGGAGAAGAAAAGGGAGGAGCAAAGACGGGAAAATATTTGCATCTATTTGATGACCTTTTCCTATTTGTTTTCTATCCCCTCAATAAATCTGCTCACACATCCAGGATCCAAACACAACATTGGTGTGTGCTTGCAAATGTTTTCATTGGTTGACCAATTGACTATCGAATTTTTCTAAGGGTAGAGGCAATTATACGAGAGTAAAAAGAGCAAAAATTATGAGTTCTTAGAAGAAAGACAAAAATGAAAAGATACTAGAGATGCTCCTTCAAATTATATGTCACCAACTTTTTTGGCGATTGCAGGTTGACGTGTTCTCTTTTGGTATTGTCCTATGGGAGATTCTCACTGGTGAGGAGCCTTATGCAAACATGCATTATGGAGCAATCATAGGTATGTTTGTATCTCTCCCACAGACTTCTTTCTCATTTCCCTTCTCTCTGTTGCCCCATATATCTACTTAATTAGAAGGGCAGAGGTGCTTAAATCCATGCTGAATTGATTCTCTTTATTTTCTTAAACTTCGAAGAAACATCATCCAGTCTACTTTTGCTTTACATTTCGAAGATAACAAGGAGGAGTTTATACCTGCAAACAATGGATATGGGGTTTCCTACAGCCAGTTATTCCATTAGACTTGATTCTTTATTAGATAACAATGTGTTTTGGTTTCTCCAGATCTCTGACTTTCGACATGATTTGTATCTTAGGCCACCTCATTATTGCAATTGTGCCTCTGCAACCACCAATGTTGTTATTCAGTGGAATCACATGTCATCTCTAATTAAGCATCTTCAATGATCAGCCCATGAATGAAGAACAATACAATCTGTTGATTAGTACATTAGGCTGCAAATTCCTGTGAAAATATGCTGCCCATAGAGTCCTATGATTCTATGAAGTCAGGAACTTAGAAATATGAAAGAATTTTGACGGGTATACAACTTGTTGAGTGTTAAATGACTATTTAGAAAACAAATTTGGATATGGATTGACAAAAAGACCAATTACAGTACATACCTGTGATAATAGCCAAGGTAGCTAATTAGAAATCAGAAACAAAAGAGCAAAGGTATAAAGAAGTGGCCACTGGCTAGTTATTCCCAGAGGCTGTCTTCTATTATTTTACAGTCTTCGTCAAGAGGATAGCGCAAGTTCATTATTAAAATTGGGTAAATAAGGTACCATATATGTCAAGTTTTTAATTTTCCTTCCTGACTTTGGAACGGAAACACTGCGATGTGGATGACAACTAAGTCTAGAAAAGGCTGGTGGATATGAGACCTGGTGAAGAATGACTCAGTGGGTAGACTGGGTCACTAATCATCAATTTAAAGTGCAAAACTGAAAAGATTGTCAAATTCTGAAGTTAATTCTAATAATTTGAAGCAAAATAAACTGAGCCTTTGACTTGGAATTTCCTATTCTTTATGCCCAAAAAATTTCTAGTAAAAGGAGCATGTATTGTTAATCACACTTGAATGTTGTTGATGTCCTTTTGCTTGGAATAATTTATTTATTATTTATTTGAGAAATTCTTCAACAACAATGAAGTTCATCGAAGTCCCTTACAAGTAACAAAATGGGACGCTATCATCGCCCTAAAAGAAGCTATTTTCATTAAATTGTGAGGGGAAGGAATACCGTTTTCTAGATAACCCTCACACTCACAGGCATACACCTTTATCTTTATGCTTGAAGTTGAGGCTGTAGTTTCACATCATGGGGGAAAAGAAGTCCTCCTTCCATTTCCTCCTGGATTGAGAAAAATATCGTGTATGATGGTTGGAAAATACTGTGGGTTGAATAGCAAGAAAAGAAAAAAAAAGATGCTACTCGTAGGGTACCCAGTGATTCCATTGGATAATGACTGCTATGTGGTATCACCGTTGTACCCAAGATGTATTCCTGCCATGGGTCCTGATTCATGTTGTTTGATGACCTCTCTGCTTGGTTTCAGGGGGTATTGTAAATAACACTCTGAGGCCACACGTGCCTGGCTACTGTGACCACGAATGGAAATTGCTTATGGAGCAGTGTTGGGCCCCTGATCCTTTTGTGCGCCCATCGTTTACAGAAATCGCTGGACGGTTACGCCTGATGTCTGCTGCTTGCCAAACAAAACCACAGGTCCATCCGGCGCAAAACCAGGTATCCAAGTAGTGTAGTTGGGTGCTTCCGCAAGGAATGTTGCTTTTTATTCCCGATAAAAAAAAAATAAAAAATTGTTGCTTTTTCAAATATATTATGAGCTATACTAGTAAGTTGTTGATCCCATTATACTGGCAAAGGTGGTGTGTACAATATGTGTCGGGAGAATGGGCTCCCTTTGAAACTGAGGTTATACATCGTTGGTTTGGGATTCTCATTGAGAAGTATATATATTTTCGTGTGTAAAAACAGAAGAAATGGGTACTGCGTGTAAATCTATTATTTTGTATCTATGGAAAATATCAAATACAAGTTTGTGCTTTGGTTTGTTGTATTTCCTCTCTCTCTCTCTCTCTCTCTCTCTCTCTGTGTATATGCTTTATCAAATTGATACCATGGGAGGCGCATAAAGTTGTGTTTGGATGTTGGATTTGCTTTAGAAAGGGAAAAGAAGGAATATCGAAATCCGATGAGAGAAAAGAGGTTGCACTCTTTTTGTTTTTTGTTTTGATTTGAAAAATGATTAAGTAACGAAAATAAGGTTGTGGGGGAAAGAAATGAATTTTCCCATGAAATTCATTTTCCTTTATTTGATTGTCCCTTGAAAAATTAAAGATCCACGTATAGCTTAGAAACAATATTTTGACTATTTCCGATGTACTAACAAAAAGAAAAACAATAATTTGACCGTCTATGTTACTCTCCAAAACTTCTTTTCACCTTATGTTCGAAAGTTGTGCAAAGAATGGAGAAAACAAAGGAAAATACTACTCGACAAGGGAGAGTGTAGAAAAAGTTGAAGATTAATTCGAGTTGCTCTCTCTCTCTCTCTCTCTCTGTGAGTATTGCCTGTTAGGGAAAGTTATGAATAAGAATCATGAGAAGTGGGAAAACAAGTATAAATCATCACAAAAGTAAAAATACCCTAAGAATTGTGTATGCTTACAGATAGATACATCAGGAAACAAGTACTCCCTCCGTTTCAAATTTCTTGTCCACTTTTACCATTAAGGACACCTCCAAAAGTTGTTTTATATTTTCGAATGTACAAGGTTCTAAATATGCAATATAAATCTTGTTTAATAGATCTTCATTAAATTTATTAAATAAAAATTTCAAAATCGTAAAAAAACATTATAGATAGAAATTTCAAAATCGTAAAAATAGAAATTTCAAAATCGTAAAAAGACATTATAGATTGAAAGATATATGTAACTTAAAAATGACACGAATGTCGAAAAACAAACAAAATTTTAGCAGGGAAGGAGTAGTAAAAATCTCACATAGTGCGCAGGTATTTTAGGTTAAATGAATAACTCCAAGGTACATCCTAGAACACGAAGCCATACCTTTCAATGTTCGCAATCACCAAATGGTCAATGAACTCGCCTATCATAGAAGTAGATAATAGCATGCATATATGTGGCTGTGTGTGTGTAACAGAAATGTTTGTATAGCAACTCTCAACACCCATGGGTTCATATGGAACCGGGGACGATGCACTTCAGGGGTGTAGTGCGCAATCTGAGCCGAGCCGTCCCAAAAGTTATTTCAACGGACTATTGATTGTAGAGATGGACGGCTCGGATCACACTCTACACCTTGTAATGCACCCCTGCAGTGCGCAATCCGAGCCGTCCAACAGTCATTTCAACGGACTATTGATTGTAGAGATGGACGACTCGGATCGCACTTTACACCCTGTAATGCACCCCTGCACTATAGGTTCTCCGGGTCTGGGTTCATATAGACCATGTAATTTGAACTTCCAAGTTCCAGCACTCTTTGCAAGTGAATCCTCCTCTTCAAATCTCCATACCGACCAAAAAAGGTTAGTGTCCTAACTTTCCCAATTCTTAAAGAGCATAAACCAAACAAAGACCGTAGATATGAAAAGAGCAGTAAATCAAGAACACAGTTCATGCCCAATTGACAAACATGATGCCCTTATATTTCTCACTGATCTCATTCACAAAAGAACTTTTTTTTTACACATAGAATATCTGCCCAACGTTCAAGAGGCTTTCATGAGGAACATTGAAGATGACACTATTTTCCCTGCAAATCTTCCTAAGAAATGCATAAATATAATCAATAGCTATTTTCTTATAAATTTTAGAATCCCTGCTTGCTCTCACCACTGTGTTCCCAAGTATGTGCACCACTCCAGCATCTCTGCAGTTGCTCAAAAACTCCAACTCGTTCACCTCAGTCTGATTGCTTGTCTGCCCTGATGACACCCCGCTGTGATAATTACCATGCACCGGAGATTTCACCTGCACGATCGAGTCCACCGACGAGATAGTGGGGTCCAAGTTGCAATAAGCTGAGTTGGAATTACGCCGAAGAGATTCTCTTGACTGCATCGTTTGTTGTCCGTACAAGCTATACTCATCAGAATCAGAGCACCCTTCCATCATCGACTCAAGCCGAACAAACATGAAAAGATTATCAAACAATTTGTTCTCAAACTCGTCATCTTTCTTGTGGTCTTTATAACCGTATCTTGCGACGCACCGAAACATGTGAAAATTCTTGGGGCCAATCCGTTTTACGAGGAATCTCTCCTCTTCTGGAACCGTATACACTGGAAGGAATTTCACGCACACGAACACGACAACCGAATGGATGGCAGGTAAGTTTGTAATGAAGTGAGAGAAGATATGTGGAACACCACTTGCCAGCTCAGTGTACACAAGACCTATCCCAGGGACGCGGACCAACCCTAAACTGGGTCCTAGTCCAAGGATCCATGCCATCGAGACCTTGCTATGCATCTCAAACTCGTATCGCCTCAATGTACCGTAATGCCAGAAATACATTATGATAAGAAAGGCTGCTGCGATCACGAGTGGGACCCACCCACCCTGATCAACCTTGAAGAGTACAGCCGAGAAGTAAGTGCATTCCACTATCAGAGATAAGCCGGTGAAGATAACGACAATGATCCAATGACAATGCCATACTAGTAACATAATTAGAGTCATGAGCAATGTGGTCGCCAGCATAACTATCACAACTGCCGTCCCTGTGGTGGCATTGGAAATAATGTTGTGCAATTGCAATTAGATTTGGAAAAGCTGCCAAGTACGGCTATCCACTTCATGAGGGAAACAAAGTACGTGGGAACCAGCGAATTTGAACTAGTTATTTGTTTTGGGCGAAACCCATTTGACAAACTATGATTGGGGGCCTTCAGGGAGTTATAATTTCTAGAAAATAGTGATTGGCCTTTGGATAATTATAGTTTCTTAAAAAATAGCTGATTTACCTATTCATGGTTTTGAACTGGGGAGCACAGCGTTACCTTGTAGCTATGAAGCACCGACACTTCTAGAGGTAGCCGTATCGGCATGTCCGACACGGGGATACGGCGGGATACGTATGGGAGACGCCACGTGGCGCCCAAATTTTTTGAATTTTCGACGGGGACAAACTGTAATTTTTTTTATAAAAATTTGGAGTCAATCTGAAATTTTTAATTTTCAGGGGTCAAAGGCCAAACTGTAATTATCAATCTTTAAAGTTCTAAGTTTTTTTATAATATTTATATATATATATTGCCGTGTCCCCCGCCGTGTCCCTTTTTTCAAAATTGCCGTGTCCGTATCCGTGTCCATGCTACATAGCCTTGTAGTATATATCTTGTTATACGACCCAACAATTCCCACTGCCAAGTATATTTCTAACTTAACAGAACAAAAATTCCTCTATTTTTAAACTTATTTCGAACTTTTTAACCAAAATGCTAATTTAAGCACATTCAATTGAACAATGAGACAAATGTCTTCATAAGAAGGGGAAATTGTTCAAAAATGGAAGTAGGGGCAACTATTTGCACTGACATGGTGTACTTTTCCGGAAATTGCTCCCACCATGAAAAGGAAAATTTTAATTGCACATACATGGTACCAATTTTTGTGTGGACCGAAATACCCTTGTCTAAAAAAAACCCCCTAAACCAACCCCCTCACTCTCCCTCCTCCTACGCCTGTGTTGTACCGTTCCTACATCTGTGTTGCACCATTCATGGAATGTGGTTGCACTCTTCAAAAAATTAATTGCACCCGAGTTGGTCCAAACGGGGTTGTAGTGTGTAGTCAGGTCACACTTTCTGGAAATATATTTTTCTCATTGCACCATTCCTACGTCTGTGTTGCACCATTCATGAAATGTGGTTGCACTCTTCAAAAAATTAATTGTACCCGAGTTGGTGCAAACGGGGTTGCAGTGTGTTGTCAGGTCACACTTTTTGAAAATATATTTTTCTTCTTGCACCGTTCCTACATCTGTGTTGCACCATTCATGGAATGTGGTTGCACTCTTCAAAAAATTAATTGCACCCGAGTTGGTCCAAACGGGGTTGCAGTGTGTTAAGTCACACTTTCTGGAAATATATTCTTCTCATTGCACCGTTCCTACGTCTATGTTGCACTATTCATGGAATGTGGTTGCACTCTTCAAAAAATTAATTGCACTCGAGTTGGTCCCTGAGAATGAAAAGAAAATGCATATTCTTTAAGACATTTAACCAAACACCTTGTGTGCGTGATAAGTTTCATAGTTGTATGCAACAATTCCAAATTTTGAGGGATCCATCGTCAGTCGATCGATCTGAATCTAAACCGGTTCTCCCAGTTCCGGTCAAGAATGACTACGACCCAAAAAAAACGAAAATCAAAGGATTATGTTGTCGTAAGAATGCTCTCACATGTCTAGAAAGAACCCATTTGAGCACTCCACTTGTAAAAACTTCCAAAGTCTCCAAAATAGGGATAATAAATACTAATACTACTGTATATGTTTTCCATGGGAATTCATGAAGACATCTGAACCATCGTACTTTTGGGTTAGCGACTTCTGAGCCATCCTTCCACTCTTCACCTTTCTCGGTCAGAAATCCTCTTCTTCTTCTTCTTCTACTCCGGTAGCTTCTGCTTTTTGCGAGAGAGAGAGAGAGAGATGTCGAGAGGGAGAGATGAGCGCAGATTTCTGGGTTTGAAACTTTTCGTTGCTTTCTAACGTAATTTGGGGTTTCAGAAGGTTTGGGTGTTTTGGGGGAAATCATATAGTTAAGGGTATTTGTGTCAAATGCTAATTGTCTTTCCATGTATTTGTAAATGTTTTCCTCCTTACCATGTTTTTCTAATTCCAGAAAAGTACACCATGTTTATGCAATTAGTTGCCCCTACTTCCATTTTTGAGCAATTTCCCCTCATAAGAACCATTCCTGTAAATGTTGCAGACATTTTTAAGAACTACTTATATAGTTATATGAGAAATCTTAGAAGCTCTGATAACATGTCAGAGAAGTGAATTGCCAATAACCTAGCTTTCCTGCCTTGCATTAAAACATTGTCCTAGCATGCCTTTATATAAGCTACAAAACTTGGTGCTATGAAACTTAAACCAATTAGGGCAACACATATAACAAGGAAACCAAGACTAACTAGAAACATGAATAATAGACTAAACAAGTAACATAATGATAAAACCTAGAAAACATGGTAACAGTTATGCTCTCTGGAGGCAGTTCTTTGAATTATGAGCATAAGAGATTTCTTCAAGATGGTAGAAAGCTGCTTCATCTTGTCTACTCATCAATTTTTAATTCTTCCCCATTTGAAATGGATTTCTACAGAACTTTACTTCCCATACAGCATAATGGAACAAGCAGAGGATCTTAGAAGTGGGGCAAAAAGCCAAAAAGTCACTGCTGTGAGCAGTTTGATTGAGCTTTTGATGATTTACTTTGTTTAAGCCAAATAATTGTGCATTTATGAGTTTTGTCAGTGAAAACATGCTAATCTTGCCCTTAAAAGATTTGGCAGATGACAACTTTAAATCACAGAGAACAACCACATTTGCTTAAATATAGCATATTAACTGCAAGAATAATGATAAGCATCACATTCCAACTCTTAAGGCTTAACTATGGATATACTCACCATAAGCGTTGCCAATTTGGCTTTGATTTTTAAATCCAGCAGTCACGGCAATGCAAAGAATCATAAGGATCCAATTAATATCCGGTATGTATATCTGCCCGAGGAATTTCTTTGATGTGTGCACAATCTTGACTCTAGGGAAACATCCGAGTGCAAGGGCCTGCTTGATTATTGAAAAGGTAGCAGTTATGGTGGCTTGACTTGCAACAATAGCAGCTAAAGTCGCAACGAGAAAAACTGGCCAGTATATCCTATCTGCCAAGTAAGAAAGTATTACAATTAGATACCAAAAACTCAATGCACTCCTTGCATTGGCACTAGGAAGCATAGCAATAAGATGGGAGAAATGGCTTTCTTTTTCCTGTTCTTTTTTATTATTTGGTATTATTTCGGTTTGAGAGAGAGGGAGGGGGTGGTTCTCCTTGAATCTGCAAGCACGATAAACTTTCCTGCATTGTAAGAATCTTCTTCCTACTAAAATTGTGGACTTGAGGGCTTTATGTGTACTTAGTACCCTTGAGAAACTTATATGTTCTTGTTGCCTAGATTACCATTAGAAACAGATGGCTGTTGAATAGAAATTATAAAAACCATTATGATCCTAGAGTTCACCAATTACTAGATCGCTGTAAACTTTATGTTAAAGCATCCAACTCAAAACCAATTGGCAATGAGTGGAGAGGTCACCCAGGCTCGTATACTAGCTTTGGAGGTTATAATTAACCAATGTGGAACAAACTCTACTCCCCCGCACGTGCGACCCCTAACCCACATGTGGAGAGGTAAACAACGGATCCACAGCATTTGGATCATAACGAAACATGGTGCACTTATGGCACAAACAACGGAGAAATAACTAATAGTCTTGTCCAAAATCCTCCGAAACCCTAGCTCTGATACCATGTTAAAGCATCCAACTCAAAACCAATTGGCAATGAGTGGAGAGGCCGTCCGTCCAAGCTCATATACTAGTTTGTGAGGTTATAATTAAACAACGTGGGACAAACTCTAACACTTTACATACGCTAAAAAATAATAAATGATGCCCACTCCTTTCCTTTTTTAGAGTGCAATTAATCATCCTGCACACC
This sequence comes from Vaccinium myrtillus, assembly GCA_016920895.1. Classification (NCBI taxonomy): domain Eukaryota; kingdom Viridiplantae; phylum Streptophyta; class Magnoliopsida; order Ericales; family Ericaceae; genus Vaccinium; species Vaccinium myrtillus. Next base: position 15,652,740 of record CM029275.1, on the reverse strand, counting down.
CAAACTAACTACTCCATCTTGAATACATCAACTATGAGCTGTTTTTACCCTTTCATATGCGTTTCAAAATTTATATAACTGTTAAGCACAATGCAGGATCCCAAATAAGTTTCCAAGCCACTTGGGTATTGCTTTTTGTTGTAATCTCTACTTTTTTGAGGTACACCCAAAGTGAGTCCTACATCAGAGTGCTTATTACTTCAAATTTTGAAACAGTTTTGCTTCACTTGTTGGTTTTGGTCCAAACAGTGGCCAATAAAATGAAATAAACAAAAAGCAAAATATACTGATGTCATAACAAACCTGGAATAGAATGATAGAATGCATCAATTACATGATCCTTGTGTTCGACAAGGTAGGCAGCTTGCCCACAATAGGCTAAAAGCAGGCATGGAAACACAACTACTGTGAAAGCAAGCTGTATAGCAGAAACTGGAAATTGGGCCAAGTCAGCAAAAAGCGCCTCTGCCCCTGGATTGTTTAACAGAATATGTCAGAATACACGCCATGGGTTTATAAGTGATTCGCTAAGGCTCCCTTTGTCTTGGTATAAAAACATAATTGACAAAAATATTTCACTAGTTTTCCCCGTTTGATTGCACATAAATCAGGGAAAATATATTTTGCAATAAGTCAACGTAAAATGAGTTCCTATTCTAGTCTAGGTATGGAATTTTGTGACTTCAACTTGTCATCACCATTAAAGCGCAGCCATGGGCTCTGCAATGTTGTCACAGCATCGATAATGACAGAGATAGCTTGAGATGAAGGAGAAAAAGAGGGCTCCTATTAGGTAAGACCGATATGAGGTATTTTTCATTTTCTCCTTTAAATAAAACATTTTCCCAACCCCCAACCAAACACCAAAAAGTGAAAAGATTGCAGACTATTTTTATGAAATATGATTTATAAGAGAATACAATCCAAAGTAAAGCACTTTACATTCAAACAGACAAAGCCCCAACCATGAATGGGTTCTGAGAGAAAATGGATTACAGATTCATAAGACAAAACAGAAAGTTCACCTGTGATACTAAGCATGATCCCTCCGAGGGAGGTCCAGGCATCCCTTCCTCCCCTTCGGAAATAATGAACTATATACACTGGTGAAAACGCCCTCAGAACACTGCTATCATATTTCCAAATGTTGAACATGCCAATACCTCCAATTACAAGAAACCAAAGTAGCACAATTGGAGCAAAGAGCCACCCTACTTTATCAGTACCATAGTGTTGCAGGCTAAATAAGAACACCAAAATGACAACAGCGACCAGCACAACTATATCTGTACCACAAAACACAAATATCATTTGAGACTAATCTATATCATTTAAGAGAAGAAGCAATACAAAAAAGAAACTGAAATGAAGTGCTATAGAACAAATGAAAGAGGCTTTAATAATAGAGAAATAAATCATTTAGGTAAGGAAGTACCATTACTCATCTTGGGGTGGTTTACCTTGATTCCTCCAGAAGCTGACAGAACTGTTAATGATACCTTGGTTAAGAATCTTACGATGGAAAAATGCATATAACAAGACAAATTCAACGAAAGACTGATACCCTCTACAAGAGCGGAGAAGAAATATATGGTGTCTTCTATCGGAATGAGAGTTTCACCAATCGAAGGCAACATATATACTCTCTCCATCCCACTTTGTATATCTTCCCATTTTGGGATGTCCCGTAATGCTTGGCCACTTTGAAAAGTCAAAGCATAAAAAATGTAGTTTTCCAAAGCTATCGCTTGAAATTAGGGGTGTCAACGGTCCGGTTTGGTGCGGATTGGTATGAATCCGAGGACCGAACCAAAAGTCTACGGTCCAATGTAAGGCAATCCGTGTCCAAACCAAAAGTCTACGGTCCGGTTCCGAAACAATCAAAAAAATCACGGTTCGGTTCACGGTTTATCCACGGATTATAACATTCCACAAAATAAAAAATAAAAAAACATATTTCACATTCACATTCTCAATGTAACTTTTGGAACAAATTCATTAGTAGCTTTTAAGTTTTAAAAAACAACATCAAGTCACCAACAACATTGCTTCAAAAGGATTCAAAGAGATTCACATTCAAGAGAGTACCACTAGCAGCAGTAAAAAGATGCAGAAACAGCATAATATAAAGCGAGTAAACAAAAGTCTTCACCACAACCAGTCCCGAGTCCGGGAGCTACGTGCAAACAAAATTACAATTGTTAATTACAGTTTGCACCTTTACTTTTCAGTTATATTCACCTATTTAGGGTATAAAATTAAGAATAATATGTTTAATTATAATTCTTATCCCAATATTATATATATAAATATATATTTTTGTATTGATTAAATTCTCACGGTCCGGTTCGGTTTATCCACGGTTCTTTTATGAAAATCCATGGACCGAACCGCGAAGCACGGTTTTCTAATTTTTCAATCCATGTCCGGACCATTAATCCACGGACCCAATCCAAAACCTACGGTTCGGTTCGGTCCGGTTTGGATTCACGGTTCGCGGGTTTTTTTTTACAGCCCTACTTGAAAATGCTTCGAAATAAGTCCATAAATAGGGAATAAAGCAACACTATTAGAAATCAATACTTGAATTAAATATGAGTGATGCATTAAATGCATATCCCCATTAAAAACATGAAATCTCAAAATGGACAAACAAAGTCGGAGTGGGAAAATATAAAAGGAGTGTATTGTATGAGCTTGCAAAGGTAATTCACCAGAAGAAGGTTCACACAAAAGGTCAAAGCATGGATAATAAACACCATAAAAAATGTACAAAAATCTCGTTACTACAAGATTTTCCACATTCTAACCTTGTGGAGGATTGTAGTGGAGCCCCTCCCATCAGCTGATAAGGCTGGTGTTTTGCCTGCGAGAGCTTGAGCTCCCAGTTGTTTCTTTTTTTTAGTCTTGTATTTCATATATACCAAAAAATACTGGTGGATTGTTACACAATCACGGTATCATCAGCTGTACAATCCAATCCATGCAAAGCTGATACACATAACATAGGTTTTCTCCACTATATACTATAAGGTAACCATAAAAACGCTTCACATGGCTCAAGTACGAAGGAGGTTGTGCTTCTCACAAAAATGTGAAAGGAAAAAGAAGTTATACCTGATATAGCTGGAGTGAGAATTCCATCGCCGATCACCATGCAAGTGCCAACAAGGACAAGCACAAGAAGAGCATGCTTTCTCGAAGCATATTTCTCCAACCATCTCTTGGTTTTTGCAGCATATGAATGCTCGTGGAATGCGTTACGACTATATGTTGTCAGATCCTCATCAGTGCGGTGTTGGTTAGGAATCATATGTATTTTTGCATGTCGACAGAGTAGTGAATAAAGAGCGAAAGTTCCACCTGCGCATTGAAAGATACAAGTTATAACAGAAAAACACAAAAAGCAATGCCAATGAAAACCATTTCATATACCATAAATGTATCCATTGCAAGTACATGAATGCATGCATTACAACATATTCAGCTCAGTTGCATGTATATGCTGATTAATTCAGGTCTTTATACAGAGAACAAAGCAATGGAAAAACAATAATCTTTTGAGCTTCATAGTTTACAAAAGAAAAACAACTTATGTTACAGCAAGCACTTCATGTTAAGTTCAATTCATCGTGGCAAGCAAATTATAAAAGAAAAGGCATGACCCTCAACTAATAGTTCAGATGCAACAAATAATCAGTCAAAACTGTTTAAGACTCTTATCTCCGAAGACCGTATCCTGCTTTAATGACACCACTATTACATATCCATAGAATAGACTACAAGTCAACTGTTTTGTAATTTTGGTACCTAAGAGATTGTCCAGCTATGAACAAAAGCCACAATTCAGCATTGCGTACTGGCTACCACAACAAGAATGCTGGCAAGGAAGATGTTAACATATTTGTAAAATACTTGAACAGAATCAGTCCTCACTCCTTTTCTTGTGTGGATGCGTGTCTTTTCACCCTTTTGCAGAAATACATAAATATTAAGTTTCTTGCAAGCCCTCTTCCCTTTTCTTGTGCATGTGTTTCTTTTCCACCCTATTCCGTTGATACATTATCCGTCAGATTTTCATCTTTGCTAATAATAGCTAAGTCAAATATACCATTATATACAACAACTCATAGAGCTAGTCAGCTAGCAGATACACGGGTATTACACTGATCCAGCATATTGTTTTTAAATAACAATCTGACCAGTTATGGTTCTTTTTGGATTCCACTCTCTTATGCTGCTCAAATACGACTACACACTATTATGCTTAGAGTAGTGTATACACGCTATTCTATGGTTCCACAAAAGCAAACATCAATGAAGTATGGTAAAAGCACGGGATCAACTTACCTTGACCATTGTCATTCCTTGCACACAATAAAAACATACTTCAGTAGTGGTATAAGAGTAAGGGAGTATATGATCAACGAAAGAGCCCCAATGACATCCTCTGGATCTTGAACTCCATGAGGGAAAGTATTGTAGAACACATACAAGGGGGATGTTCCTAGGTCCCCATAGACCACTCCAAGACTCTGAAATGCAAGTCGCAGAAGCAGTAATGCGGAGAACTTCTGCAGGATTCATAAGAAAATCGCAAAAGAAACCACGATAAAGCTTAGTAAGCTCCTGTTCTCCAATAATTCTTTCATCTGCTATATGGGATCTGTTTCATGGAAATTCACACTATCATGGAGCTTTCGAAACAATAATGTCGGTAAGCTTTTTTTTTTTTTTTTTTTTTTTTTTGGGGGGGGGTTTAATGTCAGTAAGTTGTTGATATTTGAAGCTAAACTTTCCCCAATTGGAACGATGTCGCCAGAAAAAGGGCTGATATATCTTCAAACATGAAATTATATCTATGTATATGCATATCATTAAATGCAATAGCTTCCATAAGAGATTTTCCATATTATCAGGGATCCACATAAAACCAGAGACATTAATGATCTCATCTTAATAGATTTAGATCAAAGAACTCTAAACCTATCAAGTGTGGGGGGAAATCTCAAAGGAAAAAGACCATTCATTTACACCTTTATGTCATGCAATCACTTTCCACAGACGCAACTACAATTTCAAATGATCAGCTTCCAACAAAAAACAAAACACCACAGTTGGAAAAATCCTGGTTTTCTCTGTTTTGATGTAAACCCGATTGGCCTACAGAACACTTCACCAAGCTACTAACTCATCACCGTCAGTAATAACTCATTATCTAGTGCCCTCAAAAGTAGAACTGAATCACAGCAAGCACATCTCTTTCAAGGGAAAAAAGTAAGAAAGAGTGCAGTCAACTGAAGGGAGGAAAGGGGCATCTTACTTTTTCTCTATACATATTTCTGAGTCTCCCAGCTTCTTCATCCATGGGCTGGTCAAGCTTCTGCTCCAAAACCCACATGCTCCCTTTGTTTTCAGTCTCATCTTCAATTTCATATCCAGAGGCCATGCAAATTCAACAACTGATTCCACCACCCCTTTCACCAAAATCCTTCAAATAGACAATCTACACACAGTTCTCCAAATTGAATTCTCAATACAATTCCATACACAAGTCAAACTAGAGCTGCGCCCATCAAAGGTCTTTTCAAGGAACCAAAAATTCGAAGAAGAAGGATCCAAACCCAATTCTTCAAATTGATACAATTTCGTACTAAAATCAGAATTACACGAGAGGAATTGAAAACTGGGGGAAAAAAAAAACAAAGAGAAGAAAACAACTAAACCACACAAAATTACAGGCCTAACAGAAACGCCAGAAAAGGCCAGAAAAAGTATTGATGAAAGGCCAGTTGAACAACGTTTTAAAATAGCAAAACTTTAGAGCAAAACACCAGATGAGATTACGATAATTTCACACACTGTGGCCGAAATTCAGAGGTGGGGTCAGCTGAGTCAGCTCAATTGGTCAATCAATGCAAAAGGAACCCCAGACCCAGCTGAAAATCACAGCGACCCATATTGCAAAACTACAAAAGAATACAAATTAACGATTCAGATCTCAGAGAAGGTCGAAATTGAAGAAACCCACACAACAAGAAACCAATTCAATGACGAGGACATAGAGAGAAGAGAAAAGGAAAAGGAATTAAAAAACGAGTTTTGACTCGGTGTTTTTTTTTTATAATTATTTATATTATTCCTGGTGAACAGGTTTGAGAAACAGAGCTCTGCTAATCGTTAACCGACAAAACTCGCCCCCCCGCCTGCCCTCTCGCTCTCTCTATATGCCATTGTAGAGAGAAAAGGAGATTGTTCTCGCTCTCTTTCGCCATCGTTCTCGGCCATTGAAGAGACAGGGGGGCGGATAGGTCGACGTCGTTGAAGCACGTTAGCACAACGACATTGTGAACAATGTGAGTCAGAAATGGTCCTTGTTGGCTTCCCAATTCCCCTACGTAATTGACGACAGGGTGCACATGTTAATAATATGGAGTAACCAGATTTGTACATGTTCAAGTCCGATTCATTAACAATCGGGCTTCTTGTAGGGGTGGAACTTCAACTAGGGGGTTTTTAATTTTTTTTTCTTTTTGACTTTTTTTTATTGATGTACTACGAGAGAATGAACTACGAGAGAACAACTTATCTTGAAAACTAAAATAAGCTATCTTTTTGGCTTTTTGAGTTTTCCCAAATTCTAACCAAATTAAATTTTTATTTTCCAAGTCCGTCTAACAAAACCCATTTACTCCTATTTTCTAAGACATACTATCAAAAACATAAATTAGTAAATTATAACGATCACAAATTAAAATTAAAAACTTACGAATCACACTTCTTTAATAAAAAAATTGAAGAACAAAAAGACAAAGGTGAAACTACTCTTTAATAAGAGGGGATGCGTCGCTTCAATAAAGAAAAATCCGAAGCAATTAGGACTTATAGTGGTATATATATTATTAAAAAATATTATTTTAATAGGACTTATAGTGGTATATATATTATTAAAAAATATTATTTTAATCGGGCTGAGCTGGACTTGGCCTTAAGTGATTTTCCCAACACCAGTCCATTTAGTAAATAAGCTTAAAATCTCAACTCAGCCCAGGCCTATGGGTCCAAATATTTATCTCGAACCTTAACAAAAACAGGCTAGGATAGGCAGGCTATCAGGCTAGTGTGTGCCCTTAGGTTAGACCACAATGAAGTAATTTCTCGTGAATCACTAATATTAGAGGGTGTTTGGAAGCCTACTTTTTAGCTTTTCATTTTTCACTTTTTGGTTTTTTGGATTATGATTAGAATGTGTTTTGAATTTGAAAGAAGTTTTTGGGAGAAATTGTGCAGAATGCATTTTGTAATAGGATTATGGTCAAAATGAGAGGTAGAAATAAAAAAGGAGCTCCCCACCTCTTTTTGATTTCTAGCCTAGAAAGTTGAAAATGAAAAAGAAGTTTTGAGGATGTGTTGTGGGTTTTGTCTCTCAAACACCCATAATTAAAAGGGTTCTTCTATTGTCAGCCTACAGGGCTGACAATAAAGAAACAAGAAAACAAAAAAAATACAAACTCCAATGTACTTTTTTCACTTTCCTATACACTTTTACACATTCTTATACACTTTTCACATATTTCAATACACTTTTTAAACTTTTTTGTCAGTCCAATGGGCAGATTTTAGAATTTTTCTAATTAAAAAAGGAGAATGAGAAGGCCAAACACCCCCTTAGTAATATTTCTTTAACCGGGTCAAAAAGAAAAATTGTCGAAGTGTGCGTTAACCAGTGGTGGAGCCAGGAATCGAAGTCGGAGGGGGCCGAATTATGAAAGAAATTTTGATTCAGTAATTGTCAAATAAATCTAGTCATTCGAGTTTTATGGGTCAGTTTTGGTAAATTAAAATTGATTTCGACTATTGTTGTGAGGGAAATGCTAACGGGTGTCATAGTGCATCCGTTAAGAGACAAAAAAAAAGAGTACAATTTAAAAGTACATTTGTACTTTAAAGTACATCTTTAAGTGTAATTTAACGTACATGTGTACTTTTTTGTACAAGTGAGACTCACAAAAGTGTACTTTTTGTACCCTTGTTATTAAATCATTCGACAACTACAATATTATTATCGCACCATAATTTAGTGTTTTCGAAATGAAAATTGTTCTTACTTATTAATTATTTTTATAGTTTTACAATTTTTTAAAAAAATATCTATAAAAAATATGAAAAATATACTCTGAAATAGGAAATTGCGGGGGTGCCGGGGCCACCGGCCCCTACACAGCTGCGCCCCTGGCGTTAACTGTCCTAAACACACGTGTGAACGTACAACCAAAAGAAAAGAAAAATGGTCCCTTGATATGAATCTTGATCCCGTAGCAACACGAGTTCCTATAAGCTCAGTCATTTTTAAAAATTTGCCATTTTTTTGGGATCAGACCACAAGAGTAATATCTATTCCTCATTCCAAATTGCTTGCTTTTTCTTGGTTTTCGTGCATTTTGCACGCAAAATATAATGTATTAGCATTCAGTTTTTTTCAAAAAAATTTACACCAATATAAAGATCTAATTGAGTAGAAAAAAATCAAGGTAAATTTTTTTAAAAATAATCCTTATAAACACATCATTTTTTGCGTGCAGAATGTATATTTCTTCAAAAGAGAACAACAATATGGGACGAGGGAGTATAAACTATGAATTTCTTAGTCCCTACATGAATACATGAATGCGCAGACTAAGAGCATCTCCACTCTTGACTCAATTTTTTACCCAAATTTGAGTAAAATTTAGAGTAAAAACTTGATTTGATATGAAACACTCCAATGGACAAAAACAAATGTAAGTATAAATTTGAGTAACGGCTTCATTAATGACACAATTGTAAATTTGAGAGGGAAAAAATAGCCTTAAAAATTTGAGTAAAGATTTGGTTCAAACCAAATTTGGTGAAAATTTTTAGTAAACTCAAATTTGGTAATGGGTTTTAAGGAGTGCAATGATGTTTTTGTTAATTTTTACTCAAATTTGAGTTTGAGTATAAAATTGAGTCAAAAGTGGATATGCTCTAAGGGGGGTGTTCCACTAATTAAAAACAATTTTTCCTAAAATACTACCTGCCGATTCCCGTATGTGTCTAGGGAAGGTTTATTTGTGGCTCTCGTCTATGTTATCAGGAGAGCTACATGCACATAAAACTTACCCAGAAAGTATTCAAAATTCAAAAATGAGTGGTTCAGATTCACTCCAAGTCAATCTAAGCCACTCATCTTCGAATTCTGAGTATTTTCTGGGTAAGTTTTTTTTTGCACTTACATTTTCCCCATGTTATTGGTGTACATTCGTCAGGAGTGGGCCCAACACTGCATGAGCGTCATTATCTGGTGTAGACTACCTACCTAATGGTGTACTTACTTTCCTCCCGAATCCGGGCAGCTTATTCATAAATTGAATAAAATCGTAAATTCATACATTTGTTTTTTGAGACTTTAGGCCTAGTTTTCCAAAAAAAAATTAGTAATGAGTTCGCCAGGTGTTAAAATTATGATATTTCAAATCAAAAAATTAAGTGTTTTTGTGTATTATTTTTTTAATTTTTCACACCGAATTAAAGTACTCCTCGAATTAAAGTAAACGAGGAGTACTTTAATTCGGTGCGGAAAAAAAATCAAAAAACGATACACGGAACCACTTTATTTTTTGATTTGAAATATCATGAATTTAGCACCTGGGTTGGCTAATTTTTTTTGGAAAACTAGGCCACTGCATTCACATTCATGTTATAATTTACCTTTCCATTTTTGTTTTTGATCATTGAAAAGTGTCATTTTACCTGAAAAAAAAAATATAAAAAATTAAGAGGGTTGTTGTACTCATCTCTTTTTTTTTTCCCCCTCTCCCTGTCAATTCCGAAATGAGAAGTAATTATCAAGTGCTTGACAAGTGATTTCATCATTGCCAAAGGATTTGTCATTTTTCTACAAAAAAAAATTTGCCATTTTTTAAAGAATTTTTGTTGTTGTGGGTGTGGCACCATTTGTTTACCAATTTTTTGCCACTTGAGGGATGGCAACAATATTTTCTATCATTTTAAGCAACCGGCGCGGTTGCTCTTGGTACAGATTTTTTGGTCGTTTTCTCTTAATTTAAGTTTGATTTTTTACATCTTTTATGGTCTTATATGGATTTTTCTCCACTTTGGTCCATATTTTCTTAGTTTTTGAATTTCTCTCGTCGAGCCGAACGATATGGTATGAAAAATAGATGTGAAGCCGAGTTTCCACTATCGTCTAAACGATGATTTGATATTTTTGCCAATTGTCTACGGAGTGAAGACCAGTCATTTTGTTCATATATATCACAAAAATGTCATTTAGCGAAAAACTACAACCACTTTTGACTACAGTAGAAACACAGTATTTAGTGAAACCCCACCCAGAATCTAGTAAAAATTAAGAGAAAATAACAAAAAAAAAAACCTTGCAAAAAAGTTAGGCCAAACTCACCCTAATTATCGGGACCAATATCTTGCAGAGCTCAATATTTGGTTTTTGAAGTAATATACATAAACCATGTTTTGCCTCAATTTGGTAAATTATTTTATAAAATATCGTTTACATGGAACTCACGATTAACTAGTTCAAGCTAAATTTTCGTCTTCAAAATAACATCAAAATGCCAATTATTTTTTTGTCTAAATGGTATTATTTGTATTTTAACAGTAAAAAAACCGCTTCATAAAATATCGTTTAATTAGACAAGATACTATCTTTATAGAATCATAGCGTAGATAAGAAGTCAAAAATACCATTTAAACAATTTAAAGAATAGCGTGAACTAGCCCTTAGCATATGAACTTATGTAAATGTGTGGTGTGGAAGGATCTGGGGCAATACATGACGGTGCCTCACGGGCTGGATGATTACTTATCAATTTTGTTATAGATTTGGAGATATGGGTAATTTGCTTTCTCAGCATCTAGCTTCTAGGTGTTCATTTTTATTTTTATTTTTTTGGTTGCGACGGAGATGTGTTAAGAAGATGATTGGTGCAAAATATTTGAAGGATAAAAATAATATAAGTTGATTAACTCCGTAGAATAAGGCTTTGTTTGGGACATCATTAGTGTTTAAAAAATATGAGCTGAAAAAGACAACTAACCAATGAGATAAGCCAAAAGCCAATTCAAAAGATTCCCTTAATTGGTAGTAATTGATAATTTAAAAAACTCAACTACCAGTTAACAAACTAGTCCACGTTATTGATTCCGAGGCAATTTTCGGGTAGAGCCATTTTATGCTGCAAATGGGGCCAATGTTTTTAAGTATATGTATCAAAAATTATAATATCTTGGCTTAAAGTACATTTTATAAAATGAAAAATAAAGTGCAGATATTATAAATTCAGCGCATATCTCAACCGTCTAAAAGTGTTTTGAACGGTCCAAATTTGACAGAGAAAAACAAGAGAGAGAAAGAGGAGAGAGGGAGGAAAAAATCTGAACCGTCCAAAACACTTTTGGATGGCCGAGATTGACGCTCAGGCATCACGTGTGCGGTATCCCATTTGCATCCAAAATTTTCTAATGTCATTAAGTAATACTACAAAATACCTCAATAATTGCACTTTGTTTCCTAATCTAGGGAAGGCCATTGTGGAGGGACAAATCCGCAATAGGTTACGGGTCGATTTGATGAGAAGAGACCAAAAGTTGGTTGAGCCCTCATGGGCTTAGCATTGGGCCAATGGTCCAAGATCAGTATAAAAGTTATACCGGAAGGCCCACATATCGGTTTGGGCCGAGAGCTATGTGGGCCGAGTCGTTAAGAAGCAAGGCGGTTGGGCCTATCTCCTGTGGCACGGGTTGATTAAATAAGGTGGCGTCATCCTTACGTGTCTGAGTGATTGTGTGATTCACTAGGGGCCATGGGCCCAGTGTAATAAGGGATGATGTCATCGTACGTGTGTGAGCATGTTTAACTTGGAGAACAAGTACATGGGAGGCACGTATCACCGTCTCCTCTTGTACCTGGTTTGCTGTTTTTTTTGTGCATCGTCTATACGAAATCATAGATGTATCCTGCAGATGACGATGAACGTGGTTATTCGAGATGAACGTGGTTATTCGTTAGGCAAGTGATGTTTTTTATTCAATTTGCAGTGATATAGTTGTACATAAATTGTGTTTCGACGTAAAACCCTTTATGGAGTATGTTATATCTAGTTCATTTGCGCTGTTATGCAAACATAATCTAAAGAAAAAAAGGAAATTGCCCTGTTACTGAAATTCCTTTGTGAATCCAATACCGGAAATCCAATACTCGATGGAAGAGTACAATATAACGAGAGTAGATACTCTTCGGTAACTGCTTGGTGTTTCTAGATTTGTGTCGAAGTAATACTACAAAATACCTCAATAATTGCACTTTGTTTCCTAATCTGGGGAAGGCCATTGTGGAGGGACAAATCCGCAATAGGTTACGGGTCGATTCGATGAGAAGAGACCCAGAGTGGGCTGAGCCCTCCTGGGCTTAGTATTGGGCCAATGGTCCGAGATCAGTATACAAAATACCTGGAAGGCCCATAAATAATTTGACCGAAAGGCCCATAATAAAAACATAAATAATTTTCATTTAATTTTACCCTTTTTGATCAAAACAAAGGGTAAGAAAGAAAAAAGTCATTTTGATCCATCACGTGTTCGGACAGACAATTGTCATTTGGAGTATTGGTGAAATGCACGTGGAAACTCTAAGGTAGTATTCATCGTTAAGACAAACCTCAAGGGGTGTTAGTGAAATTTACTCTTTTCATTGCAATGATCATCACAACTGCACAAGGGTGCCCCATCACTGATTGGAGTGTCCTTTTCTGGTAGAGCCTCTCACATGAAATTTTGTACCCTTTTTCCTGAAAAGAAATTCTGCATATCTCGTTTTTGGCCCTTTGCCCGGGGACCTCAATTTGGTGGACTGGACCGGCTGCTGGTGATTATCCTTGGTAATTGATCGTGGTGATCGCATCCGAGAGTCTATCTCAACAATTGACGGTATGGATTTTTCTATGAAAAAGTTAACTTTTGAAAAAATTTGGACCGTCCAAAATACTTTTGAACGGCTCGATGCGATTACTAGGGGCGATCACCAACACCCTCTTCCCAATTTTAAGTTCTTTATTTTTCAGTTTTAAGACATGGAGTTCATTTAAATTTGAAGTATTGAAAGACATATAAGGAGAGTTTCCGTTTAAATTTTTATTTTTCAGTTTCAATGCAACCATAAGGTCTCTCTCTCACTCTCTCTCTCTCTCTAGGGCAGGAGCACGGCTAATCTTACCGTAATTCGGATCTGGTGACGTGGTCATGAATCGTGGCTATCTATTTTGCGTTAACATGGTTGCTTATCTGATAAAGGTTTTGTCATTTTAAAATAAAATCGTTTCATGAACTAGAAACTCCTTATGTGATCCGAAATAAAATCCATTTGTCAAGATATAAGTGATTCAAATTATTATTTTTGGATATCTATTTAACATCTTATTTTGTACAAGGAAAAATATTCGATGAACTCTACAAAATAAAAAGGGATCCGATCATTACGATCCGAAATGTACCCAAAAATAAGAAACTAGACGGTCCGGTCCCTCTTTAATTAAAGACCGGATAGTATCTGGACCAAAATAATAAGAGAATATATATCAGATCGGTCCTATTTCCCGATTGAAGGGTTTTTGGTGTTTTGATTAAAAATTGTTTTTGGGAAATCCGAGCCGTCAATGTCTTCAAAGGTGTTTTCCAAGGTCACGGGATAAAAAAATACCGGTATCTGGAGTTTTTCCAAAATAAAAGTTTTTGCGAAAACTATTATGTATATTTTAAGATTTATATATATAAAACACCTAACATATATAGAGAGAGAGAAAAATATCGAGAGAGAGAGAGAGAGAGAGAGAGAGAGAGAGAATGATCAGACATGTAATCCAAAGTATAATTCATATTTCAAACCCCAAAGAAGCTATAAGCATGTAGGCCAGCACTAACTTTTTTTGGGTTTTACGACATCGCATGTTCTTTTCATGGTCGAATTTATAAGTTTAGACAAATAATTAGATTACTGTCATCAATGATGGGAGGATATTGAGACTGAGTTTTCCAAAATAAGTTATTTTATCTTTATTCAAGTTTTTTCGTATTTATTGGTTTTGCTTTAAACTTTTGTTTAAAAGTACTAAAAGTTGGATATTTTTCCAAAAAATAATAGGTTTGATCATAATTTTTTATTTTTAGATTCCTTTCGTTGAGGAGAATAAATAAGTCACAAAATTTTAACGCACATCTAACAAACGCGAAAAAAATTGAATAAAGATAAATTCCAAAAGTGACTTTTAGCATCGTGACTTATTTTGGGGAACTCAGCCTAAATATTGCCATCTCTTTCCATAAGGGGGTGTTTCACTAACAAAAAATAGTTTTTTTCAAAAACCAAGATAAGTCATTCTCACATTACATCATGTAAAAAATCGTGAAAAACTAATTTATTCTAAAAACACTCTTAGCGGATGTCGTGGGTCAGCTTTAGTGACTTCAGATTCAATTATCTTTCACCACCCTTCCTAGAGTGTTTTATCTTGCCGTTGTGGGAATGTCTTTGTTCTATCATTTCATAGTTTGAGCTGAGTTTTCTTGTGAGATCTCTATTATCACGTCTTTGACTGGCCCTATGCCTGAGTTTGTTATTGGTTTGCTTTTTGCAGTATGTGTCATTGACCCTGTTAGTGAATGTACTCGCGTCTATGTGTCGCTAGTTTTAGTACAGTCCCGTATCTTGTGCTGAAATCTCGTACTAAAAAAGAAAGATAGAATTGACAAACTAATCTGGACACAGGGTTGGTGCTGTCGCCCAAGGGATAGCCATGGATTCGGGTCGATCATGACCATCCATGGCCGGCGGCCATGACGGTCGGATCACCTTTCAAACAAATTTGAACCGTCCATTGCTGACTCACGGATAACCTTGATCGGCCCAACGTTTATGATGTCCCCGGAAGAACAACACCATCCCCGTTCTACTAATTTGTATCTAATGATGAAATCTCGAATTAAAAAAAGAAAGAAAGAATTGACGGACGTAATTCGAGGGTCAATTCCATCCATCACAATTTGGAGATCCAAAAATCAAGATAGCAACACAGAAAACGATTGGGATGAAATAATGGCAAGTGAGATATTTTATAAACATACTACTCCAACTTGTAAGAGGCATATTGATTAATGTCCGGAATATTCTTTTTGGGAAGTCTCGGCACTCTCTCTCTCCCTGTAGTGAGAGGGCTTACTTTATTATGTGTGTGGTGAATCTGATCATCAATCAAAATGCGATTAACGATTATCAGTCCGGATCATTTTACACTTTTAAAAACTATTTTTACATTTACTTTAATTTCTATTTAATGTAGAAATACTTTTTTAAAGTGTAAGATGATCTGGACCATTAATCGCCAGTCGAACGACTGAAGGAGCTCACTTCACGCATGTAGTAAGCTCCCTTACTACACGCCCCCGGATCCACTTCTCACAGACTAATGTTTAGTGCAGATTATCCCAAAAGGGTTAATGCGGTTGGTTGGTACGTTTTGATCTACACAATTAATCAGGATTTGATTCTTGGATCAGGCCGCAAAGAAGTACTATCTTATTGTGAACTCCGTAGTTCCAACGTAAATAACTGGTCTTTGACTAGACCGGAAAGGGAACTTTATCGATCAGTGTGTAAGCTGGCGCAGAGATCTCTGATCATTGAAACCACAAAAAAAAAAAAATTGTTTAAGTGGAGCCCCAAGGGATACCGAACGTGAAGAGCTGTAACCTAAAAAAGGAAACATGACCCCATGAAAAGAAAAAGTAAAAATGAACTGAAATATGGCATTGGCACTATCATAGACGGCAGAAGGTACAGTACTGATTTGTTTAAGAGAACTCACCGTCGAACTCTCCCTTTCAAAGTTTCAAAGAGGGGCACTGCTGTCCCTTTTGAGGGACAGCACCTGCTGTCCCCGGAAATTACGGGCCGCTCCTGTCACTTTCCGATGATCGGAAACTTTACTTCGTAGAGCTCGGTGAGTAGAACAAATGTACCAAAAATCAGTTCAATCGGATATCATTAAGTGCCTGATTGGAACATTTTTATCATGAAACGAATGCATCCGAAACACTAGATTAAACCCACTTGAACCCATAATTGCCGAGTTATATGTGTACCGATCAGACACTTAATGATATCCGATTTAGCTGATTTTTGGTACACTTATTCTACTAACCGAGCTCTACGAAGTGAACGTTTCCGATCGTCAGAAAGTGACTGGAGCGGCCCGTAATTGCCGGGGACAGTAGGTGCTGTCCCTTTTGAACAGCAGTGCCCCTCTGTTTGTGGTAGGTATGAAGAAAAATTCAATTTTGGCTTTTCTTTCTTTGATGTGTAAATGCAAATCTGAAAACGAGATGGCAAAAATTTGGGGCAAAAATAGATTATAGTGGAAAATGATCTTTATATACAGAGAAAATACACTAGTATTTTTTAATGGTATTCTTAAAATATTAGACAAGTTTGCAAGCAGGGCTGGCCCAAGGGTTTGGGCTACCATAGGCCTATTCTAAAAAATGTGCCCTAAAAGCAACACATAAATAATTTTTTCAACAACAATCACAATACGAGAAAGTCAAAACAATATAAAGTTCTACTAATTATTATATAATAACAGAAAAGTCAAAACACAAAGTCTCCAAATAAATATAACGCATGAGTATTGCTAACTGGTAATCAAATAATTAATTCGAAGTAATCAAGTAAGATTGAGTCTTTTTATTTATTTATTTTTGTTGGATCAAAAAATGTCATACTCAACTACTCAAGCCTATTATGAAAATATATGGAAGTGCCCCCAAAATTTAGACTTTTTAAAGTACCCTAGGCCCAGGCCTCTTGGGCCTAGGGCTTGGGCCGGCCTTGTTTGCAAGAAGAAAAAAAATCATGTCATTATAGTCAAACTTCTTCTAGAGCCCCAACCGGAGATTCTATCTGGTTCTGGTGCATGAAATCCCTACCCAAAAAAAAAAAAGTCAAAATGCTTCATTTTTTACGGGTGACAAATAAGAGGGAATTGGCGTGATTTGGCTAAATTTAAAAAACTGGTTTTTTGGTTTTTTTTTTCCGTTTT
Organism: Vaccinium myrtillus; assembly: GCA_016920895.1. NCBI lineage: Eukaryota > Viridiplantae > Streptophyta > Magnoliopsida > Ericales > Ericaceae > Vaccinium > Vaccinium myrtillus. Next base: position 15,635,590 of record CM029275.1, on the reverse strand, counting down.
GTTCTTCGCAATGTGGAGTCATAAAAGAACCATTCATAATCTTAAAATTCGAGATAAATAAAAGTAAAACTACTACTCCATATAGGAGTAATTAAATATAAAGGGAGCGCAAAAAATAATTTTCAGGAAAGAAGCTGAATCCTAAAAAGTTGGTACAGCAAGGCAATTGATTTGGGCCAAGAAGGTCCATATACAAGGGCCAACATGAAGAACCCCCAAATTGGGCCTAATCTTAAGAATTTTTTTAGCTGGCTTTTAAATGCCCATATCAAATGGATCAGTTCGTTTGTACAACCACCTAACTCAAACGGGTAGTGGCGGATCCAGAATTTGCTTCTAGCAGGAATCCGAATCAAATGTATTTTTATATTCATAATAAACTATATATTTTATAAGTATTTATTGCTCATATTTTTACTCAAATTCAAAATTAGCTAAAGCTCCCTAAAATAGTACTAAAATTTATTCAACCCCTCTACTCAAAACTATACCAAATCAAATTTTATTTAAATTTTTACTCAAATGAAGGGAGACTCAAACTTTTAGTCATATTTTTTACGTTGCTATTTTCCCTCCCATTAATGAAGCTTTTACTCAAAATTGTAGTACTTAATTTTGGGTTTCTCCATTGAGTGCTTCATACCAAATGAAACTTTGCGTCACATTTTTTCAATGATTTTCTTCATGAAATTGTTGGGATTTTTATAGTAGATTGGATACGAAATTTTTTTTTTGAATCTTAAATTATGTGAGTGAAATAGATAGTACTGGATGGATACTCTGAGAGGTATCTGTGGACGGTGAGATCCACGCGGCGCGCTCTCGAAGTTCGGACGTGAAAACAAAAAAAAATGAGTCGCCACCCGGGGTTTAAATTTAGAAAATGTTTGGTACCCGAGAAACCGTTTTAAAAAAATGATTGTTGACTCTCATGCCGTTTTGGAAAAGGGTTTGATCTGCGGAAAAGATTCTTTTGGATTCGGAAGCCAGGTTACGCGCGGGGAAGGTTTTATTAAAAAGCACCCCGCTCGCCCGAGAAATTCTCGGTCTCTACTAGATAATTTGTGGGATTTTTTTGTAGAAAATATTTTGTTATGGAAACCTTTTAAACAAATATACGAATATAATGATGAAACAATAACGGAAATAAAATTTAAACAAAGAGGACTAAATAGTAATAGTAAGAAAATAAAAGGAAAAAAGTGTGATAAACAAAAAAAGAAGTTGCAGAAAAGATCAGAAGAATAGGGTACGAACAGGGGAAAACAGGGGAAAAATTTTGGTTTTTCATGGGAGCCGCGCGGCTTGTGTACAACCCCTTTTTTAAAACTTTTGTTTCAGGACCAGTGAGTCTAAAACCCGTTCAAAACTTGATTTTCTTCTTCAAATCTACTCCAAATAAGTTGTTTTTGTTTGTAAACAAGTTATTGAAGTGAAACTTGTTTCCGGTACGGATCGTACCGTGCGTTTATCAAGAAAAATCGCCCGGTACGGCTCCGAAAAACCGGTTTTTGTTTCGAAAATGGTTTACCAAGTTAAGATACGGTTGTTGAAACCGTTATTAACTCGGGGATGCCCTCGGAGAGCCGCGATTTGAAAACTGAAATCTGAAAATGATTTATACCTTTCGGGAACTCGAAACAGAGGTTGGAAACTCCGGATTCTTCGGGTTTGAACTTGTAGGATCAAGATTTGGTATAGTTTGGAGTGGTATGGAGGGTTTGGCTTAGAGAAATTGAAAGGGGATGAAGATGAAAGACGGATTTTCGGGGATTTTACTGGTGGTTTCGAACGAGAATTTCGCCGGAATACTTCGACGGAAATTCTTTCCGGTATGATTTCTGGTGTGTTGAGAGGTGAAGAGAAGGGCTCTATTTATAGCCGGTTTTGAGGGAATATACATGATGATATTCGGCGGTGGCTTGATGATGATATTCCCGAACTGGTTGTCAGGAATTTTTCAGAAGATAAGAACACCAGCCGTGCGGCTCCTGGGGGAGCCGCGCGGCTTGCATAGAAATGGAGGAGCCGTACGGCTTGAGGGAGGGACCGTGCGGTCTGTGAGGCTGAGTTCCCAATTTTCTGGACAAGTTCCAAGGCAGTTTGATCATTCTGAGCATTTCTTCTTATCACTGGGTACTTATTTTCATAAACCAAACTTAAGTAAAGAATTTTCTTTACTTTAATTTATTTATGAAAATAAGGAAGTAACCCCCTTTCGGAAACAATGGCATTGCCAGAATTTTTATATCCCAATCCAATCAAAATCTCATCTTCCCACTTTTAGTACAAAACCGAAAACGGGCACATTTTTCTCCGAAGAAAAGGGGCGAAAGATGACTTTGCCTTACTCAAAAATAACTTCCGATTATACCATTTTGATTAGAAAAATCCAAGGAACAATTACCGGGACTTTTTATTGGCCAAATCATATCTTCCCAAAAAAAAATTAATTTTCCATACTTAGCCAGATTTTCGAGCGACAAACAGGGGTGACTCGATCAAGAGGCGACCCGATGGTGACATGACCTATGTCATTCGAGTCTCGGATGAGAGACGATGATGAAAGAACACTTGGATTAAAATTGGGGTGTCTACAGTATCAAAACCAAAACTAAATCATATTTTTGCAGATTCATGTCAGCAACAAATTTTCAAGGAAATAGCAAACTCGTTACACTATTTTGATGTAGTTTTTTTTTTCTCTCTTTTTTTAAGTTTATAGAATGAGAAATGACTGTTTCAATTACCATTTCGTCAAATCAATGATTTATTGTTGTTGGTGAACTAATTATACTTTTGACGGAGTGGATGCCTTAAAGTTAAAAAATTAGTAGTATACAACAACAAGAATAACAATTTTCATCCTTTAAACTATCTTATTGCAACCCATTTGGTCAAATAGTTAATACTAGCATCCTAATTTTTTGGCGAAAAAAGAGCCATGAGCTTATCACGGGCGATATCCATACGTTAGGGGCAAAAATGCAATTTCACTTCTCATTACTATCCCCTACGTCAGGAAAGAGAGATGAAATTTTGATTGACCAGGTTTTGGAATTGAGGTACTCTTTTATCCTTATGTACACAAATTAGAGGCAAACCCATCTTCTTATTTTTTGGTAAAACCAACTTGAAATAGAAAACAAGACAAAACGAATGTACAGCCTACAAGGGGCACACCCCAGGGAGGACTAAGCAAAAGAAAAGAAACTAAAAAGGAAATGGGAGGGCCAATTGGCTACAAGGGGAAGTGAGGGGATAGTGTTTCTAGGCCATCTAGACAGAGGGCAAAAAAACACTCAAAACGCAGCCTATGGAAAATGTAGCCACTCTTCAATTGCTGACTATATGTAGTAGCCCGTGAGTTACTGGGACTAAATCCTATGCATGACAACATAAACAAAGAAACTACATAGGGACAAACCCCTTTGCTATACAAACAAAAAATTAACACGGAGTAACATGCATGTTGTCTCCAAGGACATCCCCCCTGGATTAGGCTTAAAACCCAACACGGGCAGCATACTGGGTATTTCTGCAAATATGGACAACAAATCGGTTGAAAAAAGACAGCCCATATGAACATAGACACTACCCAGGCGTGAAGCAACAACACATCAAACCCTCAAACAGCAGAGTACAGCAAATGTGCAACCAGATTCAGAACAACCAGATTCAGTAGCAGATCACAGTAGTAGTAGATCATAACAGAAATTAGCAGCAAAGTGTAACAATCTGGGCACATTCCAATGAAACCAGCAACAAATCTTGTAGGATGCAGAACAATGAAACCAATAGCGGAATATGAAATTGCAGAACATAGCAATATCAGTTCACCGTAACGGGCAGAGATTGCAACTACATTCAACAGCAGCTAGATACAGAAACATTCAATAACAGCTAGGCCCATAGTCGGAGATACATCATACTTAGAGATAGACAACAACAGATAATCAGACATAGAAAACCTCAGATCTTTCTAACTCACCACCTGTTCTCCCTCGAGAACTGACCTCCCTCTCTCTTTTTTCTCTCATGATCCGAGATATAGGGCAATCTCACCTCAAATAAACACTCCACTCAGAATGGAAAGGAAGGAGGTTCAAATCTCCCAGGAGACACACATGAAAGTAGATCACACACTCACATTTAACAATTGGGCAACCAGCAAGGCACAATATAATCCAACACCTGCAGACTGAGTCACTGAGATCCCAACTGGGAGGTTAGCTTATAAATGGTTTGGTTTACTTATTGAGCAACATCTTTAAGACCTTGACCCTGCATCACAAAGACCCAAATGGGATATCAGTCAAAACATGGTACATAACATTCTTCCTATGATTTTGCACCTGAACTCAAGAGACAAATATATGTGATCAATAAATCAAGAAATCAGTAAATGCATATATAGGATGTCTCAATCTACCATTATGCATAGTTAGCAGGAATGCTCCAGGAATCCAATAAATCTAAAGAACCACCAGGGATCTTAGGAAGGGACAACAACCTGCTCCTAATGTCAAAACAAATCCTGGCCACAACAGTATGAACAGGGTGCTGCAGATTTTGAAACTTCCTAGTGTTTCTCTCAATCCAAATATGGTAGAGAGTAACCGTGAAGGATAGTTTAGCAAGTGTGCTTCTTAAACCTTTCCATCTAAAAGTGGAAAGTTGGGAAACCAGGTCAGCTAAAGTTTGTGGTTGCTGCCAAATGAGATTAGATTTAAGAGACACACCCTCCCACACTTGTTTGGTGAAAGCGCAATTGAAAAAGAGGTGATCATGGTTCTCCACATCGGAGCAAAAACTGCAACATGAGGAGTCAATGACACCAAAGAGAACTAATCTATCACCAGTGGATAGTCTGTTCTGAATGGATATCCAACTGATAAGGCTGCATTTGGGGATATGGAAAAGGAACCAAACAATGTGGCTCCAATCAACAATAGGAAAATGTGTCCTGAGTTGATCCCACAGTGAAGAGATGGTGAAGACTCCATTATGATTAAGTGTCCATTTGCAAGTGTTGACCTGGGGAGAGATAGATCTATGCAAGGATGGAAGTGCATTCCTAATCTCATTCAGTTCCCAGATTTGAGTGATGGGAAATTTCCACTGATAATTGCTGCTAATTATGGAAGACACAGTGGCATCCTCAGCAATGCCAGAATCGTAAATGATGCGAGAACCATATTTCTTAACCAATGGACCGAGGGGGTTCCAATTGTCATACCACAGGGAAATGGTTGAACCATTCCCAATGTGATATTGGATGTGTGATTGAATGAGGGGGCGAAGTTGGAGTAGTTTCCTCCAAGTCCATGAAGGTCTACTAGGGATTTTAACTTTCCAAAAGCTTCTCCCTTTCAGTAAATAAGATTTCACCCACTGGCACCACATGGATTGTTCCCCCCTGAAACCAGGAACCAGATATGCTTAGACATGGCTGCCTTGTTCCAAACTTGGAGGGATTTAAAGCCCAAGCCCCCTTCCTTTTTTGGGGAGCATAAATGATCCCATGAAATCTTAGCTCCTATGCTTCTAAGATCAGACCCAGTCCAGAAGAAGGATCTAAGAATAGATTCAACTTCTTTAATAACTTTCTTGGGCAATATGAAAATAGAAGACCAATAAGTCTGCATAGAAAAGAGAACAGAATTTACTAATTGAACTCTTCCAGCATTGGACAAGTACTTGTTAGCCCAAGATTTGGTACGTTTTGTGATTTTGTCAATGAGGGCCTTACAGTCTGAGTACTTGAGCTTAGTGGAAATGAGTGGAACTCCAAGATATCTAACAGGGAGAGAGCCTTCTTGAAATCTAAGGGATTCAAGAATGGCAACTTTGACAGTGGGGGAAACTCCAGAGAAAAAGATGTTACTTATACCAGGACTGGGGGACAGTCCAGAAAGAGCCTCAAACTCAGTAAGTGCATCCTGGATGTACTGGATAGAACTAATCTCCCCTTTGCAGAAAATCATCAGATCATCTGCAAAACAGAGATTAATAATCTTGGTCTTTTCACACCTCCAATGGAAATGGAAATTGGAATTGAGGGGTAAGATGGCAATTGTGCCCTTACGCTAGTGGGGAAGAAGACATGTGCTGGTCACGTGACCCGTTTTTTTCTCAAAATTTGAAATTTCGTTAACTACAAGTCTAAATGGGCTTCAATCGGATTGTTGAAGGACGGAAAATGTTGTTTTCATACATTAGTGGGAAAGAAGACATGTGCTGGTCACGTGACCTGTAAATTGTTCAAAATTTGAAATGTCGTTAACTACTAGACTAAATGGGTTTCAATCAGATCATTTAAGGACGGAAAATGTTGTTTTCATACACCTCACGAACGAAATAAACAATTACCCCAAAAAGAACGAAATAAACAAAATGGGGATAATTTATGAGGCCAAAGCAAAATTGACTGTTTCGACTGGGGACATGTTTCTCCTTACACCAAAAGGAGTGATATTTTGCTTTGGCTAAAAAGACTTTTTTTTTTTTTGCATTATTAGTTGTGCGTTAATTTTTTGTTAATTATTAATTTGCCACGACGAGAGGAATCTAAAGAGCCAAAAAAAATATAAAAAATTTGTAAAGATTCACTAATGACAAAAAAAATTCCTATTTTTGTGAATTATTAGATTTTTTTTTTGTTTTTATTAAAAAAAAATACTCCCATTTGATTTGTTTTGCCAGAAGTCACCGGACCGGACGCCCCACCTTCTAGGAAATAAAGGCGGCCGTTGATAATTCCCCTTCCATTGATCTGTTAAAACGTCCGAGTATTAATACCCAAACATAAATACACAGTAAGAAATTTCACAGAGAGAGAGAGAGAGAGAGAGAGAGAGAGAGAGAGGAGAGTTTGTGGATTTGGAATGGAGTCACCATTCAAGGGTGATATACTGAAGGGCAAGGTTGCTCTGTTGACTGGTGGTGGGTCTGGTATTGGCTACGAGATTTCTGTCCAGTTGGGCAAACATGGAGCCTCCATCGCCGTCATGGGTCGACGGAAGAACGTTGTTGACGACGCTGCCGCCGCTCTCCGATCTCAAGGAATCAAGGTAGTTCGATTTCTCATCTGGGTTTCCTTTTGGTTGATCAGAAATTAGATGAAAAAAGGGGAAAGGGGAAAAATGAGTTTTTTTTTTTTTTTTGAAATTCTTGAACTGTATCTGCTTGTGTCGTTTGTTTTATCGGCTTTCTTTGATCGAGTTTCAGTTACAGTTATTTTACAAAATGTGGTTGCAATTCATTTTGATCCTAAAGCATCCCAAAGAAGAAAAGCAATACTATGAATTAAATTGATGAATGAAGTAAGTTATTATGTGAACACCACCCGTGGGCTTGCCCCAGCTGAAGGGGAAGGGCCCTTGCCTAGCTTTGGGCAGGGTTCGACTCCTCTCCTGGGTTGGTACCACGGTTTACCTGGCGGGTTAGGGCGGTGGTTTATTTCGGGTCGTTCGGAGATTTACGCTCTATGAATTGGTCCAATTAGTGGCCCTCCTGTGGCGTCACGGGTGGTTCCTTCATCGTAAAAAAAACAAAAAATTTATTATGTTAACATTTACCAAAAATAAGTTATGCAATTAAAAAGGCAATATAAATAAAATTGTAGGAACTAGTGGTAAACATCTGGTTATCAAATTGTGTTATCCTCCTCATCTAGGAATCAGATTGGATTACAATGGAAGGAAACTATAGAGCAGCTCAAAATCATTAAGTCTAAACTAGAATCATTGATGTCTTGGTGCGCTTCTGTATGGTGTTTTTTGAGGTGTTAAAAGGTGGTGAAGAAAGAGACTAAAGTTTGGATCATGGTCTTTTGGATGGATTTATGGAGGGAAAAGGAACCACAAATGAAACGGATAGGAAGATGATGAAGCGAAGAAGCTAAATTTATTTCTTTGGTTTCACTTTTCTGTCGAAAAAATTGAAGAGTTGATAGTTTCATTGAATCTAAACAAGAAGGAAATTTACTGAATTCTAACAAGCAAGAAAAGTGATCGAGTCCAAACGAGTAAGCAATGTTTTAGTATGCCCAATTAGAAAATGTTTACAACCTCCAGATTCCATTCAACATGTACAATTGCTGGTGATTAATTGTTATCAATAGTGCTAAGTTTGTAGTCTGTTGCTTTTCATGTGCTGTATATTCCTTAAGTTCCATGTGTTTGAACAAATGTCTAGTTTTCTGACTTGAAATTTCACTCTTGCTGCTATACAGGCTATTGGGCTTGTAGGAGACGTTCGCAAACAAGATGATGCAGTTAGAGTTTTGGAATCAACTATTAAGGAATTTGGAAAGCTTGACATCCTTGTAAATGCTGCAGCTGGCAATTTCCTTGTTCCAGCAGAGGATTTGTCCCCTAACGGATTTCGAACAGGTTCTCTCGACTTCCATGGAGCCAAAGCGTAGTCTATTGGCAGCCTACAAAGGATGCCTAAAACTATGACTATTCTTTTTACAAACTTCAGAAATTTTCTACCAGTAGAGATACCATCTTAGCATTTAGTATTGGATGATCCTAATTTCAGGAGCTTTACCTGTCCCAGTGGTTCATAGGTTGCTTTTAGTTGATCTGAAGTCTCTCTGATCATCTCGTGCCCCAAGTAGCTAAACTAGAGCAGACTTGTTAAAATCTGTGCATATAACTTCTACAGTATATTAGTGAGACACAAATATTACTTTCGGAAGGTTTTCATGAAATGTTTCTATTTCTTGTTGCTCCATGCAGTTATAGATATTGATTCAGTCGGCACATTTACAATGTGCCATGAAGCACTTAAGTATCTCAAGAAAGGAGGAACTGGGAAGGACTCATCAAGTGGTGGAGTAATTATAAACATAAGTGCAACTCTGCACTATACAGCAACTTGGTATCAAATCCATGTCTCTGCGGCAAAGGTTTGTAAACTGACATTACCATCCGTAAATAATTTTAACTTTTGAATTGTGCGAATATTCACGTACCCCCTTGTTTCCAGGCAGCCGTTGATAGCATTACAAGGAGCTTGGCGTTAGAATGGGGGACTGATTATGACATTAGAGTTAATGGGATTGCACCAGGACCTATTAATGACACTACTGGAGCGAACAAACTTGTGCCTGAAGGGTCAATGATGAAGTCTGTAGAGACTGAACCTTTGTTTAAACTGGGTGAGAAATGGGATATTGCCATGGCTGCTCTCTATCTTGCATCTGATGCAGGTTTGTACTTCTACGGTTCTACCCACTTATCCACTAGGACACTTTTGAAAAACAGCAAGGTATTTAGACGTTCATACACACTTCTATGAATACTTACGTATACAAATATTGGTGCCTCGAGAAGGAAAAGTTTAAATGCCATTATTTCATACTGTCTCCTAAACAAGTTGAAATTGCAAAAAGGCAACACTAATAGTCTACCACTGTGGGGAGGAGGGAGTGTTACGGTTAGCCAATGTACGGGGACTGGATTCGGATTCCTAGAAATAGCCATTTCTGTGAAATGCTTGAGTTTACTATGTTGCTGTCCATATGGGAGAGGAGATGCTCCAGTGTTTTTTTGGTACCTCTCAAACACCACAATAAGCATCAAGTCACTCAGATTTTTTTGCCTTTTTCTATCCTTGCATGGATTAGACAGTGCGAAAGCCTTGTTTGTTGGTGAATCCATTCGTCGTTTTCAGGATCATCTGTTGTGTTCATGAGTTCATTTTATTCTCTTAGAACTTCAAATTTGTTTAGCTTTTATTCGTTAGCAACTGGATCTGCAGAAAGACAAACTTGGATATCATAGTATTTAGTTGAAATTACTGGTATGGCTTCTTTGCGGGAGTGTTAATGTTTCCAAAGATTTTGCAAAGTGCATGTGCGCGCACGTGAGAGTACTCTCATTCCAATGGCCATCACATAATCCGTAGCTTTTTGAATGTTCTCATAAGATCTGTCTACAACACCAAAAATTCTATATATGGTTCTTACAATACATTCAACTACCACTTGTTCTCTCTATTCTCTTAAGTTGTTATGGGATCTCATCTGATCTGTTGCTGTCTGAAGGAAAGTACATCAACGGAACGACAATGGTGGTTGATGGAGGACTATGGCTGAGCAGACCTCGCCATTTTCCAAAAGAGGCAGTGAAGCAACTCTCTCGAGCCGTGGAAAAGAGATCCAGAGATGCACCAATTGGTATTCCAAAGAGCAAGCTTTAACATTTCCGTTTCCATTTGATGACCAAATGTTTTTGTTATGGTCTTCAATCAATCCAGTTATTAAGGTACGGTTTTTAACTGCGAGCTACGAAAAAGGGTACTCCAAACAGGGGCGGACTTGGGGGGTTTTGGTCCCTGCAAACCCCCCAAGCTTCTTACTAGTAATAGTACATTTTTAGTTTTTTTGTATATTTGCTATGGAATGGTCCCCCGCAGCAACAATCCTGCGTCCGCCACTGACTCTAAACCTAATGAACGTGCATTCTATTGCTTGAAACCCGCTTCCTCATCCCTTATCTTTTGTATTGTATGCATTCCAAATCTTATAAACAGGGTGATTGGAGATCCAATTACAGTATATGTTCTTGCGCTTATCAAAATTCTCCCGAATTGACTTTCTAATTAGGTATTTCAACCACCTATACGTATAAGAGAATTTGTGGCTTGCCACTTTTTAACCGTTTTGGACGAAAATGCCTCTTCTACGGATGTTGGGTGGTGTTTTGTGTGGAGGGATAGTGAAAAGGGTTAATTAGTAATTTCACCATGTCTTGTAGGTTATCGTATTTCCCTTATAATGCTTTTGATGATTTCCATTTGAGTCCTATGGCTGTGTGTGATTTATCCAAATGTCTAAGAGCATTTTCGAGAGAACACAATGTGAACACTTCACACACACACACACTCTCTCTCTCTCTCTCTCTCTCTCTCCATGAAATTGGGCATCAACTAATTAAGTAAAAAAAGAAGAAGAAGGAAACATGGTATTGAATCCTTGTTTTTTTTTGGGTTTAATTGGTTGTCTAAATTGTCATTTCTTGCCTCATGTGCTCTATAAGTTTTTTTAAACCAAAAGTCATTTTAATGAAGCCTTATTTACTGGAAAACAAAAACAAGAATAATGGGCACTTGGTAAAATTTGAGCTTGAAAAAGATACTGTGAAACTTGCACTCTTAATATAAATATCCAACTCTCCCCAAGGTAGGTGTAAACTCCAAAAGCATATACTCCAATTGGTTTCACAATTTTTTCAATAGCAAACCCTAATTGATTGGGATTTAAGGCTCAATTTGTCTCGATGTTTGCCTTCTTTTTAATAGAAAATATATGAACATCACACCTAACTTATCTAAACTAGATTGAGGGGTGAGAGAAGATTAATTATAACTTTTGTAAATGTTGGGTAAATGGAGGGATATCTTACAAAATGAACAATTGTTAGGTCAATAAGGGCATAGGTTATACATGTCCATGTATGAGGCTGCATATTTCTTACAATCTAAAAGAAAGCTGTGATTAATTTTTTTTTGAGGAAGGTCGTATTTTTGAAATATAATGCTCTCTTGTACATGTCTTCACATGAGGAATATACGCATAGGAGTGCTTCTTCAAGTAAAATATATGCATGCATATATTCAATATGAGATCAGTAATATATATATTTCTCAATGTATTTTCGGTTAAATGTTTTCCAAAATTCGTAAGATATAAATGGACAAAAACTTGGAATGAGCACAAGATATCGTTCTTCGCACGGTGGAATAAGACTATATTTTGATGAGAACATCTCCAAGAGGATCTCTACTTGGGAGTTGGGACAAATCCAAAATTCATTTTTCCAATAGGCTTCCTACTTGGCGAGTCAATTTGCCTTTGGTCATTTCAGCTGGCTACTAAAAGGTAAAGGGTGAGTGCCTCTATACATTGTAGGGATTTCCAGGTCCACCAATTGATACTGATGACTAGAAGAGGAAGTATAAACACACAGTTATTTTATAAAACAAATTTTAGAAATCTGATTTATAGAATTTGGGGCACTATGGATTATCTAATTTACTGTTATTTCTAAATATTATTGATTTAGATTGTTAACATATAGATTTGAGGGTCCAATTTTATTGGTTCGGATCGTTACTGTTGCTGCTATTTACGATTGGATCAATTTGGTATTGCTGCTTTTTCTTTGGATTGTCCCCTTCCTATCCAAACTCCCTTAACTTATTAAGTAACGGACCTAGGGGTATTTTCGACTTTCCGGACCAAATTTCGACGATCCGAACCGTTAGATGTGTTCAAAAGGTGTTTTCAAGGTCCAACTGTTAGCGTTTTTGTGAAAAACAGCTCCGATCAAGCCCTTCCGGGTATTTTTTTTTGCCAAATCTTCGCGTTGGACCTTGAAAACACCTTTTAAACACATCTAACGGTTCGGATTTTCAAAAAAACATTGGGAAGGTGGAGGTCCGTAACTTAAGAGGGTCAGGGAGTTTGGACTTGAAGTTTATTCTATATATATATATATATATATGATCAACTTCTAATGAGGGATCCCTCATTTTAAATAAAATGAGGACCAAACAATTTTTCCACTTTCTGAATTGAATTTTGACGATCCGAACCGTTAGATGTGTTTAAAATGTGTTTTTAAGGTCCACCGCGAAGATTCGTCCAAAAAAAGCAGATGTTGGTGAAACGCGGTCATTATTACACAGAAAATGTTAGGATACAAGAAAACTTTCCCGAAATTGTCTATGAAAGAGAAATGAAGGGTCTCAAACCCCAAGGTCCCCAACTTAAAAGTCCGTCTTTGGTACTCAACTTCTGTCGCACTTCCGGCTATAGTATTGAAAGACAGTCTCGGCATAGACTTACAGTCCCAAACCACTTTATCCCATTACTGATTGGGAAATCTGTGTCTTATAGCAGCATTCCAAGCAGAATGTACAGAATAGCTTCCACTAGAGTGTGGCATGGCAGCCATACCCTATCCTTGGTAGATAATGGAGGGAACCTATTGCAAAGATCTTCCTGGGTTGTACAAAACACTACCCCCAAATTTGTTACGCAGTGGACCCAAGAGATGCCAATAATCAAGCCATAAAAAGTTGTTAATGCTAGGAATTGGTAATGGTCATTAATGACCATTATCAATTCTGCTATTGCATCAAAGATTGCCCCAGACTTCTCATATCCCCAAGACCTTTCTCATAGTCCAAGGAGCATCACTAGACATGTCCATGGACCATAAGCATTGTCCCTTATTAATGATATATGGATCCATTTCACCCATAGGTGTCTCATCATATAAAAGCCCTCTTAACCCAAGGGGTTGCTGGTCAAGGCATGTGACTTAGAGGTTTGCTCCCTCCTATGTCTCAGGTTCGAAACCTCGAAAATTCTATCAACTCTTTTGGGACCAGTTCATATAGAGCTTTGCTGCTAGTGGATGATGGAATTGGTCTCCTAGAATTAGTCGAGGTGCGCAAAAACTGATCCGGACACCTAGTTATCAAAAAAAATATAAAAAGCCTTGTTCCACTCCTTGATTTTCCTAAAGCCCGGGCCGTACTTTGCAAACATGTTACCACTTAAACTTTTGCAGCAGAATGTTTCTTGTCAGAGCTAGACCAACAAGGAATGCTATCAAGGTACTTTCAATCTCCTTGATTACTTTTACTTGGAATGATAAAAATAGAGCTCCAACATACTTGTACACTAAACAGTAAACAATACTGATTGAATAACTTTTGCAGACCAACCATGAATCCTTTTCAATATCTTCTCCTTAGGAATCAAACTGTTCACAACCTTAAGCCTAGAGGAAATATGTGGCCCCGGAATAATGGCACCGTGTAAGAAGAATAAATCATCAGCAAAGGCCAAGTGGTGGAGATTTAACTTGCTGCATTTAGGATGAAAACTGAATTGGCCCATACCCACTCTATGCTGGAACAAAGCATAGTGGTGGAGATTCAACAGAGATTTTTGTTTATGAGATTATCAAGATGAACAGTTTGGAACACCCTTTTGGGTTGGACAGTGGGTTATGAGTGATGCTCACAAAATAAGGAGTTTGGAAGTCTCTTGGGAGGGGTATTAAGACGAGCTGAACCCCCGCCAGTCTGCCACACAATTTGATACTTAGGGAGTTAGGGGTAAGGTTTTTTTGGACTCCAATACCGTTACACCCTAGTAGACCAGCAAGAGTAAAAATCACATGCATACAAGGTTCTAAAATTTGCTAGGCACTCTTAGGACGGCCGGGCACCTTCTAGCTTCCAGGGCCGAATACTTGACGCCTAGTTGAGCAATTAGTCGGGCTAGTCGGCGAGGGGCCTTCTAGCGGCTAGGTGGCGAGTACTCGGTCTTCCGGCCCATCTTTTAGAACACTGCATGCGTATCGGTCCGTTCCGTTACGTATCGGTCCATATCTGATTCACGGGCGTATCCGATTCACAGACCAATTCACGGCCGTTACGGCCTATACTCGACCGCCCATACTCGACCGTTATGGATTATTTAAGCGAAGTAAAATTATTTTGGGCCAAAAATGATTTTTTAAAATTCACGACCGCTACACTCGATCGTTACGTAACGTCCGAAACTACCGAAACCGTTACACTCAAACTATTACCGTTACGTATCGTGAAACCGTTTATTTAAAACCTTGCTGCAGAGTGAACCGATACAGGAACACAGAAAATCACAGAAGCATCCGACTCAAAACAAGCTACCACGAAATAGTTTCAGCATACGAGCTGTAGCATTTCAAAAGAGACATTTGTCCCCAACATGATACGTTTGCAAACTCAAATGCCAGTAAAGATCAATAGGATGTGAAAAAATAAACGGGAGTGAGTACGTACTTGCCTTTCTTCAAGGAAACCGTTAAACTTCAAAAGTTTGTTCAAACAAATCATACAGTATGGTCATATCATCAAATTTTCAGCTTAAAATGGGTTCTTCTACCCCACCAAAAGTTCTTCCTTCAACTTCCTTACCTAAGCGTGAGGAAGCTCTTTCACCTTCCTAGGACAAGAACCAAACTTACTAAGGACCTTAGAGCTTTGTCCACCTCAAATGAAAAAGGAGATGGTTGACTATGTCCCCTTCTCGTTTAGACATGTAAATTCCCACAAATCAAATAAATTTGATTTCTCGCAAATCGCAATAATAATATTAACTGCAGGATTCATGATGTGTGGGTAGGCCGCCTACCCACACACAACTTATTAACCACACAACTTCGGTGTCAAACAATTAATGCTAAGGCAATCTATGGACGAGGATGAGATGCTTTGATATATTCAGAAGACATTATTGACTTCGAAATAAAAAAATAAAAAAAGTGAACTCAGTAAACTTGAAAACTCAGTTGTGTTCTAGCAATATGGAATACTTCCAAAGAGTGTGGACAAGCATCAGTGCAATGTACTGATTGAAACCACATGTCCTTCCCTATATGCACTAGGTGGTCAAGACTCGAAATGAAACTTGAAGTGAAATTTTGTCATCCCGTGATAATTTAACACTTCTATTGTGGATCTCGATAATGCAGGAGAATTGAATCCAACTGCATAACAGAAATCTGTCTTTCTTTTATTAGCTATCGAAAGAATATCGAAATCCTTTTCATGCAATCCTAAGTAGACTGGGTTTTAGATGCCTTTATGTGATTCAAGTTTTCCAACACCAATTGACAAGGAACATTCTACAATGGCAAGCGGACTTAGCTCAAGTAGGGGATCATTTTCATTTTTCACTCAAAACAACGCAATAACAGGTATTTACCTCTTTCCATGCTAAAGAGGGATGTTGCAATATAAATGCATTAATCTCAAATTGAGGGGCCTAGTTGAAGTGAGCAAGGCAT
The DNA here is from genome assembly GCA_016920895.1 of Vaccinium myrtillus. NCBI lineage: Eukaryota > Viridiplantae > Streptophyta > Magnoliopsida > Ericales > Ericaceae > Vaccinium > Vaccinium myrtillus. The sequence continues at coordinate 15,619,727 of CM029275.1, read as the reverse complement.
AACTGCAAGAAAACTAAGACAAGTATGTGCTAGATTTTGAAGTTGAAATCAAGAGACAATAAAGAAAACACGAGTCATATACCAATCAATATACATAAATTAGAAATGAGTAATATTAGCTTCAGAGGATCTGAAGCTAAGAAAATCAATTTTGGTTACTGATTGTCTGTTGACACCATAATCATTGGACAACATATTTCCAGCATTGACCATAACACAAAACTACACTGGCAACATTTAACAACAAAAGAGGAAATAAAAGAGAAAGGACTTCCTCAAATCTTTATTCTGACGAACAAATTTGAGTACCCGTGAAACAGAAAACTAACCCAGCCATTTCGAAGGTTTATACTTTGAGCATCGAACCATCGCATAAGAAAGCGAGTACACAATAGCTAGCTTCTCCCACAATGTATCTCAAACATCCAAGTTTTCCATCTGAATGCTGCTTTTAAGGGGCACATACTCTCCAAGATATCCACCAAGATGATCATAAAGAGCACTCTTGTCAATCCCCTGGTGATGATAACTTTTGCAAACATAGTAAAACACACTCTGCACCATCAAACCCACCAAATTCACAATCACCAACAACCCAACCAAGAACCCACCAACAATAATCCTCGCAAGAACCCCATGTTCATATCCCCCATGAACCACAACAGACCCAAAAATCCCATTAATCAACCCACAAATCAACAAATACACAAAAACAAGCGCAGCCGCCATTCGGGTCCTACCCTTCAACAACTCATAGCTCTTCTTCATTGCAGCGAACCCGTAAACGGGCTCCAGCACGGAAACCACGCTAGCCAAATGCCACAACGCGGTTATATAAACATGAACAACAAGAAAGAGAACAAAGATCACAACAATTGCGAAAACCAGCAGCGCAGCGTTCTCGGTATCGATCGCGACCACAAGCAGGACAAGAAACCCCAAGAAAACAACATTGTAAATTACCATAGTGAGAGAAACCCACAAGTAGGTTATGAAGAGGCGTTTGAAGACGCTAGGGATGGCCGACATGGTGGAGCTGAACGAGACGGGCTTGGAGGTGTAGAGGGAGGCGACGGTGAAGACGACGGCGGCGGTGGAGAGGAGAGAGAAGGCGAAGAGGAAGATGAGGTAGAAAAATTGGAAGATGAGGAGTTTGGTCCATTGGGAGGATTGGGAGGAAGTGGAAGATGGGTTGGTGTCGATTTGGGAGAGGAGAGGGTGGGTGAAGAGGGAGTGAGCGAGGATGGCGAAGGAGAGGGGGAAGATTAGCGTTAGGGTTATGAAGTAGAAGGTTTTTGGGGATTGTTTTGGGATGGAGGTGGATTCTTTAAGGATGTCTGTTAGGGTTAGGAATTGGAGCTCTTCTGGTGGAAGATCCATGGCTGGTTTGGCTAGAGAATTTTCTGGGTCTTTGTGATTTGTGTATCTCTCTGTAGCTCTGGTGTAAATCTGTGTGGATATGGAAATTAGGGATCTAGTGGGAGAGAGAGAGAGAGAGAGAGAGAGAGAGAGGGGAGGAGGTGGTGGGAAAAAGTGCTTTGTTGGTTGAATTTTCCTGGGAAATTTTATTTGGGGTTGTATTTCCATTTTACAGAGCCATGCTCGATAGACAAGGATGGATATCGAGTAAATTACATAATCCGTGTGCGCGTGCGTGTATGAGGATCCGAGAAAATAGTTGATAAATAACGTAGGGACATGCAAATAATATGCTTACATAGTTGACCCACTTAATAAATAATTGAAAATTGACTCTTTGATTGAGGCCATTAATGACTTTTCCAAAATTTAAAAAGTAGTCACTTTGTTTGGTTAAGAATTTTAAGAAGAATATTTTGAGAAATATTTTTGAGATAGTGTTTGGATGAGTTTTTTGAAAAAGTAATTATTAGAGAGAGCTGTAATAATTGGAGAGAGATAGAGAGAGAAATGTGAATAATGATTGGAAAGAGGAGTATGAGTAGAGAGAAAAATGTGATTAATGATTAGAGGGATGAGAGATGGGGAAAGAATCTTTTTGGATTTTTTTTTGGAAATGTGAAGTGAACAAAGTGACGTGATTTTCATATTTCCTTTCTTTCTTTGTAACAACACCGCCTTTATTGTGATGTGAATTTACAAAATCGCCTTTCTAAGTGTTAAGTGTGAAAGAGTATACAAGTGAAAGGTTAATTTTGTAATTTCACAACATAAGATGACAAAAGGGTAGTGTGATTATAAAAAAAGGAAGAGTGTGAAAATCAATTCCCAAATTTAATTTGATTTTCATTAATTACTCATCTGATGGTCATGCAATTTCATAAGCGACACGCCTAGTTTCCCAAAAGATTTTATCAAAATTTGATAATGAAAAAGCTGAGATTTTATCAACACTCCTCCTCATTTGATAAAATCAAGGGTGATTTTATCAAATTTTGATTTTATCTTTAATAAAATCGTTTAAGAAACTCAGCCTTATCGTGTGCTCATTTTTATCTCACATACAACATAGAAAATTTTATATGTACATAATGATAATTTTATAACTTGTACATGTATAAACATTTAAAAGTACTACAAACTTGAATCCTAATACGTAAGGTATGGTGTGTGGCATCAATGCCCAATTTTGTTTTATCGAACAACATCTTAATGTCTATTTTTTAGCTAACAACTTTTTATTTTCATTTTCAATCAATTTTTACTTTTAAAATTTTGCTTGTCAAAATGGAGGATTAATCTAAATATAATTGGACACAAATTTCATAGAATAGAAAAGAGTTGCAAAAAGTTTGCCCAAGTTGTGTATAAAAGTCTAAACATTCCTGGCATTTTGCCAAACAGCAATGATACATACACACACAAAAAATACCCACAATTTACCAACACACTCACACAAGTGTGTGGGCTCCACACACACTAGATGTGAAAGTGTGTGTGGAGCCCACACACTTGTATGAGTATGTGGATAAATTGTGGGTATTTTTTGTATGTATGTATCATTTTTGTTTGCCGGTTTGCCAAGTTGTGGCGATCTCTTATGGTTAGGTCAACTTGCCAGATGTAAACATGGTTGACTTCACAAATAAAATTAAGAGATCGCTACCGACTAGAGCTAAAAATAAGGTTTTCAATAAAAAAAAAAAAGAGAATTGTTTTATTTAATGGTTTAATATCCGGGGAAAGTTGAAATGATTTGTTCCACGGGCTTTTTAATTTTTTGGTTTTGTCTTTCTTCAATTTTTTCTGCGGTTGTTAGTTTTGCGTTAAGCTATTCACATATTTTGATTCGTCTCGACGTGAGAAATTGACAAAACTAAAAAATTATGAAAATTACCCAAATCTTTTGGGAAATATCCAACCAAATGCCAACTTATGTCAATTCAACTGAAAAGCCAGTTGGTGTGGAACAACCCAAGTACTTTATGTATGTCCTACATGCCGAAGGACTCTTAATTATAATTTTTTTATTTTTGCCGTGACGAAAATAAGGGAAATGCTAAGAGGTTGAAGAAAAATTCACTTTAAAGCGATTATTATTATAATTTGTTTTGAAAAAGCCCATCTTTTTCTAATGAAATCAAACAGGACCTAAATCCTTTTTGTTTGTGTGTTTGTTTCTGCAGTCTAGTGTAGTTCTTTCATTAATTGGTTAATGTTTTGATCTGCTTCATATTTTGGGATTGGGTTCTCTCTCATCTGATTTTTTTTTTGTGCATCGGATACTATAATCTTGATCATCTTGTAGGAGAATTTTCAGATTAATTCGAGCTTAACGGCATGATTTCACGGCATTTGTAATAGTTGGTATGGTTTTGAAAATAAGCCGCGATGCAATAAAACCAAGTGATTGTAACTAATGTAGTTGGTCACGCTTGTACACTCTCTTGAATGATCAAAAGGTCAAAACTTACAGAAAGACGATAATTTATTAGGGAAATGATTTTCACACCCCTCATTTTACAATCCACACTTCTTTTTGTTGTCTTTATCCGGCCACTTGAATTTACAATATTGCCCTTCTTCAATACACATTTTTCACACATGCAAGGGTAATATTGTAAATTCATGTGGATAAATACAAAAAAGGGAGTGTGAAAATCATTTCCCATTTATTATTAGTTATCATGTATATAGGACTGTTTCGTTGTTAATTAGTTTATTCAATTATTCTTTCCTGGCATGGGGGTTATTTCTTACGAGATTGTTCTGTATCAGGCTTGGTTTAGTTATTGCGGATCCCAAATAAATGAGTGTTCTTTATTGTAATTTTTTTAATATAGTTCTCCCACCGCTCGGCATAAAGAAAAGGGAAAAATTCATACTGTACAACCCTCCAAACTTTGCCCTGAATATCAAAAAACTTCCTAAACTTACAATTTTTTTAATCGTACTCCCAAACTTCACTTCCGTTATTCAAACATACTCCCACCGTTTGGATCTGTTACCAAACTAACGGGAAATACTGAATTGGGGGTTAAGGAACCTCAAAACCTGTTAAGTGGCCCAAAATGACGTCGTTTTGGGCCTTTTTTTTCCTTTCTTTTTCCCCCTTCTTCCTCCTCCAATTCACAGGAATATGTATATATCTATAGAGAGAGAGAGAGAGAGAGAGAGAGAGGGGGACGGTGGGATCCAGTTCAGTCCGAAGAGGCGACACGCACAAGGTCACTTGCTTGCCGGAGAGGCGGCGGAGTCGGGCGGGGACGTGTTGGTGACGGCGGCGGTGCAGATTGGGAGGAGGGCGGTTTGGGTAGGGAAGTTCTTCAACTTGATTGTGCAGTAACACGACGTCGTCGACAGGTAGACTTCTGACCCGACCCGTTTAGTCGCTTGTGGTAGCTTTGGGGCTAGTGAATTGGAGGAGGAAGATAGGGAAAAAAAAAGAAAAAAGAAAAAAAAGGCCCAAAACGACGTCGTTTTGGGCCACTTAACGGTTTTTGGGGTCGGTTAACTCCCAACTCGGCATTTCCCGTTAGTTTGGTAACAGATCTAGACGGTGGGAGTATGTTTGAATAAAGGAAAGTGAAATTTGGGAGTATGATTAAAAAAAGGGTAAAGTATACTAAACCCCCCTTAACTATAACTCATTATCACTTTACCCCTTAAAGTTTAAAACTCAACACTTAACCCCCTTTAACTATGTAAATCCCAAATTATTAAGACGCCGTTAACGGAAAAACGTTTATTTCCCATATTGCCCCAGTCAGGAGGACACCATTGTCCAATGCCATCAATTTTACCCTCGTTAATGTTGAGAAGTGAAGCCATTACTCCCCTGTTTTTTACATCAAAAAGTCTGGATTTATATGCTTTACCATATACATGCAGCACAATGAAATTTTAGCAATCAAAGACTTCAATGGATAGAACTCTTTTCTATTTATAATTATACTAACACCTACTAGTAAGTTTTAGGGTGACCGTAGCAACTAGCACCCATATTTTTTTTAACAGCAAAAAAGATTTTATTAATCTTTGAAAACAAATTACAAAGATTAAAAGGATCCTAGACACGAGACATCAGGAAAGAGAAAGAGCCGACTAAAAAAGAAGGCACCTCTCACACTGATAGACACAAGCGGCTAGGAACCAAAGGAAAAATAACAACCCAAGGCTGGCAAGAAACCAACCAAAACCCCCAAAAGGATAAAACACCACAAAGCAAAGCCTAAAGGAACCCAACCAGAGCCTAAAGAACAGCCAAACGCCTCAAAGAAAAAACCAACTAAAGCCCAAAGAACCACCACAGTTGAACAAAGACCCAAACGACGTTAATGGCTTTCATTAGAAAAGCTTCTTATGACTTCATCATCATCCCCCAAATAATATTCACCCAAGATCTTGTTAATTGACCGAGTAGCCTGAGCTGAATCAAGATGAAACTTTTTAATGCCGTCGGAAGAAACAGATAAAGCAGCAGCTGTAATCGCAGATCTGAACACAACGCATTTCTTTGTCTTTTTTTTCTTATATGAATGTGGCACGCACCACATGCCTTCGCACCTAACTTTCATGTCGGAAATGACTAATGATACGATCGAATAAAATTTATTTTTTTAATGACGTTTCCCAAAAATATATTGGCCGTTAATTTTTGTGAGAATAATGTACTTCGATCACTAGAATTCTGAGACAAATCAACTTAATTTTTGATAAAGACTATCGATCTACAAAATAGACGGTGCTGATTAAATTTGTTGTATGTTGTTTTTCTAGCACACCAGGGACCCAGCTCGATCTGTATTTTCAAATTTACTCGTAAACACTCGATCCCTATTTACTATCTTTTTTTTTTTTTGTTATATCCAGCTATTTACCACTCCTCTTCAAAAAAAAAAAAAAAAAAGAAGTTATTTTTACCACTTAGGAAACAAAACATTAGTCACCAACAAACAATAACTTGGATAACAAACAAGCTATTTACCGATTAGGAAAGGAAATCTGTTTCCTAAAAGAACTAGGATACTACTATATAGGAAGCCTAAACCATGCACATAGGTCACCAAACAAACAACAAATATAATATCTACGTACTAGTAGCAAATTTATTGCCTGAGTGAAAGAATTCAGAGAAAGAGAAACAATGGTGGACGCAAGAATCTTGGCTCAACTAAGGGAAGCATACCCAAAAGACTTCGTTGTCGAGCCGGGGTACACGAAGTCTCCGGCCGAGCATCTAGGGTTGGAGTTTTACTCTTGGAGTTTTCTACCTCAACTGGTAGAAGGAAAAGATTTGGAGAAGAAGGAAGAAACAGGTGGTGGTGGTGGTTATGATGAAGATGACACGGTGCCGTGCGGAAGAAGTCAAGAAAAGAGAGGAAAAGAAAGAGCGAGAAATCTAGTGAAGCATAAGCTTGCACGGCCCCCAGAAGTGGTTTAATGCAGTAACTGAGTGACCTTTCGAGAGACTCTCTCTCTAGAATGTTACATCCTGATCCAAATTCTGACAGAGCCGAACTAATTTCGAAGGAAGAACAAGACCATTTAGAGAGAAGCACCAAGAAGATCAAAGCCAATAATTCCGAGCACAAACAAATGCTAGAGGAATCAAGTCCCATGGATTCAGATCAACGAAACCCTCTTCAAAATACTCCTATTGATTCACCAATGGAAAATACTCCATTGGAGGAAAAACAAGAAGAACCAGTGAAGGTTTTCTCTGCTCAAAGGAAAGGCCCAGAAAATGCTAGATCCTTTAAGGCAGCTTTACTTAATGCTCATCTGCCATCCATGGATTGCGAAAAACAAAATAGAGCTGAATTTGAAGAAGACAGTGATGAGGAAGAGGTTGACTCTGAACCAACGAAAACGATTTCCAAAATCAAAGTGGAATTCACAAAAGAGCATCTGAAACGCATCAGACAAAATCACAAGGGCTGCCTGATCATCAAGCTTTTGGGAAGGAATTTGGGTTTCAAACCCCTCATGGATAGAATCTCAAACCTATGGGATCTTGAAGGGCTCTTCAACCCGGTAGATCTAGGTTTGGGCTTCTATCTAATTCGGTTTGAATCTAAGGCCGACTACAATAAAGTGTATACCGGGGGTCCGTGGATCATCCAAGACCATTATTTGACCATGAGAAAATGGCGTCCTCAGTTCAAAGCAGACTTGGCTCCAGCCATCACCACAGCGGTTTGGATGAGAATCAAATATTTGCCATATGAATTCTATGACGAAGAGAGCTTATTGCTAATTGCGGCAAAACTGGGGAAACCACTCAAGGTGGACAACAACACCATAGACGGACTCAGGGGAAGTTATGCCCGTATTTGCATAGAGCTTGACCTTAGCAAACCTCTGGAAGCATCCGTTGCGGTGGGTAAGTATGACTACCAGATTGAATATGAGCACATTCATCTTTTATGTTTTGCTTGTGGCAGGGTGGGGCATAGGAAGGAAAATTGCAACACAGCGCCGGCGCCGGAGAAGACAAACGGCTCTGCAACGACCGTTGACAGCGCTGCAAATTCAGGACCAAAGGCTGTCATTTACAACGGTATTATTGTACCTGAAGAACCCAAAGATATTGGGTATGGGGATTGGATGATTGTAACTCGGAGAAACCAGAATCGAAACAGGACTAATGGACCAGCCCAAAACAGTGGCAACAAAGACAGCAAAGTCAAGACACAAACTAAGCCCAATGGAAGCCCAACCACTAATGGGAAAGAAAAGGAAAAGGAGGTGGGCTCAAGTATAACAAATCACGGAAGAGGTAAGAGACCTGTGGCCCAAATTTCTAAACCACCACCACGTTCCAATACAGGAAAGCCAAGGACATTTGCTCCTATTAACCAAAAAAGAAAGGGTTTGTCTTCTCAACCGGACTACAAATTCGAATTTAACCCACTCCTCAAACAAAACCAGCCCACTTTGGAGCAGCCCACGTTTAAGCCCACAACCTCATTTGTTATTGACCTAACTCCTCCATCTGATATTAACCTACCAGACGCCTCCAACCCTTTCCCCTCAGGAGCTCTACCTTCATCCTCCTCAAACCCCAATAATCTCAAGGCACCTCCTGATATAAATCACCTACCCACTCAAACCTATCATGAATTTGCCAGAAACTCAGCCAACTCGAGTCAGCTACCACAAGATTCGATTATGGCCAGAACCAGGGATAGAAGCAATTCACCTAGCCGAAGTCGCTTGGTGGCCGGAGGAGGTGAGCATGAAAGTAACATCAAAGGAGCAATTCCTGGGAGATCTGACCCCACACTAAGTGTCAATGACACCTTGCAGGAAACAGAAACCGACATTGATAGAGCTGAGGAACATGCTTAACCCACTAGGTGCTATTCCCCTTGACTACGTTTTTTTTTTAATGGACAGTTACAAGATCATTGTTTGGAATTGTAGGGGTGCTGGAAATAATCGTTTCAAAAACAATTTCGGTGAGTTGGTTCGCCAGCATAAACCTGAAATCGTTGCTCTTCTTGAACCCAAAGTTTGTCTTCAATCAATGGGTTTCTTTTTTCGTAACTTGGGTTTCACTAGGGACGTTTTCACTGACCCTAATGGGAGATCAGGAGGGATTTGGATTCTCTGGGACCCTGATAGGGTTTCGGTCTTCACCATATCTATCACCCCTCAAGTAATTCATGTTAACATTAAGAAAAACGGGTATGAAGAATGGGTTTTGTCTGCCATATATGCTAGCCCTAACCCCCGCCTGAGGGATATCCTTTGGGACGGGCTTAAAGATTTTGCTGCAGCTAACAACCTCCCATGGGCCTTGATGGGTGATTGCAATGAGATTATGAATGTTGAGGAATGTCGTAGTTCAGCCTCGGACTCAAGCCACAACCAAAGAAGGAAATTCGTGGAAAATATCAACTCCTGCAAACTCATAGACATGGGAGCCTCTGGGCCAAAGTTTACTTGGTCAAATAATCGACAGGGAGCTGCTAATGTTCAAAAAAGACTTGATAGAGGCCTTTGCAATGAGGAATGGCGCTCGCTATTCCCTGAAGGTACGATCCGGAATCTACCTCGCACTTATTCTGACCACTCTCCCTTACTTCTTAATCTGAATGGTTTGATTGTTTCTGAGTACATCAATAGGCCTTTTCGTTTTGAGGCCGCTTGGATTATCGACCCTACCTTTGAAAATGTTGTGACCACTAATTGGAAGGGTAATGACATTCAGGATAAAATTATTAACTTTTCCGAGGTCAGCTCTCGAGTGGAATAGAAACACGTTTGGTAACATTTTTAGGAGGAAAAGGTGGATTTTAGCTAGAATCGAGGGGTCCAAGAGGCCCGAGTCATAACTTTTCGCACAATATTATAAACTTGGAGAAAGAGCTCATTAAGGAGTACAACACTACTCTTACTCAAGAAGAACTTCTCTGGTACCAAAAATCTCGCTCTAAATGGATCGTGTTGGGTGAACGTAATACTAGATATTTCCACCTATCCACTATCATTAGGAGACGTAAATCCAAGATCTATATGCTCAAAGATAACACGAACACTTGGATTGACAACCCTTTGGCTATAAAAGATTTGGTCCAGAACTATTTTAAAGAGCTTTTTCGCAATCAAGATGATAACCGTGGTACTTGTTTACTCTTGAACCCTCTTAGCTCTTTGTCTAACGAAGATAATGATAACCTTTGTCTCCCTATTTCTAATTCTGAAATTTGGGAAACCGTGAAACGTATACCCCCTTTCAAAGCCCCCGGCCCGGATGGTCTTCAAGCTGTTTTTTATCATAACTATTGGAATGTGGTTGGTCAAGATATATGTGATTTTGTTAAACAATGCTTTGCTAATAGTTCCGTCCCCTCGGAGGTTAACAAAACGCTTATTGCTCTCATTCCCAAAATTGACAATCCTGAGAGCATAAAAATGTTTAGGCCCATAAGCCTTTGCAATGTTAGGTATAAAATTATTACCAAAATTATCGTTGCTAGACTTCGACCCCTCTTAGATAAAATGGTGGGTCCTTTTCAAAGTAGCTTTATACCGGGGCGCTCTACCAATGATAACATTATTGTTACACAAGAAGTTGTGCACACTCTTCGCACTAAAAAAGGGAAAAAAGGAGGTATGTTGTTGAAAATAGATTTGGAAAAAGCCTATGATAAGATCTCCTGGAAATTCCTTATGGACACCCTTATCTATTTCAACTTAAACCCCTCCTGGACTGCCCTTATCATGAATTGTGTCTCCAATGTTACCACCTCAATCTTATGGAATGGTGAAAAGCTTGATGAATTTAACCCGGGGCGTGGGCTTAGACAAGGGGATCCCCTATCACCCTATTTATTTGTGTTATGTATGGAAAGGCTATCTATTCTCATCAATCGTAAATGCATAACGGGTGATTGGAAGGGTATTAATATTTCGAGGAATACTGATGCCATTACCCATTTATTCTTCGCGGATGATCTTGTCCTATTCGGTCAAGCTAACCTTGCTACTTGTAAAGCTATCCTTGAAGTTATTAATGAGTTTTGTGCCTTATCTGGTCAAACTGTTAGTCTTAATAAATCAAAGATGTTTATCTCCCCTAACATACCCCGTAATAAAGCTCGTCGGCTAAGCAACCTCTGTGGTATAGCCCTTACTAATGACCTCGGTAAATACCTTGGAGTGCCTATCCTCCATAGTAGGGCTAACAAAGACCACTTCAAGCATATCATTGAGAGAGTTCAAAACAAACTAGCGGGATGGAAGGCTAATACCCTTATGTTGGCTGGGAGAGCTACCCTAATCCAAGCTTCCTCTGCTACTATCCCCAGTTATACTATGCAAACGATGAAATTGCCTGTTAATGTGTGTGACAAGCTCGACCGTATCAACAGAGACTTCCTATGGGGAGATACCCCTGATAAGAGAAAAATGCACCTCGTTAACTGGCATACTGTGTGCAAGGATAAGGATGTGGGCGGCTTAGGTTTGAGAAAGGCCCAAATTCAAAATACGGCTTTACTTACTAAGCTTGGGTGGAAGATTGTGAGCCATGATAATAGCCTTTGGGCTAACATTCTCCGTGATAAATATCTTAATAATCACACCTTCCAATCTTGGCCTACTAACAAATCGGCCTCTCATATTTGGCGGAGCATTATTCATACCAGAGATGTTATTAAAGATGGCACTAAATGGATTATTAGTAATGGGCTTTCGGTCGATCTCTGGAATGATTGGTGGTGTGGAAATGGACCTCTTGCTAAGAGACATCCTGGACCACATACCAATGAGAATAGCAAAGTGGCGGCGATTATTGAGAATGGCCAATGGAATCTGGATGCTATTGACAACATTGTCGACGATGTAACCCGGGATGATATTCTTGCTATTGCTCTCCCTATCTATTCGCAGGACATCGACCATCCCTCGTGGGTGGAATCAGCTAATGGGATTTGTTCTGCATCTACGGCCTATGATTTTATCAACAGGGACAGCAGCGATACAAAAGGGTGGAGGTGGTTATGGAAATTGAACATCCCCCAAAAACTTAAGGCTTTTCTATGGCTCATTTTCCATAATAAACTTCCCACCAATTTGTTTCGTGCTCATAGAGGAATCAACACCTCTGATTTGTGTCCCAGATGCAATACTTTCCAGGAAACACTCATCCACTTGTTCAGGGATTGCCCTAAAGTGGGTGAGCTTTGGGATAAAATCCCCTTGGGCCGAGCAATGAGAAATAGAACTGCCTCCTCTATTTCAGATTGGATGACTAGCAACTTGAAAAAAAAGAATATGCTGTCCGTAGGATCAGATATTCCTTGGAACATCCTCTTTTGCACCACTGTGTGGCAAATTTGGAAAGACCGTAACCGTAAATGCTTTGACAACATTGATATGGCTCCTGATATGAGTTTCAAGGCTATCTGGTCCTATACATCTGAAATTGTAGAAGCATTCAAATCTATTCCCATTGCTGGCCCTCCCATGAATCGTCTGACGTTATGGTTTCCACCTGTGACAGGTAATTTGAAGCTTAACACTGACGGGAGCTGGTATGAAAGCACAAGGAAGGCGGGTTTCGGAGGTCTTTTCAGAAATGAACAAGGTGAATGGAAGATTGGGTACTATGGGAAGATGGTAGCGAGTTCAAGTTTAGAGACAGAAATATGGAGCATCTACAGGGGGTTAACCATCATATTGGAGGAAGGACTCTCAAATGTACAGATTGAATCAGATTCTCAAATTGCAGTACTTCTTTTCAATGAGGGAACTCCGACAAATCACCCTCAAAGTAATCTTCTAAATGATGGGAAATATCTCCTAAGCCGAACGGGTAGCACCCTCACCCACATATATCGGAATGCAAACCAGTGTGCTGATTTTCTTGCTAGAATGGGAGCTGAACAAGATGAAAACCTGGTGGTGTCCGGGAATCCTCCTTTGGCCATTAGGAAGTTTTTGATAAGAGATTCCTTGAATCTCCATCAGTTTATGGATTAATTTTCCTATGTTTAGAGCTAGCTCTATTTTCTTGCAGTCTCGTAGTATGTGTATCTGTACTGCACTTCTGATGCAGATCAACCTTCTTGCTTAGTTTCTATCTTATTTCCGTTGCACCAAAAAAAAAAAAAAAAAAAAAAAGCTTGCACGGGCGAGAAAGATTGAGAAGCAGAGATTTGAAAGGGCTAGGAAGACTGTTAATTGATGGGGAAAAAAAAAGATGAAATTTTTCTAGGGTTTATAGTATGAGGAGTTTGAAATATTGTTGATGTTTGTAGTTTCTGAGTTTGGGTTATGGAATATGTAAGGATTTATTAATTATTGGGTTTTAAGCGAAATATGGATTTGTTGTTGGATTTTCATGAATCATGGCTGATCATTGAGTTGTTTATCTTGTAGGAGAATTTTCAGTTTATTGTAACGGCATGATTTCATGGCATTTGTGATAGTAAGATTTTGAAAATAAGCCGCGAATGCCCGCGATGGAATAAAACAGGGCCGGCTCATGACATAAGCCCTGAAGTAACCGCTTCGGGTCCAAAAAAATGCAAAAAAAAATGGGGGCCTCCCAAATATGTAAGCCCCCTAGATAATGCGGACTTAATTATTACATTTGCAATTAAAAGTGCGAGAAAAGTAATGTTCAAATAATCGATTTATGAGTATTATAATGGTTATTTATTTTTGGACGACTGTGTGTTTAAATTTGTGTAATGATAAATATTTTGTAATAGTTTTTTATGAACACTGTGTTTTTATTATGCAAAATATACGGATGGCCTCATCTAATTAGTCTGTTTCAGGGCCAAGGTTTTCTCCGCTTCCGCCATGATGCTATGCTTTGGATCCCTTTAATCTTGTATGTTTTCAAAGATTAATAAAAAAATTCGCCGTAAAAAAAATAAAAAGAGTCAGTTTCAGGGCCTCCAAAAGTAATGAGCCGTCGGTACAATAAAACCAAGTGATTGTAACTAATGTAGTTGGTCGGGCTTGTACCCTCTACTAAGTGATCAAAGGGTCAAAACTTAAAGAAGGCAAGAATTGATTATTAATTAGTTATCTTGTAGATAAGACTGGTTCGCTTGTTAGTTGTTGCAGATCTCAAATAAATGATGTAATGTTCTAACCCTACGTCCCCAAATGTTTGTCCTATTTATAATTTTCAATATTTTATGTAGAATACACAATGAATTCAAAACTTTTAACGTTTCAAATTTGTCTTTTACTAGTTGACTATAATAAAATATAAGTTAATCAAGTTTTGAATTTAAATTGTTTTCTAGAAAACGGAAAGTCTTGCCGCCAATGTAATCAGAGAACTTTTTCAAAATTTTAGAGCGCACTTTAAAATTTTCAATTCTTCTTCTTTTGATTCCATTGTTTTGATTGTTAAAAGCAACTCAAAGATAAAAATGGAGTTTAAATAGTCCCCCACTGCTCGACATAAAGAAAAGTAATTATGATTATCAGATCAATCTTACAATTTTATGGGTGACATACATTAAGGCTTACAATATAAATGGTTCATATCACCTTGTTGTGTAAAATTTATACTGGCTCGCCTGCTTGGGTGTACTGGGTACCATACAAACACTATCTAGTATGTTGCCCAGTGACGAAGCCGGGATTTTGACCTGGCTGGGGCTGAATGAGTACAATAGGGACAACCAGGCACATCTCGTCTTGTGGCCGAACTTCCATGGGACCGTTGGTTCTAAGGGATTTTTCGTGGTCTAGTGAAATCCAAGATACCTTAGTGCCGAAGGTTCCAAAGGATTAGGAAAGGAAATCTGTTTCAAATAAATAAAAAGAAGATATTTACCAGTTAGGAAATAAAACATTAGTTTTTCAAATAATTAAAATCCAAATAATCATTACTCGACACGAATTAGAAAAGGAAATCTGTTTCCTAAAAGAACTAGGATGAAAAATAGTAGCTATATAGGAAGCCTAAACCATGCACATAGGTCACCAACAAGGCAACAAACAACACCAGAGTGAAAGATCGAATTCAGAGAAGAGAAACAATGGTGGACGCAAGAATCTTGGCTCAACTAAGGGAAGCATACCCAAAAGACTTCATTGTCGAGCCGGGGTACACGAAGTCTCCGGCCGAGCATCTAGGGTTGGAGTTTTACGCTTGGAGCTTCCTACCTAAACTGGTAGAAGGAAAAGATTTGGAGAAGAAGGAAGAAATTGGCGGCGGTGGTGGTGGTTATGATGAAGATGACATGGTGCCGTGCGGAAGAAGTCAAGACAAGAGAGAAAAAGAAAGAGCGAGAAATTTAGCGAAGCATAAGCTTGCATGGGCGAGAAAGACTGGGAAGCCGAGATTTGAAAGGGCTAGGAAGACTGTTAAGTGAAAAAAACAGATGAAATTTTTCGAGGGTTTTATAGTATGAGGAGTTTGAAATATTGTTGACGTTTAATTGTAGTTTATTAGTTTGGGTTATGGAATATGTAAGGATTTATTATTGGGTTTTAAGCAAAATATGGATTTGTTGGATTCTCATGGCTGATCATTGAGTTGTTATCTTGGTTTGTTGTTTGAATTTCTAGCTTCAAGTTAGTCCCATGATATATTCCTAGTTATTTACCAAAAAAAAAAAGAAAAAAGAGAAAGATATATATATATTCCAAATTCGTTTTTGTCGGGGGTGAAACTTTAACCGGCGAAATTGAACTGTCCGAAAAAACCGACCAAAATGTTTCTTATTTGTCCAACTCTTATTTGTTCTTCTTGGAGGGGTGAGATCAATTGATTATGTCAAGTTTATTAAACGTGAGACATGTCTAAGTCACATAATTCTCTAGGGGTTCTCTAGTACAATGTTTGCTTCCATTCTCAATTGTTGCTCTTGTAATTTAGGAACAAATTTACTTAATAGGAGTATGTTTTATTTTGATAATTACTATAGGACAAAAAATAGGGTACAGTTACCAAAATAGGGGATGTGAAGTACTAGTACTTGACAAAACATATACATAGACATACACGTGTACATATACTTTTAGTTAAGATAAAGGTAATTAATTTTCACACCCCCAAATTGATATCCACACTTACTTTTTTGTTTTTAAATGAAATTTTTAGAGAAAAAAATGGATGTGGATATCAATTTGAGGGGTGTAGAAATCACTCCCCATAATATATCTTATTTCTTGAGATTTTTTTTAGATCAATAGATAGAAAATTTATTAACTGTATTATTGTCATTATATAAGAGAAAGACGCTGGTGACGGGAAAAGACCTACACAAAACTTCGGCTGTCATGAACAGACTCCAGGCTACAGTGCAGAATACAGTTAGACACACAAACACTATACTATCCGCCAGTGGATAAGGGGCTCAAAAAACGGCCCAAGGACGTCGACGACAAAGGCAGGCCAACAAAAGGCCTAAGAACGGAGCACAATGTGTATTGTGAAGCAAAAAGAAACAACAAACAAAAAACTAACTACATGCATCTAAGAGAAGCCACCAGAGGGAAGACCACAACCAACATCGCCAAGAACAAGAACCGAGTGACCGGATGCTCAACCAACATATATATAGTGGGGTAAACCTACAGGTACAGATTTTTTTGTACAGAAATTGTACAAATCGCTCTCGGGGACCCACTTTTGGGTCCCACACGAGTGATCCGAACCATTCATTATTCTTAGAACATTTTTCCGAGGGGCCCCACAAAATTTCAGCTCAATCGGACGGTTAGAAGTGCTTGAACCAAAGTCCCACACGGTTAGAAGTGATTGAAACGGTGGGACTTTGGTTCAAACACTTCTAACCGTCTGATTGAGCTGAAATCTTGTGGGGCCCCTCGGAAAAATGTTCTAAGAATAATGAACGGTTTGGATCACTCTTGTGGGACCCAAAAGTGGGTCCCCGAGAGCGATTTGTACAATTTCTGTACAAAAAATTCTGTACCCATAGCAGGGTCCTATATAGTGTGGGTGCTAACATATAGCGTGTGTGTTTCAAACAATGTTGGGGGGTGACACTTAGGGACGGAGTCAGGATTTTACTTCGTGGTGACAAAATTATGTACTTAAAAAATAAAAAGACAAATTGCACTATGAATATTCATCCACTTTACATAAAAACTTTAATTAACGATGTTTGACGTTCGCCTGAAAGTACCAAAAAAGAGTAAATTCGATTTAATCTATCTACTAAACTGAGGCATGATAGTGGTGGCGAGTTTATGTAATTCGGTAATAAAAGTTTATTTTCTATATAATAATTACATTTTTTGAAAACTTAGTGGTGACGGCCTCCACCATTTGTCCCCTAGCTCCATCATTGATAACACTAGCACCCACCCTTATATGACCGTGCCACGCAACCTAATACATGCCTTCGCACCTAACTTTGAATTCATTTTTTTAATGTGGTGGTTTCCCAAAACTAAAAATACTCCTATATTATATTGGCTGTGTTATGAAATCAATGTGAGGATGTGGATGACCCACTTCACTTACTTTGGTAGACCACTTAGATATACTTTGGAACCAAAATATAGTTGGCACAGTAGCTATAGTTATTACTTTGTAAATCATTTTCCCTATAAATACTGAATCGAATTGATAAGTTTTGTACGATTGAAAAAGCAGAAAGGAACAAGAGAAGAGAAAGAAAAGAATCATACAGAAAGGTAATGAGAATAAGATCGGTCTGGAAGATCGATCCCAATAGTTCTTGAAGAACTATTACACATATATATCGTGTTCAATATTTGTCTTACTTTTATGCAAAGTTCTTTTATTAGTTGCTTAGTTTTATAACACGTTATCGATCAGCACGAAGCTCTAACCAGAAAGTGTGTCCTACCAGAAGTAGTGTACCCCTAATACCTGAAGTAAAAATACCAGAAGTATTTATATTTGAAAGATACTTGCAGTATTCTATTCCAAGAAAAAAAAATCGATATATCAGTTTGTTTTTGTTATTAATTTCATTTTATCCATGTATACTGTTTTTAAAAGAATCATGGTAAAATTTGTTGGTAAAAACCTAGAAAAAAGGTAACGAAAGTTTGCGGGTCTTCAGTTAAGAATCCACCACCCCGTTTCGAACCCGTGACCTCCTTAAAGGAGGGCACTGAGTTTGGCCACCAGGCTAACCCCAGTGGTTACTTTTATGTTTCCTTATTTTTATATTTATACAGACTATAATTTCTGTGTGTACTGTGCAGGTTGTTATATAATTTATTTATTTGACCCGTGCACTTATCTCTTAGTACTTAGGAGAAAAATATCATGGGCTAAAATTACTTGTTTGATTAAGGAACATTACTTCATTATTATTATGAGTAGTGTAAATTGTAGACAAGATATGTTTATTACTTTATGTAAAAAAAAAAAAATCTATTTACAGTTACATATGTGATTGTCGGATAATTATTGTGGAAGGATCTGTTTTGCTCTTCATATCAATGAGTCAGGATCAAAGAAGAAAAGAGAAATTTTTGTAAGATTCGTATTCTGTTGAAAGTCTCAATATTGGACTTTTCTTTATACATATTACACTTATCTCCCTTGAGACTTAAGAAATCATTATTTAGTCCGCAGAGTTGTGATCATTACATTTTAGCCCTTTCAATTTTATTACTGTTTAAACCTCGGTTCTTTTATTAAACATATGTTATTAACTTGGTTAATTCTTATTAAAAGTTTATCTAAAGACATATTTCTTGTTTTATAGAAAATGTCAAACATCAAAAATCTGGAATTTACTGCACTTCATATCTCGGGCAACAATTATTTATCATGGGTTCAAGATATTGAAATCCACCTAGATGGGATGAGTCTTGGCCACACCATTGAGGAGAACAATTTTGCATCTTTGGAGGATACAGCCAAAGCTATGGTTTTTATCCGTCGTCATATCCACGAGGATTTGAAATCCGAGTACCTAACAGTGAGAAACCCAAAGATTTTATGGCAATATCTAAAAGACAGATTTGAACATCAAAAAACTGTGATACTTCCAAGAGCACGTTTTGATTGGTCATACATACGAATACAAGATTTTAAGACTGTTCAAGAATATTGTTCGGCTGTGTTTAGAATTGTTTCAACTCTACGATTGTGTGGAGACACGGTTACCGAAAAGGAACTTTTAGAAAAAACTTATACAACTTTTCATGCCAATGACTTGCTTCTTCAATAGCAGTACAGAGCAAATAAATTTACAAAGTTTTCTGAACTGATTTCTTGTCTTATGGTGGCTGAGCAAAACAATCAAGTTTTACTAAAAAATCACCAAATTCGCCCGACTGGTGCGATGCCTGTACCTGAGGCAAATAGGGTTTCTTTTCAAAATCGCCGACATGGATACAATCGTGGATATGCTCGAGGACGTGGTAGAAATCAATATCGTCAAAACCGTGGGGGAAACATACAGAAACCTTCCAACAGGAATACCCCATCAGTTCACCAAAATTGGAACAATCACGCTGAGCCATCTTATAGATATACCACATCTTCCCATAAAAAGATGCATAATAACTCAGAACCATCCAAAGGAAAAGGGAAGGGAGTCCAGAACCAACCTCCTAAGAATTATGAAGATAAATGTTTTCGTTGTGGGTTGAAGGGACATTGGTCACGTACATGCCGTACGCCTAAACATTGGATAGACCTCTACAAAAACTCTGTTGAGAAAGGAAAGAGTGTTGAAGTGAATTTGGCAGAACATGATGAGCCTTTTGATGATAATAACACTATAAGATCTATTGGTATAGATGTTGAACATCCTGTTGCACATACTCATACTCAGAATGGCTTAGCTGAATCTTTTATTAAAAGACTACAGTTAATTGCTCGACCTCTTCTTATGAAAACAAAGCTCCCTATTTCTACTTGGGGACATGCCATATTACATGCTGCATCTCTAGTTCGTGTTAGACCAACATCATATCATAAGTTTTCACCATCACAACTAGTGATTGGTCAACAACCAAATATTTCTCATATTAGAGTTTTTGGTTGTGCTGTGTATGTTCCCATTGCACCTCCCCAACGCACTAAAATGGGTCCTCAACGTAGACTTGGTATTTATGTTGGATTTGACTCTCCGTCAATTATAAGATATCTTGAACCTGTAACAGGTGATGTCTTCAAAGCACGTTTTGAGGATTGTCATTTTAATGAAACAGTGTTCCACCATTAGGGGGAGAAAAGTCACGGCCAGAAGCAAAAGTACAGGAAATTACTTGGAATACCTCCTCGTTAGCTTATCTTGATCCTCGCACTAATCAATCTGAACTAGAAGTTCAAAGGATCATTCACTTGCAAGGTATTGCAAATCAATTGCCAGATGCTTTTACCGATACAAAGAAAGTGACAAAGTCTCACATTCCAGTTGCTAATGCTCCATCAAGGATTGATATCCCTACGGGACAATCCACTGAGAATGTAGCTAAAACGTCTACACCACGACAGAAGCGCGGAAGACCTGTCGGTGCAAAAGATAAAGCTCCCCGGAAGAGGAATGTTAAAGGCAAATATATTAGAGCTCCTGCAGAGGCTATACCTATGAATAAAAAAGCTCCAGAAGGGCATATAATTGATTCACCCAAAATTTCTCCTAATAGCTCCCCTATAGAGGAATTTCTTGAAGAAAAATCTCTTGAAGAGATATCTCCAGAAGAAGATCACGTACGTGATAATAATGAGATCTCAATTAACTATGGAGAAATATGGAATAGAACAAAAATTATTGTTAATGACGTATTTTCATTTAACGTTGCTCTTGACATTACCAGAAGTAATGATGGAAACTTTACTAGAAGTAATGAAGAAATTGAACCACAATCTGTCGAAGAATGTCGACGTAGAAAGGATTGGTCGAAATGGAAAGAAGCAATTCAAACAGAATTGAGTTCTCTTGCGAAACGACAAGTATTCGGGCCTGTGGTTCAAACCCCTGAAGAGGTACAGCCTGTTGGCTGCAAATGGGTATTTGTGCGCAAGCGAAATGAGAAAAATGAGATTGTGAGGTATAAGGCACGACTCGTTGCACAAGGTTTCTCGCAGAGACCTGGTATTGATTATGAGGAAACATACTCTCCGGTAATGGATGCAATCACGTTTAGATTTTTTATCAGCTTGGTAGTAAACGAATGTTTGGATATGCGTCTGATGGATGTTGTTACGGCATACCTGTATGGATCACTAGATAGTGACATATACATGAAAATTCCTGAAGGATACAAAATGCATGAAGCATGTAGTTCAAAACCCAGAGCAGTTTACTCTCTCAAGCTACAAAAATCTTTATATGGACTTAAACAATCTGGTCGCATGTGGTATAACCGCCTTAGTGAATATTTTCTTAAAGAAGGATATGAAAATAATCCTATTTGTCCATGTGTTTTTATTAAGAAATCAAATTCTGGATTTGCTATTATTGCTGTATATGTCGATGACTTAAATCTTGTAGGATCTCCAGCAGAACTGACAAAAACTGCAGATTATCTAAAGAAGGAATTCGAGATGAAAGATCTTGGCAAAACCAAATTTTGCTTGGGTTTGCAGATTGAGCATTTGTCAAATGGAATCCTCGTACATCAATCAACATATACAGAAAAGGTTTTAAAACATTTTTACATGGATAAAGCACATCCCTTAAGCACTCCTATGGTTGTTCGCTCACTTGACGTAAATAAAGACCCATATCGTCCTCAAGAAGATGGTGAAGAATCCCTGGGTCCGGAATTTCCATATCTAAGTGCAATTGGTGCTCTTATGTACCTTGCTAATTGCACTCGCCCTGATATTGCTTTTTCCGTAAATTTGTTGGCAAGATACAGCTCGGCTCCAACTCGACGACATTGGAATGATATTAAACATATATTACGGTATCTTCGGGGGAACTACAGACATGGGTTTATTCTACTCAAATTGCTTAAAGACACAATTAATTGGATATGCTGATGCTGGTTATTTGTCCGACCCACACAAAGCTCGATCACAGACAGGATATGTATTCACTTATGGCGACACTGCCATATCGTGGCGCTCTGTGAAGCAAACTTTGACAGCCACTTCATCTAATCACTCTGAGATTCTTGCAATCCATGAGGCAAGTCGCGAATGCATTTGGTTAAGATCTATGATCCAACACATTCGAGAAAGGAGTGGATTATCATCAATCAAAGATAGCCCAACTATTTTATTTGAAGATAATGCTACATGTATAACTCAGATAAAGGGAGGCTACATCAAAGGTGACAGAACTAAACACATCTCTCCAAAGTTCTTTTATACACATGACCTTTAGAAGAGTGGAGATATTGATGTTCAGCAAATACGTTCAAGTGATAATCTGACAGATCTATTCACCAAAGCGTTACCGACATCAACATTCAAAAGGTTGATCCACAATATTGGAATGCGTCGACTCAATGGTTTGTTATGCAATATTGAGGGGGAGGAAGTAACATGATGTCATCATCTAGATTGTACTCTTTTCCTTCGTTAAAGGTTTTTTCCCACAGGGTTTTCCTTGACAAGGTTTTAATGAGGCAATATGAAGACATTTAAGGAACACAAGGATACTGTACTCTTTTTCCTTCGTCAAAGGTTTTTCCCATAGGGTTTTCCTTGACAAGGTTTTTAACGAGACATATTCTTAGTGTGAGGTCATCCAAGGGGGAGTGTTATGAAATCAATGTGAGGATGTGGATGACCCACTTCAGTTACTTTGGTAGACGACTTAGATATACTTTGGAACCAAAATATAGTTGGCACAGTAGCTATAGTTATTACTTTGTAAATCATTTTCCCTATAAATACTGAATCGAATTGATAAGTTTTGTACGATTGAAAAAGCAGAAAGGAACAAGAGAAGGGAAAGAAAAGAATCATACAGAAAGGTAATGAGAATAAGATTGGTCTGGAAGATCGATCCCAATAGTTCTTGAAGAACTATTACACATATATATCGTGTTCAATATTTGTCTTACTTTTATGCAAAGTTCTTTTATTAGTTGCTTAGTTTTATAAAAGACTGTTAATTTTTGTAAGAACAATGTACTTCGATCTCTGGATACCGAGACCAATATCAACTTGAGTTTTAATAAAAAAGACGATCTACAAAATAGACGGCGCAGATTAAATTTGTGGTCTGTTGTTTTTCTACATATCAGGACCCAGTTCGATCCCTATTTTCATTTTTATTTGTTAACGCTCAATCCCTATTTTCTACCCAATTTTTTTTTATATCCAGCTATTTAACTCCTCTTCCCAAAAAAAATAAAAAGAAGCTATTTACCAGTTAGGAAATAAAACATTAGTCTTTCAAATAAAATCTAAATAATCATTACTCGACATGAATTAGGAAAGGAAATCTGTTTCCTAAAAGAACTAGGATCAAAATACTATATAGGAAGCCCAAACCACATAGGTCAGGCCAACAAACAAGTTTAAACCTACCAGAGTACTAGTACTAAATTTTTACTACCACAGCGAATTCAGAGAAGAGAAACAATGGTGGACGCAAGAATCTTGGCTCAACTAAGGGAAGCATACCCAAAAGACTTCGTCGTCGAGCCGGGGTACACGAAGTCTCCGGCCGAGCACCTAGGGTTGGAGTTTTACGCTTGGAGCTTCCAACCTGAACTGGCAGAAGAAGGAAAAGATTTGGAGAAGAAGGAAGAAACAGGCGGTGGTGGTTATGATGAAGATGACACGGTGCTGCCGTGCGGAAGAAATCAAGACAAGAGAGAAAAAGAAAGAGCGAGAAATTTAGTGAAGCATAAGCTTGCATGGGCGAGAAAGATTGGGAAGCCGAGATTTGAAAGGGCTAGGAAGACTGTTAATTGAAAAAAGTATTGAGGAGTTCGAAATATTGCTGATTTTTGTAGTTTATGAGTTTGGATTATGGAATATGTAAGGATTTATTATTGGGTTTTAAGCAAGGTATGGATTTTCATGGCTGATCATGAGTTGTTATCTTGGTTTGTTGTTTGATTTTCATGGCTAATCATAGTTATTTACCAAAAAAAATAAAGATATATTCCGAGTTCGTTTTTGTTAGGGGTGTAATTTTAACCGGCGAAATTAAACCGTCCAAAAAAACCGACCGAAATATTCCTAGTTATTTACATATGATAACGAGTTGTGTTGTTTCAATTTTCTAGCTTCTAAGTTAGTTCCATGATATATTCCTAGTAATTTACAAAAAAAAGAAAAAAAGAAAGAAGATATATTCGTCTAGTTTGTTTTTGTAATATCCACTATACTTCTCAGTACTTGTGGTATTGAATTTGAACCCAGATTGGATGATTTTTTCGGCACTCTTATTTGTTTTTCTCGGAGGGGTGGGTTCTTTTGTTTATGCCAAAGTTTTTTAAACATGATGTCAAGTTTGGCAAAACAAACGAAGTTAACACTAATTTAGGAAACATTTGTTGATTCTACAATGCTATCAAGGTGTTTAGCGAACACATACATAAATCCAAACTTCCTTCTATGGAAAGCCTGGCTCACCAAACTTTCTCTTTAGATTTTCTTGATACACATATGTTTGTTAGATTCGTCTCGTCGAGAGGAATCCACCTATTTTGACTTTATTAAAAAAAATTTGAGTTTTGACTTTAATTTTATACTTGTTAGATTCGTCTCGTCGAGAGGAATCTAGAAACCACAAAATCTTGATGCAAAACTAACGGATGCAAAAAAAAAATTGAATAAGGACAAATGAATAATCCAATAATCCGAATTATTGGATTATTACCCAAAGGAGGAAGTCATATAGATCACAATCTTTCCAAATCTTTCTTGCCCTTGCAAATCACACGAGTGAGACATGTGTGACCAATGGTTGTGTTTGGTTTGGGTTTTGGTTTTTGTTAATGATTTAAGAGAGAAATAGAGATAATAATTAAAAATAGGGGTTAATGATTAGAGAGAGATAGAAAGAAAAATGAGACCAATATTTGAAAATAGAGGTAATGATTGGATAATAATTGAGAAAACCGAGTCTTGAAACACAAAACGAACAAGGGCCAATATGTCACAGAATTCTCTAGTACGAGGCGTATGACGCTTTGCTTTCATTATCAATCGTTGCTCTTGTAATTTAGTAGTACTAATTTAATATGTTTTCAAAAGATACTTTTATGCTCGCGTCTGCAAATTATGAGACACTATGGTTGTGTTGGTTTGGATTTTGGGTTTTGGTAATGATTGAAGGAAGAAATGGAGAAAATAATTAAAAATATGAGTTAATGATTAGAGAGAGATAAAGAGAAAAATAAGAATAATATTTCAAAATATAAGTAATGATTAGATAATAATTGAAAAAACCGGGTCTTGAAACCCAAAACGAACGAAGCCTATGTCACTTGCAGTGCAGGGCCTATCACAACATTCTTACAACTTTTTCTGGGGTAAATCTGCAATGTCTAAACATTATAGGGTAAAATTCGTGAAAGTAAATGTAAACAAAAGCGTCTGCCCTAGATAGTGGTAAATTGATCAGAATCAGAAACCACTCCAAAACCTTGAAGCTTACAGCAACTCCGGCGACGGACGGCGGCTCCGGCTACGATTAGCACAGGTTTCTCTCTCTCTCTCTCTCTCTCTCTCTCTCTCTCTCTCTCTATCTATCTATCTATTTCTCTTACATTCGCGTCCTGGTAAAAAGAAGTATTGAGATTTTAATGCCCTTTCTTTGAGCAATTTTTGGGGGCAAGGATTAGTGGCTTTCTAGACTGCCAAAGGATCAGGAGAAAAAAAGCTCTTTGCTTTGATTGAAAAGGTTCCTTATCCAATTTCAAGAGGGGGGAAACATTGCTCTTTTATGTTGATGATGATTCATACATCTTAGTTCCTTCAATAGCTTATAAAACTTAACCTGATTGAGATTGTGGTTAGTACTTCCTTAGAATATGTGTATAGAGTTACACTGGTAAATCAATTCCAAACTGAAACCGATAAACCAGAAGTGAACTGAACCTGGAAACCAATTGAGTATAGGTTTTTTGTGTTTTGTGGAGCTCTTGCATAGCGTTGCTGTGTACGGGTGGCACCCCTTCTGCCCTTTTTGCGATTATAATGCTTCTCTTACTTATAAGAAAAGAGTGGGATCATGTTCCGCATCTTACAAATGTATTAGCAGAAGGTTGCACATTAGGTTTCCGAATAAGTTGATTATGGTGACCAGAGGAGCCATGTCAATGTTGTTGGTTAATATTCAAGAACATTAATGCTTGAGTGATGCTCATTACTCATTTATTCGGACTCTGAAATGGAAAGCTTCACTGATCACGAGGGCTAGTTATATTGCATTTTTTATGCGTTCGAAAAGTCGGACTAGTCGGCCGACTAGTCACTAGTCGGTGCCTCACTAAGGTGATTAGGGGTTAGTCATTTGTTTAGTCGTTGGGTGACTTAGTCGGGATCTAGTCGGCGACTAGTCGCCGTGTCGGAGTAGTCGACAAGTTGGGAAAAGTCGGATCAAGTCGGATCAAATTGAGAAAAGTCAAGGTAAAGACTGAATATGTGAATTTTTAGGGGCCATAGTGTAATTTTCTGGATAGGTTTATAGTTTATACCCAAAATCCCCTTTTTTCGTTTGATCTTCTCACTCGACTTGCCTGGTCGACCGCTGCTGCTTGATCTTCTCTCTCTCGGATCAAGTCTCTTCTCTTCTTCAAGCATCTGATTCACCTCTCAGGTCTCAGGTAAGCATCTCTCTCATTCTCTTCTGATTCATCTGATCTTCTCATTCTCTTTCTCCCTCTCTGCTCGTCTCTCACTCTCCCCCTGGTCGTCTCTCTCTCTCTCTCTCTCTCTCTCTCTCTCTCTCTCACACACACACACACACACATCGTATATCAGCATATGTTGCCTCTGTTTTTTTTTTTTTGAAACTGATATATCAGTATATGGAAGAGTCCAGAGTCAGTAGGACTGTAGGAGCATGTCTCTCTCTATTATTATTATTTTTTTTTGGGGGTTGTAGTTAGTACTTAACGGTGAATTAATAATTTTGTAGGTGAAAAAACTTCACAAAAATCAAAATTTTTCTTTCCTTTTTTTTAGCAGACCTTGTCTCTCTGCTCTCTCTCGATGTTCTTGTTTAATATCGTTATTTTTTATTAAAAAGAAAGAAAATCTGACTAGCCGATTAATTCCTGATTAATCCCCCAGTCACTAGACGGCAGCAGCCCGACCTGGGACTGAGTAGCGTCTTTAGAACATTGATTTTTATTGGTTTCCCTAGGGGACGCGGTCATTTGCTCACATCACCTCCACAATAAAGAGACTGATGTTTGCATCTCTTAGAAATTTCATAAGAGAGACTATATTCCATTTCGTTGATGTGCATTAAGAACAGAAACTAGGTATTTAGAAGAAGGATGCAGGTTGGTAACGTAAAAGAGAATAGTTGGAGAAGTTAATTTGGCAATTTTAAACCGTGAAGGTGGAGTGCAAATCAAAATGTGGCAAAACTAAGTTGAGAAATGGTCATGTTTTAAAGTTCTTCAGTATTTCTTCATGAAAATGTGCCTTGGAATTTACCAACCTTAATTTATTTTATTTGTAGCCAGATAGTAGTGGAATGGAGAAAAAGATCCATGTAACAGTAACCGTTCCCAATTGATTGAACACAAGACTTAGTTTGGTTTGTAGGCTTTGTCAAATTAAAAACAAGAAACAAAAAGCCCCATGTTCTAAACATGTACTTTGATCTATTACTACTGTATCTGAGAAGTAATAACTAATGCAAGATTTTTTGAGAAGCTTTTGTTGACAATTAACATCTTTCTCTAGATCTAACCAATGACACGGTATAAATGAGCAACGGTGCCTCCACTTGTACAATGGGATGACGAGACCATGAATTATGAAAAATTGGACTATTGTAGCTCCAATTCCCTCTTATTATCTTTTAGACAGCAGAATGGCTTTCAATTACGTAACAGATGTCTCCTGTAAATTCTGATTTGCTGTTACTTTTCACTTTTAGGGCAGAAAATGCTGAAGAATGAGACAAACCCTCACTTCAGCAAGACAACTCGTTTACCTCGGAAACGCTTCTATCGGGCGAGGGCCCACAGCAATCCACTGAGCGATTCCCACTTCCCGGTGCCTAGCTCCCCTTGCCATGTTGATTACTCCCTTCATTACCCTCAACTTTTTCCGTCATCCGGTCAAACTGTCCATTCCAAGAAGATCCAATTTGCAGACATAGGCTGTGGTTTTGGAGGACTTCTAATTAGCCTTTCAACCTTATTCCCAGATACCCTAATGATCGGAATGGAGCTGAGAGACAAGGTGACAGAATACGTGAAAGAAAGAATTTTAGCTCTGAGAGTGGAAAATCCCGGTCAATATCAGAATGTATCGGTTGTTCGAACTAACTCCATGAAGTACATTCCCAATTATTTTGAAAAAGGACAGTTGTCAAAGATGTTTTTCCTTTTTCCCGACCCTCACTTTAAAGAGAAGAATCATCGGCGTAGAGTGATTAGTCCACACTTGCTAGATGAATATGCTTATGCTCTTTGCACTGGTGGGATTATATACACAATTACGGATGTGGAAGAACTTGGGGAGTGGATGAAGGCTTGTTTGGAGGGGCACCCTATGTTTGAAGCTCTCAGGGATGAAGAGCTGGAAGCTGATCCAGTTGTGAAGCTCTTGAGTTCAGCCACTGAGGAAGGCCAGAAAGTTGCACGAAATGGGGGACAAACTTTTCAAGCGGTTTATAGGCGCGTTGTGCCGTCTCTTTGATTTTGGTCTCTTCAATTTTGACAGTTTCGTCGATTCTGTAGTATGGTGCCCTGCTTTTTAAGGTCATTTTCCCATCCTGATCTTCTGGTATTTAAATCTTAAAAATTTCAGCCAGCTCT
This sequence comes from Vaccinium myrtillus, assembly GCA_016920895.1. Taxonomy (NCBI): domain Eukaryota; kingdom Viridiplantae; phylum Streptophyta; class Magnoliopsida; order Ericales; family Ericaceae; genus Vaccinium; species Vaccinium myrtillus. Next base: position 15,590,945 of record CM029275.1, on the reverse strand, counting down.
TGTTGTTTGTTTAGGTGTAACTTTATTTTTTGGTCTTCCCTTTAGGGTAAACCATGCTTATTAATGACTATGTACTATTTTATATCTTTTTTATATTGTTTTGTAATGTTGAAGTCTCCATAATTTCAGACGTAAACCTGCGGTCGGGTGGTTTCCCTTTGAATTCTTAGCTTCCCAGAGAAACAAAACTTGGTGTTCCAAATTTGTAGTAAGTAAATTTGATGGTCTAGGAAAAGATAGTCAAAAGGTAAAAGGAGTTCTGTTTCTGGGGATCCCTTGGCAAGAGAAAGTGGTTCAGTTCTTTGGCAAATTTGTTTGGGGGCTAGTTTAGTGGTTTCCGGGTGATATTCTGCTTTGAAAGAACATCAATAATGAAAATTTGAGACCCTCGAATCTGTTTTGAAGGGAGCAAAGGAGTGGAACCCAGAAAATTAGAGACATCTATATACAAACACCCAAACATTATGCCCTCGCTGACAAAATTTTGTATACAACTATGTATTATGAGTATGTAGATATATATACGTGTATATATACTATATAATTATATATGTCTCTTTATATGGATATGGAGAAGAAGCAGAAGCAGAAGATTTTTTTCTTATCAATGACAGGAACCAAACCTTGTTTTATACAACTTCAGGGTACTTAACAACTTCAGAGGATCTGAACTCAATCCGACGATATTACAAAACTTGAAAGTCATAATAACACTACGATAAAGTATAAACACTTGACATGCAAAATCTATCCTTTTCTGCCTACAGCTACATTCCTTGCAAGGTTGTGCTTCAATAACTTCCTCCCTCTTTCTTTCTCTCTGAAATCCTTGCCATTTCTTCCCATGCCGCTGAATCCTCCTCATCGCCATCACCATCACGATCACCCTCACCGCATTTCTCTTTTTATTGCAGGTTTCATGTGTTTTTTTCTGTGTTCTCTCCTTTGTCGAGCTTGAAAGCCATTCCGAGAGCGTAAAGGTAACCCTAGAAGCTCGGCCGGAGCATAGACATTGCTTCACTTTTGACACCCATGAAACGTGTTTTTTTTTTTTTTTGATGAAAAGTTAAATACAATTTCCGACTATATACATCAATTTAGAACCTGCTGTGGGTCTCTATTTGTAAAGTATGAATGGGGATTTCTATATACTCGAGACAAAATCGGCGACTAAAGACTCTACACTCTACAGCATGCTTCCTTTCCCAGTGTAATACTATACAACATGGGGAACAGCAAAGCTAAAACTATCTCGGCTACAATTAAGGCTCTGTTTGTTGGAGCGTAAAAAAAAATTCTGGTAAATATTTACTTGTTTTTTGGTGTTTGGTTGCACAAAAATATGGAGAATATTTTACAGGTAAAACTTTTTTTTGAGAATTGGAGGAAAACGGCTTCCCGTGGATATGTGCGCAAGTCATTTTTCGCCCTGAGTCCCGATCTATCCGTTCTATTTTTTTTCATATCAGCCTTTATATCTATCCATAGATCCACAATTTTGTTTCCCTATTTTCTCTCTCTCTCTCTCTCTCTCTCTCTCTCTCACAGACACACACACACACACACACCCACAGATTACATGATATGATTCGTCTCGAACAAAAAAAATTCTCCAAGCTGCCAATCTCATCTTTCCCTCTCTCAATCAGAGACACCCCCACAAAAACAATATATGTATATATGCATATATACATAAGTAAATTCACCCGTACATCCATACATACATACATACATACACCCACACGCGCGCGCACACACATATCTAATGCTTTCTCTCTCTTTAAAATAGAGATCGGTTGACAATTGAAATTGTTGAGATTGGTCGAAAATTGAAATTGTGTGTTCAATTTTGCCATTATTTTGTTCTTCCAAAGCCACCAACACCACTAACACTTTAGCTAAAAGTAGGTGGTCGTCAAAATTGTAGCCAAACACCATAAGATGAAAGTTTGGTAAATATTTAACCCATACGGTGCCTATGTCAAAAAGTTCACAAAATTTGCTAAACACAAACTACTGCTCTCAGCATCTCTGAATCTAACCCTAGTACCACTTGATCAATCTTGAGATGCATGTCCTGCATCGCACGGCATTTTCTTTGATCCAGATTCTTCCACGTCCTTCATCTGGTAATAGTGAGGAGCGATTTCCACCAACCAGTCCGGTTTAAGTTCAGTGACCTGCCGCATGTATTCCTTTGTTGTCAAAACCAATTCATGGTAGATGACCCATCTTGGAAGTACGTGCGCCAAACCAGAACCAGGGTGAATATAAACCGTATGGGGATTTTTGACCGTCTGATAAGAACCATTTTTCTGCATCCTTGCTGAATAAGGGAAGAAGCCTGCAGTTATAGCCTTCTTTATTGCTTCTAGATTATTAGAGTTTGACATCAATTCAATCTCAACCCTCTCTAGAAGGCCCTCCAATTGATCTCTTATGTCTCTTGCACGCTTCATACTCCTAACCTGGATGTAATTCTCATAGCACCACTGAGTAGAGTAGTTGGTTTCCTTCCAGGTATTGTAAATCTTGAGCAAAGCCATATGATCTCCAACATTCCCCGTGTGAAAATTCATTTGTGCTGTATCAGCTTGGATTTTCTTGTCCTTTGGGCGGTAAAAGATTGAGTTTCCAGCAGAAAGCATAGCAGCAATAGAGATGATTTCCTCTGAGCACTGGTATTTCTCTGATGCAACAATCATTTTAGATAACATGGGATCAAGAGGGAACTCCGCCATTCTTCTACCTACTTTCGTCAATTCTCCCAACTTATTCAATGCACCTAAAGCAAAGAGCAATTCCAAGGCTTTTAGCAAAGCTTCAGCTGGTGGTGCGTCCATAAAATCAAAATTCAACAAGTTCTGAATGCCAAGGCTCTTAAGAGTGAGAACAACATTTCCAAGGTTAGTCCGTTGTATCTCAGGAACAGTATTGTCATCTAAATCATTATCATAGCTATCAGCAGTATATAATCGAAAGCACTTCCCAGGGCCAGTCCGTCCAGATCGACCAGCCCTCTGATTTGCAGATGCTTTGGAGATGGGAGTGACCAATAATGACTCCATCCCAGTTCGCGGGTTGTGCGATTTCATCTTGCAAAATCTTGGATCAATGACATACTTAATCCCATCGATTGTCAATGAGGTTTCTGCTATATTTGTGGCAAGGACAACCTTACGTGCTCCTTTGGGAGTGGGTTCAAATATTTTTGCCTGTAGCTCTGTTGGAAGGTTTGCGTAGATAGGACATATGATGAGTTCCGGAATTCTAGCTCTAAGCCCTCTTGTCCTGTGTTTTAATATCTCCTCTGCTGTTTCGATCTCCTCTTGCCCAGTGAAGAAGATCAGGATGTCACCATCACCAGGTTGCTGAGTCACATGGATTTGCAGAGCAGTGACGATGGCCGCATCTAAGTAATCAGCTTCTGGTGCTTTTGTGTAATGCAGCTCAACAGGAAACCGTCTACCAGGGATCTTAAAAATTGGAGCAGAATCAAAATAATCACTAAACTTCTCTGCATCAAGGGTTGCACTTGAGATAAGCAACTTAAGGTCTGGTCTATACCGGGCAATATCCTTCACTAAACCAAACAAAATGTCGGTTGAGAGAGTTCTTTCGTGGGCCTCGTCCACCATGACCACACTGTAACCTGCGAGATCAGGTTCACCGAGGAACTCCCGAAGTAGCATACCATCAGTCATATACTTCAGAACTGTCTTTTCTGAAGTGCAATCTTCAAAGCGGATTGAATAACCAACCTCGTGGCCAAGTTTGACACCCATTTCTTGAGAAACTCGAGCAGCAACGCTCATAGCAGCAACTCGCCGTGGCTGGGTACATCCAATCTTTCCCCGTTCTGTGTATCCAGCCTCATGCAGATACTGGGGTATCTGTGTGGTTTTCCCAGAGCCAGTCTCTCCGACAATAACAAGAACCTGATGATTTTCAACAGCTTGAAGCAACTCATCTCGATATGCATAAATAGGCAAAGTTTTTCTGTCCTCCTGAAGTTTCTCGAATGCTGATTTCTCCATTGATTTCTCGAGGGACTCAGCAGGGAGCTCATCCTCAAAATTAACACCATGCTTTATGAAATCAATCTGGTCCTCGAACACAAACTGAAAATCATCGGATTTTTGCGTCCTATCTTTTGAACCATACTTAAGGGTAGCTTTTCCAATCTGATGCTGCTCCCATGCTTCTTGTTCTGCAAATGGGTTCATTTTTTCTTGAGAGCCCGAATCCCTGTAACGCTGCATAGCAACAGAAAATCTCCTCTCTTGATTTACACCCCCTTCTAAATCATAAGCTTCAGGCATTCTATACTCATCTAGCGTCTTCAGACCGTTTCTTAACAAGCGCATAAATTTCTTTCTTGTATCTGTGCTCACGATATTCTGCTTCAGTCAATTTTACACCGTCAAAAAGATACTTCTCATCCTCTATATCATCCCTGAGCTCCAGCAATTTCTTTTCCTCCCTTTTCTTCAAATACTCTTGCCTTGAAACTTCTCTTAAAGTATTAGTGTCATCTTGCTCCAAAGCCTTGGATCTCCGAACTGATTCTTTTTTCTCCCTCTTTTTCGATTTCACCCCACCTAGCTTCCTCGTCGCTTCAGCATCTCGATCTTTGAGGTGGCGCTCTAACTCCTCCCTCTCTCTTTGGTCACGCAATCTTTCTTCCTCTGACTCAGAATCATCATCTTTCTCCAGAGTAGACCGTCGTTTAACTCGTCTTTCTTTTTCCATGTTTGCAACTACCTCATCATCTTCATCTTCCTGATTTTCAGTCTTCTTCCTGAATCGTTTCTTACGACTATCATCCGCTTTTCTGACCTCAGAAGCGGGAGGAACATGAGAAACATTACCACTGCCACCTCCAACATCATGATCATCTTCTTCATCAGCCTCCAAGAGAGAATAAGTCTTCTGCTTCCTAACCAGTAACGCTGCCTCTCGTTCTTGTTTCTGATAAAGATTAAACCCTGGAGCTTTACGTGGAACCTTCCCATGGATCTCTTCTGCAAAGACGCGTGTTTCATTACTTGTCGATAGCCCAATATCCACAAGCTTACTGACAAAGTCAGAGGGGGACGAAGTTATCATTGATAAACGAATCACGTATTGCACCACTGCAGGCTGTGAGTATCCCAGGAGTGATATCAACTTGTCTGATACCCATGTCTTCAAATCACTCCCCATTTTGCACTGTGAAATCCGAAGTCCCCGGAGAAATCGACAACTCCAGCTGCAGCCTCTGGCACTGCCGGAGCAATTAACAACTCTAGCTCCGGAGAGAGAAATCTGTGGAGAGAGAGTGATTTGGGGAGAAAGAGAGATGAGTGATGCGTTGTCGCCGGAGTAATTGGTTGAAAAATTTAGAGAGAACCGTTCGCCGAGAGAGAGAGTGAGAGAGATGAACTCTCTGTATGAAACGTGATTTAGGAAAAGAGGATATTCAACTTATATAGCACTTGTTGGTAAACCTTATAACTTTATAGTGTTTCCAAATCCAATCAGTTCTGAATTTCCAAATTCTAGTTCTTATAGGAATGGGTTATTGTTTCCATTTAGTCCCTCTAAGACTTCCTAATCCAAGTAGACATAGGAGAAATAAATTTCCAAATTCAAGTTGTTACGCCTGGGTTACTATTTCCATTATTTAGTCCCTCTAAGACTTCCTAATCCAAGTAAACATAGGAGAAATAAATTTCCAAATTCAAGTTGTTACGCCGTGACTTTTCTTTTCCTAATATAATAATAATTGGCTTAGGAATTTGCCTTTTTGGTGGGGTTCTGTTTAATTATTTTTGTAGGTATTATTGACGTTTTGAGGGTGGTGTAAGTCTAAAATTACTAGTATATTATTGCGTAAATTCTAATATTAGGGTAAATAAATATCTATATTTATTTGCGAACTCCCCGTGTCCCTCAAATTGTTCTTTTGAGAAATTTATTATGGTTAGTTGGACACACAAATTGTTTATTTTGGTCCTTTAAATTGACATGAGATAAAAATTAGAAAGTGTTCTTTTTGGTGAGAATTTTATGGATGTTGATGGAAATATTTATTTTTCGAAGTCCAGGGAAATTAATCATCTGTGTGCGGGTGACTCTGGCCATTCGGGAAGAGACAAGGTTAGGCCAGTGACCCTAATGCTCAACGATTGATTTTCACCGGATCTTTCTTTGGGAAAAGTCTCACGGGCTACCTACTCGTTATGACTCTAATTTTCGATATTGGATCCAACTCTGATATATTTGTTCCCTCGCACTTGGTACTATTCGATATTGGTTGTGGTTTCCCCATTATTGCTGGATATCGTATAGTAATCACTATTAAGACTTGTTATTGGTAAAAGGATTTATTGGTATAATTTGTTGTCTTGTTTTACACCTCGCATGCCAAATTATGTTTACATGGTAATCTATTTTTATCCTTGCTTTAGAACTTTATCTAATATACATGCTTTGTCATTCACTGAGCTTATGAGCTGACAGATTTATTCCAACATCTTTTTCAGGCAAATCGATTGGATAGGTGAGGATTCTGGCGGCGGCTTGGGGATTTATTGTGTCGACCTCTATAGGATGTCACATTTATTTATTCGCTTTCGCACATTGTTAAACTTTTTTTTATAAATTGCATCCTGTTATTGTTGGAGGATGATTTTATTGTTTGATACATGGGATGGTTGTTCCCCGTGCTTATGATTGAGACATACTTAGATTTGATTTGGTTAAATAATAAAGAATGGTCATTTAGAGTTTATCAACCTTATTTTTATTTTAGGCTTCGTGTCCCATGAGTTGGCTCCGTAATTCACGGCCGGTCATTTCCCATTTTGGGGCGTGACAAAGTTGTTCAGAAGAATTGTGATGTGTCTCGGCAAAAAAAAAAATACTTGCGTACACAATAGAAAAAATTTGAGTCCGTTTATAATTTACAACTGGGAGTAAAGCTTCCCGTAATCTATAGTAGGAATGGGAATTTGATTCTTCCTAGTAATTCAATACCCGTAGTAAATCTATTCCAATATTTGAATTAATTCAGTAATCTTCTCAGAAATCATTTATTTTGAAAATTTACTAAAAACTTTTTTTTTTGGTATGGATTGATCCAGGAATTTAGGATTACCATTGGGGTGGGAGTGAATGAATTCCTACTTACTTTAAAAATATACCTGGTTAAATATGTTATCGCGAATTACATTCTTATTCTCGCCAATTCCAAACGTTGAAATATTGCTTCATATTCACATTCTCCCTCAAAAAAACTGCCATTTAAACTGAGCCGATTTTTTTTTTTGTATACCTACAAACTGAGCCTACAGTTCTTTGACAAAATATGCAAAACTGAGTGATGGATATTCCTAAAGAAATGAACTTTTCAAAGCAGGTTTGACTGATCACCAACCAAAAAAGAACTTTTGGGGCCATTGAAAATTTATTAGGTTAGTAATCTTACAAACCTTAAATTTTTTTTTTGATCGGCAATCTTTCGAACCTTAAAATTAATTGAGGTTCACACAAACTGAGATAGAAAAAAAGAAGAATGTATTACTATCCATTTGTCCCATACAAAAGAATCAAATGTGTAGCTTCAGGTATCATTATGGATTGTAGACTTTTCCAGATTGACGTAGTAATTTATGATACTTGCATTCTCTTATCGCTTGTAATAATAATAATAATAATAATAATAAAAAAAGTATCATTCTAGATCAAAATAATGTAGCACCCAAACGGACACGAGACACGACGCCAACACTGATGCTAGGGGTGAGCACGGATCGGGTTTGGCCTTGACCCGCGTCACTTGAAATGCGCTTTTATTTATTTTTTGATCGGGACCTGAGATGCGCTTGTCATCTACATGTGGGCTTGTTTGACATTGCAACAATATTATGGGTTTATAAATTCACACTTTTCTCTTTACTGCGGACCCTTCTTTCTCCTTCTACATACACCCCATTTTTAAAGAGGAAAATAAAAAATAAAAAAAAAATTTGTGGAGTTCTTAATCATTTCAAAAAACTAAAAAGATCACCCAAAGATCATTTTTTTTGTATTTTAAGAGCCAAGATTACTGTATTTTGAATGACTTATTTTATAAACCTATAATAAACATATTAAACAATTTTTTGGGCGCAAAATTTTAAAACGACAAAGTCTCGCCCACATTTATTAAGATCGGTACTATTCAGGAATCTACAAATGGCTCGTGTTTGAAATTGGAGGGAATTCTACTCGCCCTCTCCATTCTTCGTATGAGAATTATCAAATTCCTAATAGCCCCTTGAATAGCAAGAAAGGATGTGACAAGCAAGTGGAGTCATTTCTCACAAAATGTCACCATATTTATTGAGAATAAGTGAGAAAAGGGAATAGTTAATCAAAAAAAATTATTTTTATGTACTTTTCTTTTTCATTTCTCGTCTAATAACTCAATTTTCAACTTTCGAGTGAGTGAATTTTATAAGAATATCTGACTTTCATCTTTTCTTACGAAGTCCCCTCACTTGGAGGCTACGGAAGTAGCTTAGATGGTAGGTCTTCAGTGAAGAATTGACCATCACACACCAAGGAGTTACTCAACGAAGTATGACGCTTCAATACATCAACAAGACCATCATTATATTTCGCATTATCCAATGTGAGAGAGAATATCTTCTTATCAATTCCCCAATCTTTCAATAAATGGATAACTCTTTCAGCCAAAATCGAACCATTGTGTGGAGGAGGAACATGGCGAAAAATCAATATTTTTTTCTGTAAAACCCAATTCTCATCATGTAGTGTGCTGTAAGAGCTAAATAGTCATCACTAGTTAACGAAGACCATAAGTCTGATGTTAGGCATATCTTACTTGCATCAGATTCCAATTCACCTTTCAAGTTTACCTTCTCCCTTTCAAATAGCTTTAACACATTCCTTTGCCGTATTTCTTGAAACAGATTTTGCTGCAAGATTTAGATAAGAATGTATATCCCTAACTCCTTCATGTTCCACAAATTTAAAAGGGTAATTGTGCTTAATAATTGCCATAACCATTTTCTGACGGTACGTCTCCTGATCTATCTCAATAGAAGGATGAAACTCATGAGGATCTTTGTTAGGACAATTATGACGTAGTAAACTTGACGTTCCTGATTCTCGTCGATATTTTTTACCACAGTAATTACACTTGGCCCATTTTTTTTCCATTAGCACCAGGAGGTAACTTGTCAAAGTCATCCCATACAGCAGAAGTGGACCTCTTCCGTCTAACAGTACTCGAAGAGCATTGCTCAAGATTCTCGTCAATATTTTCTTCCATTTTAGGTGCCCTATGACATGTTAATCACAGTTTTAAAAGATAAAAGTGCTATAATTTTAATAAAAAGTAAACATTACATAGATATCTTCCCCCAAACAACAATGTTAATCAGTCCTTCCACACAAGTCTACGGATCTACGAGCAGGTCCAATTAAATGGCAGAGCAACCCAAAGAAATTTTAGCGTTCAAATTCCTAAATTTAGGCCTTGAAACCCTTGGGTTTATGGGAAAATCAAAGTTAAGGACAAAAATCAGAAATACCCATATGAGAAAAGATAGTGAAAGTTCAATTAAGTACACGCATTCTTGAAAAATATAATTCATCCAAACGCGACGGTATTGACGATCGAGCTTCAAACACAGTTCCCCCATTCTAAACACGATGGTCACATTGGAAACAATTGAACGACAAAGATTACATCAATCGAGTGCCGTAAATGTAGAATAAAGATCACGTACCAGATATAGAATCGTATGAAGCGATAAGCAAGCGATCGAAGCTAAGAAGAAGCCTTGAAAGGCCTCAGATTTAGTGAGATCTGAGAGACGGAAGTTCAACTTTTAGATCTCAGATTCGTCACTTCAAGGTGAAGAGAGAGAGGTGGCGGGCGGCCAATGAAACCATTGGATTGTTGCTTGAATGTTCCATCGTGTTGTTCCATCGTGTTTTGCTGATAACTTTTTAATTTTGGGTCCAACCCATTTTGAACCCACATAAACCCATGTATATATGGGTTAATATGGTTCACCCATTTATAACCCATATTTTAATATGGGTGGGTTGGGTTAGGTTTTGAGTGGACGGATTTGGGTGGGTTCATGGGTTGGGTTAGAAATTGTCACCTCTAAGTCTTCACGATCCCAAAAGAACTTCTCAGGTTCAAGTCTCGCTTAAGGCGGGACTGTGGAGTTCGGCTTATGTGGTCTAATACCTAAGTGGTGATGTGGTAACATTGTGTTGTCACGGACAATAGCTATGCCTTAAACGAGACATTTGACAGTGGATCGGGAGCCCTATGATCACGCCTAGGACTGCAAATGAACCAAGCCATTCGTGAGCTCAATTCGGTTCGCTCGAAAAGATCTCGTTCGAACTCGGTTCATTAAGTTTTTATTAAGGCTCGGCTCGGCTCAATAAGGCTCGTTTACTTTTTAGAGGAATAAAATAAAATATAACTCTTATTTCAATTTAATATCTTAATCCACTCTCTTCAAAAACTTACTCCCTCCGTTCCAAAATAATGTTCCACTACGAAAAGTCGTGCCATTTTTCAAATCAAAAAATGAACTACTTCCGTAAATCATTTTTCGAATTTTTTTGCACCAAATTAAAGTACTTTAATTCGGTGCGAAAAAATTCAAAAAATGATACACGAAAGTACTTCATTTTTTTATTTGAAAAATGACAAAAGAGAGAAAGTGGGGCTCTTATTTAGGAACGGATGGAGTATTAAATTTTATTATTATTTTGGAATTGAGACTATTTTACTGTAGAGTATATAGATTAACAAGTATAAAAAATATATACATGCACAAGTAAAACCTTCTTTGTTGTCTTAAGCTTATGTGAGTGTATATTATATTTTTTCATTAGCTTGTTAAAGCTCGTGAACAAGCTCGAGCTTGGCTCCTTGCTTTGTTCGGTTTCATTTTTTGCCCTTTTTTAGTACAACTTTTCTTTTGAAAGTTTTGGGCCCACTTGTTAAGATTCCTGGCATTTTGCATTGAAATTTTCATTCTCTCCCTGCCTCTTGCAACATTTTGGGTCCCACCTTAAAATTTTCTTACGTGTACATTATGGGCACCACTCATCCACTAGGAAATGGTCAACGTGACCATTATGGCACCACCCCGGGAAACAAGAAAACGTTTGGGTCCCACCTCTGGGGAAAAGAAAAACTTGACCGGAAAAAAGTTCATTTCTCAAAAAGGGCAAAAAATGAAACCGAACAAAGGTTTTTACTAAGCTCGTTAAAATATAATTTTAAAACAATAAAGCTCAACTCAGCTCGGCTCTTTTACCGCTCTCACGCCCGAGAGGTTGCTTGCCCCCTCTTGCCCTTTTTTTCCCGTTCAAAACAAACAAACTTCTACTCTCATTATCCCAAATTTTCTCAGTACCCACACTCTTTCCTTCCGCTGACTATGGTCTATCTTCAACCCCCAACCACCACGGCCCCAAATGCCATTTGAACCTATTAAAGATGATTGGAATTTTGGGACCCAACGGAATGCCACTGTAACCTACACGATGGCCGCCAGGTTTTCTTCTATCTATTTGTCCTTTGTTGTTGATTTTGGACTCAAATCATCTATGTAATCTCCTGATCAAGATTGGGTCTTTGTGATTTGGCTTAGATTTACCTGGGCGTATTGAATAGGGTTCTGATTGTTCTATCTGTAACCATCACTTATGTTTGGAATATTCAAGACCCTGGTATAAAAATAAAATTGGGTTGGGGTGATTTGATCTTTTAGACTTTCGTTAAGTAGCTTTGATTTCCAAGAGTGATCGTAGGTTCTAGCAAGTGCACCTGGTAGACCACCCGTTGGTGCCAAAATGGCATTGCCAACCCCATTTTTTGGCTTGCTTCAGTGTTCAAAAAAGCCAAAAAAAAAAAAAAAAAAAATGTTAGCGGCGCTGCTGCACCGGTTCGATGCCATTTTTGCACAATCTCAAATCTAGACCATTGGATTTAACCATCTTATGTTTCAAAGAAAATCAAATGACTTGGATGAAGTGGGAGAAATGACAAGGCCATCTTGGCACCAGGATGGCATTGCCATTTTTTGGCATCAATATATGGCAATTGGTGGACTTAGAATTTGCCAAAAAAATATGCAAAATTATGGCAATGCCAAAGGAAATGGCTAGGGCCTAGGGGTGGACTTACTCTAAAATGACCTTGCCAAAGCTATTTTATGTCTTGCTACAGTGTTGAAAAGTAAAGAAAGGAGTAGTAATTTTGCTGTACTGATTTGATGCCATTTTGTCAATTTTAGTTTCAGACCATTAAATTAACCTGTCTCATTTTTCAATGCAAATTTTATTAGCCTGGTGTGGAAAATTTTATAAGATCAAAATTGCAGTCAAATTTGGCACCTAAGATGTCGTTTCCAGTCTCACAGCAACTTCGGCGTATTGGTGGAATACGACTTTGCCATCAGTTTTGCTCATACTTGTTTGAGTATGAGAAATTCGGGGAAGCATGGTAATCTTTTGTATTTGGTGTGGGTACCCTAGAAATGAAGAAATTAGGATTGACAGTTGACATTTAAGGCTGAGAAAATTGGACTATCTTCCACACGGCTCTCAGAAACCAACGTTCCTTTGTCCTATCATGTGGGAAGTTTCTATCTGGTCCCCCCATTGACTTGTTGACTTCCATAATTAACAAACTATTAGATGTGCATTGGGTTTTATGAACTTTTCATTCTTTATTGCTTTAGTTTCAGTTTTGATCTCTTAAAACATGGCAAGTTTGATCAAGTTGAAACGTACTCTTTCCATCCAGTCATGTTTCCCGGAGGCGGGATCCACTCCAGGTTCAGGCCAAGGAACACCACCTAGCAACAACATCCAAACTACCCGGTTCTGTATCCATGAGTCTATTGAGATTCCTCCAAGAGACTCAGCAAAGGTGCTTCCACTACCGCCCTTCGGTCAACATGTTTCATTACTGGTCACTGACCGCGCCAACACCTCAATCGCGACACTGTCTAATTATTTTCAGAATGAAGAAGTTGCGCTCCGGCCTACACCCGCTTCTCAACTGACTTTACCGAGACAGTTTCTCAGAGTCAGTAAGTACATCCTTCGACCCTTATCCTATATCAGTTTCGGGTGTTATCTTTCTTTCCTTCCTTTATCGTAGCATGATTATTGATTAGCATCACTATTGCTCTGTCCTCCATTTCTTTAGTACTACCTCTGTCCCATAATTTGATTCCTTTTTGAAAGTTTCAACTTTCCAAGGGGATATGTTATAATTACACCCAAGTTCAAATAGGAAGGCATGAATTCTGAAAGTTGCACTCTTTCAGTTTTGAATATACATAGCCATTGCCTTGGTACCCATTAGTAAAGGATAGGTATGGAGCACTAAAAATTTAATCTTGTCCGTTGGAAAGCGGATAATGGACCAGCAATTTGGAATGTAGGGAGGTTCCGTTAAGTGAGCACCCTTATCCCTAAAAATTGTGGTTTTGGATGTATTTCGTTTTGGTGTGACAGATTCAGCATTTTGATTAAAAGGATAGCACCAATTTCCTTTGATCAATCCTTCTTTCAATCACTAATTGATAAGCATTCGTGCTATTTATGACTGGAGAACAAGAAATGGCTGTGTCTTTACTCTTTCTAGATCATCGTTGCACTCTTTCTAGCCCGTTGAATTGGTGCTTAAGAATACCTTCGCCTCAACACGATCGCCGCCACGGAGTGCAAGTCTTGAAGTTAGGCATCATAGGCCAAACCATACAGGTGCAGCACCAACTGCATTCAACCTCTCTACAACTACTCCCAAGCTATGGTTAATACTAATACTCTTATGCAATTGCTGAGAGAGAAAAAAGGCTGAAAGATTTAGTGTGATGAGTCGTGGCATGGCTTCTTGTCTTGGTCATCTAGAGAGTTTTCTCTTCTCACTATAGGGAAACTTTGAACTCAATATCCTCATGGTAGGTGGGCAGCTAAATGACCAGTAATCAACACACTTCCACACTTCCAGTTTACTAAGGTGACAGTACCAATTACCAACATCCCCTTTATTATCCAACAATTTCAATGGAGATTTTGTTCTCTTTAGATCATCTCATTGATTATTACATTGCAAGTATTTTGCACTTACGGCCCGCTTGTTTTCTCTGGAGCTAAATGAAGATTTATTTATTTATTAAGGAAAAACCTAAGTTATGCTGCTCTTGATCAGTATTTTTGTTGCCGTAGAGTTGATTCTTATGTTCACAAAACATTTGGCAGGGACCAAAGCTAACTTAAACCTTACTGTATACGTGCCATTGTACCAAGCTGCACTCAAAGGCGATTGGGAAAAGGCCAATAAATTCCTCTGTGTGCATCCATCTTCACTGTCTGCTAGGATCACAAAGGGACGGGAAACAGCTCTTCATATAGCAGCCGGAGCCAAACAGACCAATTTTGTGGAAGAGTTGGTCAAATTGATGGACGCAAAAGATTTGGAATTGAAGAACAAATTTGATAACACAGCCCTTTGTTTTGCTGCCGCATCAGGAAACACACGAATTGCGGAGGTGATGGTGAAAAAGAACAGAAACTTACCGTCTGTGAGGTGTAGTAAGGGGGTGACAGCACTCCACATGGCTGCTTTATTAGGTCATAGAGACATGGTGTGGTTTCTCTACTCGGTGACTAGAAATGAAGATCTCACGAAAGAAGATTTGACTGGCCTACTTATTGCCTCCATCAATTCAGACTTGTTTGGTATGCTGATATTATACATCCTTTCTTATGGTTTAAAGGAACATTTATGGACAACTAAGCAACCCTTTCATACTGTTGCAGATGTAGCCCTTCACATACTTGATCATCATCACCAAATGGCCATTGAGCGCGATTCAAATGGGGAGACAGCCCTTCATGTTTTAGCTCGAAAGACCTCAGCATTTTCTTGCAAAAGTGGGCTTCGAATCTGGCTGCAATTTAGCAAATCATGTTAGTTTCTTCATTTCCTTTTGATAGAAAGTTTTTTTTATTGATGTACTCACTATATGTACATGCATAAATAAATAAATAGACACGCGCACACAAAAGTTACTATTGTTGCACGGAAAAGATGATAAATTATCCATTTATATTTTGCAATCATAAACAATTAATCGGATGTTGTGATTGAAATTGCAGCTACATATATGCTCTTTCGTAGTAGACTTCTTTGGCTTGGGGAAAAAGTTTTAGGTATCAAAGGAGTTCAGGGTAAAAAAATATTGGACATGCAACCTCTAGAGTTGCTGAAACAGCTATGGGAACAAATAACGTGGTTGGATGATGCACAAATTGGTAGCTTACTTAGAAGCCCATCGCAACCAACGTTTATCGCTGCTGAGTTTGGGAACTTTGAGTTTGTTTTTGAGCTACTTCGTTCCTACCCCGACTTAATTTGGAAGGTTGATGACCAAAGTCGCAGCATTTTTCACATTGCAGTCATCCATCGCCAAGAAAAGATCTTCAGCCTTATTTATGACATTGGAGCACACAAAGACTTGATTACTGCTTATAAAGACGCATACAATACCAGCATGTTACACTTGGCGGCTAAGTTGGCTCCTGCCAGTCGACTTAATATGGTCTCTGGTGCCGCACTTCAGATGCAACGCGAACTCTTATGGTTCAAGGTGAAGTTTGTTTTCAAATTTTCATTAACTAAGAAGCATGGGCAGGGGACATGGTACATGGACACAACACGATATCTGTTGCATGCAAACGCAATATTATTTGCAAAATTCGGATACATATACTTTGCGTACATGGTGAATATGATCTATCCCTCTGTCTATCCATCTACACACACACACACATCTAGACATGTTATTTAAATTCTTATTTGATAAAAAATAATAGTTATTACCTTACTACTATCAATTAAGATAAGAAGTAAAAATGATATGTTACATTAAGGATTTGGAAAACTGCAATGACCAATTGAGTATTCATGGACTGAAACATCCAGGACAATTTTTTACCCTGGCTCAACTTTTAAAATTCTGTTTAACCCTCTAAGGTGTGCCTACGTGTATCCAGCGTGTCCAGCTTTTAAAAAAAAAAAAAAAAAAAACTGTACAGATGTTTAGGCATCTCCATGTCAGACATGTGCTGGACACCTAAGTGAGGCTGGTAGTTAAGAATATTATGCGTATTTGTTTCCCTAACTTCTACATTCTTTTTAATATTCGAAGGAAGTGGAGAAGAATGTCCAACCATCGTACAAGGAGATGAGGGACACAAATGGTCAAACGCCGCGAATGTTGTTTACTGAGGAGCATAAGGATTTAGTGAAAGCTGGGGAAAGGTGGATGAAGGACACTGCCTCATCTTGCATGCTTGTTGCCGCACTTATCACTACTGTAGTGTTTGCCGCGATTTTCACACTACCAGGAGGCAACAAGGATGACGGCACCCCAGTTTTCCTTCAATCCAAGCCATTCATTGTTTTCACCGTAACAGATGCATTTGCATTGTTCTCCTCAGTTATTTCCATATTAATGTTCTTGTCGATCCTCACTTCTCGGTATGCAGAAGAAGATTTTCTCGAGACGTTGCCGAAGAGATTGATTATTGGTCTTGCAACACTCTTCTTCTCCATAGCATCTATGCTTGTGGCTTTTACTGCAACCTTTTTCATTGCCCTTCGCCATCAATTGACATGGATTGTTATCCCAGTGGCACTAACAGCTTGTGTGCCTGTAACATTATTTGCATTTTTGCAGTTCCCACTTTTGGCTGATATGATTCATTCTACCTGCGGGTCGGGTATTTTCGCCCGGCAAGAGGTAGATATGCTTTTCTAGAAGAATTTATTTCAGTTCAGTTTACTCATTCTTGTTGTAAATCAAAATAATTAGGCCATGACATTTCCCATTTGTAAAGGCAATAGTTTTTGCCTTGAATATCAATGTATATTTAATGTAATTGGGTTTGCTTTGCTAGAAGAATTTATTGAATGGAGGCAAAATATTCTTGATGTTGAGCAAATACCTCTCAAGGGGTTGGCCTAGTTCAAGGCCCGCTGGCCCGGGATGTAGGCAGTGGCGGATTTAAGTAAGGCATAGTGGGCAAGGGAAAGTTGTGGTTTCAGAGGAGTGAAATTGGTTCTAAAAGGGTTCAAACCTTACTCAATTCAGTTTCGTCTTTTATATGAACCCACCACTTACAAAAATGCCATGATATAAATACATAAAAATTAGGTAATTGATTTTCACACCTCCAAATTGATATCCACATTCCTTCTTCTTTTCTTTTTTTTTTAAGTGAAAATTTTACACACAAATTTCATTAGGAGACAAAAAAGAGGGTGTGGATGTCAATTTGGGGTGTGGAAATCACTCCCCAAAATTTACGTTGGAGATGTGACCTCCCTTGCACGAAATTCCTAGCGTCATTGGATGTAGGGGTTTGCTTCCTCGTAAGGTCTCAAGTACTATCAACTTTTTTGGGGTCAGTCCATACGGAGCTTTGCTCTTACTGTAATTGGGACTCAAAATTAATCGAGGTGCGCGTAAGCTTGCCTGGACACTTGAGTAATCAAAAACTGATGAGTTATTGCAGTATGGGAGGAGAATTCTACACAGCTCTCTAGTTCTCAGTATCTAACCACAAAGATTGTCACCAAGAGAAAGCATTGCAAAATAAATAGCACTAATCATTAGTATATGATTTGCACCCTGTCGAACACTGTATGGTCAAATAAAAACTTACATTCTCTGTTTCGCTACTTCTCTTGTAATTATAATTTCGAAGAAAAATGATTTTCCTTGTGGCCGCAAACTTTATCCCGGTAGCCATAACCTCAATTCATCAAACCGCAACTTTGGTCCATTTGGCCGCAAACTTTGTATCTTGGTGGCCGTAAACTTAATCCATAAAACCGCAAACTTGGTCTATGTGGTCGCAAACTTCGTATCTATTTGCCGCAAACTTTGTATCTTTGGCTGCAAAGAGCATACCTGGTCTCTGTGGCCACTAACTTAGTCTCAAGGGCCGCATAGTTAGTCTATGTGGCCGCATACTCTGGTATCTTTGGCTGCAAACTTTATTTCTGCGGCCACATATTTGGTATCCTTGACTTAAAATTTCGTATCTTTGGCCACAAACTTGGTATCTTTGGCCGCAAACTTGGTCACTGTCTGTGTGGCCGCAAACTTAGTCTATGTGGCTTGCAAACTTTAAACCTCGCATCCACCATTTTTTTTTTCTCTTTATTTTTTTTTCTTTTGTTGATCGTTACAGTCTCCAGTCCACCACTTTCTCCCGGCCAATCTTTGCCTCCAGAAATCATTATAAAAAATTGACTGATTTGGCCACAAACAGAGAGGAAAGAGTTAGAGAGATAGTCATCAATTGGATTAAAATAGAAACAGAATAAAGCACAGGTAAAGCATCTTAGCCAAGGCCACAAGCCCTTAAGGTTTTTGACTTTAGCTTTTCCATATGTGACTTTTTAACTCATTTCTTAATCCTTCTCACTGGCTGCTTTCTTTTTCACATTTGCCATTGCTGGCCTAACAAGAATTGGATGTCCCTAAAGCACAGGGAAATCCAAGTAAGGCATCTCATAAGTTTTCAATTGAGAACTTTTTTACGGTTATCGGTTTCCGAGAACTTTTTTTGGGAAATGACTCGCAAGTCATTCTTGATAAAATATCGAAAAGATGTTTTGATGTAATAAAAAACAATTTGGTCAAAAGATGAATGAGATGTGAAAATGACGAAGCTTTTTGTTTTCAAAAATAGGTTTTCAAAGCTTTCTGCAACACTGGTTTGCAAGACTGCAAGCAAGCATAAGATATTGGACTTTCAGATGTTTTTTACAATAGATTCTCCACTGCAAAACTCTTACCAACCTCAAACTGTTCAAAAAAAAAACAAAAGGCTTGCTTTTATAAAAGAAATATTTTGAAAGAAAAAGGCCAAAAAAAAAAACACAACACAGCAAAAACAAAAGCATAGCTATATCACAGACTAATACGTCACCCTATATAACTGTGAAAAGGCCATGTTTGGCAGTGCATAAGTGGTTTAACACATTTTTTGCGAAAAATCATGTATGCTTTCTTTTTGTAAATCATGTGAAACAACCATGTATGTTATCCCAGACAATGGGAGAGAATATGAGATTGTGCAGCAATCAGAATATCAGATGAACACAATCTCTTTTTTTCCTTTTCTCAACCAACAAAACTGATCAACATGGTTTCATGACCACTTTTCCACTTTAAAACAAAGTTTATGCCTTCCCTCCATTCCCCTCTTCCTCATATCTGCAGAGATTGAAGATAGCTTTAGCTTCCTCAACAAACCATTCTTTTTCTTTTTCACTTTCTGAATTGGAACCCTCTTTGCTTCGAACCGAGTTTAAGGGTTCTTGTGAGTACCCATTTCCTGGTTGCTTCCTTCAGTAGTGAAGGAATAAGGAGGCATGAAGTTGGTGGTGGAAGTAGTAGATGCTCATGACCTTATGCCCAAAGACGGCCAAGGCTCAGCTAGTCCATTTGTACAAGTTGATTTCGGAAACCAGTTGAGTCGAACACGAACAGTCCACAAGAACCTCAACCCCATTTGGAACCAAAAACTTGTCTTCCATTTCGACAAAGCCACAAACCACCATCACCAGTCCATCGAGATCTCCGTTTACAATGAGAGAAGACCTGTTTCAGGAAGAAATTTTCTCGGAAGGGTGAGAATTCCTTGCTCAAATATTGTCAAGAAAGGTGAAGAAGTTTATCAAACTTTCCAACTTGAAAAGAAGTGGTTTTCATCATTTGTGAAAGGTGAGATAGGCCTCAAAGTCTATCTGTCAACAGAATCCGACCTCAATTCTCCTCCTCCTTTGCCTCCACCATCACAACCACCACAATCAACACCTTCCAATATTCCAAATTCTTCTCTTTCAGAAGCTACAAAACCCGAAGTTTCTGTTGTTAGTCCTCCTAAAGCTGTCTCAGAAGATCCAGAGAAAGAAATTTCCACGGTTTCTGTGATAGAAACATCCAGTTCCAATATCTCTAGGCATAGTGCCGCAGTAGCAGAAGAGGAGAAGGAAGCAGTAGCAGAAGAGGAGAAGGAAACAATCAAAGAGACTCTTCGAGCAGAGACAAATCAACAAGCATTTAAAAACCAAGTGCAGCAGCAACCGGCTCTATTCGTGGGGAAAAGACCAGAAGGTGTCCTCTTAACAATGCATCAGCACATCAATCCACAAGGCCACCAACAAAATGACTATGAATTGAAGGAGGCGAATCCCCAGCTTGGGGAGCGGTGGCCTACTGGGGGAGGAGGAGGATACGGTGGAAGTGGGTGGATGAGTGGAGGAGAGAGGTTCACAACCACCTATGACCTAGTTGAACAGATGTTCTATCTTTACGTTCGAGTTGTGAAGGCTAAAGACCTTCCCCCCAGCCCAATCACTGGTAGCTGTGATCCTTACGCGGAAGTGAAGCTTGGAAACTATAAAGGAAGGACAAAGCATTTCGAGAAAAAGATGAACCCCGAATGGAACCAAGTGTTTGCGTTTTCAAAAGACCGAGTTCAATCTTCGGTCTTGGAAGTTTTTGTAAAGGATAGAGAGATGGTGGGAAGAGATGACTACATTGGGAAGGTGGTTTTCGATTTGAATGAAGTTCCGACCAGAGTCCCACCTGATAGTCCTCTGGCTCCCCAGTGGTACAGATTGGAGGAACGACGTGGGGGAGGGAAGGTGAAGGGGGAAATCATGCTTGCCGTTTGGATGGGAACACAAGCAGATGAAGCTTTTCCAGACTCTTGGCATGCAGATGCTGCCTTTGTTCAAGGAGAGGGAGTTTCTAGCATTCGCTCCAAGGTTTACGTGTCACCCAAGCTTTGGTACCTCAGAGTGAATGTTATCGAAGCTCAAGACGTGGTTCCAAACGACAAAAGCCGCATGCCTGAAGTTTTTGTGAAAGCACAAGTGGGGAACCAAGTGCTAAAAACCAAGACATGCCCTACTCCTACAATGAACCCTCTTTGGAATGAAGACCTGGTTTTTGTAGCCGCGGAGCCTTTTGAGGAGCAACTGGTCCTTACGGTTGAGGACCGGGTGCACCCTTCGAGAGACGATGTCATGGGGAAGATAAGTCTACCGCTCAACAATTTTGAGAAGCGACTTGACCACAGGCCGGTTCATTCTACCTGGTTCAATCTAGAGAAGTTCGGATTTGGTGTTATGGAAGCTGACAGGAGGAAAGAGCTCAAATTCTCAAGTAGGATACATGTAAGAGTTTGCCTTGAAGGTGGATATCATGTACTAGATGAATCAACTCTGTACATAAGCGACCAACGCCCAACGGCGAGACAACTCTGGAAGCAACCTGTGGGGATATTGGAAGTTGGGATATTAGGCGCGCAGGGTCTTCTGCCTATGAAGATGAAGGACGGGCGAGGGAGTACAGACGCTTATGTCGTTGCCAAGTATGGGCAGAAATGGGTCAGAACCAGAACGATTCTCGACGCTTTTGGTCCTAAATGGAACGAGCAATACACATGGGAAGTGTATGACCCTTGCACTGTGATCACTTTGGGAGTTTTCGACAACTGCCACTTGGGAATACAGAAACCCGGCACCGGTGCAACGCGAGATTCTCGGATTGGGAAGGTACGAATTCGCTTGTCAACTCTAGAAGCTCATAGAAGGTATACCCACTCTTACCCACTTCTTGTTCTGCATCCGTCGGGTGTAAAGAAAATGGGTGAGCTTCAACTAGCGATTCGCTTCACTAGCCTATCGCTAGCTCACATGATATACATATATGGCCACCCTTTGCTTCCCAAAATGCATTACTTACATCCTTTCACTGTCAACCAAGTAGACAACTTGAGGTTTCAAGCCATGAATATCGTGGCGGTGAGGCTAGGCCGAGCTGAACCGCCTCTGAGGAAAGAGGTGGTGGAGTACATGTTGGATGTGGATTCACACATGTGGAGCATGAGAAGAAGCAAAGCCAATTTCTTCCGGATAATGTCGTTTATTTCGGGTGGGATTTCAATGAGCAGATGGCTTGGGGATGTTTGTAACTGGAAGAACCCTATCACCTCAGTTCTAGTCCACATTCTCTTTCTGATACTAATCTGGTACCCTGAGCTAATACTTCCCACTGTCTTTCTCTACTTGTTCCTCATTGGACTCTGGAACTACAGGTCCCGACCTAGGCACCCCCCTCACATGGACACTAAACTTTCATGGGCAGAAGCAGTGCACCCGGATGAGCTCGACGAAGAGTTTGACACGTTTCCTAGTTCTAAATCAAACGATGCGGTTCGGATGAGGTACGATAGGCTGAGAAGTGTGGCTGGGAGAATTCAATCTGTTGTGGGTGACTTAGCAACACAAGGGGAGAGGTTCGAGTCGCTTCTGAGTTGGAGAGATCCAAGAGCAACCAGCCTATTCGTCGTTTTCTGTTTCTGTGCAGCTGTTGTGCTATACGTGACACCGTTTAAAGTGGCTGCTCTTGTCGCTGGACTATACATGCTTCGACATCCTAAGTTCAGAAGCAAGTTGCCATCGGTTCCCAGCAATTTCTTCAAGAGATTGCCTGCTCGAACCGACAGCTTGCTCTAAACTCTACGTAATATTGTGTGTTCTGATCCTTTCTGCTATTTGACAGTGTGTGCTTGAATACTTTGTATTTAGAATTTTTTCCCCTAATAAGGGAGCTTCATCTGAGAGAGTTAAGGTTTGTTTTTCCAAGTATATTGATGACAGTAAAGACCCCTTTGCCCATGTGGGTTATGGTGCGCAGCATTGTATTCGTTACAGATCAATGGATTTTATTTTATCTGTTGTTGTCCATCCAGTTATATGTAGATATCAGTAATGTGCAGAAAATTGATTAGAAAGATTAAGTCATTTACGAGATGGGTTCAACTTTAAAAGAACGGTTCTGAATATCATAAAATCGTGCATGGAAAACCCCAAAACACCCGAAGAAAAAACTGACTGAAAATACACCGCAGCACAGCAAGCTAGTGTTCTTTTTTTTTATCAATGCAAGCTAGTGTTCCTGAGCTAAACCCAATTCGAATCTGTGCTCTATCCATTTTACTACTTCATATATGTGTCGGTCTTCCCTCTAAGATTTATAACAAGATATGTGTTAGCACCTTGATCTTTCAAGCGTGCTAACGCTGGACTTAGGGTGGCACCTTGCACCCAAGTTAGGCAGCGAGGACAAGGCATGAGTAGGAGGCATGCCGTGGCAAGGTGAAGTGTTGGCCGGTGTCAACACAGTCCCGTTATCGAGTATGCTATGATGGTTGCACGTGAAGGCCCAAGACATATTGTGGCATGGATGCATGAAGTTGCAGCAAGCTTGTGGGGCAAAGCAGTCAGGAATTTGACTAAGGCATTGAGCTGGGGCATAGTGACGAATTTGGCTAAGGCATGGATAAGAGCAAGCAGTTACCGGCAGTTACATTCAGCACATGTTGCTGGCATGCATGGACAGGTGTTCCAAGCAGAATTGACGGGCAGTTATTTCCAGCAAGCAAGGCCAAGCAGTTACTTGATGTGCTGGCAGATTGTGAGCAAGCCAGCACAACCCTAGGCAGTTGGGGATGTCAACTGCAGATCATGGGCAGTTACCATGATCTCATGTATGCTGTATTTTCGTATTCCTGATTGTAAGCCTACTTAGGCACTTCATTTTCGAGTCTAAGGCAGAGGGATGTTCTGTCTAGTACTCTAAGGTGTTTCCTTGTATTGTTGGTGCAATAAAAGGTTGGGACGGTTCCCGTAAACGTGTGTATGCTTGCTAGACGTTCATAATCATTTCGTGTGTGTGTGTAAACACTTGTTGGCTGAATCAAGTTGTTGGGAACTTGGTTGCCATCACGGGAAAAATTCAGTGTTGGTTTTTAGCCCCGTGACAGTTTGGTATCAGAGCTCCGGGTTCGGAGCATGGCGAATGCTGCGATGGACGCACTGCGGGAACGAGTTACACAGTTGGAAAAGCTTGTTGGTGCCGACGAATCTGATGAGGAAGTCACCTTGGTGGATCGTTTGGATGCCGTGTTGAGTTCGATCGAGTCCCATAAATTGGCTCACGAATCACACGTCACTCAAACCGAAGCCAAGTTCGCGGAGATGATGGCAGATGTGGCAAAGCTCTCAGATGGCATGAAGGACAAAGTTTCCAATATTGAATCAGACTTGTTGGTGGTAAAGAGGGCCTTTCTCGGTCGCTCAGACGGTCATGATAATCGTGTTAACATGAAGGTTCCCGAACCAAAGGCTTTCGGCGGAGCCCGAAATGCCAAGGAGTTGGAAAACTTTCTTTGGGATATGGAGCAGTATTTCCCTGCTGCTCGTGTTCCAGAGGGAGAAAGAGTTACAATTACAGCGATGTATCTCACTGGGGATGCGAAGCTCTGGTGGAGAACTCGATCGGAGGATGAAGTTCGTCCAAAGATTGAGACGTGGGAGTCGCTGAAAAAGGAACTTAAGGAGCAGTTCCTTCCTTGCAACGCTTCATGGCTTGCAAGGGAATCGCTGAAACGACTGAAGCATACGGGTACAGTACGAGATTATGTGAAGGAATTCAGTTCTCTGATGTTGGACATCAAGAACATGTCAAAGGAGGACAAGTTGTTCAATTTCATGTCGGGTTTGCAAAATTGGGCACAGTTGGAACTACGAAGGCTGGGAGTTAAAGACTTGCAATCGGCTATGGCTGCTGCCGACGGTTTGGTAGATTTCAAACTGACAAACAAGTCCAACTCTTTTGAATCCAGCAGTTCAAAATCGAAAGATAAGAACAAGAAGAAGGATGAGAAGAAAGTGGTTCAAAGAAGTGGGACAAGGGTCAGAAATTCAAGTCCGTGGAGGATGATAAACGGCAAGACAAAGGGAACTTCAGCAAGGGGTGTTTCATTTGCCAAGGGCCCCATCGGGCTAGAGACTGCCCGAAACGCGAAAAGCTTAATGCTATTTGCTTGGATGATGGGAACAGTGGGGATACAGACTCGGATAATCATGTTCGTGTCAACCCTTTGCAATTGCTCAATGTGATGCATGCAGACAAGGCTTCGCCTTCACAACGATCAGGTTTGATGTACGTTAAAGTGATGCTTTGTAATACTGATGTGTTGGCTATGGTGGACACAGGCGCCACACACAGTTTTGTTTCAGAAGGGTTAGCGCAGTCGCTCGGTTTAAAAGTTGTCGAAAGTTCCAGTAGAATCAAGACGGTGAATTCCACTGCACAAGCGGTGCATGGAACAACGAGTAACATCTCTTTGAAAGTTGGTAACTGGAGCGGGCGGATTGACTTGATGGTGTATCCGCTTGATGACTTTGAACTCATATTGGGGAATGAGTTCTTCCTGGCTGCGAAAGTGGCTGTGATGCCATATCTCGGTGGGATTTTGATTGCTGATGAGAAACAGCCCTGCTTTGTGCCGCGACATGCGAAAGACAAGCGGATCAGAGAAGGGGCGGGTGGTTGGATATCGGCAATTCAAGTACAGAAAGGGCTAAAGAAGGGGGAAGCGACTTACCTTGCTGCATTGGTTGAGATCAAGCCAGATGTGCAAGTTGAAGTCCCGGACGAAGTGGCTGATTTGTTGAAGGAGTTTGCAGATGTGATGCCTCCAGAATTGCCAAAGTCCCTTCCTCCAAGGCGTGCTACGGATCATAAGATTGAGTTGGTACCAGGTGCTAAGCCTCCGGCTAAAGCCCCTTATCGGATGGCTCCTTTGGAACTTGCTGAATTGAGGAAGCAATTGACGGAATTGCTTGATGCTGGGATGGTGCAGCCCTCTAAAGCTCCTTATGGTGCCCCGGTATTGTTCCAAAAGAAGCAGGATGGGTCTTTGCGAATGTGTGTGGACTATCGGGCATTGAACAAAGTTACAGTGAAGAACAAGTATCCTGTCCCGTTGGTGACTGATCTCTTTGATCGACTTTGCAAAGCATCCTACTTCACAAAGTTGGATCTTCGCTCGGGCTATTGGCAGGTTCGAGTTGCGGAGGGCGATGAGGCAAAGACCACGTGCGTTACTCGGTATGGTTCCTTTGAGTTTTTGGTCATGCCTTTTGGTCTTACAAATGCCCCTGCTACATTTTGTAATCTCATGAATGATGTCTTTTATGACTGTGTGGATCAATTTGTAGTCGTGTACTTGGATGATATTGTAATCTATAGTGAGTCTTTGGTAGATCACTTGTCTCACCTTAGAGACGTGCTGTCTAGATTGAGGAAGCACAAATTGTATGTAAAGATGGAAAAGTGTGAATTTGCCCAGCAGGAAATTAGATTTTTGGGGCATGTAATTAGTAAGGGTCATTGTAAAATGGATAGGCGGAAAGTCCAAGCAATTCTGGATTGGACACCGCCTACCAAAGTGTCCGAATTACGTTCTTTCTTGGGTTTGGCTAACTATTACAGGAAGTTTATCCACAACTATTCCAAGAAAGCAGCGCCTTTGACGGAATTGCTCAAGAAGGAACATACTTGGCAGTGGGATGCGGGCTGTCAAGAGGCATTTGAAAAGCTCAAAGTTGCGGTGGCAAGTGAGCCGGTGCTGCGCTTGCCCAACTTCGAGTTACCCTTTGAAGTACACACTGATGCATCCGACAAAGCTATCGGTGGAGTGTTGGTTCAGGAGGGCCATCCAGTGGCTTTTGAAAGTCGGAAGCTAAATGATGCGGAGAGGAAGTACTCTGCTCATGAGAAGGAAATGACGGCAGTGATTCATTGCTTGATAACCTGGCGGGTTTACTTGCTCGGGACGAAGTTTCTGGTATTGACGGACAATGTTGCTAACACCTTCTTCAAGGTGCAAAAGAAACTTTCACCGAGGCAAGCCCGTTGGCAGGAATACTTGGAGGAGTATGATTTTGAGTGGAAGCATAAGCCAGGGCGACATAATCAGGTGGCTGATGCACTTAGTCGCAAAGAAGTGCAAGAGTATGTGGCTGCTATCACTCAAGTTGAGTCGGATCTTGCGGACAGAATTCGGGAAAATGCCAAGACGGATGCTGAGTACCAACGGTTGGCTAAGCAAGTCGAGGAAGGCACTGTTCGTAGATATTGGCTTGAAGATGGCCTTCTCCATGCCAAAGGAGATCGGCTGTATGTCCCAATACTTGGAGGATTGAGACAAGAGTTGCTAAGGAGAAACACATGATCCATAGTGGGCTGGACATCCGGGAAGGCATCGTATGTTGGCTTTGTTATCGAGATCTTATTACTGGCCAAAGATGGAGGATGATGTGGAAGCCTATGTCAAAACTTGCTTGGTGTGCCAGCAAGATAAGACGGAGCGCAAGAAAGTGGCTGGGTTGCTGCAGCCTCTACCAGTTCCTGAGAAACCATGGGTATGTGTGTCTATGGATTTCATTACTGGATTACCTAAAGTTGATGGTATGCGTTCAATTTTGGTGGTTGTTGATCGTTTCTCTAAGTATGCTGTGTTTATTCCTGCACCACATGAGTGTAATGCCGAAGTTGCTGCTGATTTGTTTTATAAGTTTGTGGTGAAATACTTTGGGTTGCCGGAAGATATTGTGAGTGACAGGGATACAAGATTTACGGGTCGGTTCTGGACAGTTCTGTTTAACTTGATGGGTTCCGAGTTGAAATTTTCCACAGCAAATCATCCACAAACTGATGGGCAGACGGAACGGGTGAATGCACTGTTGGAAGAGTACTTGAGGCACTATGTTACAGCGAGCCAAAAGAATTGGGTAGAGTTGCTGGATAGTGCTCAGTTTTGCTACAATCTGCACAGAACTTCGACGACTGGTTTGAGTCCATTTGAGTTGGCATCGGGCCAACAGCCCCTTACTCCTCATGAGGTGGCAAGGACTCGTACGGGCGGAAGGTGTCCTGCTGCGTACAGATTTGCTCGGGCTAAACAGGAATTGCTTGAGGAAGCTAAGGATAGCTTATCAAAGGCGGCCAAGCGAATGAAGAAGTATGCGGACCAAGGGAGGAGATCACTTGAGTTTCAAGTTGGGGATAAGGTGTTGCTGAAACTTACTCCCCAAATCTGGAAGAAAATCAATGCCAAGACGAGGCATCGTGGCTTGATTCCGCGATATGATGGTCCCTTTGAAGTTGTAAAGAAAGTGGGGAATGTTGCTTATCGGTTGAAACTGCCGGACAGGTTGAAGGTTCATCCAACGTTTCACGTTAGTTTTCTGAAACCATTCCATGAGGACTTGGTGAATTTGGGAAGGAAGCAAGCGAAGCGGGCACCTCCGGTAATTCAGAAACAGTTTGATCGTGGGGTTGAAAGGATTCTGGATCACAAGACGGAAGGGCAAAGCAAGAAAAACAGGAGAACCTCTTATTTGGTGAAGTGGGAAAATAGCCCCGACCGGGAGGCTTCGTGGGAAAAGGCGGAGACTCTATGGCAGTTCGAAAAGCAAGTGGAGGAGTACCTACAAACCTTACCGACGAGGACGTCGGCCTCTTCTAGTGGGGGTGGTTTGTTAGCACCTTGATCTTTCAAGCGTGCTAACGCTGGACTTAGGGTGGCACCTTGCACCCAAGTTAGGCAGCGAGGACAAGGCATGAGTAGGAGGCATGCCGTGGCAAGGTGAAGTGTTGGCCGGTGTCAACACAGTCCCGTTATCGAGTATGCTATGATGGTTGCACGTGAAGGCCCAAGACATATTGTGGCATGGATGCATGAAGTTGCAGCAAGCTTGTGGGGCAAAGCAGTCAGGAATTTGACTAAGGCATTGAGCTGGGGCATAGTGACGAATTTGGCTAAGGCATGGATAAGAGCAAGCAGTTACCGGCAGTTACATTCAGCACATGTTGCTGGCATGCATGGACAGGTGTTCCAAGCAGAATTGACGGGCAGTTATTTCCAGCAAGCAAGGCCAAGCAGTTACTTGATGTGCTGGCAGATTGTGAGCAAGCCAGCACAACCCTAAGCAGTTGGGGATGTCAACTGCAGATCATGGGCAGTTACCATGATCTCATGTATGCTGTATTTTCGTATTCCTGATTGTAAGCCTACTTAGGCACTTCATTTTCGAGTCTAAGGTAGAGGGATGTTCTGTCTAGTACTCTAAGGTGTTTCCTTGTATTGTTGGTGCAATAAAAGGTTGGGACGGTTCCCGTAAACGTGTGTATGCTTGCTAGACGTTCATAATCATTTCGTGTGTGTGTGTAAACACTTGTTGGCTGAATCAAGTTGCTGGGAACTTGGTTGCCATCACGGGAAAAATTCAGTGTTGGTTTTTAGCCCCGTGACAATATGCATGGTGTTCAAGCTTCCCCATCCGCTTAGTAATCTGTGTAAGAATCTTGCTAAGCTGTATTTGGATAAAAGGATTTGGGTACTGAAAGGGGGAAAAAAAATTGTCCGTTTTTTTGGAGGACATAGTAAAGGGGTCTTTACTTCAATAAGGACATCAACTTTTTCTTTAATGTCAAAAGGACAAATCACTTATACATTCCAAAAATGCCCCCACTAGCCAATGAAAGTGTCTAAACCCCAAAATCTAATAAAAGTGTCTAAACCTCCAAACCTAATGAAAGTGCCTAAATCCTCAAACCTAATGAAAGTTCTTAAACTTAAACCCCAGGGTACCCTATGAAAGTGCCTAAAACCTTAGGGTACCCTATGAAAGTGTCTAAACTACTAAAACCTCATAATTGAAAAGTGCACCCTAAACCTAAACCCTAGGGTACCCTATGAAAGTGCCTAAAATACTAGGGTATCCTATGAAAGTGTCTAAACAGCTAAAACCCTATAATTGGAAAGTGCACCCTAAGTGCCTAAATTCAAAATGCCTAAACCCACTATATCCTACCCCAAAGAGCCTAAACCTCCTAAAATTGAACCCACCTCCAAAATTGAAGAGAGAAATTAATTTTGTCTCACCCACCCAAAACCCATGCATGAGAGAGAGAGAGACAGAGAGAGAAAGGGACGGCGTGGGGCAATTGATGTGACGGGTCACATCACAATCGTCAGTGATGTGAGCGTGAGTGGGGCAATTGCTTTTGTCCGCGGGAAATTCCTCCGCATGGTGAGCGTGAGTGGTGTGATTCATTAAGGGTATTTTTGTCTAGTGTTGTCCTTGAGACATGAAAATTTTCCTATCAATGTATTGAATGTTTTAAAATAAGTTAAGTTGGACTAAACACTATTTAAAGCCTCAAATTTGTTCTTTAGACCAATTTTCATGTAATTATGTAAACGGTACTACAAAACTATACATATTAAGGGACAGCAACTCAGTTAGCAGCGCAAAAGCAAGCGATTGAGAGTTCCTCTACTTTCCCGAAACAAGGAGTTCAAGAATAGGACACTTAGTTCAGATTTGCGACTGGCAGCTTCCATCTGTGCAAATGCAACAAAAAATAATTGAAACAGCTTTAGTCTTCTCACTAGCGTGCCCAGTCTCCAATCTCCATACTTTTCAGTTTTCACCAACATGCTCAGCCCCCCAATACAGACAACTTGCCTAGCATTCCAAACCTAATCAAAGTGCTTAAACCTAAACCCCAGGGTACCCTATGAAAGTGCCTAAAATACTAGGGTACCCTATGAAAGTGCATAAACAGCTAAAACCCTATAATTTGAAAGTGCACCCTAAGTGGCTAAACCTAAAATGCCTAAACTCACTATATCATACCCCAAAGAGCCTAAACCTCCTAAAATTGAACCCCAAAAATTGAACCCACCTCCAAAATTGAAGAGAGAAATTAATTTTGTCTCACCCATCCAAAACTCACGCATGAAAGAGAGAGAAAGGGAAGGCGTGGGGCAATTGATGTGACGGGTCACATCACAATCGTCAGTGATGTGAGCGTGAGTGGGGCAATTGCTTTTCACCAACATGCTCAGCCCCCCAATAGAGACAACTTGCCTAGCATTCTCAAAATTCTTGTCTTCGTCAAAACCAGTAACAAGTTGAACTGCTAATAAAATTTGCGACTGATCTCCAAACTTCAACACACTCGAAGGACTAGTGGAACCCACTCGCGATTGATGCCAATTGTTTCGATATTTAGGAGAAATTATTAGAACCACAAACAATACTCTAAGCATAATTGAGTTTCTCTGGAGAAATTATTAAATGCTAATTAAGGCCATGTGGCACTCCATTTGTATTGTGATTGTTGAAAACTGCGGGATGACCGGGCGAGTAACTTTTGTGTTGGTATTTTAGGGGACAAAGAGACGTGTTGTGCTGCGAGAGGTGTGGAGCAATGCTTCATGTCTTCATCCATGTTTCACCCTTAGTCCCTGTATTTTCAACCAATTTCTCAATACTTCCATGTTTGCGAAAATCCCATAATCCAAATCTCAAGAATAGCACTTTCATCTTCTAAGTACCTTCCAGTGTACCCACTCAGAGGAAACTATTGCTCTAATGGCAAACCAACTGCTGGTTCATATCTCCTTGAACCAACACTCATCTGGTTCACATCTCCTGTTTACTGAATACCCATTTGGTAAAACCCTCCTGCTAAGGAGCTATCGAAATTTCTCTCATCACGGAAAATGTATATAGGCCAGGCAATGGACTCATTTTCTGGTCTTTTGTTAATTCTGTCTCTGAATCCTTCTTGTCGTGGGGTTTTGACAAATTTTTCAGCGCCGAACGGGCAACATGTGGCGGGAAGAGTTTATTTATAATCTAGACCATTGATTACTAATATGGACGGTTGTGATGGGCTAGGGGTACCACGTCAAAACCACTGAAAAATCTCATAAAAGTATGTTTAGGAATGACAATGTTAAAATTTATCATATATATTAATATTAGCCAGGGTAATAAAGACTGGTAGAGCAACGCGTCTTTATAATATTAGATGTAAGACACATGAAAAGAATACAACTGAACTGAAATGAAATGAAAGAATTGATATCACAAACAAACAGCAGCATATATATGGCACAGGGCACATATAGTTTAACAACGCCTACATAATGAAGACTGATTTAGTAATCAGTCAGACTTGGAAGGGCCATGGCCAGTTCTTCATGTCCTCCTCCTCCACCTGCTGCACCTTTGCACTCCTTTTGGGTTCATCCCCACCTTCCGCATACACATTGTACCTTAGGCAAAATACAAGAGTCAAAACCACCCACTCCAAGCAGAATATCAGCACGCTCAATCCACCTGCCAAATACAATCAAATCAACCAATCACCCACTATTTTCAATTGAGATTTCGATTTTGAATTTTGAAAAATCTACATCATGTAGAATTTGTGATGGATACCTGCCAATTTGAGTATCACTGCTGCATCGTCTTCCTGAACGTAGGACTTGAGGTTGCCGAGAAAGTTACTGGTACTGGTGAAGATGAGGACTGAAACAGAGCCTTGAAATATTGCCGTTGTGACAGTGGCAACCATATGGGTTCCGTACCACTTGCCAGCACCGGAGGAGGCTGCGGCACAGCCGGAAACAGCACCGGCGATGGTGAGAATGTGGAGGAAGATGACGGCGAACCCACAGAGGGAAGGGATGAGGCGGAGAGAGAGAGTGAGGAAGATGCAACTAGAGGCTGCACCCAAGAGGATGTAGTTGCAGAAGAGGAAGACTTTGTGGGTGTGGTTGGAGTGTGGGTTGCTGCCGTTGTCGATTGAGAGACCACCCATTTGGCTGTGTTTCTTTTCTTGTCGTCGACTCGTCGGTGGTGGATTCAAGTTTTTTGAGCTACTACTAGAGAGAGTGTTTTTGGCTATGGTGGTGAGTTTGATTGTGAAGAGATCGAAATGAAAATGGTGATGTATAAAAAGAGGGAGAGGGCAACGGTCATTTTTTGACTTTTGTTATATTCGAACGTTGGAGGCAGGGTCGGTTCCAGCTAAGGCACATGTTTGCTATTGGGTTTGAATAAGATGTGCCCGTTGTCCAACAAGTGGAATAATTCTGTCCTTAATTGAAACTAGGCCTGTCCGAAGATCGGGTCGGTTCTCAAACCGATCTGTCGTGGATTGTCCTATTCTTCACTCGCACCCATCCGTATGTGAGGTACAATTTTGTCAGTTCAGTTGCAGACCCGCACCCGTCCATGAGTGAGGTATGATTTTGTCAATTTGGTTGCTAATTTGACGAATTGAGCGTATTGAAAAAGGATTATTGGGCGGATCAAAGCCGAACCGAATCTGCTAAATCTAGAATATTAAAATCCACATCTATCCGTAATATACCTCGGGTGAATTCACAGACCGTTCGGTTTGGACGGATCGATTGAACAGTTGGGCACCCCTAATTAAAACCAATGTTAAGACAAATACTTTTAAGCAAATAGATTATCTTCTCGTACCTAGTTATTTTTCAAGGAGTGCTCTTTGAAAAATCAGTTCATTCAAATCATCAAGGGCACAGTTAAACAAACAAAAAAAAAACAAAACAAAAAAGAAGAAATCATCAAGGGCATAATCACTTAGACAACTTTCTACCCCATTTAAGAACGAGACGTGCAACTAGGGATGGCAATGGATCGGTTTGATCCGGGTTTTGCGATTACCATATCCAAACCCAAAGTATTTATCTATATCCAAATCCAAACCGATATCCGACGGGTATGATTTTTAGTGCACCATAACCAAACCATGGATTTGAATTTTATCCGAACCACACCAAACTCACATTAATATTCATTCCATTAATGAACATATAAAAGAAAAAGATTGTATATTAAAATAAAAAATAACATGCCATAAGATTTTTCCATGAAACATCTTAATTCCAACATAATCAAAAGAAATAACTAAATAATAAACTTTTCTTAATGTGTTTAACCCACACCAGCGGCAAACATCAAAAGAATTTTTTTAAAAAGTAGAAACCAGAAAAAATTATAATTACATGTATATATATATTATATGGATCAGTTTGGGTTTGGGTTTGGATTTGAGTTTGGCCGAATACCTGCTAATACCAAATCCAAACCCAAACCCGCCGGGTATCATGTTTTGAAAACCAAACCCGCCTCACGGGTGGGAAAAAATTAAAAAAGCTACCCCTAATAGGGTCGGTTTGTTTGATTCGGGTATCCATCGGTTTCGGGTGAAATTGTCATCCCTATGTGCAACACAACTCTTCGTTTTCAACATCTTTATTACCTAAGAAATAGAGATGAAATTTTGAAGGCAACACTCTCTGGCTTAAAAAGGTAGCTAAACCAGAAGAAATACGTAAACAATTAACAAGCCATGTCAACATATTCTTCGTGCAATCGAAGGAATAAAGATGAATACATGCCAAAAAGCAGCAACAAGAACAATACCCAATAGAAAAACCATTGAAGATGGAAACTCATGGAGTATATTGTCATAAGAAAAACCCTTCCACGCCAAATTAGCTAACATAAACAAAAATTTAGATGATTATCCACCAACAAAATCTCAAAGAGTACAGAGACAGAGACTAGAACAAGTTCAAATAAACAGAACACCAGAGCGGTAATATCTCAGATTCCTAACAGTTTCGGAAATCTTCGTCTAAAAGGTGAGCTCATGAGGTTTCATGCCTGCCTTGAGTGAAAACCTTGCACCCAAGTAAGTCTTCAAATCCGGAACAGCTTCAATGGCTTTTATCAAGGCTTCATCCACAGTTTTCTGATCATCCTTCTTTTCCTGAGGAAGAACATTCTTCTCCTACATTTTCGAAGAGAAGATACATTTAGTGACAGACTAAAAATAAGGACAAACAACAGAAGTTAAAAGCCTACTCTGAAATTCTACAATGGATGGAAATCTAACCTCTTTCTCAGCCTCAAAGAACTCGCCTTCTCCTTTCTTTTTCTTCTTCGCAACTTGCTTTGCAAAGTACTTGTCATTAAACTTGTCAACATTGCACCCAGCTATATCAACCTTGGTAGAAGTTGCTATCAAGTAAGATTGATTGACACGCCTCAGAGGAACACCGTTAATTTTGAATGGTCCTGATAGAGTAAAGGAGTAATGAGATGGTAGATCCATAAAACCAGTTGACTATTGCACGAAAACAAGCAGAATAGAAGGGTGGTCTTGAGGACAAGCCACGGAGGAACAAGTAGAAATGAAGCGTGTCAAAATAAATCCTTTTTTGGAAGCATGCATACAGGAAAATACACACACGAAATGACCAAAAAAACTGGATGCCGGCATCAGTTAGCCATGTGCTACAGCAAAATAGACACTACAAGCAATATTCCAAGTGTCAAACCATGAATAATTATTACGGTAAGAACCCCCTTATCAAAACATGCACCCTGATAAGTTCAAGTCCAGAAGGGAAATGAGGAAGCAACTGCCCACATATACAAAGGCGTAGTGAATATCACTGCATACGACACCTTCACAAAATCACCATTCATCACGGAAACTAGGCAGTTCAAGCCCCTTATAAGCTATATTTTGGTGCGACCCTATTTCCAAACAAACATCACTGCAACTTCCCACTTTTGTTGCAGATTATAATGTATTATGTAACATACAAAAGCGACTGACAGCAGTGGTAAGAAATGTAAACGTATCGAGGGTCAACCTATCAGATAACTAGAAGACTATCATTATGATTAGGACCAATGAAAATTGAAATCCCACATTCAATTAGTCTAAGGTCTGAACCTGATAAAAAAAAACACCACCCATTTCAAGTGATTTTCTGCTTGATACCATATTTTCGAAATCCATTAAATCTGGAATTAAAACATGCACTTTTCAATCTACCTGGAGGAAATATCCAAATAAAATTAAGCATACTCCATTTCAAAACCTCAAAGTCAAGGTAAAAGACGAGAACTAAAAATCTTAGAAATTCTGTCAAGGAAATGCCAAATAACTGTAAAACAAGATTCAAGACAATTCTCACGACTGAATTTCAATGTATCTATATCTATATCTATACCTATTATAAAAGTGGCACTTGCAATTCTCATTATCGTAAAATAGGCAACAAAACAGCAACAGGCAACAAAACAGCCAAGGTTCCTTCCTTCACCACTGACTCACTATTGACTAAATCCAAGCCATGCATTTTCACAATGGACCGCCTGATGCCCCGCACCACACGGTTCGACTTTTCTTCCAATTTGTTTTAGTGGGTTTCTCCCACCACTTCTTTCTATAGATTGTCGTTAAATGGGAGTTTGTATCTTAAAACCAACAACAAATGAAGGAGACGACTCAGCTGTACCAACAACTATATTCACTGACAAAGGAGGGAAATGTTATTAATAAACGAATGAGCAATTCTAGAAGCCAAATTGTATCAACTTGATGAATGTCAGTAATTTCATGCACAAATGAAGTAATGGTTGGCTAAATCACTCGACTATGCTCTTGTGATGGTAGTAATTAGCAACGATGATCAACGGTGATAATTCATTTCGAGTGCATATGGGAGGCGATGAGGCCACCGACATCCACAAGCGATAGAGAACACCAACTGATCTAACAACAAAAAGAAGCTTCTACCATAGACTCAAAGGTAAATGGTGAAATTTTAACTGACAATGAATAAGGCTAATGGCGTAATTAACAAAACATAAAGAGTAACTGAGTAACTCTACAAAAATCAAAATTTATCAAAGTTCAGCACGTGCAACGCACAGGGTAACTAGTAAGCTACTAAAACAACACATGGCAAAAACAATAAAACAATTAGTTTTATAATCTCAGCATAGTAGCACTTTCAAAATGGCAGAGAAATTCCAATAGCAAGTAACCTATTAACGACAAAACAAAACAGCTCAAACAACCAGCAGATTACGATCCATCAGAGAGATACAGGAATGAATTGTCCCACTCATTATTTACCCAAAAAATAAATTGTCCCACTCATTTCTCAAAATTCACATAATCCCATAACAAATCCAAGACACACCATCATATAGACATACATACATACATATACAAGAGAAAGAGCTCACCAGTAACAAGAAGCAACCCAGAAGACAGCTGTTTCAGAAAAACAACCCTCTTCCCCTTAAACCTCCCAGCCAACATAATCAACACAGTCCCAGGAGTAATACCACCCCTACACACAAAACATTACATTGTACTGTATGTTAGGTAGAATCCATTTGTCTCGAATCCGCTAAACCTATATGCTACGTATTTTTATTTACACAGCGTAGAAAGTTAAGAATATTTAGACAAATGTGGTCATCGAATGGAGAAGTTATCGATTTCTGTAAAAAAATGTTACGACTACAAAGCGATTAGAAAGTTTGTGTACCGTGCTCAAACAAAATCCAACGACATCAATAAACACATGCATACTACATCTATGATCGTTATTTTGAAAAAAGTTCAGAGGGTATACTTGAGCTTAGTGGGTTTGTGCTTCCTCTTGTTAACGAGGGGCTTCTTCACATCATCGGCGGGGTAGAACTTGGGCGCCTTCGCGGCCGGTGGTAGCTCAGCCGGTTTCTTGTCGTGGCGGGGGAAAACACCGCCATTTTTGGCTTTGATTGCCCACAGACCTCTCTTGTGGTACATCTCAGACCGAGAGTATTTACCCACTCCGGGGATCAGATCTGGGTTTCTGCTCACCCTTACCTTCTTCGGGGCCATTGCAGACGTCTACTTCTCTCTCCTCTCTCTCTCTCGA
The DNA here is from genome assembly GCA_016920895.1 of Vaccinium myrtillus. Lineage (NCBI taxonomy): Eukaryota > Viridiplantae > Streptophyta > Magnoliopsida > Ericales > Ericaceae > Vaccinium > Vaccinium myrtillus. Next base: position 15,553,328 of record CM029275.1, on the reverse strand, counting down.
AAATGGGTGAAGAGGGGTTGCAAGTGTGGCAGATGTAAAGGATAAATATATACGGCTGTATTGAAACCCTAGAGTTGTAAACCCTAAATTAGGTTTCTTGGTGAATTTCAATGACACCCCCCATGTTTACCTCAAAGACAGATACGCCCCTCTTGTATGAGAAATAACTATAAATTCCCTTTTGTTTCAATGTTTACTTTGCCGCCCTTTTGTCCTGTCATACCCCTTTACGAGAGGCTAAAACAAAGGATTGCCATAAAGAAAAGCGAATTGTGAATAAAATTTTCAACACCAAAAAATAGCTCAAGCTTTAGAAGAAAATTCCAACGCGCTAACTAATTTTTGTATTGCCCACTAATAGATTGGTGGTATTAACCTCTCAAGATTAGTCAAGGTGAGTGTATGTTGCTCTAGACACATAATTATTACTATTAGTACTGTCGGTCTTCATTCTTCAGTTTCTTCCAAGAGAGCTAACGAGAGTGACATGTGGAGCTTGAAACCTTCCAAGTTTGGTAGGTTTTATCGGTGTCTCTATCAAAGCTTTTTTTTTTTTTGAAAAATAATTCTCTAAAAAATGACTGACTCAAAAAAAAAATCAACCAAAAATGTGATGCAATTGGTCAAAAGTGGCTTATATTGACAAATTCCTCATTTTTATAATAAAATATACTTAAAGTGCTTAGTTCTTTTTTTTTTTTTTACTCAAAATTAATAAATTTGTCATTGTTGACAAAAAAAAATGAATAAAACCTTTCAATAAATTTTATATTTTTAATTAAAAAATCTTCCTAGAAAAAAAATCATTTCGATTCAAAATTCATAGGCTCAATAGTTTTTTCATCACATTTTATCGTCAGATATAATGACTTTTAAAAATAAGCTGGTTTTAGCTCATTCCATCACGCGTTTGCTCAAACAACTATCGATTGGAGGTGTCGGTGTAACGCACATGAAAGGAAACCACATGGATTTTATTGTTATTTTCCATATGTGAGGGGTATCCGTTATTAAAGCAAACCTCAGGGGGAGTCAATGAAATTTACCCTAGCTTTTTTGTTGGGCTGGGTCATTAAAAGCCTTAAATATGGGCCTACTACGTGGGCTGTTGCTATTGTTGTCCTAAGTCTTCTCAACGAAACACAAACTCAGTTAACTACGAAAAAACCATACCACAAAAAATTCACCATGGGAGAGGGAATATAGTCGAATGTTAGAAATTCAAGTTTGTTTATTTTCTAATTTCTAAAAAATGGTTATTTTAATCGGCATTTTTTGTAATGTCTTTATTTTTCTATGCTTATAGTTTGATTGGTCATATGCTGTCCCTTCATGTGGAATAATATTATATCGTGCAAAATAAGTTAGAATTAATATATTGTATTACGGAAACATAGATGTACAACATTTAATGAGAAACACAAATGAAAGACATTTTCGTAAACAATTTTTTCCCTCTATTTTATTGACAGACAATTTTCGTAAACAAATGAAAGACATTTTCGTAACAAGTCAAGGTAAGTTACTCTTTTTTAGGTTTAGACACTTAGAGTATGATACAGTTTTAAAATTTTTAGACACTTTCATATGATTTTGAGGGTTTAGGCAATTTCATTAGAGTCTCTTGGAGTTTAGATTTATGCACTTTCATAGGGTACCCTAAGATTTAGGTTTAGGGTGCGCTTTCCTATTATATGGTTTTAGTGGTTTAGGAACTTTCATAGGTGCCATAAGATTTTAGGCACTTTTATAAATACCCTAGGGTTTAGGTTTAGACACTTTCATAGGTTGCCCTAGGGTTCAGGAATTATGGTGCATTTTCCTATTATAAGGTTTTAGTGGTTTAGACACTTTCATAGTGTACCCATGGGTTTAGGTTTAAGCACTTTCATATGGTACTTTAAGATTTATGCACTTTCATACGGTTTGGGGAGTTGAGGAGAGAGAGAAATTGTGCCCATGTGGGGTTGGTAGAGAGAGAGAGAGAGAGAAAGAAAGAGACGAAAATTGTACCTAGACATGCATTTCAAACTTGCGACTATACCTAGATGTAAAATGTGAATGCTGGCTGTACCGGCCCGTGCATCTCTATTTCGTAAAACAATCCTTAAGACTCGTTCATCTTTGGAGCACATCTATGTTTCGTGAACCAATCCTCAATTTCAAATGAGTTTTTTTCTTCTTTTTTTGGTATCAAATTGATTAGAATGTGTCATGTCGACTGGTACTTTGATAAAATTAAATAAATTGCCAAATGCTAATTAAAAAAACTTAATTATCCAGCTGAATTTGAAGCAGCCTCTCAAAGCTACATGGTTGGGCTCAATTGGGATATGAAATAAGCATCAGTTGGGCCTCTCTTTTGTACCTAGCTAGGGCTGGGTTGAAGCCCCCTAACCATGAAGATATAAAAACAGCCCAAGTCGCAGTAGTCCAGTGGTTCATTTAAGGTGGGCCTAGCAGGTCAATCCAAAACTCAATTTGGGTCTGGCTTGGGTTGCGACCATGAAAATAATTTTTTTGCCCCTAATATCTAATTAATTTATAAATGTAGGTGATGACTAGTGGCGGCCCGTTCTCTAGCACTTATAATTGAGTAAATTTTTTTATTATTGGCTTAAAAAATTAAAATCAGTTGTAAAACTACTTGTGATATAGCTTTTTATAAGTTGTAAGAAAAATTGAACATGTTTGTTTAAATAAGTTGTCAAATACTAGTATTTTATAAGCTAAATGTCTAGACTGTCATTCAAATTTGAGTAAACATAACTTATTCGCTCTAGGATTCTTTTGTCCATTCATGTTATAACAACTTAAAGTGAGAAAAAAAAGCTTCAAATTGGAGTTCAGAAATAATAGTATAAGTTTTTTGGATCACAAAAGTTAGAAAAGCCAAATAAGTGATTATTCATAATTATTAACAAACACCCTTTATTAGTTTTTTAAACCAAAAAAATTAGATAAGCTAAATTATAAGTACTAGCAAACGGGGCTATCATGCATGCGTCGTTGCACCTAACAAACAAATTACGAAACATGTTCATTCATGATCAACCTTAGAAAGGGTATTAATCTGCATATATGCCGAGTGCTAATAGTCCGCATAAATGTGAATTTACCGCATTTTATACAATTTTATGTGTGCAAATTCACCCACAATTTTTTTTAGGGCAAATGCATTTAACAATTCCAAATACATCTATGTCTTCATCTGAGAATACAAAGATATTGTACAAAGCATTTTCCATTCCGAATCCTATAAAATCAACATATGTTACCATATCCCTAACATATTATATTGGCAAAAATTTACGGTCCTATTGATCAAGGGCGGAGCCACATCGTGACAAGTGAGATTACTTGACCTTTCTTATATTAGATGTTCGATCCAACCACAATTTAATCATCGTAGGTCCGCGATAGCCATGCCCGCCATAGTATTACAATCCTTCTTTCTCTCAACAACTCAAACGCTCTAATGCAGCTAGTAATAAGAAAAAGAAAGATAATCCATTTTCAGGAAATAAATCTGATTTTGTATAGGGTGTTAAGCATATTCCTTGGTAACCAAGGCAAGAAGAAACCAAAGAGACATCCAATGAGCAAAGCAATCAATGCAAATCCCGCAGAAACAGCTTTTTCCACTCTCCACCACTATCTCCTCTCTCTCTCTCTCTCTCTCTCTCTCTCTCTCATTTGAATTCTGCTCTGTTTTCACGCCTCTCCTCCAGTAACCGCCCACTACTTTCCTTCTGTGACTATGAAAAACACTGAACAAAATCAGAAAATTCAACCGCGTAGTCCTTGCATTTCTACCAAATCTCTCTCTCTTTTTGATACTACCCATTCTTCATCTCCATGTTTTTCACCTGCTCTGCATTCCAGTACCTTTTTTTTTGCTCTTCTGCTGTCTTCTCTCTCTTAAAATCTCTACACAAATGCAAGTGTATATGCCTATATGTATGGTTGAACTGCTGAGGATTGATATGTATTGCCCTTTTACGATGTGGGTTTCTTAGGTTTGTCTCTAACATTGTGCTCTCTCTCTCTCTCTCTCTCTCTCTCTGTGAAATCCCTATTTGGAAATTATTTAATGCTAATTATTGGTTCGTTGCCGATTTTTTTCTGTTACCAGATATTCAGGAGTGTTCTACATATGGTAACGGCTCTATAGTTATTGACCCTTGATTGCCACCCTCCGTCTTTCTAGGGTTTGAGTCGTTTCAAATCTCAATTCAAAGCTCCATTTCTCGGCAAATATACCACCCGGATTTCATTTTTGAACTCGTGTACTTTTCACTCAATCCAGTTTTCAAGTGCTATGAAAATGCAGAACCAAAACCCAAGAAACCAAAACCAAAGAAACCAAAACCAAAGACAAAACCAACCTCAAAATCCTCATCCTAATCCAAACCCACCTGAGGATTTCAATTTGAAGGAGACATCACCGCATCTAGGTGGGGTAACAGTTTCGGGTGGTGGTGAAAGAGTTTCGACAACTTTTGATCTTGTTGAGCAAATGGAGTACCTCTATGTGAGGGTGGTTAAGGCCAAAGAGTTGCCTCCAAAGGATGCTGATGGCTCATGTGACCCTTACGTTGAAGTGAAACTTGGGAACTATAAGGGTATCACAAAGCATTTGGAAAACAAGTCCAACCCAGAATGGAACCAGGTGTATGCATTCTTAAAAGATCGAATTCAGTCCTCGACGGTTGATATTACTGTGAAAGATAAGGATATGGGCAGGGACGATTTCATTGGGAAAGTTGTGTTCGAAGTCAGTGATTTACCGAAAAGGGTTCCTCCGGATAGCCCTTTGGCACCACAATGGTATACGTTAGAGGATAGAGGAGGGCAAAGGGCGAGAGGAGAGTTGATGGTGGCTGTTTGGATGGGGACTCAAGCCGATGAGGCCTTTTCTGATGCTTGGCATTTGGATGCCATTGGAGTTAGTGGTGATGGCATTGCGAATATTCGGTCAAAGGTATATCTATCACCTAAACTTTGGTATCTTAGAGTGAATGTGATTGAGGCTCAAGACTTGCAGCTTAGTGACAAGAGTAGGCCACCTGAAGTTTTCGTTAGGGTTTTGCTGGGTAAAGTGGTTATGAAGACCAAAATCTCTCAAACCAAAAGTGTGAATCCAATGTGGAATGAGGATTTGATGTTTGTGGTTTCAGAGCCTTTTGAAGACCATTTGATTTTGAGCGTGGAGGATAAAGTGGGACCCAACAAGGATGAAGTTCTGGGGAAGTGTAAGGTCCCTTTAAAGAATGTGGAGAAAAGGTCAGAATGTAAAGGGGTGATTTCTAGTTGGTACAATCTTGAGAGGCAAGTGGCAGTGGAGGGTGGACAGAGGCAGGAGGTTAAGGTTGTGGGAAAAATCCATATGAGGATCAGTTTCGATGGTGGGTATCATGTACTTGATGAATTGACTCAGTATAGTAGTGATCTTAGGGCAACAACTAAGCAATTGTGTAAGCCTAGCATCGGGGTATTGGAATTGGGGATTTTGAGTGCTCAAGGGATGTGTGAAATGAAAAAGAAGGATAATCGAGGAACAACTGATGCATATTGTGTTGCAAAATATGGGCAAAAATGGATTCGCACAAGGACAATCATCGACAGTTTTAATCCAAAATGGAATGAGCAATACACGTGGGAGGTTTTCGATCCTTGCACTGTCATTACTATTGTTGTATTTGATAACTGTCATTTACAAGGAGCAAATAAAGATGGGGAAGGACTAAAGGATTCTAGAATTGGGAAAGTAAGAATTCGGTTATCCACTCTTGAAGCTGGTCGAGTTTACACCCATTCGTACCCCCTCATAGTCTTACATCCTTCTGGGGTGAAAAAGATGGGGGAAATTCAATTGGCTGTAAGGTTTTCCTACTCATCTTTGCTTAATGTGCTACAAATGTATTCCAAGCCACTTTTGCCAAAAATGCATTATCTTCACCCACTAACTGTTTTTCAACAAGATAGTTTAAGGTACCAAGTGACCCAAATAATCGCGATGAGAATGAGCCGTGCTGAGCCTCCATTAAGGAAAGAGGTTGTGGAGTATATGCTCGATGTTGGTTCACACATGTGGAGCATGCGAAGAAGCAAGGTTAATATCTGCAGGGTAGCTGAGGTTTTAACTGGCTTGAATACTTTTTGCAAAGTGGTTGATGAGATATGCGCTTGGAAAAGCCCTTTCAAGACTATATCTGTCCACATATGGTGCTTGGTAGCAATGATTGAACCGAGAATGATTTTTATCACCATCTTATTGTACCTTTTCGGAGTTGGGCTCTGGAACTATAGGAAGAGGCCAACACACCCTCTTCACATGGATGCTAGACTTTCTCTTGCGGATACAGCAACTGCCGATGAGTTGGACGAAGAGTTTGATACATTTCCATCTTCTAGGAATGCTGATGTGGTAAAAGCGAGGTATGACAGGTTGAGATGCATTGCTGCAAGGGTGCAAACGGTGCTTGGAGACTTGGCAACTCAAGGGGAGAGGTTCCATTGTTTGCTGACTTGGCGAGATCCAAGAGCTACAGCTCTTTTTATGGCCTTCTGTTTGGTTGCTGTGACACTGCTGTACTTCACTTCCATCAAGTGGCTATGTATTTCAATGGTTTTTTATGTTTTGAGGCATCCAAGGTTGCGTGGTAAGCTTCCTTCGTTGCCGTTTAGCTTCTTCAAAAGGTTGCCTACAAAAGCAGACAGCTTGTTGTGAGAACTCCCCACTTCTTTTTAGGAGCTTATGTTAGGATAGTGAGTCAAGTTCTTGATATATTGATGTTTTGGTGAAGTAGATGCACTGACTTGGAGATGTTAGTTTTATTTAATCACTACTGATTCTGGAAAAGCATTTGGTTCCAGAGTGGAACATCTATTTCGGATAATAATCTATTTTATGATCAATGCATTTTCGCACGATTTCCTTTTTACCTTATCTTTTTCGAATTCAGATACACAAGATATCATTCACCAAGTAGTATATCATTCATGCATTCTAATGTGTACATCTCTGAATATCCGAGAAAGAGAGAATCTAAAGCATGTGGAAACTCGGGGTTTTTTCTCGTTTGCTCTTTCATGTGGGTCCTCTGATCAAGAAAAAAAGGGGTCTATAACATGTTGGATTTCAGGGAAGTTTGTAAGCCTTCTCTTCTTTTGAGTTTTTCCTTATGGATTTTTGGTTAAATTGTGACATTCTGCTCTGTGGCTTCAATAGTTCAATTATGGACGTAATTTACAGTGTGATTTTGGTCTTGTGTTCTGGTCCTGTAAAGCTATGTCCTGCTTTCCCTTTCACTGATGTTGTGCTCATTTCATACCTATGATTTGGTCCTCTCTTTTTTTGGGTACACAAGAAACTTCAATTACATCCTACAGCAACTCAAATAACATTTGAACGTGGTTTTCACCTTGTTTGAAATTTAAGAAGCATATTCCAGATCACTAACTTCTGCAATAGGCTCCTGACATTAATTTAGTTTGAGAATTCAGGACATATCAAATTGGAGAAAGCTGCCATAAGTAATCGAACAGCTATGTCTCTAAATAACTTCTAAATACGAAGTGGGTTATTTTCTGCTATGAGTCTGTACATGTCGCTTCTGATACTAAGGCCATTAGTATCAGCCAGTAATGCTCTTCGGTCTTCACAAAGCTGAATTCCATGCATGCCCATGAACTTTGTTTGAAGTACAGCTTTACTGCATGGCTACATGCTCATGACCTCTATGAATTGCTGTGTTCACTGAGAGTAACTACTCAAGGGAATTGAGCTACTGCGAAAGCTGTAATGGATGAAAACTAGTTATAGCCCTAGGATTGTTCACTTCATTTTCTTGGCCTAAATTAGCCCGAAAGGATTCCTCTTTTTTTCGCAAAGTTGCCACAGATATTTTGTGCCCCCTATCTAGGATTCCTAGTTAAGAAACCTCTGACCATGTATTGTGCTACGCCAATGGAAGAATATGGAACTCTGTGGGAATATCCACTGATATGTGCAACTGGGAGCAAACAAACTGATTGCCCAAAGGCCGGGCTATTATCTTTCCGGTCATTTGTTGAGCCATTTTGGTCAACTGGAATAGTTTTCATTTCGGAAGGCATTCTGCAGAGAGTCCCTCGTACAAAAATGCGATGTCAAGTCAGTGTCAGTTACTGGCAAGGCTTTGTTAAGGGGCAGCATTATTGTGTTGGGTTTAAAAACTAAACAGGTTGGGAGACCTGCACCAGTGGGTTGGAACCGCATAAAGGTCGGTACAAGCTCAACTCGGATGGTGCTTCGATAGGGAAAGTGGAACAAGTGACTGAAGGTGACTCTTCATAGATCACTGCTTTGGCCGGAACATAGGCTTGGCAACGAGCATTGCAGCGCAGAACTTTGGGGCCTCGATCCGGGATATGCTAGAGCTAGAGCTAGAGCTTTCTCAAGCGAAAGGGCTAATCGGTGATTGTGGAAACCAATGCTCAACGTTCTTAAAGATGGAAACAATGTTCAATCCGGAACATAGGCTTGGCAACCAAGGCACAAGACAATGGTTTCCTTCTGTTTTGATTTTGTCTTGTGTAATGCTCTGCTTGTTTGTGCATTCACATTTTGATTAACTTGTGATTATTAGATTAAAGAGGAGAGAAATCTTAAAAAATGTGTCAGTACTGTTTTATAGGGCAGTTGCTTGATGAGCTAGCATTTTTGTTGCAAGTAGAATGCAGGTAAGCTATATGTCTTGTACTCATTTTCCTTTTCTTGGGATACTTAACCAAACCAAATGTGGCCTTATTTTTTCGAGCATTAGGGCACATTCAATTGCATAAAAAACCAAAGTCTTTTATTAGGATTAGAATTATAATTCAAGTCTTGTTTTTTTTTTTTTTAAACTCCGAGTGTATACACGAACCTCAACTAATTTTGGAGACAAATCTCACCATCTATCTCTTAGTTTTTTTTTTAAAAATATTAGATCTTTATAGAAGTTGGTGTAAAATAAAAGTATCCTTGTAAAGTTTGTGAGATGAGATGTACTTGTCTACTATAGATATATGTGTGTATTTGTAAGTGTATATGGATATCTTTGTATATATTTTAGGTCTTGACTATTTGTATCTTAGGGGTGTCTTTGTATACATATTTTAGGTCTTGACTACTTGTATCTTAGGCTTTGATCTTAGGCTTTGACATTCTTCAAACTCTAAGCAGAGTATAATACAAAAATTACTGTGGGCCACTCAACCAAACCTCTTTCTCCTTTGAAGATTTTTCCACCATAAAAAATACCATCATCCAAACCTCTTGTGCAGATTGGCCTCAAAAGAAAAAATGATAGCACTCAAGAAATTTTGAGTTTAAGACTTTACGAGGGAGCGAATTTTTAAGTTAAAAGTCCAAACCACGAGCCCAACGCTTACGATTGAAGTTGTATTAATGGTGGGTTGATGCATGTGTCCCACAATGTTGCATCATACTTTTAATCCTCAAAATTGACATAAAAATGTGAGGGGACAGATTTCATGCATGTTGAATTTATGTTATACCAATTTGTTCTTTCAAATGTTTACAGCAATACAACGAAATTGAATTTTGCAACTTTGTTGTCCATTGTTCTCTTATGTCTTCAATACTCGACAAGGATAATACGATACAAAGTGATATATAAAACATTGCATAATTTGCATGTATATGAGGAATAACTGGCAAGCTTGCCGTTTTCATTCTAAAATTAAATTTTCCAATCATACAAATAGACACTCTCACAATGTATGGTAACATCAAGCCACGTTTGATTTGCAAGTTCACGAAAAATACATAATCTCAAATATTTAGGCAGCGCAAGTAGACGGTGGAATTGGCCTCCAAAATTAGTCGAGGTATGTGTAAGCTGTCCAGACACTTATCAATTGAAATAAAAAAAAAGGAAAATAAAGATATAATTTGATATGATATGATGTACCAATAATGCTAATATTATTGTCATATTTTTGCAAGAGAGTGAAATCCTACCAAGTTTAATATTATAACCATTCTACAACTATCATTGCTTGATGGTCAATGGGTATAGTATGGTGCCTATGTCACAAAAGGAGTGGACCAAGCAATGAAAAATATATAGATATTCAGTTGAATTCACTAATTAAACACTAATAATTGCCGATCAAAAAAATTAAACACTAATAAATCTTTTAGGTTACACATCATATATCTTATGGAACTAGGCTAAAATTGTCGACGGATTCGAAAAAATAAGTGAAATATTGTTTTAAAAACATGGTACACCAATCTTAGATGAGTGCTTGATGAGGCCCGAACGAGTTTTTATGGTGCTGAATATCTAGGACAGTTTTGGTTAGCTTGGCTATTTGCTTGAAATAATCAATAAGCAAATTTGTTTTATGAATTTGAATTGCTTATTTTGCATATATAAAATACAAAATCCAACAAATTAGAAAGGAAAGTGTTATTGGCAAATTTATTTTTCAATGATTGAAGGGTTAGGTTTATGTATAAAGACAAAAAAAAGAGTGTCACTAAATGGTATATCAATTCTGATGACCAAATAAGTACATATGTTGCCTTTTTTGTGTGCGTGTTGATGAACAACTCAGGCTTTGTATCTCAATAATTTATTTTTTTATTGTTGATGAACAACTCAGGCTTTGTATCTCAACATAATTTATTTATTTTATTTTATTAGTGCTTGTGAATGGAGGAAACTTAGCACTAGGAGAGCTTTACAAAGCTTCAGTTTGATTAGCTTGGCTTTGTTTGAAACTTGAGAAAAGAAAAAAAAAGAACAAAACATAATTATTTTTCCAATTATTTTAAAAAAAAAACAAAACATAATTATCTCTTCCCTTTATTCTCTCTAAAAATAATACCTTTTTTCCTTCATACTTTCCTTTCTTTTTTTCTTCATACTTTCCTTTTTTTTTCTTTCCAAAACCATAATTATTTTTAGGAAATTCCCATAATTATAATTTTTCTTCATAGTTTATTTTTTTCTTTACAAAACCATAGAAAAAGAAAGGAAAGTATAAATAAAAATAACTACGAGGAAAAATAATTATGAGGAAATTGCCGTAATTTTTTCTTTCCACTTCTAATTTCTTTCTCAATATTTCTTCCCTTCCAAATACAAAACATTATAAATTAAGAAATATAAGCAATTTAGAAATAGCACACATACACGTACGGGTGATTTGACAAAAAACCAAAAATCCAAAGAGTATAAAATTATGGTCAAAAGTAATATTTTTTTTGAATAAAGCCGAAAATAAACCAAAATTCTCCAGTTTATTGGTTTAATTTTGGCTTTATTCGAAAAAAATATTACTTTCGACCATAATTTTATACTCTTTGGATGAATTCATAAATCACAAAAATTTTGTAAATTAACAAATGCAAAAAAAATTTGAATAAGGACAAAACGAAAAAACTAAAAAACCATTTTTTTTGTTTTTGCTTGCAAAAGCACCCCTAGAACCGATCGATAAAAAAAATAAAATAAACGACAACTACGTAGTGAAGTACTGTACTTGCCAGTTGCCATCAACCTGTCTCTGAGTAAAAAAAACTTCTCCGACCGCCACTGCCAAACCTTCTTGCCAGTTGCCATCAACCTGTCTCTGAGTTTCTCCCCGCCACTGCCAAACCTTCGCAACCATGCTCCCTCGACGCCATACCCAGCCACCGAAATGATTCACACAACCCTCCGACCAAAACCCAGAACAACCCCACCACCAAAACCCACACCCGAAGCTCCACCACACTCGAATGCCAAAACCCTAACCCTATTTTCTCCCAAAATGCCTCGCAAATCCCTCCTCAAGCCCGCCCTGACAACCCTCTTCCTCCTCCTCCTATCCTCTTACTTTATCTTCATCGCCTTCTTCTCCCCAAACCCGAACCTCAATTCGTTTGTTTCCCGTGAAAATATCATTAATTCCCCCACTGTGAGGGTCTACATGTACGATCTGCCCAGAAAATTCACATACGGTGTGATCGAGAGCTACGCCATGGCCAGAGGAGGTATAAAAGCCCCAGTAGAGGATGATTCACTGTTAACCTATCCTGGTAACCAGCACTCGGCCGAGTGGCACCTGTTTTCCGATTTGAACCGAGTTGACCGGGTCAACTCGGCTGTCACCGGGTGTTCGATCCTGAACAGGCGGATTTGTTCTACGTGCCGTTCTTCTCGTCGTTGAGCTTGGTGGTGAACCCGATTCGACCCGCGGCTACGGTGACCGAGGGCGGGGTTGTTTATAATGATGAGGAGATGCAGGAGGGTTTGATTGGGTGGTTGGAGGAGCAGGGGTATTGGAAGAGGAACAATGGGTGGGACCATGTGTTTGTATGTCAGGATCCCAATGCGTTGTTCAAGGTGGTTGACAGGGTGAAGAATGGGGTGCTGCTGGTTTCGGATTTCGGAAGGTTGGGACGTGATCAAGCGTCCTTGGTGAAGGATGTGATATTGCCGTATTCGCATCGGATTAGGAGTTTTGGTGGGGATGTGGGTGTCGAGTCGAGGGAGTCTTTGTTGTTCTTTATGGGGAATCGGTATCGGAAAGAGGTAGATTTTTGTGTTTCTGATTAGTTTTCTGTGTTGGATGTGCTTGATTATGTGAGTTGGTTGTGTTTCTTGTGCTAAGTTGTTCAGTTAATGACCTTGCTGATAGCGATTGGTATCTGTATTTGTAGTTATAGTTATACCACACGTACATTCATAGAGGGAGGGGGAAAAAATGGAATTTAGGGGAGACTTATCGTATACTTCTTGTCCAAAAATTGAACTTATCCCTGTATAAATGAAACTTTGTAAATTTGAACAAGAAAATAGCTATCGTTAATCTACACCAAAACAAGAAAATTCATGGAGTGTTTGATTGAGAGTTTTGAGAAAAAATTTTTTGAGAAATTTTTTGAGATAGTGTTTGGATGAGTTTTCCAAAAAGTAATAATTGAAGATGTATCCCTGATATAAAAAATGAAAATAATGATTGGAAAATCTACCACCAGAACAAGAAAATTAATGATTGGATCATGGAGTAATGAATCTTTTTGGAAAAAATGTGAAGAAAATAGGGCCATGGGTAAGAACAACCAAAAGTGGTCCAGTAAATGTTTACGCGGTCTTGTTTTCTGTATGCTTGATTTGGTTAGTATAGTGTATGATTTGTGTTAAAACTTATTCCGTTCGCGGGCTTGCTGGTTAGCATAGATATATGCATAGGCAGCATAGCGTATCCATGTTATCCAAAAATTCTTCTGTTTTTTACAAGGGCGGTATCTATAGTTGCTGTCAAATCAGCATGTGGATGTAAGCTCTCAGACCTTCAGCTGATTATCTTGACAAAAGGGAATAGTTGGATTGATGGAATTGTCGTTTTCTTATCTTTTAGCAGAAGAATTTAATCAATTAGTCAGTGACTGAAATGACTTGATTAGCTTTGTGCGGATAGAAATCATGGTTATTCAACTTTCTTTTTTCTCTATTTTATCAGCCTTCTTTTGATGTTAATCATATCTCAAAGTTAATGTTGCAGTGCTTGATTGTCATTATATTCAAGACTTATTAATTCATGACTTCATCACATTCTAGCATTTGGATGTGTCAATTTGGACCAATGATGCCGTTGTATCTTTATTAGCTTTTGTGTTTTTGTTCTATGCATTTGAGGGGGTTAGGACTTGGTGTACTGATCTCTGTTTTATGTCTGATGTTTTCCTATGGTGTCTGAAATCTTTATTACGCTTCTTGAAGAACAGTAATCGATGAAAACACAAATGTTTCATAGGAGAATGAACTCCAAGGCACCTTTTGTTTACTTGTGTGTTTTCGTTGCGGAAAACTTATAAGTTCATTGAATTGGAATTTTGAGCCCTTGTCAAGTACCTAAAAGTAACTTAGGTCTATCAGGTTCGAAACCTCCTCGGTGCTATCAACTCCTTTGTGGCCATTCCATATGGGGCATTTGCTCCTGCTTTAATTGTCCCCCGCTAGTGGACGGTGGGATTGGTCTCCCAGTTAGTAGAGGTCCGCGTCAGCTAGCCCAGACATGGGGCATGGGACACGTGAGTTATCAAAAAAAAGTATCTACAGTTTTATGTCTGTTCTTCTCCTCTCTGAGGTATAAAATCAACCAGTACTGTTTACTTTGATCCAAAAAAATTTGTCAATCAGAAGAATTTGTTGTTCTATTTCTATTTGCTCCCGAGTTATTTCAAGTAAATACGCGTCCCTCTGGGTTTTGAATGTGCTAACAATTGGTGCATTTGTTAATTTCAGATTTCAGAATGATTTTGTAGTTTGTGTAAGGCTTACTCTCAGACTTACAGCAGCAATACTCTTTGTTTAGCTTTTCATCTATGGGAAGTATATCTGTTTTTGGCTTTTTTGCAACTTTTTGATGGCATTGTTCTGGTATAATTGCGAGAAACTACATGAAAGAACATGAAAATGTATTGCATGCTTGAAAAATTGCTGCAAACTACATAGACTAGATTTATTCTATTTTTTCTGTATACTTTGCTCCCTCTATATATGCGGGAGTTTCGTACACTGGGTACGTCCTTACTTTGCTCCCTCTGTATGCGTCTATGCGGGCCTATACCTATAGTCATGTGGGTGAAAGGCATTTGGCATCTTCTTTTTTAGACTATATTAAGGCTGACAATTGTTTGAATTGTAGGGTGGAAAGGTCCGTGACTTGCTTTTTCAAATACTTGAGAATGAAGAAGGTGTCACTATTAAACATGGCGCACAATCCAGAGAGAGTCGGCGTGCAGCTTCGCAAGGGATGCATACGTCAAAGTTCTGTTTGCATCCTGCTGGTGATACTCCGTCAGCCTGTCGACTCTTTGATGCTATCGTGAGCTTGTGTGTTCCAGTTATAGTTAGCGACTATGTGGAGTTGCCTTTTGAAGACGTCATAGATTATAGAAAAATCGCAGTTTTTGTAGATACAAACTCAGCTGTAAAGCCGGGATACTTGATCAAATTGCTCAGGAGAGTAAGTACAGAGAGAATTCTGAAATTCCAGCAGGAGCTGAAAAAGGTACTCCACTATTTTCTGTGTATATAATCTCTCTCCCATATATAGAATTATGTATGTCAGTATGTGTGCATTTATGTCAGACGTGCATCTTTCATTTGCCATGTCGACACCATAACAGATACTATGTATAAATGTACGCAGCTTGTCTAGTTGAATGCTATGGTCAAACATTTTTCAAAATGTTTATCTCATGAGTCATGAACAGTTTCAGTCGGATTGTTATGGGGATAGCTTTCTGCAGCTATGGAGTGTCATTGGGATGAATTATTCTCAATCCGTTCACTTTCTTTGATTGTTGCCTTTCTGCAGATGACTTGTTGGAATATATGAGTTTGATTATGATTTTGATTTAGGATATCCTACCCTAGGCACAAGGATGTTTATTATTTTGTTATCTTTTCAAGAGCCTATTTAAAGGATGCCTTTCTATGTAAGGTTTTTATCTTCTTTTATTTATTTTTGTTATTCGTCCTGTATCATATGGAGTGTCCTTGGGATGAGTTATTCTCAATCTGTTCACTTTCTTTGATGTTGCCTTTCTGCGAATGACTTGTTGGATAGTTTGGAAGCACTACTTGTTCAGCTTTGCTCAAATTTCAATTGCATGATGACAGGTGATACTTTGGAAGTACTACTTGTTCAGCTTTGCTCAAATTTCAATTGCATGATGCAGGTGAAGCGATACTTTGAGTACGAGGATCCCAATGGAACAGTGAAAGAAATCTGGCGTCAAGTCTCTCTAAAGCTACCCCTCATCAAATTGATGATCAATCGTGACAAACGTCTTGTGAAGAGGGAGTTACCTGAACCAGACTGCTCTTGTTTGTGTTCGAACCAATCAGGGATCCACACCACACTATGATGCTTCTTTTGGGGATCCTATGGCGATCACGATTCATGGAAGATTTAAGATTTGTTTCACACCAGGGTAATTACAATGATCTTTTTTCCATACGTGTTCAGGGAAAAAAAGAACACCTTCCGCATGTATAATGACAGGATCCCCGATTCCGTATAATGGCAGGAAAGGTTTCTTCAGGTAGAGCCTACTATTTATTTGTTAAGGTGGAGATGACGACCAGCGATTCGATGTACATGTTTTAGTTCATTCTTTGGAGACATTGGGAATTGTAATTTGCCATAGAATAAAAGATTTTGCTTTGTTGTATTGTGACAATATAAGAGCTAGACATCAGGTTTTTTCTTGTAATTATATTTGACAATTGACATGTATATCCTTGAGATCAGAGCTTATTCATTTGACTTTTGCTGGGCAAATGTGTCCTCCATTGATGCTTCATTAATCTCTTCTGTATACAGATTGCAACACAGATGGTTTCTTCTCTCCTATAATCTCTGGTTTGAAAATTTATCATTTGCATTAAGGGATTTGCTGCAGCAAACTTACTTTACTCACTTGAATTTCTGAGTCATGTTCAATGAAAATGCACACACTGGGCTGTGGTCCTAGGAGGGGATCTGGAACCTGAAACTGTAAGGCCACCTCAAGCCCTTAATCGTAATCCGACCTCTCATTGCAACGTCCATTTTAAAAAATAAAAAAATAAAAAATCATATCAACGTCAAATCAATCACTCCCTCTGTCTCAAAATTTAGTTCACTACAAGCAAACGTACAATTTTAAAATTTAAAAAAATAAGTATCTCCATACATAGTAGGCACTTTATTTTTTGATCCGGAAATTGCACATCTTTCCGTAGTGGATTAGCTTATTGGGACGGAGGGAGTATCAATTATCAGATGACATCCATTTCATAGTTCATTTCCTAAATCCTTATAGTCATCCGCTTACAGTGTAAATGTACTCAATAAAATCCAGGCCATGGACACTACGAAGGTCGGTAGTCCATTGGGGGCAGGGTTTCCGGAACCCAGTAGGCAGTTTGATGCTCAACAATATATTACTTATCACAAGTTCTAGTGATTTCAAAAAGAGCAAAAGAGAAGGGATAAAAGGTAAACTGGATAGTCAGCATAATGCCATAGTTTATTAGAGTTGTCCATGCAATCTCGCAAATACAAAATGCTAACCCATTTCATAGTTCATTTCCTAAATCCTTATAGTCATCCGCTAGAGTTTGTTTTAAATTTTCACAATTTAAAGAAAGGAATGTTGTTTGTGTCCCACTTCCACTTTCAAATTCTACTTCTCACATTTTGTTTTTGTTTTTGTTTTCTCACTCTCAGTCACCACCTCCACCCACCACCCCAACCGCCATCACCTCCACCACCCACCACCCCACCACCACCTCCACCCACCACCCACCATCACCGCCACCACCCCAACCACCACCTCCAGCCACCACCCATCACCGCCACCCCACCACCACCTCTAGCCACCATGCACCACCACCACCTCCGCCCACCACGCAAAGACCACCACCCACCATCACCGCCACCACCCACCACCACCGCCACCCACCACCACCACCCACCATCACCGCCACCACCACCCACCACCACCTCCAACCACCCACCACCACGCACCACCCACCATCACCGCCACCACCCACCACCTCAACCTCCCGGACACCTCCAACCGACTCATAATTATGTTTTTACTTTCTTTTTTTTTTTGAAAATAATGTCACACAAACATATTTTTTGTTTCACTTCCTTTTAGTCCAAATTTGAAAACGGAAAAACAGCAGAAAAAAAGTTTCAACCAAACAGCCAATGTAAATGTACTCAATAAAATCCAGGCCATGGACACTACAAGGGTCGGTAGTCCATTGGGGGCAGGGTTTCCGGAACCCAGTAGGCAGTTTGATGCTCAACAATATATTACTAATCACAAGTTCTAGTGATTTCAAAAAGAGCAAAAGAGAAGGGATAAAAGGTAAACTGGATAGTCAGCATAATGCCAGAGTTTATTAGAGTTGTCCATGCAATCTCGCAAATACAAAATGCTAACCCAGTACTGGTCTTTGAAAGGAAGATTCGAAAATAGATAATAGAGTAACAATAGTGGTAAGCATCCGCTGGCATCTGATTCTGATCTAACCAGGCGGCCATTTCATCTGTCTACCACCAAGTACATGCAAGTGAAGATGGTAAACGGATTGACCTGAGAGAGAGAGAGAGAGAGAGAGAGAGAGTCAGCATGGTTTTGCATTTGAGGTAGCAATTACACTTCCATTGGTTTTTTTGAGAAAGCCAAACAAAATCTGGAATCTCATGAGTGGTTAGGTGGCAAATGATAAATGTTTTGGCAACAAAACCTGGAAAAGGATGAAAGAAAATAGAAAATTTGAAAACTGTCAACTTACATGCAGTCGGACCACTGTTGATAACAACGCGGAATCCATCCGCAATCCCTTCTTTCTCTGCCACTATTTTTGCTGCATACATGAGTTCCCCCAAAATGTCTTTATGCCGTTCTTCAGCCTGAAGAAAAATAACAAGAGGCGACCACTATCTAATCAATCAAGGATACAATCTCCATTAAAAGAGAAGAAAGAGCATGGTTACTATTTCTAACACCACTGGACTGTCACAACTGCAAAGCTGTTCGGCTGTTCCTTGTTGACCTCAAATAGTGAAAAGAGTTGGACCGGTAAGATAGCACTTCTGCTTTGAGAAGCACAATGTGTGAGGATTATATTTTCACTTTTTGGAAAGAGTGGAAGCAAGTCGGTGAATGATTCCCTTCAGCATTATAAAAGAACTGACACTTACTGTTTCCTTTACCTCAAATCAGGAGCTTTACAAGAAAGCTAAGTTGTTACGTAACACAGTGAGTTACCATATGAAGAAAAAAAAAAAGGTTCTTTTAGTTTGCACAGAAAAAGAGCACCACTTGGGTAAAGGGCCTCCTTACCCAAGGTTTATCAGAACAAGTGATAAAACATTAAACAAATAGAAGAAGGCTCATCTTGTCCCCAAGATGCAAACACGCAAAATAATTATGTTAAACAATGGAGTCACTCGTGGTTGAACATTTGTAAGGCAAATTGTACCTGGATTGGGGTACGAGTAGGGTGCTGGCACACGTGTCCAAGTATCACATTCATCCTATTCGTATGTCCAAGGACACACTACACCGCAAAACATACAAATTGGTCAAATGCCAAATGGTGTTTAACTGTTTCCAATGTGCCGTAGAGATTTCATGGATGACAAGGAGTCTTAAGCATAGTTATGTGGCAAGCTTGTATCACTAAAATATTGCTATGTTGATGTCCAACATATCCTATGCTTTACCAGGTTTGGATTGTTTAGCGTAAGAACTTCATACATTTTGAAGAGTTTGTGTAACACAGTACAAGGCACACAACAAGCCATCATTGAAATCATTTGTTCTGAAATCAAGTAAACGAGTGAAACACATAACATATAATTAAAATTACCTTGCCAAGCTCCGTTAATCCATCCCTAACTTTAGGAATGACTAAAACATGAACAGGAGCCTGTGGGTTGATATCCCGAAATGCCAAGACCTTTTCATCCTCATAAACTATACTGGCAGGGATCTCTTTCGCAATGATCTTGTCAAATCTAGAACGGGAGTAAGGATTAGTAAGTAAACACACATAATTGCAGCTATTAAGGCTTTACGTAAAGCCAACTCATGTGCAGCCCGGGAAAGTTTACTCAGAACATGAAAATTTTGACAAAGACCAGCGCCAGAATGAATATTCATTCAGTTATTCCATGTGTTGGTAAAAGATAGATCAAGCACACACTTTAGTAGCTCGCTAACACTGTCAGATATTATGAAAGATGAATATATGTATTAATAGCTACTGATAAAGGCATGTCCACCGGTGTACTCAACATTGTCTTGACATAATTCATTTCAAATTTTCTTGCCTAATAGGTTTCTTCCTTGCGAAACATTGTCTACAGATTAGCCCTCTCCCTCCCTCCCTCCCTCCCTATGCATTAATAGCTACTGATAAAGGCATGTCCACCTGTGTACTCAACATTGTCTTGACATAATTCATTTCAAATTTTCTTGCCTAATAGGTTTCTTACTTGCGAAACATTGGATACAGATTAGCCCGCCCTCCCTCCCTCTCTCTCTCTTCCAAGCATAAACTAGTGTTGTCCTGTCTATCAATTCGTTTTCACAGCCAGCAAGTAAATTCCTCCTAAAGTTGTCCTTTTGGTAAGTCATTGTAAGATCGTGGCAGTTTGACTCCAAGTATTGTATTAAGGCTCTTCAAGAAATAAGTTCTGATAAAAACAACTTCTTATTGCAATCCTAGTTTACCGAAAGTAACTGAAATCGTCATTCACAAACTTTGACAGACATCAGTCAAATCCGGTATGTCCAAAGTAATTATCTCTTACTTGACTATATTATAACAAAAATAGAATGTCACAGCAAAACATAAGCACCCAGAAAGCATAATACATGGTGGGAGCTCCATTGTCGCCAGTGGCTGCAGCTGCTCTTGCAGCCGCCTCTTCGTCGTGTGTAGCTTTAACATGAGACATTGATCTGTCAAAAAAATAAAATCAGCAGACAATACATACTGCATTAACTTAAAGTTGTGTTGAAAGTGATTAAAATTAATTAAGCGTACAATTCAGAAAGAAAATATTAAAATCGCAAAAATCCCAGTTGGTCTTGTAAGCTTTCTATTGCAGTCTATGTAGCAAGGATATGGACACAAATAAAGAAATTAAGGGGATACGGGGGGACATATATTTGCATATAGTAATGTTTAATTTTTCATTCACACACTGTAAAATGTAAACCATGGACACTACCATAAAAACTAACCATAAGCATTTTTAGCAAAACTCATCCGCAAACTGATATATAAATAGTATATATATAGATATTATGTTGTCCAATGACAAAGTTCAGGTACAAAGTTCAGACACCGAAGGGCCCTCCCTTTCATCAAGAATCCACCACATTGCACACGGAGATGTTCGATCTTCATAGGGATACTCCTATCGTACCAGTCGGAATTCCGAGCGCGATCGACAGATGGATTCCCATCCAGTTAACCAACACTCATGGTTGGTGTCGAGAAGAAGAACTCAACGTCCTTGAAACCAAACATAAGGAGTAGGTTTGCTACCAACTGTGTGTACCGACAGGCAAGGGCTGAATCCTGAGAAGAACTCAAATCACAACAGAAATGAGAAGACTAGTGAACCTCACACCTCTCAGTTCAACACCGCTATCTTGACGAGGCATTTGTCGAAGTTCCTCTTCCGCATCGGCCGTTGCAACTCCGCCCAACGACAAACTTCGGATACGAAGTTCAAACACCAAAGGGCCCTCACTTTCATCAAGATCCACCACATCGCACACACTCGTCTCTGGGAGATGTCCGATCTCCGTAGGAATACCCCTATCATAGCATTTGGAACTCTGAGCGCGATCAACAGGTGGATTCCCACCCAGTTAACCAACTTTCAGCCCTTGCCTATCGATACACACCGTTGGTAGCAGACCTGCTCCTTATGTTCCGGTTCAAGGACGTTGAGTTCTTCTTCTTGAAACCAACCATGTGTAGATATTTTCATCCCTATTTATACTACCCATGGCAGGCTCTAGTCTGAAGATATTTTCATACAAGATAAATAGGTAGATTCTAGAACTACACACGTGACTAAATCTCACAAAAAATATCTAGATATTTCACAAGAATATCCTAGAGCTTCTAGAAACTAGAAATTCTAGAGCTTCTATAACTGCCTTCAATGATATCTAAATTTCTAGAGCTTCTATAACTGCCTTCAATGATATCTAAATCTATGGGCTTTATCGATTGGACTTGTTTGAACTTTACTTTTTTTTAAGAAGAAATAAATCTGGTTTATGCTTCAGCAATGTTAAACATACAGATATACAATTAAAAAGTAATAATACCTAATAACATCAACAAACTATGCTTGCATTTTAAAAATAAATTATAAATTAAAATGCAAAATCTCAAGCCTCTCAACTGGGGTATATCACACTAAGGCTTTCTATTGTCGTAGTTATGGAAAGAAAAGAAGAGTTATAATAAGATTTAGACAAAACACAATCAAAGTATCCTTCTTTTATTCACGCCAAGGTTCTAAAACTCGCTAGACGCTCCCAGGGCGGCCAGGCACCTTCTAGCTCCCAGGGCCGAGTACTCGGCGGCGCCTAGTCGGGCAATTAGTCGGGATAATCAGTCTAGTCGGGCTAGTCGGCGAGGGTCCTTCTAGCGCCTAGGCGCCGAGTACTCGGCCTTCTAGACCTTCTTTTCGAACACTGATTCACGCCCTACATTAAGGTTGAATTTTCTATCAAATGGTTTGAATGTTGCTACTTAGATCAAACAGCTTAGATTAATGTGTTTGGGGTTCCGCTTCTTCAAATAAGATTCGACTTTTTTCCGATAAGTAATGTAGGATACGTACCAAATCAAGATATGCGTATATATCGTAGGTTATGCGAACGAATAGTAGGATTTCTATGTGAATAGGATATGAGATGGGATACGATAATACGAATCGCAAGATACATATCCTGTATCTTAGGTTTTTAACAACTATGATATCCAGCAAAACACCTAATAAGCAGCCCACCAACAGATTTGTGAAGATTTAATTTTGACAATTTAGATATTATGCTGATTAATATAAAGATAAATATATATACACACAACGCGAGAGAGAGAGAGAGAGAGAGAGAGAGAGACCTGATGTTTAGAATTCGATCAATCTAGGGCTTATTGACACAGTGATTAAGCTTAAGCCTTATATAGACTTAATTACACCCCTGGCCCAAAAACTTAAAGTAATAACACATTTACCATTCACAATTTAAGCAAATTACAAATCTAACCCCGCCATGTCCCTTTCGTCCCCTGTATCCCACCTCCAAAATCAATGGCACAAGGACTTCTTCATACATGAATTTTAGACTGAATCAATCTATACCTGCGAAGCTGTAGAGGGAGATGAAAGAGGCGCTGAGTTTGGGGGACGGCTCCCAATGCTTTGATTCTCGCAAACGCTCTTACACTTCCAGAAATCCTGTTTCCAAAATCAAAACCCCAATTTCAAAATTCCCTGTTTCGAAAAACAAAACCCCCAATTCCAAAAGTCTGCTCTTTTTGCTGTTCACTGCACACCCAATTGAATTCAAGGAACAGAAATGCCAGTGTAGTTGTGCAAATGTAGAGAGAGAGAGAGTACCTTAATAGGGCGAAGGAGGTTAACGCAGCCATGTACAAGTGCGCAAGAGACTGCGTTAATAGAAGCTTTGATTATTCAGTGTGCGATCGATGTCAGATACTTTCTTGTACAAGTATCTCCTATGCCATCAGATTTTTTTATTCTTGATGAACGGCTGTCTTTAAAGACAGTATAGTTTTTGGGAGGTTACGATGCTGTACAACATGCTCACAAAACCAGGTGTAATTTAAGTAACGAGTTACACGGTGTACCATAACATTTTTCTTGCCTTTTCTTCTTCCATTTATCTGGTTTTTGGATGTGATAAGAAACAGAAAAGAGTGTCCAGAAAAAATGGCGAGTTCATTTCTGCGAGTTCCAACCAACTTCAAGATTTTCTCTGTTTCAGCTTCTTCTAATGGTACTCTCTCTCTCTCTCTCTCTCTCTCTCTCTCTGTGTGTGTGTGTGTGGTAAGGGGCCGAGGATTCGATTGTGGATTGGGCGAAAACTACAATAAAAATTTATTGAGCGGATAAATCTATATATAGTTGTAAATTTTTTAAGAAATTATTAGTACTACATTTATAAAAAAGGAACTTGGGTATAGGACCGCCCCGGCTAATTCGCCCTCGCGTCCGTCCTTTTGTGTGGTTGTATAGTTCAAGCAGTTAAAAAAAAAAAAGTAGGTGCAAATTAGATCCTGGGTTCTCAAAGTTCAGGTCTTTCTCATGTGGGTATGCACGCATGAAACCTATAATTGTGTGTTTATGCTACCATTTAGTTTTCCAAGTCCAATTAAGTGGAAATCAATTCTGTGTTCTGAAAGTTTTCTTTTAAAAGAGCTCTCTGTCTATGTGGTTTTGTAAGTCAGTTAACTGGAAATCAATGGTGGTATTTACTGTTAAAATTAAGCTCTTCTTTATACAAGTAATACCTCCTTGTTGTGAGAAGATTATGTATGATGGGTTGCTTGTTGGTTTAGGTGCTCCTCCAGGTGTGCCTCAACAAGGAGGACCGGTGATTCTGGAACTTCCCCTTGACAAAATCCGAAGGCCACTCTTACGCACAAGATCCAATGACCCACAGAAGGTGCAGGAACTCATGGACAGCATCGCCCAAATCGGCCTTCAGGTCCCGGTAAAACCACAAACCCCAAAACTCCCTTCTTTTGATCTAGGGCTATTTGCATTATTTCTAAATGGATCTTTGATATATTATCTCTTTGGAATTGTTGTGAGATGGAGAAACTGCAAAGGTGATTGATCGATCAACTATGGGGTTAGTTGCGTTATATTTACTATTAATGCGAAATATTAATCATACTGAGAGAAAATTGGTTGCCAATCCTCAAATTCCCTTTTATGTTTTAGGGTTACTTGCGTTATATTTAATAGGATCCTTGAATTCTCTTCTTTTGGGAATGGTTGTGAGATTGAGAAAATGATTATGGGAGTAAGCACCTGTTGAGTGTTTTTAAACCTCTTGTTTGTACAAGATCCAAATGGTGACCTTGCATACAGTAACTGCAAGTCTCAGGATCTTTGATTGCTGAAGTAGAGAGATGTGGAAGTATTGATCACTGAACGAATTAAATGTAAGTATCGATTGTTGTACCTCATGCTTTGATATTCGCTATAGTGGATCTCATTGTCACTTAAGAAAGCTAATACCCTAGTGATTTATATTTTGGAGATTTTGATGCTTATTAGGACCATGTTTTCGCTGTATTGGAATGCGCCCTTTTCTTTGAATAATTACGGAATGAAGGCTAAAGCTTGTGTCCGTGTGGCATGTGTAGATTCCTGTTATTGAAAAACAGGATTATGTATACAAAGGCCTCCCTTGTTTTTGTTAGTTATAGCATTATGGATGATTAACCAAGTCAATTAGAAGTCACTGAAAGACGGTCGGAAAACCGTTTTGAAGTTTGATTGAAGGACTTGAAAAGACCGTTAGAGCCACTTGCCAAACAAAATACGTTCAGCTAAGTCTATGTGGTTGACATTTATGGCTTCCTTGAGCTGAACTGAGTAGAATTGGGGAGCAATTTCCCAGAGTTCTCTTATAAAACGTTCTTTCTTTTGCAGTATTCCGTTGTCTCTCTTTTCTGGATGCTAGATTTATTCGAATTGTGTGCCTACAATATTGATTCACAAACAGTTATTTGAACTTTTGTGCGTAACACATATTGCAGATTGATGTGCTCGAGGTTGATGGAGTATACTACGGTACATGCTGATTTAGTTTTCCCATACCACGTTATTACACTTATCACCAGTTTTTTCTTCATTGGTTTTTAGTTCCTGAAGATCATATGAATATAATACTCTGAAAGAGAAAAAAAATTTACAGGCCTTCTAATTCTGAAATGAAACAAGTTTCTCCTCCTGTATCTCCACAGGTTTCTCTGGTTGTCACAGATTTGAGGCTCACCAACGCCTAGGCCTCCCAACGATACGTTGTAAAATTCGGAAAGGAACAAAAGAAACTTTGAGGTTTTTCTTTTACTTTTTACTATTTGCCTTTCATCCTCTCTCCACATATACACGAGGGGGTGTGTGCGTTCATCAACCTACATCTGTTATTTTTTTTTTTTTTTACCATTTGCCTTTCGTCATACGAATCTCTTTTCGTTTTCACTTTTGTTTTGCAGGCATCACCTCCGTTGAGTTGTTCCGAGGTATTTGTTTGGAATCGAGCAAAGTTGGCAACCTACTGTATTCCATGCAGCATAATTCCTACATGATACTATATGCTAAGGCATGTTAGTGATTTGGTGGATATGGGAGTTTGTAAATAGTTATGCGTAAACTGGTGAATCGACTGTACCATAGGGAGCGTTACCGCGTATTACATAATCTCCGAATAAATGTGATTGCTTTATGGTTCCTCTAAATTCAAAATCTTGCGTAATTAGAGAGTTTGAAGCTCGTGTCCCGACAATAGAAGCAAGTTCTCTTGTTTTTGTGTTGGCTGTTTTTCTGTTGCTGCTTGTTAAATGTCAATTGGGTCTTTATGATTGGAAATAATGTTCCTTGATAAGGGTAAAAAACACTTGAAGGCAAATTTCAGTTAATGCTTTTCACATCTTCCAAAATAACATCAGGGGTGCAACGGAGATTGGATAATTAACCAACGTAGAACAAGTTCTAACAAGTTCAATGCCTCCACGAGTCGCCATCATGTTGCCTCTCTTGCTGCCAACGTCTCTACGTAATTGGGGAAAAATTATTCTTTGCTTCAAGAGCAATGCTCCTCCTCTCACATAAATGTGTGGGTCCCTATTCCAAAGTGTGTAAACGCTGCACATTTGTTTGAGAGGGAGGAGCATTGCTCTAAAAGCACAGAATAATCTCTCGTAACTAAGGGTACCTGATTGTTGGAGGGTTTTTTTGACAAACAAAAACAATAAAGTGAGGCATATTATCAGGAATGACCAACTCCAATGGGAGCTTTGTTTTTGCTTTAAATAGGGCCATCTCTAGTAAACAATGAAATTGGTCCCGAGACATGTAAATTGGCCTAGACACCTGAGTTCTAAAAAGAAAAAGAAAAATCTTGGGGGACAAACTTTCTCCCCTAGCTTTACCATTGAAAATTATTTGCTCATGAAATAACAGACCTTTCTCCTTTCTTTTCTTTTCTTTTTTCTTTCTAAAATCACAGTATATAGGTGATAAAAGC
The DNA here is from genome assembly GCA_016920895.1 of Vaccinium myrtillus. Lineage (NCBI taxonomy): Eukaryota > Viridiplantae > Streptophyta > Magnoliopsida > Ericales > Ericaceae > Vaccinium > Vaccinium myrtillus. Next base: position 15,526,444 of record CM029275.1, on the reverse strand, counting down.
CTAATAGATGAATTTCTTTTCTTTTCTTTTTTGTTGCAAAAAATGGAAGTGTAGTTATGGTACCCCATCACTTCCGTCAGGGAGTATTGCCCCGTCACATCACACCACTATCTGTAGGGGACCCCACTGCACCTATATCGAGACCGAAACTAAGATCCTACTATGTGTAGGTGGTGTTGAGAGTATGTTTCAGCTATAGAAACTTGAACGTGGATCTCATCCTACTAAGTTCAAGTTTTCAACCACTGAACCAATCCCTCATTGGTTGATGAATTTCCAAGGTAGTACAAAAATGATTGGATTCTCACTTCATGGTTACCAGTTACCAACAAACGATAACTCTACAATAAATCAGTTTTTTTTGGCAGGGTTCAATTGAAAGTTGTAGAAACCTAAGAAATAAGAGCTCTTCAGGATAGAAATTTTCCTGGACCCGATTAAACTCTCAGCAGCATTTTAGAACTCACTTTCGTGGTAGTTTGCTTTCTCTTTTCCTCCTTAATTTCTTCCTACTTCACCATAGGCACAAAAGCAAGCAAGCAACAGACAAAAAAAGAAAAAAAAAGAACAGGAAAATTGTGATGTTTGGATATTTGGCACACCACTTGTAGAATGCATTCCACCAAAATGAGTTTTGATTTTTGGTTGTTAGAGAAGGTAATTGAGAAATTTGGGGAGATGAGTTTTTTGAGTTCTCATTTTTCACTTTTTTCATTTTGATTAACAAAAAAACATACAGAATGTATTCCCACACACATCTCGAGCACTATTCCTGTTGCAAAATATATTTTGCACATATCTCTCAAACACTCTACAAATGCATAATTCATTTTGGCCATAATCTAAAAGGCCAAAAATGTGAAAAAGAAAAATGCAAAAACTAAATAAACGAGCCTCCCAAAAATATGTGAAACCATTTAACCGGTCCAAACAAAGACGGACTGTGGGTGCCGTCTGGTGTTTCTAAGAAATAAGAATGGTTGCAATTTGTTAAACTGTAAGAATCACAGCGATACAGGATTTATACTTGAATATAATTTACAAACTTTCTACCATCAATGAAAATTTTACTGTATATATCAGTTTTAACTTTTAACTCATATGACCGAGCTCATTGATCCCAAAAAAAAAAATGCCGATCAAGAAAATTTACAAGGAGCTTGCTGTAAAATGAGTTTGGATATGAATTATTTATATAAACCAGCACCGTGACAATTACATGAACCTAAAAAACTAGCTAGTTACGCAAATATAAATGACTCCTAGTGTCCTACTGTTTAATTTAGCTTCCTATCTATTTATTATACATTAGAGGACCAGACCTTGAGACTGCGAACCTTGGCAATGGACTGGGGCCTGTGCTCCTCGATGTTGATCCTTCCGCAAACTTTTCTTGTTGGCTTGATCCAGAATCCAAAGGCCCAGATCGCCTACCATTGCGATGATGCTTTTGCTGCACGCTTCGCATGCTTCCACTATCTGTCTCATATATTTGATCACGACTATGGGTTGATGAGGGTTTGAAATAACCTGAATCTTTAAGACTTGACTGAGGAGTTGAGTTGCCATAAGGCTGCCTGGTTACTGGAGAGGAATGCGATACAGATACAGCGGGTGAATGGCGTGGTGATATAGTGAGTAAAGAGAGTGGTGTGGCAGGAGAATTGGAATAGTACTGGCTGTATATTGAACGGAGAATGGCATAGGGAATGTGGACTTCAAGTGAACTTCTGGGAAGGTATGGGGAGATCTCGCACATTTGGTCTAGGAAGATGAGCTTCTCCACCAGATGAGATCTGGGCGGGCAAAGATGGAGGATATTAATAGTCAGCAGATTATATGAAGTTGAAGTAAAAGATCAATGATAAATGCAGTTACTGTAGGAATGTCGAATAATTAGCACAGATAAGACTTTTCAATGAATAGAGTTCATGGCTGTCTTTAGATTTTAGTTTCTTCGGTTTTTAAAGCACATACATATTCCAGAAAGAGGAAGTGAACTAGGATGTCTGGGGCGACATGACATGGACATTCTTTCAAGCTTCTGTATATTGGTTACAAGAACAAAACATGATTAATCATTTTATCTTTATCTTTTCTGCTTTCTCTGTAATTGAGGAACCCAGCATGAATTGCAATCACCTCTTTATCCTCTCGTAGTCTTGTTCATTGCTTCTCTGTATAAAAGTCAAACTAATTCATTTCCTTTGTGTTCCTATAAACTGCAACCATCCTCGTTATAACCTCAATGTAACCACAACCACTGATACTGTCAATATGTAATGAATTTACGTCTTGCGCATTTCATTAATACTACAATTTGTAAGAAATGTTTGAAATACAATAGCAACATACAAAAAATATATATTTAGAGGTTTTTAGTCAACTATAATAGCTGAAGTATGCTCAAATATGTTCTTGTGCACTATACTTTTTAATAGATTGACAACTAATTTGAGTACCCTATGGCTCTATATGTCTACAAAGAGGGAATTCTAAAGTTAGGTAGGCGTCGGGATGTTGGGACATCTTAGATGGTTTGTACATTTCAAGCAAAATTATTGATGGGGGAAAGAGATAATACAAAGAGAAGAGGCAACAATAGGTGAACAAAAAGAACAAGGAGACTATACAAAGACATATCAAAGGGCTACGCTAACAAGGCAGGATTGCTATTGACAAAGTTGAGTATCAATATGGGGCAGTTCCCAGTATATTACCAAAAAGATATTCATTGTTACCTGTCAAGTTCAGTCCAAGAATCCAGTATAATCAACGCAGAGAACTTAACAAAGAGCTGCATTGTGGATTTCACACTTGTTTCGGCTGACAAACGGTTCTGTATCTCAGGATCCAACATGTCGCTAACATGGCCATTTGAAAAAGACCGTCTCTGCTGATGTTCCCTTTCCAATCTAACAAACTCACTTCCCGCAATCACAGCACAAATGCACCTAGACAACATAATTTTGGCATGAAAGTCAGAAACATGAAGCAATCCAGTACAAGTATAAGTCTTTTTTAATATCCCCTGTATCCCACTATTAGAACCAGTGGACAAGGCACAGTGCACAACTATGGTCACATAGAGCTTGGCGAACTTAAGATATGCAAAAGTATGACAGAGAGCAAAATTGATATGGATCAAACTCCTCTTGGGCATGAGATTCCCATCGGTCAGACGTATTCCTCAACCTACTAAATATTCAGGAAGAGATATATGGTATGACTTCCAATGAAGCTAATAGTTGGTTGGGTGCAAAACTGTTTATGTACTTCTAAAGGTCCGCAAGAGATCATCATCATTCCCACTTCATTCCCATTGGAGGGAAGGAGCATTCAACCATGCCTTGATCTTTATTTTATTTTCTATTACAAGCGGTTGGAGAATACTAGTATCAGAGTTACATCAAACTGAAAACAAGTCCACAATCACTATAAGCCCAACCCAACTAATAGCCCCATTAAGGGGAGAAATAATCCCAACAAATATAAGGAATTCGAACTCCTGACCTCCTAGTGAGATGCAGGAGTCCTGACCAACTGAGCTAGCCCAAAACAGGTGTCTTAAAACTACAATGACCCAGGCCCTGTTTGTTTGACTAGTAATCCTATGGGATTAATTGAGGAGATTAACAATATGACATCCCCCAATGGATTGTATATCCCATATTTTGTGGGAGATTACAGCCGACAGATATTTCTTCCTAGCAGCAAAAGGGGTGTATGTGGCTCTCATGAATTTATAATTGAATCCGATGCTTTAAACTGGACAAACAACAGGGCCTTGAAGATCTCACCTGGCCAAACAGTGGATGTTGTTGTTGAAGCCTCCCGTGTCAACATTGAAAGCAGTAGTGTTCCAAATATTAGATGTCATGAAGGTGGAAAAGAAATATGGCAATAAGGTCCATGAACCATCATTTGCACCTCCTACCTCTTCCAAAATTGACCTTACCCACTCAGTATCATGGTCACTGGTTACGCCAACACCGTTTGCCACCCTTCTCAGCCTCCTAATTTCCTTCTTCTCTGGTAATTCATCAGGTAAATTCTTAACAACCCCAGAGAGCAAAGAGTGTATTAGAGGTGCACCTTCTTCAAGCACTGCTCCAGCAGCTTCTGCTAAAAGGCAATCAAAAGCCATGGCTTGTCCCGCCTGAACACAAAACCCTACCACTGTTTCCATATCAATAATCTGCTTCATATTTGCCTCTGCTTCTATCCGGTCACCACAATTCATGCTTCCAGCAAATGCCTCTATCGCCTCTTTGTTTGCGCGTAATGAGCTGTCAAGACAATTTAATAGTGCAGCTGTGTGTTCTTTCATCATTCTGTCCAACCTGTCAACTCCATAGCCACCGAAAATACGAACAAAGGCTTGCAATTCCCTGACATCAGTCACTGACTCCGCAAAATAACCCCCAACAGGTCTCGTGCTCTTAAAACACCTATGAAGTGGTGCAAAATGGATTCCAGCACCAGATAGATCTTTCACAATGTTTTCAACATACCAGTTGCAAACAGCTTCAGCAGCTGATCCGGTGTGCTGATCCAAGGGTTTATCAAACAAATGCAGAGAAGAAACTGGACCAGAGAAGGCTTCCGTGAGTAGAACTTCACGGATACCCTGTGTCAGGTCCATACTAATATGTTGCTCCGCAAGATGGACTATGCTGATATGCCTACGAATCAGTGACTCCAGAACAGACGGCCGTTGGAGATCGTTATCAGTTTTCAGCACTGCAAGTAGTTTCCTCTTTAAGTTCCCGAGAATGCATTCTCTCATGTACTGCATTGTTATAACAGGTGCTCAGAAGAAAGCAGTAATAGATATGTAATGCCCATGACCGATATGTTTCTGTGTCTGTTAGAGGGAAGCTATACAACAACTTAATTTCACATGTATTCGTTATGCGCTTGCCATTTACCTACATCTAAGCCCATGAGATACACTGGACCTAGTAATTGTAGGACCTGTTTTCTTCTTTGGCAGCAGTTGATTGAGACAGAAAAGGCAGCGATGAGATGGAAAATATTTCCATATGAGGATACGATGGAGGCTATCCAAGCAATCAAAACTCCTAAAAACAACTAGAAACATCGATACAAACTTCTGTCAACCGAGTGACTCTTCAATCATGTTTATGTTACATTGACTCCATATGTGTGGAGTTACCGAGTACGACACTCTCTAGTTGGCAAGGATGTTTGTCCAACATGAAACAACAAAAGGTGTTCTTCTACCTTCCCTCAGTCAGACAATCATAAGGTGGTACTACTTTTATTGCATTAACCTCTGAGGATGTCCCCACAATTAAAAAAGTACCAGGGCTGGTGAGCTTTATTTATGTTTTTAAATTCCTTCGTTATACACCTTGCATCTTGAGTGGCTTGTGCAACGGTGTTCAGATTTGTAAATGTGAAAAAAAGAAGGATGACAGCAGAGGAGGCATCATCAGGAAGAACAACAAAGCCGCAGTGGCGAAGGGAATGTAAGACCAGTGGGGGCCCGCACGGAGGGAATGTACGACCAGAAATATCTGAAAGAACTAATTTTGTTTTTCAATTTGCATTTTGCCTTATGAACCGTCTTTCCTAAATTATTCTTTTCAACCAATCTAATAAATTTGGTATATCATTTCATTCACAACATTTTATCTCAGAGATTATAACAATAAATACATTGGCGAAATTTTGAAACTCTCTAATTCATAACGTCCGAAATTCAAAAGTAGGTAAACCATGGGCTATAGCCTACATGCAGTGTTCTAAAAGAAGGTCTAGAAGGACCCTCGCCGACTAGCCCGACTAGACTGATTATCCCGACTATCCCGACTAATTGCCCGACTAGGCGCCGAGTACTCGGCCCTGGAAGCTAGAAGGTGCCCAGCCGCCCTGGGAGCGCCTAGCGAGTTTTAGAACCTTGCCTACATGTATATAATTTAGCAATTATTTACAATTTTGACAATAATCTTGTTGCTTTCTCTTTGTCCATAGAACCCACAATGCAATTCGAATTTGGAGATTTACGAATAAAATTTGAAAAAATATATTCTTTCTAATAGGAACAAGATTGCTAAATATTGACACTTTAGTTATCACATATTGAATTGCTCTTAGAACCGATCCGCTGAAACAATTCAAGCAATTGGTTTGTTGTGATAACTTATGTAAGTAACTTAATACATATGTTAGTTATTACCATTTTTCGCACAAATTTTTTATTATTAAGATTGCTTATTTCATAAATTTTTTGGTTGAAGTGTGTTTAAAAGGTGTCCCCACAAACTTTGATTCTTGGCTCCACCCCTTAACAGGAATAGAAAGTAGGAGAAAGGAAGGGGCCAATAACGAATATTCCAAGCAATTATAAGATAGATTCTTCACAATCATTTTATCCAGGATTTAACAAACAGAGTGCTTTACCTCCCTGAGAACGAAGACATGGTTTAGAACACATATAGGCTCCATATCATTTAAAACTGAGCAAAGGTTTGTCAACCTTTGCATTGCAGCCTCTAACCTGCCATTCGAACAAAACCAAATGGACTATCAATTTTTTACAACTAACTCTACTAGAAAAGGGAATACAGACAAAAATCAGGTATCCAACTCATAACCCTTACATTTTTATAGAACTATTGTTTTCGGGATAGCTCTCATAGCCTGGGAAATGAAAACCAGATACGACTTTAGGTGATTTTGCTAAAGGGTTTGAAACTCTTGATGTCAGATTCATGAGAGTAGCTGCCTGCTCTGGAAGAAGCTGAAATAGCACATCAAGTTAGTCTAATGGAATAAAGCAAACATCCTAATGTGTGACTTTTAACAGCTCAACAAATAAGTATCAACCTGCATCTCCAGAGAGCCAAAACCTCCTTCGGAATCAAGAATGTTGATTAACCCTTCCAGTCCTCCCATGATGGATTCAATAAGAGACTCAACATACAGGACTGCATCTCTACCAATTTTAGTAACCTGTATTGATTAAAGTAAGTGTCATTCCGTAGAACAATCATGTTATTCAAGTATAATAAATACCATAAAGAGATAGCAGGGTTTTTGGTAATAAAGGTGTTCTTAAAGACATCACCGACAAGGATGCATTCCAAATCAGTAAAGCCAGAAAATACGACATATAATACTAGTGGGTGCTTAAACGCCAATTATAACTTAGTTATGAAATAATATTACCCAAAGAGTATTAAACTATAATGAGATTAACTGTTATGAGATATCACATAATTGGGACAAACTTCCTGAAAATACATCCTAAGCTAAATTGGTGGCTATTTAACCATCAGGAGCTTGTTCCATGTCAATGCAATAAAACCTCCTAAACAATTAGGCTTTGTTTGGTGAAGTTTTCTGTTGTCTTCTTTTCACAGTAGACAAGTTTTTGTTTTATTGTCGAAGACAATGACAAAAAACATGTCTAATGCACAGATATCACTTGTTTTGAAACTAAGTGCAGGGGTGGCTTGAGGGGTTGCTAGGGCAAAGGAAGTCGAAAGAGGTGGCAGGAGTCGTCCAATTGGTGGCTGGAGGAGGGGCATTCGGTGGAGGGCCATCGGAGGTGGTGATCGGAGGTTAGACAGTTGCCAGAGTGGTTGCTGGAGGCAAGGAGCCACTGATTCACTGGCAAAGGTCGCCGGAAGTGTAGGAATGGAAGGAGGAATGGAGGTGGTGGCCTAAGCTGGGGGTAGCAGGAGATGGAAGCTAGGGGTGGTTGGGAGGACAGACTGCAAACTTGTCTTGAAACAAGCAAACCACAATTTTTTGTTTTCAGAGTTGGAAAGTTTAGAAGTACTACCATTTGTTTGGAAATGCGTAGAGTTCCCAAGCACTCTCTCCAACATCTTAATCCTGTCAGAACATTATTCATCTTTCTTCTTCCAGCATGAAAGCTACTCATTGGTAGAAAATAAGTGAATGACCTTATGTGTCAGAAACTCAGAATTCTAGAACCATATGGAAACCCATGTCATGATATGCAGTTTCTTTAATTTGTATCAGCAGGCAAAATTACCTAAATTACTAACATGGTGGTTGAATCCATTCAATTGAAGAAAAAAACAATTCCCAAATCTAAAATGTCAAAAAAAAAAAAAAAAATTACTCCTCTTTCTCGCATCTATATTATTTTTGCCCTTGTGGATTTCTCTCATTTAATAAATGTCTGGAATCTTGGGTTATTACTTGGTGGAATACCAGTCAATCTGAATACCTCTTCTGGAACAATCGCAGAAGCACATTCGGGAAAACTACTAGCAACACCAAGCCATGCACAGCAATGTTGAGGACGCCCTTCAGGTCCAAACATGGTGTTCCTGAAAACCTGTGTTTGGCTACATTCAGATCGAATCTAGGGATTGCAACAATAGCTGAATCTGAAAACTGCAGTGAGCAATGAAAAAGATGGGTTTTTCAAAACCAGACATAGAAACAGAAAGCAAGAACTCACAGTGGTAAGATGCTGGTGATAGAAGTAAAGCTTTTTCAGACTTCCATGTTTTGATAGCTGAAATTCAAGTTCATCAACACATCTGCGTTGCCACATACAACATATGTAAATGTGTCCATTGCACATCTATAAGCCACAACAAATCAGTTATTCAAAGTTCGTTGTTGGCAAGGATGGAGCTAGAGGGGGACAAGTGGTGGCGGCTGCCACCACAAGATTTTCAAAAAAACAATTATTATATAGAAAATAATTTTTATCCCCAAATTATATAGACTCGCCACCACCAAATTTTTTAAATATTTCATTCTCATAATGCAGTTTGTCTTTTTATTTTTTAAGTACATATCTTCGCCACCACAAAGGTAAAATCCTGGCTCCGTCCCTAGTTGTTGGATAACTTGAACCAGAATTCAGAAACTCTGCATGCAACTTGGCATTAACCATTACCATGGTAAGCCTGACAGCGAAAGTTGCCAGGTGAATTTATTCAGAAACTCATGCATGCAACTTGATTTTGTGATCAACCTGGTAAAAATCGAACACAACATGGAAAGTTCCCTAGTTTATTCAAAAACTCAAGCATGCAACAGGTGTCATCTTTTCGGTGACAGCTGGTAATAAAACCTAATAAGAGAATGAAAGTTGCCAGTCCGAAAAGCATTGAACTAGGTGGAGCCATTGATTTGGTTTCTTCCAATTGCTTATCTTACTTATATTGTGGCAACATTTTCATTACAGCCTTCTTTCAATATAGACCTCCAATGATCCTCCTCTGGATTCTTGAAAATCTTAACTTCCCAAGCACATCAGATTTGTGAATTTTTCTCCATTCACAATGGTGCCTTACGTTGGATCATTACAATGGATTCATTTTGTAACATCTTAAGCTTTAAGCACAAATGGTAATCGAATACAGGTCGGGAGAGATCTTGGGTTCACATCTCTCCGCTTGGATTTTTTTTTTTTTTTTTTTTTGAACTGATCACATGATCTCCATTCGGATTTGTTCACCTTCTTCATTGTGCTTCTCCCCTTCGCATTTTGTTTCCCCCTATTTTATGGGATGTTGGAATCTCCATATGTTGGAAAACTTCCTAAACATTGTTGTGCTCCTTTTCAAGCAACTTAAGAATTTGGGACAATGGGTAATCTAAAGACTTCAAAGTGTGATGGGATCCTTTTCTATCAAATAGGAAGGGCTCTGTCAATAAGATACTACTGTCAACAAGATACCACTGTCCATGCGCTTGAAACCAGTTTAGCCACTGACAATCCATGTGTCACAGATTCAAACACAAGAATCAGCTTCTGTTTCGGGTGCATGTGCATGCCCAAGCGTTTAACACTCCATATGAAAAGGCTAGAACTGTTTCTTTTCCTGCAAATGTCAGCTTCTTTTTCTACAAATATTATATAAGTTTAACGATCCAAAGAGTCTAAATTGGATAAGGGTTTCGGACATGTATCCCACACCTGACCTAGTGACCCTTACCGTATCTGTCAGACACAGTAGTTTGGAGGAAATAGAATAGTCCATGTAACATTGTCAACAATAACATATTGTTCTTTTGTCAGACCGGAAAGCATATTTTTGAAATTTGAATTCATTATTTCAAATTCCTGAACTTGACAACAATTTCGTCTTTCTCATCGCGCAGTAAGAACAATGGATTTTATTCAAGTGAATTAGGTTAAAAAAAAAGCTAAGAACATGTTTCTACAAGAATATATGGATAATCAACCAGAAAATCAAATGAACATACGAGACAGCACCTGGACCAATTGTATGCAGCATTTCCTTCTGACAATAGGCCCTCTTTTCCAGTAGATACTGTAGCTTTCTCTAGATGTCTGATGTTTATGGAGGACCGAGCAGAAGTTACAATCATCAATATTGACAACCAATTCTTGCGCAAATCCTGATCAATAAACACATCAGGTATGCTTAAATTGAAAGGGAAAAAAAACTGCAAGAGCAATGCAAAAGGTAGGTCATTCGAGATTACTCTTTAAGGAAAAATATATTAAGTCACAAGAATTAATTGAAAAGAATCATCAATAATATCAGAATATATGTGTGATGGATTGCAAATGTGCATATTCTTTTGTTTTCCTAGTTCGTGTATACATATATTCCTTTCCCAATAATTTTCCACCAGCAAAAGATAGTGAGGTGAGGCTAGGCTCTACACCTTAATCACCTCTATGTCATCAAGGCTACTGGATTGGACTTGTATAGAGTACTCAGTTGGAAGTAGATGTTTGTTGAAGTGACCTCTATCAGTACAGTACAAATAGATAAAGAAAACCCAACTTGGTTCAACCTTCCAAAGTCATAATCTCAGAATAGGGGATCAGTAAAGTCAGTAAGGTGTACCTTACGGTGCACAAGGTTTTCTGACGGAATCCAACTCCAAAAAGATCGATTCATTTTTTTTTTCCGAGCATCACAAAATTTGTTTCCTTATATATCAAGCTCTTGCAGTTCAATTGTGCTCTTACAATTTTAATGTGTTACTTGATGGTTCACCTCAAAACCAATAAGGACACTCTGATACCTAGACAGTCCATCTAGATCTCAGGGTGATGAATATAAGATATTATGGTAACCATGCCATGCTCTCAACAAAAGAAATGTAAGGAGAATATGTTAATTAATTTAGTAGCATGAGCAGCAGATTATACGCACAATTCTGTCATAAATTTTCAGGCTCGATTACCTTTCCCGCCCATTTAAACAAGGCCCTCAACAAAAGTAGTGTTTTTTTTGCAAAGATGTTAAAACATAAAGCTGGTGTTTACAAGTTAAAACTGTTTTCAATCTTGTGGCTAAAATACAAGTAAGCTCATCAAATGCAGTACGGTCAAGAAAAAATGGAAAATAAATTGGCATCTGTCAAGAAAACAGTGGATAGATAGATGGATTGCGCAAAGCTACTCAAACCTAGAAGGGAGTATCATCAAAAGAAACTCAATTCAAAACATGCAGTCAAGCACTCCAGATTATAAGAATGTGTTGGTCGTCTTCTTGAAAAAACATCCCACGGTTATTGCAAGACAACAGATCAGTTATATGTTACTTGTGCCTGTGTCTTCGTGTCATAATCACCATCACTAAGAAAATGAAATTTGGAATCTAGAATTCATACAAGTACAAACCATTAAAACAGATACTAGGAAAAATCACCTTGTTGAGAACCCTATAATGGGTGCACCTTTGCCATTAAATGCAGAAAAATGGCCGCCCCAAGAGAGATGAAACAAATAAAACAAGAAAATCTAGCGCAAGACACATTACTGATACTAGGGTCACAAATTCAATGCTGATGAACACTTGATCATAAAGATATAATACAATACAAATTCCAGAAATGCTAGAAATAATGAAACATCGATGACGGAAATTACTTACGGATAGATCGCATGTGATGGCAGAAATAGTTTCACCCTGTGGTTTTGGTATGTTTTCAAGATGTTGAACAATCTGCTGGAAAAGCTTTTTCAATGTCGCATCCAAGTCGAGAGCCACCATTCCTGGAGACCCCAACAAAAATCTGATTCTACCGGCACAGGATGATAGATATGATAGTGCATAGCCTCTAATTGCTGCAAGAGGTCACAAAAGTTTGACTAGGCAATACAGCATTGTTGTAGAAAACTAGTTTGGCAACAACTGAACAGAGCAATTATGCATAACAAGTGCCAGTTGGACAACGAATTTCAAAACAAAAATGTAAGGCAAATTAACGACTTGGAGAAGCAGAGTTTTACATGAGGTACATTGATAGATAATTTAGAGATCTTTCTGACAACCTTGTGTGACTTGTCTGACAACCTTTTTGATTCAGACTAATAAGACAAGACAAGAAATCTACTGTCTCTCCCATATAACAAAAAAGCATGGAGACCCCCATTTAAGCACCTGGCTAATGTTATCGCAACCAGGAATACTAAATTGCTGCTTAACATTAGTCATCACAGCAGGCAACAGGAAGAGTTATAGATGTCTACAGCTAAGTTCTAAAATGCCATCTAATGAGTAGCTATAATAAAATCGTACACACTTGTCAACAACAACAAAAACAATTAAAACACACCAAGTAAAGTTGTACATCCAATGGTTCATTTCTAATTTTTTTTAGTTTTGCATTTCATTCTTTCTGGGATTAATCACTTGAGTAGTTACAGTTGAAATTCACTTGAGACACCTGAGCACTGACTGTAGAACTTGTAGGTAATAAAAGACTCCTTTCTTGGATACATAACAATATATCCAATTACTCGCAAGAGTATTTCAATATCTCAGAAAAAAAAGTTTTGCATTTCATTCTCTCTGGGATTAATCACTTGAGTAGTTACAGTTGAAATTCACTTGAGACACCTGAGCACTGACTGTAGAACTTGTAGGTAATAAAAGACTCCTTTCTTGGATACATAACAATATATCCAATTACTCGCAAGAGTATTTCAATATCTCAGAAAAAAAATTCATCGCATCTTTTTGTTTGCTATATTACTAGATAAAACAGTTAATTTGCAAACATATGCCAAACAATGGCATAGAAGTTGCTAGCATTCCCGTGAATGACCCAGTTAAGAATTTTAAATAACCAAGAACTTCAGAGTCGATGAACTTATATCACTGGTAAATATAACATGTATCCAATATTTTGAAAAACTGGTTAACTTCACACTCAACCTAACCTGCAATATATTTGCGCACTAGACAGCAAAGATGGCCCATTCCATCCAGAAGAAATCCAATAGTTGGATCACTTGGATCCTACAAAAAATTTAAACCCATAAAGTCAAGTACTTCTTCATAGGTCCTGAAACTCAGCAAGCAGCAACTAAGCTGCATGAACAATCCACAATACCACCAAAATTAACTGAAACTTTAGAGAATAACTTTGGACCTACTATGTTTACTGGCACCATTCGAGCAGCTTTAGATTTTGATGATGCGATTCCCACATGTTGGAAATACCATATAACCTCACATTGAGCTAATGCCAAGGCAGAGAATACCATCTGTAGGAACATCAACCATCAAAGAAATTAACATTTAAATCATGATTATGATACAAACTAAGCAAATTAACTCCATCGGAAGGGTACGGATGCTCACTGGTGTGATGCTGAGATAAAAAAATAAAAAAAAAAACTCATTACTCGTCCAAGAAAACATGTGCTTCATCAGAGATCATTTGGTGAAATGAAAAATGTATCACTATCATAAAACAGCAATAACACCTAATGACTTATTCATTATACATGCTGATGGATCCAAATAACCAAGTGAGACCCTCTGTAATTGCTAAAGCTCTTCATGAGGTTGGGACAATTCTGCAACAGTCAAACAGCAAAAGCTTTCGTATGAATAAGTGGTACCCTATTCTTATGAACCACACCACAACCTTGTCCAAAAGGCATTTTCTAATGAAAATAAAAGTAGAGAACTGTTGACAAGGCATCAAGGCAGCTCCACCGACAACCAGCTTATCATTGGTTCCAATGGTGCTCATGTGTGGTGTCAAAAATCCCAACCCTTTAAGCCCATAGCTTCCAAAACCTTCTGACTTGCGTTCAAATATGGCTGCTTTTCACCTCTAACCAAAGTCGTAATTTCAAATATAGGTCGGTACGAATAGTATCAGTCGTTACGGAGCAGGATTTTGGACCTCCAATACTATTATTTACCTATGTATCGCAGTATTGATATTCACTGACATGTGGCTGTATCACCAATACCATTACATATGCCGATATCACTGTTTAAAACCCTGGTCGTAATACATCTACCACTAACCTCCCCAAACATGAGTAGTCGGATAGCCCGATTCCTAAATGTTTGTGCTCAAAAAAATTAGTCTTCTTTTAAAAACTTGTAGAGGATTTACCTCTAAATGAACTATATAAAGGAGCCTCAAAAGTCAAATTCACCAAAAAAAAATCAGCTTCCAACTACCTTCTTGTTCGTCGAAAGCTTTAAAGAGGAAATATTGTCCTAACGTTTAGATCACAAAGCAAATTTGAAGCTTGTGAAATGTAATTTACCTGAATATTAGGAGCCAACAAACTTGGCTGATCCGTAAAAAAAAGGACCATTCTTCCGATCTCTTGCTTTAATAGTATTCTCCTTTCTCGATGTATGCCGTCACAAGATAGCAATGCTTGTTCATGTACTTCACTGCAATCATCAAAAACTTTAAAATGTAAAGCATAAGAAGGAGGATTGGCCTTGGGTAACTTGAGTGAATCTGATAAAATTTAGAGGAGAATCATAAAAGTTTGCAGATGGCGCAAAAAACATGTGATAATGATAATCAAATAGCCAGCCTGCCAAGTGTTATCACGAGTCCGATGTCTGTGAATTCATGATTAGAAATTCTTCCATCGTAGCCAAAAAGTTCACACTATTGAATATATGTTGATCAGAACTTTACATTTACCTTGACCTTAAAATGAACTTTTGTTACAAGATGTATAATAAAGTCACAGGATATCGAGCTTAGTTCCACATAACTACTCTAGAAAAGTGTCAAGTGTCAACGAACTTTTGATACTTGTTAAGCAAAGTGGAAGATAAGATTGTGAACCAATACTATGCGTGATTTTGAAATGGCAGTTGAAAATAATCTCCTCGTTCCTGGAACATATAATCATGAAAGGCTGGAGGATTTGGTCTATTTAGGATATCACCATGAATTAATGCCTTTAAATAGCAAATTGCTAGAGAGAAAAAGAAAACATCCTGCAAATTTGTGAAGTTTCTTTATAGATTGCAATTTTCTGCCCCTAAAATGGTTTCCCATGTCCATTCCCAAGCATTGCTTCATTCTCTGGATGGCCATTAGAGGGAGCCCAGGACTAAAGATAAAATGATTAGCTAGGGCATGCAAATCTCCCCTGTATGTTCTCTATGTAATCTGCACAAATGAGAACCTGGCGACCTGCAGCGTCTTTTCTTTAACTGCCCTTTACAAGAACTATTGGCTGCAAATTTGTTCTTACTGTGACATTTCTAAACCTCCTCAACACTGGCATTCTGAAGTTGACTGGCTCATAGGGAAGCTCTGTGGTAAATCCACAGCATTATCAGAAAAGTGGCTTGGGCATCTACGGCCGATTATGTTTGGTAAGACAGAATTGCAGGATTTTCCAAGGAATTCAAAGACCTCCATCTTTAGTCCTTCAGAAAATTAGGTTTAATGTTCGATTGGGGTCTCAGTTCTCAAATATAAAAACCACCTCCTTAAATAGGGCCCTGTGCCACTCTTGGCACCTTGATCAGACTTTTGCAGATACTCCTAGCTGTACCTTTCATTTTATTGTTTTCTCTTGTAATGGAGGGTATACCTTCCTTCTTCTTTCTAATAGTATGTTCTCACAATAAAATTTTGGATTACCAAAAAAAAAATCTGCTGCCAAGTATATGGATTTCAAAGGTAACATGTACTATTCGACTTTCTACCTTATCATTTTCTCAACCTGCTTTGCGACACTATATTCCAGATCCGCTTCTTTTTGCTTTGTACGTCCAGATTTTGCCATCTTCTTTGACTCCAGTATCCGTGGCAATACGTAAAATTGATAGTCCTCATGCAATAGCATATACTGCACATTTAGCAGACAGAAATGATGTCTCTCTGTAAGCACATCTGATAGGTTGTATGATCAACTAACTCATTAAGGAAAGCGTTTTATGATGCGTTACCAATAGAACTCACCTCATCTCTGAACAATGGAAGAACTAAATTTTCCTTCAGTACAACCTGAAACCACCACCGTGAACATGTTAAAGGAAAGCATGGGGGAAAACTACAACATAAACACCATAAAATAAGAAAAAACGAACAACCAATGCCTTTATCAGGGTATTTTTATAGAAAAAGGCATAAAGGGGGTGCAACCCACATACAATAGAAACCGAACAAAACCATCGCCTAACTACATTACACACAAAGTTGTTAAATAGAGATACAAATCGTGCATTATTTTCCTATGTTTCAAATGTATCCTATCGTGTCAAGTGTATCAAGATTTTTTTTTTTTTTTTGTCAATCGATAAAAACTTTATTGCTCAAGGAAAAAAAAAAAAAACTAAGAGTCCAAAGAGACCTCCTGTTGGACCCAAATTGGAAAATCACCAACTTGAGTAACAGGAGATTCAATACTTAGGGCATGCTTGGCTAAAGAATTAGCCACCCTATTACAATTGCGAGAAACAAACTTAAAAGACAAAGACGAAATCGAATCAACAAAAACAAGTGTATCCTGGATGATGATTTCCAAGTTAGCATTGGTAGCATTTGTTCCCTGTAGCATCTTGATCACTCTTTGAGCATCGCCTTCTAAAATGTAATTAGTACCTCCGGTCTCGAGAATAGTCTTCACCGCTAGTCGAAACCCCAAAGCTTCCACCATTTCTGGTGATTGGGCTTCGGGATGGGAATATAGGATGAAATGAACATATCTATGACATAGACAAGTGTATCGGGCAAACAAAAGATTAAACAATAATGTTAACAATAAATTTGCAAAGAGTCAGGTCCTTGAAATATCTATGCTTAGTTGCTTACTTAATACATCTGAAGTAGATCAATAAAATCTGACACACTAATGACTTCTGAATTATCGTATCCCAAATCAAACGGTTGGCTAACGTACCAGGGATAACAAGTCCTTCGATTTCTTCACAGATACTGGGTCTGGTTTCATGATTGCTCCTGATCCATGGATAAAAAAAAACTCCTATTTCTCTTGGAGTCGGAAGGTTTCTCATTCTTGATAATTGTATGATACATTCACTGTATCATCCTATACACCATCTCAGTTATAACTTGTAATGTAAAACATTTGAGTCATTCTTCATCATATATCAGTAAATTGTTTCTTTCCCAACCACCATCATCGAGTGGTGGTCTCCCTTCTCTTTCTCCATTCTCCACTATCCTCTTCAAGTCATTCTTCGGGGACTCATTTCCTTGATAATCACAGATAATGCTACCCAAGCAGGAACAATTAGTAGAGTTATGGGTTGTTGGGATTAGGTGACAGAGTTTGAGTGTGGTTGGGAGTCTCCGACGATGCCACCGCCACAAACTACCACCCGCTGTCGCTACCGCTCTTCCATGATAGACAATGCAAGCATGTCAATCGTGACAACTGTGAATTTGTGCGGTTCTGGGAAATGGGCCCCAAATGATGCAGAGTTAGTGTTGATAGAGGGGAGAGTTGTGGTTTTGTCAATGTAGAGTAAATGGACATGGATCAACTGATCAGCGAGGGGAACATATGAGTTTGTCCCATTAGAGGCAACCCAACCTAATTTACCAGGAGATAGTAGATACAACAATAACAGGTCCCATGTAATCCCCAATTAAGAGATAGAGGTTAGAAAAAGAGAGGGGGGAGAAAAAGATTTTAAAAAAAAAGGTAAAGTTGGTATTTTGATGCATATTTTAGTTGACATCGAGACTTTCAACAGAAGGTTGGCTACAAAAAGGGGCTAACTGCTGCCCTATTTCATAAAGCAAGGGAATTTCATACTTATTCATAGAATCATAGGGTGTGAGTCTAATCTAACAAATATAATAATGACATGAATATCGACTTGCTAGCACCAGCATCGAGGTGAGGGATCAGGTAGAATATTACACAAGTTTGGACATAGCTGAGACCTAAGGTGGATGTGGTCATAAATCCACAAAAGAGTCCGCCTCCAATTACTGAATCGAGTATTTTCTAAGAATGATCGCATAGTCCTGTCCTCCTAATATGGAAATTTGGTTTCTTGCAGATAGATTATCTATCTGATGCAGTGGATACAGTGGTGAAATACAGAGGCAAAAACAATTGTGTAGAGAAAATAAATTGTGTTGGTACAAGAGTCAATTCATATCAGCACAAGATTTGAACAAGGAAATTAAGCTACACAACAATGAAACTTATCGAAATACAACTTTGTGAAAGTTGTCCATGAATCTTATCTATTCATACATCTATGGACATTAAGAAGTCTACAAATTCATAATGGACCAGAAATTTTGCAGTTCTGTTTCATATCCATTTCAATGCAAGTACAACTTGACACGTACAAATTCTGAAACAAAGCAAACAGAAATAAGATATGATAACAGCAAGACAATTAGTATCAGCTAATGAGTTTGCTATGGCTGTTTCTTTTCTATTTTGTTTTTTTTTTTTGGCTTTCTTCTTTCATCATGTGAGATGTAACCACCTATTCTTATGTCCTATTCACGAAGTAACAAAAGATTCTTCAAGGCCTCCAGACTTCAAGTATATTTCGTCTTCTATCTAGGATTTCCCCAGATTCTAAGGTGCTACTTTATGACACTTTATGAACCTGAAACTATGTCGCTGGCCAATTACACTAGTTCGATAAGCTTTTCATGAGGTCACATTTTTTTACGGTGCCCATATTCCTTCTTCACATGCTTGCTTCTGCCACTGTATGGGTAATTTTAAACACTCTTTCAAGTCACAATAAGAGCCAAAAAAATAGTAATTGCCTCAGATTACCAAAGCAATGTCGATGCTGGTGACTCTAAGAAGCTCATCAGGACAAACAAGATACCCAAACAATACCCACTCCCTATAAGAAGTAACATTTGCCAAGTCTTGCGCTCTCTGCATAAACAAAACAAAAAATTTAAAGATGACATGAGACTGCAATAAGTTCATATCAAACCTTTGCTTAACACAACAGCCATAGTTAATTGCAGTAAAAATATCATGCAGATTTCAATAAATCAAGGACATCCATGATTTTTCAGCATCAACTGAAAGATATTTACCATTGGGTGAGCTGAATTCGTAAGTATTTCGGGATATCGAGGATGAAAAGGACTTAGAAAGCCCTCATTTCTTAGCTTCCTTGTATCTGTAGAAAGAAATATTACAGGTCCAACTGCCTCTAAAACCTGGAAAAGTGTACGGGCAGTTTAGTCCAAAGGAAAATTGCAAAGAGTTGGTGAATTAATACCTTTAGCGGAAAAAACTACAAAAGAAAATGGCAAGAAATTAGAATAGCCACATACATAAATAAGTGCATTTTATCATTTCCTGAAGGCACATAGACAATTTCAAGCAACACCTCTAATGGAAATATTTTTTCCTAGAGTAGCTTTGTGACATTTGTATCTACAGGGTCTTTGCAGATAGAGGACCACTTATACGAGTTTCACCACTGAAACCGAAAGTTCTTGGGAGTGAGGCGTGAATCGTCCACCTTTATCAGAACTCCATAAACAACTTGACTACCCGGTTTTGCTAATGGGTGGTGGTCCGGTGAATAACACTCATAAGGTGCCAAAAGAGTAAGAATTTCAATATACATTTCACAGATACCAACACACATTTAAAGATTAGCGGGTTTTGCTAATGGGTGGTGGATAATACTCCTATAATGCTAGAAGAGTAAAAGTTTCAACACCCGTATCACGTATATTTCAAGACTCTTTTGACGCATAACGATGTCTTTTTAAATATTATCCGCCACCTTAAGGGCAGTCATTAGCATTTCCCATAAATTATTACCATCATCGTGTAGCTGAAAAAGAGTACTCAGAAAGCAACACAAACTTCTATGGCAAGACCAAACTTCTATCGATGCTCCTACTGAAAAGATACTGAGAAAATCAGTGGATTTTGAATCCAACATTTGAGCAGACCATACAATTTTAATAAAGTAGAAATTGAACTTCCTAGGAGATCCTTTCAGAAGAAGAGACATATGACCTCTCCAATACGAGGGCTGACAAAATTCAAGTCTTCCTGCAATCCTTTCAATGGTGGATCGTAAGAGTCAATGAATTGAACCAGCCTGTCAGTCATGAAAAAGGAATACATCAGCCACAGCATGTAACAATGTGATTAATAGCCTATCAGTGAAAAATGGTTATGGCTGCTGCTGTCCACAACACATGTATCTTGTTAAGTTTGCAAATATACAGTATTTCAATAGTAACCCAAATTAGTAAACTCCCATTTACTCCTTGAAATGTTTCCCTCTCTTAAAGGATCTAAACTCATTGTGGAATCTACAATTGTCAAAGAGCTATGCAGTAGGCGTATTTCAAGTGGATATTTGCCTATACAATAGGACCATGAACTAATCACAAGGAGGGACAACAGGCAAGTCTATCAGCAATATTTTCTGCTACATTGTGATACAACTGGAGCGTAGCTATCTAGTACTTTTGGAATCAGTATGTTGCAAAATAACATTTTCCAGTATATCATGATGAAATTAGAACGTAGCTATTTGGTAACTTTGTTGCAGCATAAACAGAGAACCACAGAATAATCACAAAATATAAACAAAAAAAGAATATATGTATCAACACAGCAGAGAACAGAAACCTGACGACCATATGGAACTGTTTTTATCGATTAAGTCATTAACACAGCACGATGAAGAAACATTAGAAGAATAACAATGACTTGTTTCATAATTGATGTCCTTCGATGGCACTCACCACCATCCTCAACATTTATTTTGTAAGAAGCACAAGAAATGGATTGACACCTTCTGATGCGTCAGTCAAGTGGAAAAATAAACAAGCCCTCTTTAACTATCATCTCGCATGAAAAGTGTCATGTATTTGACCACTAAATCAAACAAAGATCCAAAAGATGTTAAGAAAGCTTGCTGACCATCTAGCAGGGCTAATGAAGATAACCACGAAAACAGTCCCTACCGATGATAAAAGTCACAGTCTCGATCATTACGCAATATGGCATGCAAAAGGTTGTAGATTTGCAGCATCATTTTTCTTGGTAACTGCAATAAAGGCAACAAACAAACATATAGCGCTAAAGCTGAAGCACATTTGGACTTGGACTTGGATAAACGAATTAAACTCATCATAGAATTGACAAACAAGAAAACCAAGAGGAACTACATGGTTTATGGTCTTACCTTCTCCGCAAAAAGATTGACACGGACAAAGGCACAAAAAAGGTCCATAAATGCATGTAGTATAAGAGAGTTCTGATGGGGCTGCAAAATAAAAAAGTTAACCTAGACATCAGACATTACATAGAACATTATGTCATCACTCTTCTATCAAAAAACTAAGCAAATCTAGCCTTTGTGGCTATGTCGCATGCTGAAGAATTTTAACAGCATGACTAGCAGACATTTATTAGCATGGACATGATACAAGAACCAAAATTTGGAAAAGGAGAAAACGGGTTTAAAACACATGAAAAGCGAATAGGAAGCACGTCAATCCTTTATAAACCTTAATCGAAGTTCATGTTGTATCCATGCTCCAATTTATGCATGTTAGATACTTACCAACAAGGTAATTACTGTACTGCTAAGATCCAAGATGAGCCGTAGAGCTTGTTCCCGAAATGCCATCAAATCAAGAAGCAGCTGATTCAGAAAAAATAAAGTTCAACTCATGATAGATGCACAGATCTCTTTTGTTAATGTATAGTAGATTGACTAACAGAAATGTAATCAACATATAAGTGACTACCACTTCAACTCCAAAGTATTGCAAATGACCAAACAGGGAGAACATATAAATAAATAAATAAATAAAACGAAGGTGATTTGTACCACGAGAATCATTTCAAGAGTTCCACAAAATCCAATATTGTTTCATGCTTCAGAGACAAAAAAAAAAAACCTCAGGGAAAATGGAACAGATATCGTAAATTAAACCTCTTGTAGTCTTGTGCAGACAAAGAGGGAAAAAATCCCCAAACGTAATTAATTATCATAGAGCTCATCAAACACTCATTCCTTTTTTTCTCATTTCTTAGAAGTAGTAGTGCTACTGCAACTGAAAACAAGACCGTGTACCCTAGTCTTAGGATTATCATAACAGTGACTGTTTTATAAGTACAGGAAAGGCTCTTTTGAGGTTTGACAAGAGACTTTACCATTCCTTTTATTCATTAATTGTAGTTTGAGAGACTACTAAAAACATCATTGAAAAGAAAAGGCGGCTCCTCCTCCCTTCAATACAATACTTTAACGTAGATTCGCGTACACTGGTTTCTTTTTAGAGTTCAAGGGAATTAATTGTTTTTTTATTATCAGAAAACAATGAATGTAATTTCCTCCTTGAATTGTGACCTCATTAGCAATTGAATATAAGGCATGTACTTTGGCTAGTCACAGTATTGACTCACCGCTGAGATCACAACTAGCCTGAATCCTTAATGCAAAATCGTAAGGTAATCACTTACAAGTTACACAATATCATGTTCCCAAGTGACTTCCACTCGTACTATTTGACCATTCTAAAAACTCTATAAGTAAAATGGAATTTGAGGAAAGGTATGGAGTACAGAGTCAGCGCCTTTTATGATGCCAATATATCACTTTTGAGCTTCACGCATTGGTTTAGATGCGGTTTTTTCCCCTTGAGGAGGGATGGGGAACTAACTGGTTCCAATCTTAATTTTAACCCAACAAAACGAAGTAAAACTACCTACAACACACAAAACGATGCAAGTTAAATTTATGCCAGCATCTTACATTTGAACATGCTCATGACTGGAAAAAAAAGTTATTTAACACCGTACCTGGACCCATGGTTCCAAGCTTTGGAAATGAACTTCTGCGCTGTCATTCAAAGCATCCAATGCAACCTTGTCAACCTACACCAATATTCACCGACCAGTCGACAACACTCAATGCTATTCCCATGGACAACAACAATAACAAAACATTTGACAGTTAAACAGTCTCATTCTTACACGCTCAAGCTGTAATTTGCTGTGATGCTCCGGAAACTTCTTAGAGAGCAGGACACAAATCTTTGGATGGTTGGGGAACAAACCCGCCTTCCAAAACGCATCGGAAAACACGTTACCAACAGAGTCTGGATAGTCCAGAATTTGATTTAGTCTATACATTTTTGCCATCAGCCCTTCAGCAACTGCAGTAAGCTGATACAGCCACTGCATGTTCAATCCCTTGTGGGACCCACCAGAACTTGGAACTGTCCCTTCAGACCCAGCATTCCTAGAGCTCCTAGATGCCATTGGAGAGGTCATTTCTTGACCCAAATACTCCATCCACCTGGCAGGTCCTTCCCATTCCCTAGACCTGGGTGATGACGACAATGCATCTTCTGCTGCCAAATTTTGCACAGACCTCGACATTTGCAATGATTAATTTGCCCACTAACTCTGCATGCACAATAGGATTCAGACACTAAAAAATTACGCAAGCCTTTCTCATCAGAATAAGTCAGATGATTGAAACCCTTGAATCCATGAACTCACAAATCCAATAGCTCAGGAAGTTCTATTAGAGCATCTTCACTCCTTACTCATATGTTGGGCCAAATTTGAGTTTGAGTAAAGAAAACCCAGAACATCTCTCATCTCCTTGACACAAACCAAGAAAAATGAGTTCTCCCCTCAATAAAGGAAAGTCATTTTTAACTCCAACAATTGAAGCCATTTTGTGGATTTCAAGTTTACCACTACTCAATCAGTGAAGGGTTTACTCAAAACTCATGCTTAAATGCATGTTTGCACTTTGCCGATTCATAATTGACCCTGAGGTTAGACAGGGTGGCTGGTGGGTGTGCTCCCAACAGAATTGTCCACAATTTGACCCTTGGGTCAGGCCGCAAGAAAGTAATTTCTTGTGAATTCTCTGTCCTAGCATGAATGGCCTGCCTTTGACCGGATAGGGAGGGATTGGTCGTGGTGTGCGTAAGCTGGCCAAGACACCCCTAATCGTCCTACCAAGAAAAAAAAAGAGCTTTTTTACTCATATTTTCGCTACAACATAGCACAAATTTGAGTCAAGGACCGGAGATGGTCTTATTTCACATTTCAACTTCTGCAATCAAGCAAGAACAATAAACAGAAGGCATGCATTACAAAACTTACATTCTAAAAGCCATCTTAGGTTATGAATTCCACATTCTAAAGAAAAATTGGAAAACACCAGTGTTGTACTACAATGCCCAACTGAAGTCGAATTAACAGATCAATTTGCACCAAAGTCCCAGTCCACTACGCGAGAAAAAGAGAGAGAGAGAGATAGAGTACCGTTGAAACAAGAAGTTAAAGTTCAGGACCCACAAGTAGACCACTGGGCGCCATTGAAGCTTGAAGTGGGATAACACGGGAGGGCAAAGTTCAGATCTGAGCTTATGACAGAAGAGGGGAGGATTTAGAGAGAGAGAGAGGGAGTAGGGGAGGCTGATAGTTGAAATAGTTAATTGAGCTGGTTATGCTGACGAGAGAAGACTGATGGGTTTCGTTTTTCTTTCTACTTTCCGTTTTTTTTATTTTTTGGATTTGATTTTTCTTTGGCTTTTCTCCTTCCTTCCTTTCTCTTTTTTTGTCCGAGAGAGAGAGAGAGAGAGTCGCAAAGGCAGCGAAAAACAAGCACGCAGTCACGCACACCTGTGCATATTTCTAGTGCACACCCAACAACTATGCAATTACATTTGCAAAAAACAAGCATGCACACCTGTGCATATTTCTAGTGCACACACAACAACTACGCAACACTATCAAATAGCACGTGGGTCCCCCACACACTAGAATGGGAAGTGTGTGTGGGACCCGCGTGCTGTGTGAGTGTGTTGCGTAAGATAGATATTGGTTTGAACGGCTCAACTGCGATGGTTCTATAGGAGGATGATAGATATTGGTTTGGCAACTGCGATGGTTCTTTAGAGGACTCAGATACTGACTCCCTCCCTTAAAAGATATAGATCTCATACCGTACCGACTGTACAGCTAGCTACATCCGCCTTCTTTCTCGATGAATTCGATTCTAAGAACTTTTCCCATCGATTCTCAACAATCAGAACTCGGTAGCGTTCCCATCGACCTTACATTGTAATCTTGACCTCATGCTTCTTGAGCTCTAGCATATTGATTGGTTACCTAACTATTCAAATCTTTCAAGCCAATTGCTTTAACTTTCTTTTTTTCCAAGGAAAGAAAAAGAAATTTCAAGATAATAATGAAACAATTTACGGAGGTACAATAAAGATAGGATAACGTAAAACATCAGATAATAGGACACACCTGCACTGTGCTCATCTACTGTTAAGAGTTAGACAAAACCCAATTGTTTTCTTTGCTTTGGTTTTTTTTTTTTTTTTTTGTTCTAAACCACCGGTATCCGGAAGCCCACTGGACCCCGACTAAATCCGGTGCGAGCCGGGTCGGCCCACGAAGGGGTAAAGCTCTCCCAGCGCAAGTTTCCTCCATTCACAAGACTCGAACTCGAGACCTTACTTAAGGGGAACAAGTGTCGAACCACTTGAACCAACCTGCATTGGTTTTGCTTTGGTTTTCATTGTCTAACTAAAATTTTCTATCCTCTCTTCTTCTTTTTTTCACTTCGAATTTCTTTGTGGTCTTGTACTAATTAGCCTAAAAATTAATGCTAAAAAAACGAATGCAGCGTAAATTATAAGTTGTTATATTTCATGGTTGGCGTTAGAGGAGTCGTCGCAAGTCTTTACTTTGATTTTGTGGATAGTTTATATGTGAATTTATGCCCGTGAACATAACAGTTTTAGTATATAAGAAAAAATTTCTACACAATTTTAGTTCCTCTTCTTTTTCGAAGCGTGATGCAAATGAAACTGTGTTGTTTAAAACTAAAGTAACACAAAAAATATAGGAGTATATAAGAAGAGAAGATCACGATTATGCAAATTGTGCAATACATACTTTTAGGATGGCATCGCAAGATCAATAAACTTGCAGTGGTCCAAACATTGGTCCTTTTTTTTTATGTAACTTCCTTTCTTAGTAGGTTGGAGTCCTCCAACGCATATTAATGCATAATTTCTTGGGTTTTTCTAGCTTTAAATTTCATAAACTACTAGTCAAACGGCTTTTTGGGTTTCTGCGATATTTGGTGCCTTTTTTTTTTTTTTTTTTTTTTGTAATCTGTTTCAGTGTAGGCCTTATTGTTTGGAGTCACGGTGGTGACATAGCGTGATCTCTTCGTTGTCGATGGTGGGCTGCGACAGTGGCCTGCGTGATCTTTTATTGATGATGACATTGAGGTTAAGGCCGATAGTTGTTTTGTTTGGTGTGTTTTCGTTTGTTTTGTTTTTGTGTCAATCAATCATTGGTTGATTTCCCTTTTTTCTCTCCTCCGACTTTTAATGTACCCATTGTAAAGTTTCTTACATAAACCTTTTGCCGTTTAAAAAAAAAAACTACTAGTCAAGGGCTATATGGAAGTATACACCAGTTTTTTTTTTTTTTTCTCCCATTCAAATTAGGGGTGAACACCGACCCAGTAGCCCGTCCCTCCCGGTTTTTTTAGAGTTTGGGGAAAATATTTAGGCCCATAAGGTCGGTCTAGATTGAGATTTTAAGCTCGTTTGCCAATTGGGCCCGGTTTGAAAATTTCCTATGAGTCTCGGCCCGGCCTAGCCCGATTTAAATAATATTTTTATTTTAATGCTTAAAGTTTATTTATCTTGATGAATAGGTGCATCTCCTTATCTCCCCTTATTTAGTAAGATCTCATCTCTTATTCAAGAGTACGATCATCTTTATCTGCTCTCTACTATCTCCCCTCCGGAAATGGCTACAATGCACACCCCTTTATTTGGGTGTATCATATGCACCTATTGTATGGTCCACATTGTGTCACCTCATTGGCAATCGTAACATTTTCTAGTGTTTTGTAACTTTTTCAGCAATATGATTCGTAACATTTTCTATGATTCATAACATTTTGGTGTGTTTCGTAACTTCTATAAAAAAAAAATCATAACTTTTTTTTAAAAATTGTAACTTTATAGGGGTGCATATGATACACACCCAAATAAGGGGTGTGTATAGTAGCTTTTTCCCCTCCTCTTTTCTCTATAACTGTTTTTTTACTATTCTTCTTGTTGATCTCCTCAATCTTTTGGTTGGAGGTCCTCCTTGATCGTTAAGGTTGATTAATAAATGGGCTTGTTGGACGGACTTAGAAAATTAAATTTTTAATTGGATCGGGCTTGGACATATTAAATGAAGCCCGATTATTAATAGATCGGGTTTGGAAATGCACAAATCTCGCTATTATCAAGTATAACCCCAACCGTGGTGTTTTTGCACCCCTAATTCAAATGATTAGTACACTACTATCTTTATTGCTCCCAATTATAAACGAAATGGTGGTTGTAGTTGTATCATTTTTCGTCTTCATCGTATCAATTTGATCTTCATTTCTTAAACGCAAAACTAGTACACAAAAATCAGTATTTGAATTATTTCTAACATATTTGTGGAAATATAGATAAGAGTTGGTAGAGTAGATAATGATACCATAGTAGCCAAATCATTAATAACTTCCAAGAAGAGAAATAGAATTTAATTCATAGCAAGAAGGGAATATTAATTCGACACTTACTATTGAATTTCAAAAAGAACAAAAAAAAAAAAAGGTAAAAAAAAGGCAACATTAGAATTGGCAGTAGGTGTAGAAGCACTTGATTACATCCACAAAGCAGTGGTGCTATACATGAAACATATCCGAAAAGATTGTCCAGCCTGCATAACGAAGACTTAAATCTAACGAGTCTTTGTCGGCAAAAATAAAAATAAAAAAAAAAAATCAAACTTTTTGCTGCTAGTTACTAAGCGTCATTGAGTTTTGTTAATTTTACCTTCTTCTTTTTTTCCACGACAAAAATGCTTTTATTAGGTACTCGTTTCGCAGACAGAACAATCTTTTGGGAAAAGCAAGCAGTTGTTATTGAATGTTATTATATAGATACATAGTCCTATACTTCATGCTTTTAGGGAAGAAATCACATTGTTAATGGGAGCAAGTGAAAAGTAGACGGGGATGTTAAGACTTTGAAGGCTCCAGCTCCACTAACAGATTAATGTGGAAACATACTTGGCTTTCAGGTCAAGCCAACATCATTGCAAAGCACATTTTAGCATGTCTTATAGTAAAAGTGTATGTATACAGGCATATGATATCATAGCAATCAAGTTAAATAGTTGTGCAACAATTCAGTGGGGTCCTCCAGATGAATTCCAATTTGTATTCAATAGAATCACACAATAGAACAAGGGATTGTAAAATTAATTGTACCATTAACCACTCCACACATCGCGACATAGAAACATGTCTTCTTCTTTTTCTTTTTTTCTTTTTGTAATTTTTCTTGTACTTGAAAGGTATACCTTTCTTCTTTTCTCTGTTTCCTTGGGCTCTTTCATTAAAATTTGGATTCTTCAATGAAGAAAGAAAAAAATATATATATACGTACACACACACTTAGAACGTGAATCATTCCGGTACAGTAACAAGAATGTGAAAGTACTAATAGGCACATTTCTTTATCCTCGTGAAAAAATTGATCAAGATTTAGCTCAATAGTTGTATAGCACTTCTTTGGAAATTGTGATCAAGGGTTCGACTCCTATGGATGGGGGGTTAGCCCTCGTAGCAACAACATCGTGGGCTCATCTTGGACCTTTGGTGGTAGGCAGACCATGCAATGTCAAAAGCAGACTTCTCCATAAGAGAACATTAGTCAAATAGTGTCATGTGATTATACTTGTTACTGTATCTTATTTCTAACAACAAATAGTTGTTACCATTTGAAATCAAATATCCAAATTATACAATAGTTAGACATAGTAACAAAGGCAGTTGTGTAACGATGATGTCATATGAGGCTCATTTTCCACAGCAATGCTAGGTACCCACAAGGCTGGCTCTGAGTTTTGTGAGACTTAAAGCGAACCTTTTTAAATGGGCCCTCAATCTACTTTGCATAATTAAATATAGTTTGAGAAGTAAAAAAGTTTCATAATCATTTTAGAGCATAGGTTCCCAAAATCGATAACCATTATTCGACGAAGTATTGATTCATGGGCTGTGGGTGGGTTAAGAAGGTTGTGTATGATTTTTTCACTACGAATGAAATAGAAGAGCAGCTGTAACGAGGATAACAATAAAACAAAAGAAGAAGACCAGTAGTCAATAGGGCGAGGATATTCTCGAAAATAAGTAAGTACTCAGTAGGCGACGATCTTTTAACCTTTTTTTTTTTTACCACTTAGGCCCCTTAGTTTTTCATAATAGTAACAAAATAGGGGCCAAATTATATCATGTTTGGGGTCTTTCACTTGGGCCTTATTTTAAATTTGGCCTAAAAATCATTGAACAAATTAACTTTAATTTCTATATAGGCCTAATTACTATGTGGATCTATATAATTGGGGCCCCTCAAAATTAGTCAAAATTTGGGGTTGATTCACTTGAATATTTATCTAAACCATTAATTTCACTTTCGGATAATTTTCAAGGTAAATTTTCGGTACTTAAGCGGTGGCTTTACGAGTTTTAGCTCAAAGCCGGCTCTCATTTCCCGAAAAGGTATCCCGAAATGGGAAAATGCTAACTACTCTAAAAATACCCTTAAAGTAAAATACGTGGTTGAGTCATATAATATTTATCTAAACCATTAATTTCAAAGTATTTAAACTAATATTTCCCATTTTCAATTTTCAAACTTGAAAACTCAACTTTCCGAGTCATAAAATTTTGACACCTGTGCCAAAACTAATCTTCTTTCTAAACTTGAACACATTTAAAATCACATTTTATCCATCCCATTTCTAAAGGCTATAAGTGCTCAGTGTATACTGGTTGGAGAAAATTTTCTTCTTCTTGAATGTAGAGCACCATTGTTTTACAGAGAAAAGTTCAAATGCCAGCATATTCCTTGACCGTAGAGTGAGGAAGAAATGCCAGCATATTCCTTGACCGTAGAGTGAGGAAGAAGCTGTGAACAAATCTCAAATAATGGCTGAGTAATAGATCTCAAGAACTTATGCGCATGGTGTACCACGTTTTTGTTCCTATTTCTTGTACCGGACAATATACATTCCAACATCAACATCATCTATTTTGCAGAAACTCTGATGACATAAATATCAAACTCATACAAATAGCGATAAATGCATACAGATTTCTGGCTTATAAAATGTATGTAGTCGAGAACATTGGACTATAGGAGAGAAACTTCAACTAATACCTTGTAAAATTCAAAAACCTTCCACTAATTCCTTGTAAGATACAACAGTGCTTTCCCATGGTATATATTCGTCTGTCGGAGAAAATCAACTAGTAGCTTTGCCAAAAAGGAAAAACATCTCCAAACTCAATATTGAGGACACAAAAGGTTACGTAGACAACCCAACAGCCAAATATCCTAGATGCTCATGGAATTTTGAACTTATCACGACATTTGAAAAATGTTTTAGACTTGCATCTGAGGCCTTTCATGCTCCAAAAATCCGAATCAAACCCGAGTAAAAAAACATTTTCCTCTGCTTGTCCTCTCCAGTTTGCATACCAACCAAACTCTGGATGGAATTTTAAACTTGATTAACGGCAGAAAAACAGCAGTTATAATAGATCAGTTACTTCAGGAATATGAGGAAGCAGTCGTTTGGGCTTCCTTCTTTTCTCTACCACTACAGCTTGAGTTGTTAGAACCACACTAGCAACAGACACCGCATACTGAAGAGCACACCTTGAAACCCTACAAGAATCAACCACCCCAGCAACAAATAGGTCTTCATATTTGTCTGTCATAGCATTATATCCAATTTCCCAGTCACTAGTCCGAATCTTCTCCACTACTACTGTTCCATCAACTCCCGCATTATTTGCAATCAAATTTGCAGGTGCAAGAAGGGCCTGAAAATTCACGGACAATAAATCGTGTGGGGCAAACACATGCATTCTATAAAAACGTGGCTTCCCCAAAAACTAATACCGAAATCAAAAGATTATCAACAATATCACAACAGAGGCGAAGGATATTTATTTGGCAGAAAATTCAGAACATCAGTTCTCTACCACATAACATGAATGCATCTTTAAACAGAGTCTTCATTTCCAAGCAACTCCATGCACCATGTAAGTTACATTTTGCATGTCAGGTACAAGGGTCAGGTGCAAGTATCTGTCTAAGTATCGGATTCATCTAATTTCCATCTCAATGACGCAAGAACATACCACAGAATTGGTATTTGTTACAGTATTTCTTTTACTTCTACGAGTCTGCGACAGAGTATGTTTAGAACATTTCTTACTTACCCCACCCCCCAATAAAACGTCGGGCATATCATGTATAATATGGCAGTCCTAAGCCTTGATTGTGCTAAATCAAATAACAAAACATACTTGCAAGGTGAATATCCAACTAAACTTGCCACAGACAGGTGTCATAGCCTTTTCCGAGTGTTAAGTGTCCGAGACTCCGAACCCGGTACTTAAGACATATTTCCAAAAGTTCACGTAGTATGATCCAGTAACTATGGGCTTACATTCCTATGCAGAGTTCAGGCAATGCGTGATGGTAATGTACTAATTGCAACCATTCAGTTATGATATATGGTATTTAATACAAAATATAAATATATTAATTTATTAGTCTCTTATAATTCTTAAATAACTATTTGGATTGATGTAGTAAAAAACTCAAGTTATTTTACATTTCCATTTATAATTTTCTCAAATCCTCTTATATAGATAAAAAGATTAGATAAGCACTCGTAGTTGCCAACAGAAAAGAACATAGTTCCAATATCTTTTGCTGCATTGGACCAGAGTAATTTCAGAATAAATTGCATAATGTTGAAACACAAAAGCTACACAATTTCAGTATAATTTTAGGTAGAAATATGCCTCTTAGATCAGCCCACGTCAAGCCAAAATCATGGCTACGTCCCTAGACTAGAGGTTGAACATCAAACATACCCACCAAGTAGTTAGATCAATAACTTGAAAGATGTTTATGTTTCCTTTGATTCATCAACAACAACAATAACAATAACATAACCCATCTAGTCCCCAATTATTTCCTTTGATTCATAGCAATAAAAAACAAAATTGTATTATTAGCCAGCTAGTACCTCTTTCACTTGATCCTACCAACAAGGCAAAGAAACAGGTATCACTATCATTTATCAATACATGTTGCCAAAGTGATGATGCTACAAGTTCAGGGTCCAAAAAAGAAAGATAACCCAATTAGCCAGGGCTCTCATGGAAGACAATTTTGGCTTCTGATGCTAAGAAAATTTGACATAGTACAGGCCCTGGAAAGGAAAAAGAAATCTGCCAATGACAAAATCCAATTAGTCTGTTTTTCATATGTTGAATTATGCAAACTGTGGAAACTTTATATCCAACTCCAAACCAATTGGCAATGAGTGGAGAGGTCCCAACATTATATTAAGTGATCACCCATTCTCAAGCAATGTGGGACTATATTACTCAACATCCCCCTCACGTGCTGCCTCATTTGAAGTCTGTCACATGTAGCCTCTTCTTGGGTCATTGTGGGGTGTGGATTGTGAGTTTTATAAAATGTGGGATCACATGGGCCCCGACTCTGATGCCATGCAGAAACTTTATGTCCAACTCAAAACCAATTGGCAATGAGTGGAGAGGTCCCCACATTATATTAAGTGTTCATGCATTCCATCCCCAAGCAACGTGGGACTATATTACTCGACACAAACATAGTCGACAAAAGATGGACTGTCCAAAGACAAGGATTAAAGAAAAGAGCAGATTGTTCTTTACTCCTTCAATGCTGCATTAAGTGTAGGGTGGGCCAGGGAAAACAAGGAGCGCTATATCTTCATTGTCCCATTCCCACAGCATTATCTGAATGGCGGAGAGGTTTCAAGTTGTGGGGGTTGATTGGAAAACTCCTCCTTGTGAGATGTTCAGCATTGACTTTGGGGGTATCAAGTCCAATGCAAAAGTGTGGAAGCCTTCAAAGAGTAGCGGGTGCAGTTATTTGGCTTGAAAGGAACTCAAAAAAATTTTTACAAAATGTTTAATAATATTGAGAGCATATAAGAAAAAAATTTCTTCCTGACTTCTTGTGAATCGGCATCTACTCCTTTCAAAAGATGCCTTCATTTTTCTTACCTAGTGATTGGAGACCCATTTGAAAAGTTTTATGGCATTTGTACTTTTCGGTTTTTTGGGCAGACTTCTTGTCCGTTCTTATTGTAGTTTGCGATAAATATAGTTACATCAAAGCATGTATATTTATATATATTTTCTGTTCTTTCTCTTTGTGCAAAAGAAAAGAGCAACTAAGAAGCACCATACCGTCCCAACAATGTCAGCACCAATCTTCTCATCCAGATCATCCAAGGACTTCTTTATGATTGGTATTTGTTCTGCGAGGTGTACATAGGTTGCTCCTCCACCAGGTACGATACCTTCTACCATGGCAGCATATGTAGCATTTTTTGCATCCTCAATTCTTAGCTTCCGATCATCAAGTTCCACCTCTGTGTGTGCTCCTACCTAAATCCATGCAAGTTGTTAAGTAGAGATGATTCTATTTCTGGATAACTAGAGTCGATGTACGAGAGAGAGAGAGAGAGAGAGAGAGAGAGAGAGAGAGAGAGAGAGAGAGAGAGAGAGAGAGAGAGAGAGAGAGAGAGAGAGAGAGGTATAGGGGGCGGAAGGAGAAGCCAATTACTAAAAGCTACGAGATTCTCAAACTCCGATATTTTTATTCCCATTCCGCTGGAAACCTATCATTAAGGACAGCTTAAACATTTCGTTTGACAAACATCAAATACGCTGGCATCTCTTACGCCATAAAATTTTACACCAATTCTCACTACTACAGTTCAATTTGATATGCCTTGATTGTCAATTGAGAAACAAGAAAGGATACGCCAACAATTTTGAGGCATTGGATAACAAGTAATAAATATCGACAAAGTTGAAAAACGTAGAGATTTGGGATAACCGTATTGAGTTCAAACTATTAACCACATAGCTATAAAATATACATCTAGAATGCAGAAAATTGGGATAAACGCACTGACTTCAAACTATTGACTACGTCTGTTTTGAACACTTATGTCACAACTAAAAAAAACTTTTCCGTTTCGCCTGTCAATGTAAAATCTCTTATTCCAGCAAAATCTAGAAAAAAAAAAATTGATTTGTTTCTAAAAATTATCATATTCTGAGTCAACAGAAAAGCTAAATCTGGAAAAACAAAGCCATTTTCAATAAGGTTAACTACAACGGGAGAACAGATATCAGTCAAGCAGTGTGGACATTGGCATAGAGCAGAAAAAGATCGATGGGGTCCAATTATAAGGATTGCAGACCTTAATTACAGCCACCCCAGCAGAGAGTTTTGCAATTCTTTCAGAAAGCTGTTTAGCCAAATATTTGCTATCTGTCTTAGCTAGATCTTTCTTTATCTCCAAAACTCTAGCCTGAAGTTCATCTTTGGTAGAAGGGTCACCGAGAATAGTAGTTGATTTCTTAGTTATGGTGACTTTTCGTGCAATACCAAGTTGATCCGAGGTTGCATCTTCAAGGGTCAGGCCCAAATCTTCACAGATAAAATCAGCACCTGATCCAATTCAACTTTGTCAACAAGAATGTGTGAGCAGATAGGAATTTGAAGAGATTATGAGCCTACGTGGCCAATGGAAGACCAGTTCTTCATATCCAGTGGAACTCCTCTACGTATATGATTCTGATAGAAAATGGGTTCTCAGGTGACAATTTGAAATACAGCAGCAGACATTGTGTTCATAACGACTACCATTTGAAATTTTGTACAAACAAGGAAAGTTTGTGCCATGTGGAACAGGGCACATACCACCCAAACCATAAATTTGATCCCAAAAAAATTGAACAAAAAGTTATCTGGTTCAACTTCAAGCATACTTCACAAAGAGTAAGTTCCAGGGTTCCATTTCAAATAGAACTCATATACAATTTTGAGTGACCTTGAAAGTTTATTTATATTCAACTACAACTAGGGGTGTAAATGAGCCAAGTTTCATCCTGCTCAAGCTCAACTCACACTAAAAATGCCCAGCTCAATAGAGCTCGGATCTTTGGGCTCGAGCTTGGCTAGCCAAGACTTGTGGAATCTTGGAGATTAACATCATCAGTGTTGCAGTGGTGGAAGGGTGGTTGAGCTCATAACGAGCTGAGTTACGAGCAGCTCACGAGTGGCTCGGCTTATTTGCAGCTCTAACAACATCGTTCTCTTTAATACTGACCTTCATCAAAACTGCCTGGAATGCTGTTTAATAAAGTGAGCAAGCCAACTATCAAATTGGATGATGTGTTGCACATATCAATTATGCCAAAGCTGATTTTAAATGTGTGGGAAAAAAAAGTCGTATCAACAATATGTCGGGAACCAATGCTTTTACCTACTCTTTCCCTATACCAAGATGAGCTTTCGTAAATGAAAGTGCCACATTACTTGCTTTATATCTTATTTTTAAACTTTTTCTAGTAATTTTTTTACAACACATACAACTGATGTGGTTGCACATATCTATTATGCCAAAGCTGATTTTAAATGTGTGGAATCAACAATATGTCGGGAGCTAATGCTTTTACCTACTCCTTCCCTGTACCGAGATGAGTTTTCATAAATGAAACGTGCCACATTACTTGCTTTATTCTTATTTTTAACTTTTTCTTGTAATTTTTTCCAGCACTTACAACAACTGACACAATAGCTGAACTAAATTTATACCTTCTGCACAACAGCATGTGGCTGAAACATCTTGTTTAGAAGTAGAAAGCAAATAAGCTCACCTGTCATAAGGGCAATATCTTGCAACCGACCTTTCTTTCCTTCTAAGTGTCCTGGACACTGCACAACAGCAACATTAACTATACCCTTCTTTTTGTTCAGAACCAGTGTTTCCATTACTTCATCTGAGATTAAGTCAGCAATTATTAGCAGCGGGACGCTCAGTTGGGTTGTCTTTTCTAGTAACGGCATAATTTCTTCGATACTGCGTATCATTTGATCAGTCACTAAGACTCTGGCATTTTCAAACTCCACTGTCAATCTGTCCGGGTTTGTGATAAAGTGAGGTGACAAATATCCCCTGTCAAACTGCAGGGAAATAATCCCTAAATACAAATTCCAAAAACAAAGAAGGAACATATGATTCCACAGGAAAGGAAATAAAATATAAACTAGGGAAAACGTATACCCCTAAATCTACAATGCATATCACGCCAATTACACATCAATCCAATTTGTGAGAGAGATCTACAATTGGAAGTACTGCAGCCATTCAATTAATAGAGCACATTCCGTCATTAAAAAGAAACGTGGACGAGGAAACAATCCCTTCTATGACTTCAATCCTACAGCCATCCATAAATGCTAAACGCTGAACCAATAAGGAGGATTTCATTTTACTCTTTAAAGAAATAAAAAATAGCTCACATAGTTTCTCAATCTTTAGATTCTCAATTCTTCCAAATCCCAACAACCTGTTAATCTCTGCAGTAATTAATCCAGCATTTTATGCACCAAGATATTGTACCGTGTTTTGATCATAAAGGTACGTCTATGTCAAACTGATATTTGTATGGGTCACAATTACTACCAACTAACTAGTTAACAATACTCAAAAAAAAAAAAAATTAAGGAGCTCCTTAATAACGATCATATGAATTACCTTCATTCCTTCTTCAACAATCACATAGGTATCAGATGATGAGGAAGATTCAATATTGATTACTCCATCAGGGCCAATCTTATCTATGGTTTCAGCAATTAAGTTCCCAATGAAATCATCATTTCCAGAAGATATTGAAGCTATGGCTGCAAAGAAGCAAAAAAAGTTTCAATATCCTCTTACAGAATAATACTATGAAGAAAATACGTATCTAACCTGAAAGTCCAAGTTCTTAGGTGCAGGGGTCCAAAGTTAGACTTGAGTAATAGCCCATTCAATAACCCCCTCAAACACACCCTGATGAGGAATCTCTTTTTGAGTATGTCACGTGTGACCTTTTTCAGGTCTACCAACGTGCAGCCTCTTTACCAGGTCCAGGCATGTCATCGTGGGGTTTGGGCTAATACTTTCTCAGCTAAATGGATGATGGGTCTGCCTCTTATACCATGAACAAATTTGTATGCAACCCAATAGCTTAAGCTATTAGATGGAGAGATCCAGGATAATATTAATTCATAACCTCTTCCACACCTAACTGATGCGGGTTTCTCTACCATAATTATACCCCGGGAAATAGAGAAAAACAACCTCTTATATCATCCCTCCCTTTTACAGGACGGCTTTTCTTCCCTAGAATGTTGACCAGTTCTTTAACAGTCTTGTCCATTCCTTTCTTCAAAGAAACAGGGTTAGCACCAGAAGCAATAGCGAGTAACCCAGATTTAATTATCGCTCGAGCCAGTATGATTGCAGTGGTAGTACCATCACCAGCTGAATCATTTGTCTTAGAAGCAACCTGCGAACAGGCAAGTTAAAAAGACACAAAATAATTACTATTCTGTAAGTTTTAGAGCAGCAAATTCTGTAAAAGAATAAATAAATGAATTGAATAAAGCATATATGACCTCTTTAATTAGCACCACTCCTACATTTTCAATTGTATCTGAGAGGTCTATGGCTTTGGCAATTGTAACGCCATCATTGATAACTCTTAACTTCCCATCCTCCTCAAACACAACATTGCGTCCTGTACAATTTAGCTTGAAACCAGCTAACTCACATGGAATAACTATTATAACATATTTATGAACACCACCACTCCAAGATCAATATGAAAGAATCCTATTTAGTAGCAGGAATCGCTATTAGGCCAATCAATCTTTTCCCTCTTTTGTAAATGAAATACTACGTGCTTTTGCATTAAAGGGTGAAGCCCGTATTATACACATGCCAAAAAATTCGGAACCATGACCGTCTTTAGTGCGAATGCAGAGCCCATAGTAAGAAGAGAAGATGATAATCATTTCATTCTACTTGACTTTTTCATTTTCAACTTTATCTGACAAACAAGTATGGTTAGTTGCAGTGAATACATTGGAAATATAGAATTTACCCAAATCCCGAAAATAGAATATTATTCAGGAATGGAAGGGAAAGAAGGGAAACTTTTTCCATCTTACTAATTCCCAAATGAAGTTTGAGTTTTATAGAATGGTGGAATCACTGCCTGCATGGTCCATCTATGTATAAACACTTCAAAGTGGAGTTCTTAAAAATGGTGGGATCACTTCTTCTTTTCATTTGATTAAGCAGTCCAAGTCCTCGCTTGCCATTACCATACAGGCAAACAAAAGAAGCATTCACATAGAGTTTCTAAAGAAGTTCCCCAAAGGAAAACAAAGACGACCCAGATGCATAAAGATGATATCAGGAAACTAAATCAACTCATCACTGTTAACAGTACATCCAATCCTATTGGGTATTGAAAAAAACCATAAACGTCGAATTCAATACTAATCGGGACAGTGCAGTAAATTAATCACCAAAAGAAAACGAGAGAGAGAGAGAGAGAGAGGGACCCAGATACCTTTAGGACCTAAGGTAACAGAAACAGCATCAGCAAGCTTGTTAATTCCCGCTATTAAGCCCCCTCGACATTCTTTGTCAAAGGATATCCTCTTTCCCCCAGCTCTCACCACCAATTTCTTCACAATCTTTGTGTTTCTCCATGACCCAGAAACCCTTTCACTTCCCCAGTGTTTCTGAAACAAAACATATAGTGAGACACTTGAATACACAACTCGAGAGAGAGAGAGAGAGAGAGAGAGAGAGAGACTTACAGATGAAGAAGCTAATTGAGGGGAGAACAATGGAGAATAGAGAGAAATTGACATCTTCTTGCTAGACTCTTATGCACAAGATTTTGGGACGACGATGGATACGAGAAGAGACGCAAATGGGTTTATGGTGGGTTTAAGCCCTCCAGGGCTATCGAATCGGACGAGTCTGGAATAGAAGACTCACAAATTGGGTTTTTTTCAATGTCTGTGTTTGGGAGTTTTTTTTTTTTTTTTTTTTTTTAGCTGAAAGATAGAATATCCATTCAACCCAACCAAAACAAACCCTAATAATTAAGAAGGAAAAATAATTAAGAAAGAAATTAAAGGGAAAATTAAAGAGAAAATAGGAGGAAAATTAAGTAAGAATTTGAATATTTTCTTTCCTCTTTTGTAGAACCAAACAAAGGAAGGGAATTTTTTTTAATTTTCTCTCTCTTTCTCTTCCTTCCCCTAAGAACCAAATAGAGCTTATACTACTGTCCAATGTTTATAAACATCTGAATTTGAATTAAATAAGTAGTAGTAGTATATTACTCTCTCCGTCCCTTTTTAAGTGATTCCATGCGAGAATACGTATAATTTCAAACCCCTAAAAACATATTTCTCTATTTAACTTTTTAATTTGTTTTATACCAAATTAAAGTGTTCATTGAGTACTTTAATTTGGTGCAAAAAAATTAAAAAACGATATGTGAAAGTACATTTTTAAATATCTACAAAAATACATATTTCTCAAATGAATCACTTAAAAATGGAGAGGGAGTAAGCAGTGTTTAATATTTCAGCCTAAGTCCAATATCCTTCGATAGAAATTTCCTTGGTCTAGTGTATGCTGTAAATTTTACTCCTCTGTTCATTTTAATTGTTATTCTTTTTTCTTAGATGTCCTAAAATAAATGTCTCATTTCTAAAAACAACTATAAAAAAACGTGTCAAACTTTCAATTTTACATTTAAAAGTACTCTTTTTATCCTAATTAGTTTTGTCCGATGTAGATACTCATGTCATTTTTAAATTGTCTATATGATACTTTTATTATCAACCCGCTAACAATAAGATAAGAAGAAGACAAAAAAAAAACACACTTCAGTGTACTTTTCACTTTTCTATCCACTTTTTTTCTATACACTTTTCACAAATTTCAATAGACTTTTTAAACCTTAAAGCAGTAAAAGTGGACTGATTTTAGAACTTTCCTTTTAAATAAATAAATAATCAAGAGCAATAATTTTGCTTAAAAATGTAAGAAACCCTGCAGGGAGTAAAATGAAAAGAAGGGACTTAACAATATGGAATGTTTTCATCCCTTGGTCACAATGTAACTTTTAACAGTGGAATATTTTCCTGAGATGCTTTCACCTTCGTTCTCTCGCACTCGGATTCACATCATATAATAAGCCATCAAACTCGAATTTGACCAACTTTTCATCCTTCCATACTTTATGTTTTTTATGTTTCCATGGTTCAATTTTTCTGCAGTGGCCTTAGAATCAATAGTTAACCTTTGAATAATCGACCAAACTCCCAGTTTAGTATATTTTGCTCAGGTCGGAATTTGTATCAACTTGAGAAAAAAGTAAGAGTTAGTTCATTTGTTTGCGCCGGTTTGTTCCTTTGTCTGTGCCGG
Organism: Vaccinium myrtillus; assembly: GCA_016920895.1. Taxonomy (NCBI): domain Eukaryota; kingdom Viridiplantae; phylum Streptophyta; class Magnoliopsida; order Ericales; family Ericaceae; genus Vaccinium; species Vaccinium myrtillus. Next base: position 15,485,721 of record CM029275.1, on the reverse strand, counting down.
CTTGTTCGAGGTAACTTTCTTAGTTAAAGTTTCAGGACAAAATAAATTAAAAAGACCAAGTTACCAATTTGAATACTAGTAATCATAATTCGGAACGGTAACGCAAATTTTGGACGACAATGACAAAATGTGAATGTGATTCGGGCGGGCGGGCAGGGTCTCCATAGGATTCAACCATTTGAAGAAATGGGTAAGTGATGCATAAAGCTGCAGCTAGTAAAAACAGAATTGAGCTTTCACTTCAGAATGGGTAATCCAAGTTGTAAAACTGATAGCAATATTCTTAAACTAGATTTACTTCGAAAAACAAAACACCGAAAAGGAGTGCAGAGACGACGTGGTCGAATAAAGATAGTACCAGAAAACACAAATGCTTTCTTTCCTACTCTTGTTTCCTTCAGAATGGCGCCTAATGAGCGAAACAAACCCTGGATTATTGCGGAAAATCCACTCAATGCTGCGCATCTTCCTCTTCGCAGAATTTCGAGTACTGTTCAGAATCCATTAAGGATTTCAATTCCTCCGCGTTGCTTATCTCCACCTTTATAATCCAGCCGGTTTCGAATGGACTTGCATTAACCTGAATCAAGGAAGTAGATATTATGACTGGATAGAAATGAGAAGAAATGCACAATGAGAATGAAACAGTAACAAGACTTACCTTGGTGGTGTCTAATATCTATAGCATGAGTGAAGCCACCCCAACCAACAAACACAAATAGGAATTGTGTAGAAAATGTTAAAGCATTCAACTCAAAACTAATTGACAATAAGTGGAAAGGCCGCCCAGGCTCATATACTAGCTTTGGAGGTTATAATTAACCAATGTGGGGCAAACACTACACTCCCCAGCACGTGCAACCCTGACCCACACATGGAGAGGTAAACAACAGATCCACAATATTGGGATCATAAAAAAATGGAGCACTTATGGCACAAACAAAGGGGTAATAACCAAGAGATTCTTGTCCAAAATCCTCCGAAAGCCTAGCTCTGATACCATGTTAAAGCATCCGACTCAAAACCAATTGGCAATGAGTGAAGAGGCCGCCCAGGCTCATACACTAGCTTTGGATGTTATAACTAACCAATGTGGGACAAACTCTAACAGAAAACACGTTAAAAACTACTTGAACCAGCATGCATACCATCAAAGGCATTGGTGTTAACATAGTACTATGCTCAACTTTCGAAACACCTTTGCACATGTGTCAACCAGTTTCTATTATTTATGACAAAGTCCTAAATTTTCTGAAGTCAGAGAATTGTTTGTGCCATCACGGTCACGTCTGTATTGACTGCTAAATAAAGTAATTATAAGCACCCAAAATTCCTGATTATGATACAAAGAAAATAGTCTTAAGATCCTTTTATACAAATATTTCTTATCAGGAAAGATGGCTTGTCCACAAAACAATGGGAACAAAGTCTTAGGCCCCTTTTGTTTCTGTTTTTTTCTTGTGTGGAATGCGTGTACTGCTCTTACCCCTTTTCTTTCCAGTTGGGGTGGACAAGGGCGAGTTGCGGTGGCGATAGGGAATGCCAATGCCAGTTCAGAGTAACAGTAAAGCCATTCATTAAATTCAATGGCAGTAGCACTACAACACGCATGCTTCCCTTTTCTGTTCCAAACAAACCATAGACAAAACCACATCTAATTTGAAACAAAAAATAGTAGCTATAAAAACACAAAGAACCACCACAAGTGTCGTTTCTTATTATTCTTCCTTCTTTCTTTCAAACAAAACTTTACTTTTACTTGAATAATTTAATAATTACAATGAAAACTATGGATTATAAATTTGAAAATAGTAAGAAAAAAAAACTAAAACCCTACTCGAATACTAGATAGGCATTTCAACAGTCCAGCCCCATCACACAAGGCCCACCAAATACCAGAGTATCTACTGAATAGCCTATTAGATTCCAATTAATGTAGCATGCGTCCTAGTGTTGTATGTATACTCTAAGGGTTTCAATTCAAATCCTATCCAAGAAGGTTTTCAAGTGCACAACTTGTGGGTCAAATGGTGAAAGCATGTAATATAACCTATTTCTACCGAAACAATATCAAATAAGTATTTGTACCAAATTAAACCAAACTCAAGTCATCTGAGTTAACAAGAACCTACACAGGCCCAAAAACCACAATTTCTTATCAAAAGCAGCAATGCACCTAGATGACTCACCAAACCAGGGGAGTTACTTAGCTCCTCATTGACTTCAACCACTGTCCCTGAAACAGGAGAGTTAATATCACTAGTGGCCTTCACACTTTCAACAGCACCAAAGCTGCCGCCCTGTGTTACAGGAGCCCCAACTTCTGGTAATTCAACATAGACAACATCGCCCAAGTGATCCTGAGCATGGTCTGTTATGCCTACAACTGCAGAGTTACCCTCAACTTTCACCCATTCATGAGAGTCAGCATATTTAAACTCCTTCACAACTGAAAACAATTCAAAATAGTGCTGTGAGACAAATATGTTCAAAAATCAGACTATCATAATCATAAAAATCTGTAACTACAATTACCGAATGCTAGACGTAACTGGAAATTCGTACAAAAAACAAAAAATAAAAAAGAAGACACAAAACATTAACTCTGTGAAGTCCCTCAACATATAAAACCACTTAGTTATAGTTCCAGATAAATCACATTTGCAGATAATGAATTTGAAGAAGACAGTAATCAATGAAGCAGGTAACAGAATGTACAGGACACGCGCAGTTTCATCCAAATGGACTCTAAAACTTTGAAACTTATTGATTTATAAGAAAATTGTGTCGTATATATTTCACTTCCACATTCTCAGCATATTTTTCATTCCGAGATATAAAAAAAGTAAAAATAAAAACCTTTTAGGTAGTAGGAATAGAACTCAATGTTTGCCATGGATACCACTTACACCGAATATCTACTAAATGAGGAATTGCAGGTTTGAGCCCCCACATTGGGTGAATACCAACTACTTAGTATGTAAAAGGGCTATTTTACAACATCTTAGGAGGAATTCCTACCAAGTTACCTTAGTATCACCTACCATACAAGATGCTGCATGGGCAAAAGCCCCCTTGCTGATGAAACAAGGGAGAACCCAAAGGAAATTATATAATGTTTAAACAATATAAAGAAAAGTGTAAGTAATTAATATCCAACCATGTTGAATATCCAACTTAAACATCATTTGGATCCTGTGAATTACTCAAATCAACTTCTGAAAGCCTTGCTCATCACCCGACTTGTTGCAATTGGCTTCAACAGTCCTTTCTCGTCATTATGCACTAATGAATGTTGTGGACATAAACTCGTTATTAGTCGTAGTTTTAGACACAGGAATGAGGGAGTCCCGATTCAGACCGCATAATAAAATTGAAGAAAAGTGTTTGGAACTACCCGTATTTCTGTGCGCAGGGCGTGCATTGAGAAACAGACACTGCGTAAAATGAACTTCACTTCGGGAACGTCAGTGCCGTGCACTGCGAGCCAAATGAGTCTACCAGTCCAGTTCCATTTCTTTTTTTCCCTTTTTTCCCGATCCTCTGTAAAGAATTTTTCAGATCTCATGTTTCTTAATTTGTAGATTAAATGAAGTCATTGTCTTTCCGATAACTATTTGCTGATAAAATCAACAACATTCATATCATTTCTTACTTTTTACACCACTTCAAACCAAAAATCACTTGACATTCTATCCACTTTTTTTATGGCAAGCGTTGTGCCGTTGTCCTGTTCTTCCAAACTTTCTTAGGGCAGCGAGAAACACTATGATAAACCAGTCAGTGACGCAGTTGTGATAAGTTTACTATAGCTAATTTTAGAAGAGTGCAATCATCAATTTTTTCCATTGAATCCATTCATCAATAAATAAGTTTAGCAGTTATAAATCCAAACGAGAAACCAGATTCTTACGATACTAGTATATATTCAATCAATCATCAACCGAATCCGATTTACGAGTATGTTCATCCCTAAATGATTACCCTATAAACCCACATTAAAATACCAATTAACTGCAAAAAGAGAGATGAAATACTCAAAAGTGGAATCCATTAGTTACTTCGTTGATCAAATCCAAATCTTGAATCGTACCAAACCAACAAACCGTATGGACACAACCCACTTCGAAAAAACAGATCTTTGATCGAACAGAACTCGGATCAAGCATTATAACGAACACATAAAGGAGATTTAATAATGAAAGGAAAATGGGAGGGAAGGTTATACCAGAAGCAAATCCTCTGTTGAAGGTTGAGATCCTGAGGTACGAAGCAGCCCTCGAAGCCCACAGTCTGGAGGCCATGTCAACAACCGCCACCGAATACTGTCACCCAGAAACCTCCTCCTCTCTCTCTCTCTCTCTCTCTCTCTCTCTCTCTCTCTACCTGTAGTCCTATAGTAGTGCGATGGTTGGTGATTCTATATGGGAGTAATTAGAAATGTTGGGAAAAATATAAGGAAAATGGTGGGGGGCCCAGGGGGGTCAATGTGTCAATTTGGCAGGAGCTGGTGAGTGCACAGTCAGCAGAAAGTTGGTGTTGGTGAGTGGAAAAATTATTCCATGTTCTTAGGAGCACAGTTACGTGTGTTCCAATGTCTTTGTTCACCGTGTATTTTTTGTGGGACTACGTATTAATGTGTGCGGATCTTTCGGGAATATAATGAAAATTGAACCATTGATTTCTCAAATTAGCAATAAATGACATGTTGAAGTGGATCCTTATTCACCGTGCTATTTTTGTGGGATTAAATACAATGTATATGAATCTTATGAAAATGTTATGAAAATGATGTTGGCACATGCCCCAAGATCATAACTTGGTTGAATGTTTGGGGTAGTAGGACCTCTCGATTTGCCTTACATCAAAAGATTTGTCTAGTTGACGAAGAATTATATGAAAACAATAAAACACTAAAAATGTGATGGGATTGACAAACAATTTAAAAACAAAACAATTTGAAATAGTACATCCAAAGGAAGGGACCAAGAATTTTTCAAAAAAAAAAAAAAAGAATGGAGGAGAGATCTTGTAGTGTTCTTGGTACTCATAATCTTTTCCATTTTAAAAAAAAAATAGAAGACTGTTCGAATATCAAGAACGGACAACATGGAATTTTTAAAAATAGATGATTAGCATAATAAAAAATTACTGTAAAGTAAGACAAATCTATCCAGTGCATATACTTTCAAATTTGATTAACCTAAATTTTCTTTAAAACAAAGTATTTTGGGATATTTACAAAATGAATGAATCGGATCATGGTAATGAGGTTTCAGAGAGTCTCACCGAGGTGCATTACGATCCTATAATGCGTTTGGTGCACTACGAGGATTCCAGGGTGAAATTTTCAATTTGTTTATCTTAGATGACAAATTTTCTTGGAAGGTTCAAATTTTTAACCACTGTAAGTCTGTAACACTGATAAAGAAAGCATACCATGACAAGAAGAAACCCTTCAAACATGCTCTCATTTCAAGTAAAGAGTAGGGCTCAAGTTTTAAAAAGGAAAAAAGAAGAAGAAAAACAACACCCTTACTGAGTTCTACAGAGAGTTTTTGAACTCTATGCATTATTGTATTGTCTCAAACATGCATGAGAAATTAGTAAACCATTTTTCAAGATACCACTTGTAGCACTATAATCCACAAAACCACTGCAGTGGGGTTAAATTTGTCATTTGAGACGTTGGCCAAGGTCCCACACTTGTCTTTTACTTGGCTTTGAAGGTTACTGGGAAGAGTAATTCTCACACAAGCTCTGTTTTAAGCACAGTAATCTTTTTAACCAATTAAGGTCTGCTACTCTGCTCAGTCGGCCAAGACTTCTATATCTCACTAGGAGGTCAAAAGTTCGAATTTACTCCACCCGCATGTGGGTGTTATTCCCCTTATATTAGTTGGGATTATATCTCTCCATACCTTAAAAGGCACTCAAACTTTCTGCATTTGTAATTTTCATCACAGATTTCTTTTTGTTCCTAGAGTTTGTTTTCTGCAGAAACAAACTTCCAGATTCTTGGCAGTCTAGAAACTCAAAGGGTAATTCGGGTTTGGTTTCGTGTGTGCAAACGCAATCAAGCATCAGATTAAATTATGGGTGGTATCCTGAAAGCTATTCGCTGTGAACTCGGTGCACGCCAGTTTTACAAGGAACGCGCCTTTGAAGCATACTGTTATCTACCTTTTTCCTGTTGCAGATTTCGAATTTGAACTAACAATACGTTTATTTTTCGAATCCAAACCAAGAGAGAAACATTTTAGCTTGTTCAAGGTAGTAACATTGTTTTACCTGGGTCATAACAGAATTTCCAACTGAAGGGGTGACAATGCGCAATAGGTAACATTGCAAAATCTCCGGGGCGACACCACAAACAAAGTTCAAAACGTTCAAGAAGCAAATTTTAGAATTTTTTTTATTCACTGGATAAAAATAATCTTATTACCTATAGTTCCAACAACTAAAAAACTACAATTTGTGAAAAAATTCAAAAAGGTAAAAGGGGTGGACCCCATTCTTCTTATGGGAACAACAAATTTTTACCCACAAGGTCTCATTTGAGAGTTCGTCCCTTGCCAGTCATCAAGCTGGCAATGTAGTCTTCATTTCCTTATGCATTGTTCTGATGACAGCAGTGACTTGTTCAATCTGATCTTTACTAGAACAAGCGTTGAGAAGTACTTTGGCAGTCCCTCCATCCGGGTAACAACCATCGTCGATCATTTCTTCAAATATTTCCAAACATCTTTTGTACTGTTTCTTCCTTGAATAAGCTCCAAGCCTAGAAGTCCAAGTCACCACATCTGGCTTCAAGTTCTTCACAGGGAGTAACTGAAACAACTCTTCCATTTTTTCGAAAAAACCTGCCCTTCCATAGGCATTGATCAAGATGTTGTATGTGCTGATGTCAGCGGATAAAGGTTCATTTTCCATGGCTTTGAACACTTCTTCCATTTTTCCTAACTGTCCTATTCGGCCATAGAGGTTCATCATGCTGTTGAAAACAAAAGTGTCTGGTTGGAGACCGGATTTCTGCATCTGGCTCACGATTTCTTCGCATTTTGCTACGTTGCCAATTTTTGAGTAGGCGGATAGAAGAAGCATGTGGGATTTCATGGTTGGGATTATTCCTAGCTGCTTCATCTCTTCAAACACAGCTTGTGCATCTAACCACAAACAATAGGAGTGAAGCCATAAGAGGTGGATCGATTTAAAGAAAGTAAGTAAATTTAAGAATCATATATGTGCTATTTGAAACATTCTCCCATAATCTGTCAAGCATTGTGTCAATGACTCGAATGCAGTTATCGCTTGTTCTATATTCGTCTCAATTGTGAGATACATATTACGTAGCAATATCATTGAATTCAATCCCAAGCTTTTTGATCTGTTAACAAGTCATATCCCCCAAATATATTTAGTTTGTTAATGTTTGGATAGAAAAATGCTACTACTCTCCCAGAAGACTAATAGTTGGATTTGTCAGGGACTAGCGAAGCCTCTAATCCCATCACTTCATTCTATTTGCTGTTGCATTCCATATCTCCCTAGCCAAAAGTTGAACTCTTCATAGCCATCAGTTGGAGTAGTGTCTTAAGTACGCTTTTTGCATATGGCTTTCACATATTCGTGAAAGCCCCAAAAGGAAAATTCGGCTTTTGGGGTTTCCGTTAGATGATTCCTAAGAGCAGATTCAGCCTTTTAACTATTTGTATTTGGTCCTCTCATTGGATTCAGTAATGGTACTAACGAAAACAGCAAATCTAAAAATGGGCAAAATAATATGTCATCTTTCATTTTTTCAAGTTTGAATAAAATTTACAGAGAAAGAAAATACAAAATCAGGCAACGAATCCTCAGACGCATTATTGACAGACATGGATACACAGTATAGCAACTAGCAAGATTACTTTAGTGTAAGCTTTTACCTTCATGAAGACCAGCTCTCCCATATGCATCTACCATAATATTGTATGAAGCTCTATCTGGTTCACAACCCATGTGCTGCATGAGTGAAAATATTTCTGCAGCCCCATAAGGAAAACCTGCACGACTATCAGCAGATGAAAGTCAGAGAAAGAAAAAAGATCCAAATATTAGTGCATTTACACTTATTTTCAAGGAACGTCTCTGTTCATGGATGGCCAGAAATACATAAGAATAGCAACAATTAAATTATTCTCACTTACCGAAAGGACTTCACTGCTCAGTCCCTACACACTCCAGAAACATGCCATGGAAATTTTTTTAAAGTAAAGTTCATTCTATGATACTATTACTATCAAAATAAAAAAACTCGGACCTATGTGGTTCGGATAGTCGATGTAAACTCATGTACTTGGTTAAAACGACATTGTTGTTTGCAGCCTCAACACACCATCTTTTTGGCATACCTCTTTCCTCCTTGGTACCTAGGGGGTTATAACTCAATCCCTTAAAGAAATGCATAAATTGATCTATTTTGTATTTTCAAATTCCCAAAGAAAATTTCTTCACCATAACATCTGTCAGTATGTCAATTCCAAACAAAACAAGACAATTCCAAACAAAACAAGACCCTCATTGATCTCAACATGATCATTTCATCCGCAATCATTCCAACATGTTTGATCTTAACTACTACATGCTGTAAAAATTCCTATTGCTTTCGATTTGTCTTGTCAACACTTCATACACTGTTTACATTTGATTTTCCTCATCTTCCACTTTCTTTTACATTATTATTTCTCAGGTCTAGAAAACCACAATAAAATAGTTTTGAGTTCTTGAACGAAGGGCACATCAGGAGAAACTGATTTGAGAAATCACCTGTATGCTTCCATGAGGGCATTATAAGCATATACATCAGGCTCATGCCCAGCTTTCTGTAACTGTTCAAATATTTCTTCTGCTTTTTCACAAAGTCCATCTCTAGCAAATGCATTTACCAAAGCAGTGTATGTGCAAATATTTGGTTTACATTTCTGACTCCTCATTTCATGAAACAATTTCAAGGCCATGTAGGACTGATTCGCCTGCAGTAATGAGGAATACTAGAATTTTCCAATCATAGGAAGAAACAAACTACTAAAAACAGTGTCAGGGGCAACATCAAAAGAGAAAATCTTAACATTGGAAAGTTCAATACATTGGCAATGGTATAATACGTATCTAAGTCACATAAAGTATGTGCGGGTGCGAGAGCGCAAGCGCGAAAGCATCGATATTTAGAAGAACTATAGTTCAGAGCGTCTTGAAACCATTTAACTATGTACTTAAATTTCAAACTTTACTAAATTTCTAAAGGTTCATAACTTTCCAAGAAATCACAGTTATCGCGCTTCACTTTGCCATTTGTACTGCATTTCTGAGAGAACATCATTTCACTTTCCCTCATTACTGCTTGTTTTTTTTATTTGGGTAAATCAGCTTGAAATAAAAAAGGGGCTAATCGAATATACAGTCTACAAGGGGCATACCCCAGGGAGGAAAGAAAAGAGAGAATAAATGGAAACAAAAGGATGGCCAAATTGGCTACATTGGGGAAGTTAGGTAATGTTTTAGCTCCATCTAAGAGAGGGAGGGAAAACACTTAACACTGGGATTTAACTATGACAGTACTAACATGAACAAAAAATTATGACCAACATTAGAATACAATTGGGAACAAACCAAGCTGGATTATGGCTTGCCGAATACGGGCATGCCATTCAGCTGAGTGGGCTGGCCCCACTCTAAGGGAAATGGGCCATATAAATTGTCGATCCAGGAGCAAAATGCATCCCTGAAATGAAGATACTGGACACCAACAAAATGAAGACATCATGTGGTAGGACTTCCTTGAACCTTGAAACACATGGAACCTTGAAATCAGCCTTTGAATGCCACCAGATTAGATTTTGGACAGAATGGAAATTCCGGCAAGCGACTTTGAGCAAGAGCACCAGTTGGGCTAAAGTAAATGTAGTCCATTTAGAGGACAACGCCCCTCTAATAGGCAACTTCCAACGCATTGGAGTAATGTAAATGGCTCAAACCAAAGGTACAGCATGTTAACCACTAAATTTGAACACAGTCCAATTACTGCTTGTTGGGTTTGAAGAAAGTACAACAATTCTACTTATTGGACTTCAGAACTTCCACTATGGATTTCAAGATTTGCACAATTCTGCTCGAGTCGAACGCAAGAACTTCATATATTGTCATTTGTGGCGGTTCAGAAGTATGATTTGGTGGCGGATGTTTTATTCTGTTCTTTTGAACATGGATTCAGGCTTCATGTTTTGTCCTCCAAATTTGGCTTCAATGAAATTCAAGACTAATGAATGGTGATTAGATTCATTACTAAGAATGAGACCATCTAAAGTATGGTTCTGGTCAACCGGGCATTGTTCGGGTCTAATGTTTTGTTAGGCGCTAAGGATCTAAAAGACTAATAAATCTCAGTATTGTTTAACATAATCAAAATTAGCTTAAATGTAATTCTGTGTTTTGTCTCATCCTATCTTTCAGTCAAAAAATCAGAATTGAATCAACCTTGCTGATAGTAAGTGATAGTAGTAATTATGACTGTTATTGTTTTTATTTCTATTATTATTATCTTACTTGTCTATTGGCAGTAATGATAAGAGGAATTTGAGTACGATAAAAAGCCAAGAGGTGTTCATGGGCAAAAAGATGTAAATCAAATCAAGTATAAACGAGAGATCACCTTTCCGTAGAGGTTAATCATCATTGTATAAGTTTCAGTAGATGGTTTACAGTGATCTCTCTTCATCCTTTCAAACATATCTACAACTTTTCGTGAGTTTTTTCCCTTCAGTAACCCATTGATGTAAGCATTATATACAACTGTACCTGCATACAAATAAGCATTGAAAAAAAAAGCACGTCAGAGAAAAAAACATCGTCAAATGCTGATTGCGAATGTGCAGTACCTCTAATTTGGCCCAAGGATGGACGACATAAAATGTACAGGAAATTCTAACATTCCACTTATAGTAGCAATTTGGAGTAATAGGAACGCCTAACAAAAATAGTAAACTGAAAATCTACATGATTACAAATGTTTAGTGAGAAGTATTTCAGAACCAAATGCATCCAGATACATATAACCAATAAAACAATATAAACCAAGTAATACTGGCATGTTACTGGATTCTGGATTTTGACATCTTGAAAGCTATGCTAGTGCATTTGGCAATGGTTTTGCTTTTGGTTTTAGACTAGAAAATATCATCTAACGCGGCTTAAAAGCTGATTCTGAAAAGCTTCAATTTTGATGCTTCTCGATAATGAACAAGTAGGATATAGCTGAGGAAGACTTCAACAACTAAAATAAAATAGCCTTCCAAGAAAATTTTCTTGTTATAATTTTTTGCCATAATAGTTGGTTTAAATGTGAGGGCATAAAAGATGAGAATATACTTGGGGGGTGGCCATTTTTTCTCATCTCATCAAAAACCGCCTCAGCTTTAGCTAGCAGGCCAGATATGCAGTAGGCCTTTACAAGAAGAGCATAAGTATCTTCAGTGGGAATACATCGACCTTGGAGAAGGTTCAAATAAGTGGATTCTGCCATCTGATATAGTGACTTCTGTCCGTAAGCATCAATAAGCAAATTGTAGCAGATAACATCGGGATGGAAGGAACTCCTATGCAAAATCCACTCAGAGACCTGTACAGAAGTCATAAGTCCTAACTATCCTCTGGCAAAAATAAATTTTAGAAAAAGAAGAACACAAAGTTGAAAAGAAAAGATGACAAAAAATACTCCTATTAGAATGGCTACGAACAGAAACCAGCATACAATTCTGTAGTCTTTGTATTTCGCAACTCAGATTAAGCTCGAATCGCAGAATAGCCAAACTGCCATCGTCACCTTCCCGAACAAGATAATACGAAGACGTCAAATACTTTAGGCTTCGTTTTCTGATTTATCTATCTAATGTGCATTTGTTTGGATTTGACTGTTCAATGCCTCGAGCTTTGGACTTAAGCGAGGTGTTAGAGTGGATGCATTTGAAATTATGTGATTTTTGGATTTTATATAAAGAGATAAATGCTAATGACAGCCCAATAGCCCATTGCAAGGCAGTCAAGGTGCAAAAAATATATTGACATATGCAAAAGGTGAGTAGAAGTACGTACACTGCATTAAAATGTGTGAAATGTGTGTTGAAGTTCTAATTTTTTTGGCCTTGCGTATATTTTGATATCTTCCAAATGGACAGTTGTGGCCCTAACCCTTAGACATATAATATACAGGAGCAGTGGAGGTTATAAGGACGTGCCTAAGCCCCAAAGTAAGAATATATTTGGCTTCAGCACCACAAAAGGCAAGAATATATTTGGTCTAGACTGAACAAGTCAAGTGCTTTCTTCAGAATTAACCAATAAGTTCGTTGAAGAATTTCAAACACATTTTGGATAATTACATCCAAGAGGAGTCCAAAGATTAATATATCTCAGTACTACAGAATCTTTTAGTGTTTATGCCACTGTGTATCAATCCAAGCCACAAAATGAAAGAAAGGAACAAGAATTTCAAGAGTGGAAGGTTCTGACCACTATGATTGGATCCCATTCTTTATTTAAACGAAGCTGGACTAGAACTGTAATGATATCATCCCAAGTGGTGTTAGTGGGAGGAAGAGTATCAAGAGAACTCTGTATCCTATTTACATCCTCTTCCTTCTGTACAAACTTCAAAATCTGCTGAGCCATTGGGCTCAGCACTGGGAAAATTCCATCAACAAATCCAGATCCATATTTCCACCCTTGTCCCCTTAAAGAGCCACCTACAACACACATATGAAAAACTTAAGCATTGTGATTATTATTGCTTGGGTATAAGTATGAAAATCACATGACAATAAACATCACCTTACCTTTCTTTCTGGAAACTTTCTTGTGATTGAAGTGTCTAAATTTGCCACGTTTGTCGATGAAAAGACTGTCGCGTTTGAACTTCTGAATAGGTTCATCGGTTGATTTGTTTGCTCGACATATGAAATCACACTTACAACTTCTTGGTCTCACAAGAACATAATTTAATGCACATTCAGCAATCAACCTAGAATTCCAGAGAAAATTATGTCATTGGTCACTGCTCCATAGTCCATACTACAATCCAAACTTTTTCTCTTTTTAAGTTCATTTTCCATTTGAGGCATCTGGTGTAAAGCAAGCAATAACAAGAATTGTCAAACAATGTTACAATGTTATAAGTAAAAGAGATGCAATATCCTCATAAATACAGAAGGCAAATACGATGATACGATATGTTGCATCTATTACACCATTGGACTCTTTTTGCTGTATCTTGAACTACACTTACACCTTCTTCCTTCTGTGAAGATATTTTCAACATTAATCAGCCTACAAAAGGAAATTTAGTCTGCGACTCTACGTTGATATTCTCTCAGACATGTTACTAGTTCACCATACTTTGAGACAGTCACGGAACAGGTGTTTTTGGGGGGTATCTAATGCAAGGAGACTCAATCTTACGCAAATTTATTGCAAAATAAGGCTATGACGTTGGGCTCTCAAAACTTTTTTTTGGTCACTTTGGGTCTTATAAGCAAACACATGGTGGGATTGAGAAAAGAAAGGGCGTATGAACATAATACAAGACGTACACCCAGAAATATCACCGAAAGACAAGGAAAAATATTTTGGCAACCATTCTTGGCCCAGAACCAGAAGAAAAAAAAAACTTCGGCGTCGCGGATGTGAAGAGGATGGAATAATAATTCATCCACTTCTAGAGTTATCTAATTGGGTGGTGTGTGAAGACTTGGACTCAATATCAAAGTCATACCAAAATGCTTAAATCAGCAGAACAATGACCAAATAAGGGATTGCAAATGACCGTGATAAATGAAAGTAAGTTGCAAGGGGATTGTTAACCCAGTGGTAGGCACCATGTACTCATGCATTTGACTGAGTTCAAATCACTAACTTTTGCCGAGGAAAAACAAAAGATAGTAAAAGTTAATATGCTGTGTGTTTCCTAAACCCATATCAGACGCACAAATTCCAGCGCAACAGAAAGCAATTAAACCGTGCTAACTGCTAAGAGATATCAAACTAAGAATGCCATCAGCAAGCATCAGCATACAGAGACAAATAGAATAAACAGAGATGAGAGAGAGAGAGAGAGAGAGAGAGAGAGAGAGAGAGTTACATGAGTGCATAGTAGTAGGGAGAAGGGAAGTCAGCCTTCAGTATAGTGTCTGTGTGTATCAGTGGTGAAGAAGAAGATATAGTATTATCATGCACCAGAGGAGGAGAAATATCTTAACTAGGGGCCTGTTTGGAGGGGTCACAGGATGTGGCCGGATATAGAAATCCGGGTGGTGCTATATCCTGTCTTCTAGCTCAGAAATTATCTTCACCACTCTTTTTCTTTCTTTGGTTCTTAAACCGTGTGGCGGGAGAAATTCTTGAGTGCTGAGCACTATTCCACGTGGTGTCCGAGCACACACCTCCGCCGTCCAAAAAGCGAGATTTTGAAAAGAAAAAGAGGGGAGAGATATCTGAAACAGTCTAAAATACTTTTGGACGGCCGAGATTGCGCTCAGCACCACATAGCCATACCCACCCGGTACTGACATTTTTTTTGTGTGGCGGACATATATGAAACATATCTATGATACATCTACCGTTGTCACATGTATGTGGGTCCCATATATTCCACGCGGGTTTTGCATACATCGAGCTGCTTCCGACACGGCAAATCTGTGTCCAGAGTATTTCCTTCAAAGTAAATGAGGTATATCTCGCTTACATTGTTGTTTCAACGGTAAAAAATGTCATTATTCTGCTCGATAATCTCTTGAGTGAAGAGACCGGACCACTTCGATACTGTGGTTCTTCATTCCTTTTAATATCTCAAATTTATTTTTCATTTTATGTAGGCAACTCTAGTTTTGGTTCAAGACTAATCGAAATTATGGTTACTTTCGTTTGATCTAGATAAGAAGAATAGGACAGAACCAAGTACGGACACGAGGGCGGGTTAGCCTAGGCGACCGCTCTATCTATTTTTCAAATTTTTCTTATAAATATATTAACAATTTTAAAAAAAATTTACAACTACGTAGGTTCGTCCGCCCAACTAAATGTTGTTGTAGTGTTTGCTCAACCCACACTCAAATTCTACATCCGTCTCTGGACGAAACAACTTTTTTTGAAAGCAAGTACGGAACTTCTTCAGAAATCAATGCTGATAATGCTAAAATTTCAGATTACTGAGAAAAACACATTGATTTCCCCCTCTTTAAAAATCCCCATTTAAAGCCTCCAAAAATTAGAACCAGCAAAATTGTTGTTGGTTGGATTTGGACGAGCAATTTGGCTTTTACTTTTTAGACAGCCGAAAATCTATCTGCAAAGTGGCAAGTTCGAACGTAGTAATTCTTCATGAACCATATCACGGGTGTGAGACACGCTTTCCTCACACGTTTTTCAATTCACGTCGTGACAGTGACGTGCGGTCTCTGCCGAGCACTGGTGAACTAAAAATTCCAAATGGTTAGGAACCTTTATAGTCCATTTGGATTGTGAAAATTTGTTCATAATAAATGAGTCATTTCTCACCAATCGCCTATTTTATTGAGTATTTGGCGAGAAGGCATGAGAAGTCAATAAAAAAAATAATAATATCATTTTATTGAGCCAAAATGGGCTTTTATGCGAATTGCTCGTTGCTGAACCATTCATATGTGGTCTAGGGCTTGTACAGAATATTGATGAAACCTGATGCAGAATCTATTATGGGCCACAGCCCACATAAAGACCCAATAACCATGTAAGTTTCTTTCTCATGGCATCTCATCTTCATATTTTCATTTTTATCTTCAAATCTTCATTTTGGGAGGAGAATTTGTAATTTATACTCTTTTCTTTTATTTTTTTTATATTTTACGGGAAAATCTTGGAGGGTCAAATTATCTCTTTATTTTTAGAGATTTGGTCTCCATCAGTCCGCAATTATTGAGAAGCTCTCTTTTTTTTTTTTCCCCTTAAATTTATCCAACCAAAAAATTTGTAGATAATTTGATTTCTAATTGCGAATTCACTGAATTCATTTTCTCGATGTCATGTGTAACGATTTAGCTAGCACACGAAAATGTATATGACACCTTCAATACACTATGAATTTAAAGGACCAAGTCTCCATACTAGCCTCGTAACTTTATTGGAACGGCACCAAAATTTGATTGTGTCGTACCGTATCAAAACTAAATTTATAAGAACTAAGAATTAACCCTTATGTAGAAGAATAGCGATCAAATCCGAGTATCGATCCGCAAGACAATTAGGCTAAGTTACTATGAATTCGATCGATCTTTATTCTAATCGGAAACGAAGAGGTTAGTTTGCTTGATTGATTTTTGTGGAAACCAAATGAATTAAGAAAACAAATACAATTGCTTTGGTTGAAAAATTATTAAGAGAGGATCTAGGGTTTCGAATTCACCTCAACCATGTAACTAAGTTATGTTTAAGCTAAGGTTATTATTCGAATCACAATTGTCAATCAAATAATTGATTTGTTAACATGCTCATAGTACAGACCGTCTTGTCAGTACAACCCGTCTCTTTCTTTCACGGGCTATATAGTGGTACGATTCGTCTTACGAGCATAACCTATCTCGGTTATCCAAGCATAAGTGCATAAACTCTTTGATTAACTATATATGCGAGAGTGCACACAAATACTCAACCAATTGGAAGCGTTATAATAATTCCATTCGTATGAAATGAAAAGTGTCTTAGTTAATCGACCGATTCGAATAAAAACAAAAAACCTAAACATATACAAAGTTACTTGGACCGGGGCTTCATCTTCCCCTTAGAATGGTGTTAGCCAGCCATGCAATAAATGAGTTGCCTCTGTCCAACTTCATAACC
The DNA here is from genome assembly GCA_016920895.1 of Vaccinium myrtillus. Classification (NCBI taxonomy): domain Eukaryota; kingdom Viridiplantae; phylum Streptophyta; class Magnoliopsida; order Ericales; family Ericaceae; genus Vaccinium; species Vaccinium myrtillus. The sequence goes on along the minus strand of CM029275.1, from coordinate 15,468,819 downwards.
CAATAATGGCATGGGATTCCCTTTATAATGTTCATAACTCTCTTGAAGTCCAAGCAAAAAAATACGTTTATGAAGTCCAAACTCAACCAACCTTTCTAATAATCCCGTTTTTTGCCTTCTGTAGTCCACTTCCAGCTCGATTTCGATCTCCAAGACGTTGGAATTTGAAAAACTCATAAATTAGAAAGTTGTAGGAAATTGAATTTCCTTTTCGATGAACCTTGCCTCAATCGAATACTAAGATATGGCTAAAATACTGAAGGTTGTCCAAATTCCTTTTTAATTCGGAATTGAAAGATTTTTTCTTTCTAAATTGCATTTTATTTGGCTTATTGATCTCCAAAACCTACAAACACAATAAAATAATTAATCTGCATCAATTAACACTGTAAATGGACACGCGTGTATAAATTTAGCGATCTAAATAAGTACAATTAAACACCTATCAATTCAATACACTAACAGATGCAGTTCTTTATCTCGTTGAATTTTTTTATTACTGCTCACACTAAATTCGTAAGATACGTACAGATATTTTACATTGATCAACAATTGACCTCCACAAATTTTTATAATCTAACAGCAATTCGACAATGTACATTGATCACGGACATGTGACAGTCAAAACAAATTCTCGCTGGATGTATATTCTTCATTTGTTTTGGTTATGTTTTATGCTCTTCTCGTCTGTATTCTGTTTTATTTTATTGTTTTCGTTTCCGGTAGTTTGTAATAGCATTTCCATAATAATGAAATTCTCTCTCTTTCACCCCAAAAAAAAAACCCTTTCAATTATTATACTTTAGTTGTTGGAGATAATGGGAGAGTTGTTAATTGACCGCCAAAATCGGTTGCTCGACTCCAAATTTGACAACTGGGTTGGCCGAAAAATCGGTTGCTCAATTTCAATTATTAAACTTTATGTTGGTGAGGTGACCCACCGCTCCAAATTCTAAACCCTATCTTTCCCCTTTCTCCATTGGTCTAATCTCGTAGTTCTTGTTTGATAATAGAACTGGGATTAAATATCCATCCATTTTTTTGGATACTACGTAGATTTTCAACCTCATTACTTTATAGGGTTATGTTTTCAGCCTTTTATAATTTGATTTTCCATTATTACCCTTTCACAAAAAATAGGGACTTCCAAAATTATAATTACTTCTTTTTAGGGAATAAGGAATTTTCGAAATGAATGTCAGTTACCACTTTTTTAGGGACTGCCAAATTTGTGTTTCATCCTCTTGCCTTACATTAAGCAAATTTTGAAATTGTGAATGATTCTCTTTCCTAAAATTAAGGAATATTTGAAATTGTGGAGATTCAAAATTAGTGATGATATTGTTTTCAAATTTTAGTAAAACCCTTAGCCATGAAGCCAATATTTCGATAATAAATTAGGGATGATTATGGTAAAAAAAAAAAAAAACACAACAAATTAGGGATGATTATGGTAAAAACACACACAAAATATGGTAAATATGAACTAGTTATTAAATCATGAAAAAATACAGAAGGATGCATTGCTATGTTATTGTGGTAAAAAATAAGTCAATAGCAGTATTCATGGTAAAATTACGAATACTCATTTTAGTGTTATGGGTGTAGATTTTTATCCTTGATTCAATCACCTCCATTTAATAAAAAAACAATGGGATGGAATTTAAAAATGAAGGGCTTAGATTCATTCTCATTCGTAACTGATTGGGTTGGTAATACCTAGAATTAAGGAGGTTTTGAATTTTGAAGTAGTGGCGGGAATATTAGTGGGATGATTTCATTCCATAATCAAGTAACGGCTTAATAGCCACTGCGCGTGCCTATATAGATAATTAAAGAGTATGTACATTGCCTTTGTACATATCCTATTCTATGTAGGCCCGCGCAACGACTCTCTTATAGAAGACAGGGTAAAAAAAATCATCGCATAAGCTTCTGGTAAAAAATAAAAAGCAAACATGGTAAAATTTAATGAGAAAATGTGGTAAACTTATAGTAACTAGTTAAAAAGCGTGGTAAATATAATATGGCCTTTTAGAACACGAATCGTGGTAAAAAAATCATTACATATGACGATTTTTATGGTTTAAAAAAATTAATCACTTGTAAACATGGTAATAATTGTTAAATTAAGAACTTGAATCATGGTAAAACATAACAATGAAATAATCGACATTTCATGGTAAAAAAAAAAAAAGATCATAAATCATAGGAAAATTTTCAAAACAAATTCTAGTTTTTTGGTAAAGAACACTTAATGACCTGTAAACATGGTAATAATTATTAAATTAATATCTTGAATCATGGTAAAAAAAAAAAAGGGTAAAAAATCATGGTAAACAAGGAAGCCTTACTTAATATTCATGGTAAAAATTCTAGGATATTATAGCCGTTGCGTGGGCCTATATAGATAAGAAATGCGTACACTCTCCTCGTACATTCTCCTTATCTATGTAGGCCCGCACAACGGCTCTCTTATAGAAGGCATGGTAAAAAAAAAAGTCATCACATAAGGCTGGTAAACATGGTAAAAAAATCATCATTTTTTTAATTTCTTAATTTAGTGGGATTCAATAACTTCCTAATTTAGTAGGATTCAATAACTTCCTAATTTAATGGGATTCAATCACATCCATTAAGGGAGATAACAAAAAAGATTTCAAATTCAAAAATTTGTTACTAATGAGTGGTAAAATTATGGATAATCAAGTAAAAATATAAATTCAAAGATGGCATTGTATAAAAATTTGGCACATAAAGGGCTTAGATAATCATCCCCTTGTTTACAATGGAAAATTTATACACTGAGCCATGGTAAATTTGAGGGTTAATAATCTACTTGCCCCTTAAACTATTTCATTTTTAGTTAATTCCCCCTCCAACTACCAATTGAATGTGCTTGCCCCTTCAACTATGTAAACGTTAGTAAATTAGTCGAATCCGTCCAAATTAACGGAAAAAGTAGGAAAAAACCCTAACCATTTTAATTTGCAACCAACTGAAGGGTAAAATAGACTTTTCTACCCAAACCCACTAAATCGTGTATTTGGAAGTAAATTAGCAGCCCTAAATTCAACTCCTCAAACTAGTCGATCAAAAAGAGCCCGAGAGACCAAAGGTAAATTGTGTATTTTAGTGCTATTGTTATACTAGCATTTTGGTGCTACTTTTTATGGCTACGTGGGTATTTCTAATTCTATCCATACATTTCTGGAGATTATATTGATTGTTCAGAGCCTGAAAATTGTACTGGTAGAGGAAGCAATCTGGCAAACTTGGCCAACTCTAGTTCTATGGGATGGGTTCGAACGCAGGAACACCTTGACAAAAGTGGGGTAACTGGGTAAGGTTGCCTATTTTATTTTCTTTCTTAGGTAAATAAAGTTCTTGCATCAGAAAAGCCTAATAGGGGGTTGGATGCTGCATGCTTGAGCTGCAAAAGTGATGATATAACAATTGGGTCATGTGTAAATTCTTCACACAATAGCCTAGAAACAAAGAGAAAAGTTGTCTCGAGGATTTCAAGTCATGAAAAAATGTGAATTTATTTTTCTCCATCACAAATCAGTTTGGTTGGATGAGAGTTTTGGTGTGTGCGTGAGAGAGAGAGAGAGAGAGATGTAAATGCAGGAGTGGGAGAATGGAGACTGATTTTTGGGAAATTAAGAAGATGGGATTAAATACATATACACATACTCCTTCCGTCCCAATTTTTTTGTCTAGTTGCACTATTCACAGCACCTCAAAAAATTGTTTATATTTTCAAATGTATAATTTTATATATATTAAATATGGATCTTGTTTGATAGCTCTCGATGAGTTCTATTAAACAAAGTTTTCAAAATTGTAAAAAAACATTATAGATTGAAAGATATAAGCAATTGAAAAATGGCACGCATGCCCGTAAATGGACAACAAATTCGGGACGGAGGGAGTATATTGTTAGTTGAGAGATGTAAATGCCCTTCAAAAGCATCACTTGGGGTTTTTGTTAAGTTTTCTGTCCATGAATTGGATGGAAAGTGAGGGATTCGACCAATTAACTAACGTTTACATAGTTGAAGGGGTAAGTAAATTCAATTGGTAGTAGGAGGGGGATTTAACTAAAAACTGAATAGTTTAAGGGGCAAGTAGATTATTAACCCTAAATTTGACCATGGCAAAAATTGCCACAGAAAATTTGTCATGGTAAAAATAAAATAAATAAAAGAAAATGTGATAAATTTAGTTGACTATTCACCTTTTTTTTTTTTTTTGAACTGGGAGACATTTCTATTAATCATAGGATTCCAAAGGAAGAATCAGCATTACAAATGCTAGAAAGAGAAGGTGGGGGGTTAAAGACCCAATCTAACGGTAACGCCCCTATAAGAAAGTTAGTGGCTAACCAATGAGCAGCCCTATTACAATGTTTACGAACCCATGAAAAAGAGCACCGATGTCACGCCCTCAATTTCAATAAGCCAAAATACAAATAAAATCCACGTAGGATCGATTGGAGTCAAACAATTTCTCATAGAAAGTCAAAGTCAAAGTACAATAAGCTTCTGCTCGAGGGTACCCGTACCCATACAAAAAAATAACAATGGTTTTAAAGTTATTACATAAGTTGAAATAGTCAAAAGCTTGGAGAAATTAAAGTTACAGGATTATCTTCAAAAAATGTACTTAGTATGAAGATGAGAAAATAACTTCATGATCATAAAATCTTCATGGCATGCATTCACACTCCAAGCATCCGATCTCATGCTCCATGCCGTGTACCTGGGAAAGGTAGGGTGAGCTCACTAGCTCGTAGGAAACTTTTCTACCAACACTAAGGGTATAGAGAATGAAAAATGCACATGAAGGTATGATACACATGAATGAGTAAGCTAAGATGGACCAAGATAAATCAACTAGATGATAGAGTGCCTAGGAGATGCCTCAAAGATCCAATGAAGAAAGAATGTCCATAAGTTTCCTCATAACCGTTACATTTCGTGTCGTGGGTTCAGTCTCTTCAAAACACAGTCATTTACACACACATTTCATTTCACAATACTTCACAAATATCCAAAACATCCGAAATAACCCAAGTATCCTTTACATTTATCACATACATCTTATTGCTTTTAATCATTCTTTTATTCTCCGGGCATGCCATATAGGCCCCGTGTCACTCCGGGCATACCATAAAGGCCCCGTGTCACTCCGGGCATACCCTCTCGGGCCCCGTGTCACTCCGGGCATACCCTTTCGGGCCCCGTGTCACATATTTCACATTTACATTTCCACTTATCAATTCATAAGTTCAACTTAGTGCCCAAAGCCAATTCACGTATCACAATACCCTTTCACAAGTGTCCAGAACATTCACACAATCATCTTTGTTAAAAAACTCAAAATGCGTCGGTGATGGTCAAATTTGCACATGCCCAAGTGCGTGAGAAACCAAGACAAAGCATAAAATGCACCATGATAGGTTACCGAAGCTTAGAGGTCAATTCGAGAAGCTTTGAAAGGACCAATGAGGGCCCGGAACAAAGGAACATGAAAACGGAGTTATGAACCTCGAGAAAATACGACACGCTGATAGTAAAAAGCATGTTCCTCTCAAAATACAAAGGCTATGAACATGAGATCAATTGCGTTTGAAATTAGACTCATAGAGCTTTCCAACGGTTCAAGAATCACCTCAATCGGAGTTCGGACGAAGCCGGGGCGTGCCCGCGAAGTTGGGTAAATAATCTGCCTGAACAAGAGGAGTCTGGATCGATCCAAAGGTGTTTGGATCGATCCAAAATGGTCCGGGAGCCAACATAAGGTTTTGGATCGATCCGAAAAACTTTGGATCGATCCAAAGAGGTCCAAAACACCATCAGATTGTTATGGATCGATCCAACCTATGTTTGGATCGATCCAAACGGGTTTCGAGTGAAATTTTGACAGCTTAGTTCCAAATGAATGGGGCTTCAATCCAAGGAAAAATTAAGGTTCCAAGGCACAACAAAACATCATTGTAGCATGTCTAAACACCCAATCAAAGATTAACCCAACAAAGTATGGAGAATCAAGTTTATACAAGTTCAAACCCAATTTCCATGGAGGTATAAAAGTTATGTAGAAAATCAAGGAGAGATATGAACATTATGCATTAATTCAAACCATATACACTTAGAGGAGGTAGAAATGGGTTCCCTACCTCAATGATTATGCTCCAAATGAGAAGGAAAGAGGAAACCTAGACTTGCTTCCAACTCCAACCGAAATGAGCTTGCTCCAAGCAAAACCACTGAGTCTCGGACTCCAAAACGCGCGTAGATCACGGATTTTAGGTTGATTCTTGAAGAATATAAGTGTGGAGGGTGGATATTGTGGTGCGATGAGAGAAAGGTAGAAGAAGGGTAAAGAGAGAGAAAGTGTCGGTGTAGAGTAGAGAGGGAGACGAGTGTTTTTGGGTAGAAAAAATCTGATGTGCACCCCTTTTAACCAACCCCCTAATTACACTCTAACTCCCTTGTGTTTCTAATGTATCTCATAAACACCCAAATGGATATACTAACTCCACATTGACCCCACATTGCATTGTTTTCATTTCTTCACACTTCCCCCAACCTTATATCCGGAAAATTATTTAAAAACACGGGTCCTTACAACCGAGCTTGAATAGAAAAATTCCTAACGTCATCAATAATTGTGGCAAGTTCCCATGGAGGGACATTTTCAGTTGAACAAAGCTTAATAACCGTTTGGTTATCACTTTCGATGATGGTCTCCTGAAGTTGATTAGCAAGCATGAGGGATCCAGCAAGACGAATAGCAAGAGCCTCCCCTTGAGACACTGAAGACGCGTGAACAATAGAAGCTCGTCCATCAATAATGTTCCCTCTGTGGTCTCTAAGGAGTGCAGCAATTGCGGCTCTAGGGTTACCTTGCTTCATTGCTACATCACAGTTGATCTTCATTTGTCCCCTATGAGGGGGAGTCCAACCAGCATTAGTTTCAACTTGTACACTCTTCTGTGCTTGATTCCCATCACTCACCTTGCAACCATGAAATTCAGACCACATAAAGGAAGCTTTATCCATCACTAATTTAGGATCAACGGGAACAAAATTGAAGACCCAATCATTTCTTGCTTTCCATATTTGCCATGCCAAACAGACACATTTACCCAATATATCCTGATAATCTGAAGCTGAATTAAAATGTTCCATAAGAGATATGGTCCATTGCATGACAGACGAGATCATCGACATATCCACCTTGTAACTTAAATTGCTTCCAAACCAAACTGCGACAGTCCAATCACATCGAAATAACAAATGCTCAACTGATTCAATCTCTTTACAGCAAATAGGGCACATGGGAGATGGATTACACTTACGTTTATGGAGGTTCTCTTTGGTAGCCAAGAAATTTGAGCATGCACGCCACCAAAAGTGTTTGAGTTTGGGTGGAATTTGCATATTCCAAATGAACTTCCACAGGCTATTCACTTCGATCATGGTAAAAAAATGTATGTTCACAACATCTTCCAATAACCGCGAGCTTTTGGGATCCTTTTTAAGCAGACTCAGCCATTTAGCGGAGTTCGAGCGGAATATCAATTGCTGCATGCACGGAAAAAAAAGAAAAAAAGAATGACGAACCGAATATCATAGGGAATGTATTTGTACAGGGAAAAAAGAAGAGGAAAATTCGAATCATATAAAGGGAAGAAGAACTGAAGAAAAGAGAGCACATGATCTTGCCTTACTCCTCTGATTATTGCTAGCTCCGCCATGGCTGGGTATGCACCCTTCTCTCTCTCTCTCTCTCTCTCTCTCTCTCTCTCTCTCTCTCTCTCTCTCTCTCTGTGAAAACCCCATAAATCAACCAAACATGGAAAAAACACATAACTGTGTTCATCCAGCGATAGACCAAAACTTAAACGAAAAAAATAATCCTCGGAAGATGGTATAATCAGAAAAACTTACAAAATCAAGCCATTGTAGACTGTCCTTTGAGTCGGAGTAGGCCTTTTCCAAGAAGCAAAGCAAGTCTACAGACAACAGAGAAGTTTCAGGAGGCGGCAGAGGTAGACGGTGATCGAGGATTGTGGTGATCGACGGCGTTGGGGGCGATCATGGGTGGCGAATCGTTGGATGACGGATGAAACGAAAGAAACTTGAAGACAATGAGGGGACGAATTTCTCCCAAAATCCGGCTGAAAAAACTGGAGGATGATTTTGGACGTCGATTTCGGACCCAAATCGAGAAGAATTTGTCCCAAAACTAGCGTTACAGATTTCCTTTCATGTGCATAGGTTTTGTGGGATCTCTCGGAAATTTTTTTTCAAGAACAATGAACGTGGGATCTCTCGGAAATTTTTTTTAAGAACAATGAACGGTTCAGATCACTCGTGTGGGACCCAAAAGTGGGTCCCCGAACGCGATTGGTACATTTTATGTGCTCCCCGTTCTGTACGGGTAGCACTGTCCGGTTTTAAAATGAAGGATAAGAGTGTGGGTGTAATTTGTGGGATGCGGATTTATCTCTTAATCCTGAAATTAAGGGGGAGGACCCCCGAACTTTTAAAACAGTCCTATTTTGCCGAGCTCTTTTATATATATAAAGGGCAATATGGGGTTTATTTAAATCTCGGGATGAAAACATAACCACAAAAAAGGGTAGGGATGATTTTCTAATTCTAGGTGATTTTAAGGATGATTATTTAAGTGCCCCAATTTAAAGAGATGAGATTAGGATTGGAATTTGAGGTGAGTAGAATTAATAGTGAGGTTGATAGTTAAGTCTCCGTGTTTGTTTTTTATGGGAATGAATGAGAGAATTGATTTCCACACCCTCATTTTGATATATGCATTGCCTTTTTTGTCTTTTAATGGAACTTATACACACAAAAATTCCACTGAAAGACAAAAAAAAAAAATGCGTATATCAAAATGGGGGATGTGAAAATCACTTGCCTTGAACGATAGAATTGTTAACACCATGTTCGTTTATGATCGGATGGGATAGGATCGCAATGATAATTTCCATTTTTACCCTCAACTAGGATAATAAAATATAGTAGAAAATTGCAAGGCAATTAATTATGTCTTGAGTTTTTTTTTTTTTTTTTTTCTCCTTATTGCTAAATTTTTTCAATTAGTTAGGAAAATTATGTACCAATTAATTTTTTCCTCAAATTTCGAATAATATTTTGAAAATTACAATAAGAAATGAGTTCACTAATTTTTCATCATTTAAAGCGTTCCCAAAGCAACCACGTAACTGGGGAAATGACCAAAGTAGGGACAATGGTGCTGTCCGCTTTGGCAAGCATTCAATCCGGTCAAGTTTCAGTTAATTTTGAGGGCTCGAGCTCGCAACGATGATCGAAATTGTTCATTTTGTAGAGTTTGTTAAGTTTTTTAAATACAAGAAAAATTACGTTAAGTGGATACTGATTAATGACTTATAGTAGGGAATGACAACAATATACACTTATTAAAAACGTCTTTATTGCCAACTGGGGAATGACCAAAGTTCATTGACAATTGTAATTGTATTTTTTAGTGTTTTGTAACTTTCCAGCAATATGATTCGTAACATTTTTTATGATTCATAACATTTAGTGCGTCTCGTAACTTTTATATAAAGAATTTATAATTTTATTAATAAGAGGTAATTGTTGTAGTCTTTCCCCTTATTGTAACACATTAATCTAGAATTTTTCTTCAGAAAAAAGAAACGAGCGCTTTGAATCTGACCATTGTTTTAAGACAAATGTACTCCGATTAGTCATATCCAATGAGTAAACCAAAAAGAACCCTTCTATTCGTACAGACAGACTTGTTGACCGAGCGGAATCGAATTTTTTTTGTCTCCGACGCGCCCGGTCGACCTTGTTCGGTCCCTGTAGGAATTTCGGTTTGGCAAGCATTATGGACTCAAAATAATGATTAAAATCGTTCATTTTATAGAATTCGCCATGTTCACCGAGTACAGTGAAAATCAAGTTCATTAAATACAAGAAAAACCGTTGTATGCAGGAATCAGGATCTCCTTGAAACAGTTCTTGAGGAACCCACAATCAGGCTTGGAAGAAGGGCTTGATTCTCTGACAATGCACATACGTGGAGCCCAGAAGCCCCGTCCATCCCAAATCTAGAAAAGATCTCACTTCTGAATTGAAATCTTGCTCTGTCCTTGGAGTGCTGAAGTTTCTTTATGGAAGCAAATTCATTTTTCTTTTTTATTTTTTGTTTTTTTAGTTCGAATTTTACTAATTTCATTTACCATTAACTTTATTTATTTAATTACTCATTTAATTTGATTTATTCAAATTACATTTTTTCTTTTTTCTTTTTTGTTTTTTTTGTTCAAATTTTAATAATTTAATTTACCATTAACTTCATTTATTTAATTACTCATTTAATTTGATTTATTCAAATTACATTTGCAAGTAATAAATCTCTAATATGTTATTTCTCTTTTTTAATTATTTAATATCTTGTTTTTCTAATATCTAATAAATCTTCTCATTCTTTATATATATATATTTTTATAATATGCTCTAATATCTTCTTTTTTTTTCTCTTTTATTTATTAAATATTGTTTATTTACTTCATTTTTTAATTACTTTATTTCTCTTTTACTTGATTACTTTGATCCTGACCCCCCCAATGCCTTACCACGTGTTGCTTATGGACATATCTCTTTGATCCCGCCCCGTCGCCTTATCACGTGTTCTTATGAGACATATCTTTGATCCTTTGCCTTACCACGTGTTGCTTATGAGACATATCTTTGATCTTGCATTCTTACAAGTGTTGCATGAGTATCTTTGATCCCGACCCCCCCAATGCCTTATCTATTTATATTACTCATTCTTCTACGACTTCACACATTCTCTTCTTAAGTCTCACATACATTCACAGAACATCTCCCAATACATACATTCACAGAACATCTCTCAATATCTTTGATCTTGGCCCCCCAATGTGGTGGTGGCAGAATGTGTCGAATGAAGCTAGGGAATGGGCTTTTACTTATAGTGTACTTGTCCAATTGTGGTTGAACATACTAGACATCGTGCCGGGACCACAATTTGGAGGCAATATTGATTAGGGTTGAACGTTGTCAACGTGATTGTAATATTTATTCACTTTAAAACGTGATTGTAATATTTATTTACTTTTAAGTGTGATTGTAATATTATTCACTTTTAGAATTTTTTCTTTTAAATTATTCATTGTTAAGACAAATTAGTTAATTAACTAAATAAAATAATATAAAGTTTCTAAATATAAAGTCAAATTTAAATGTAAATTTAAGAAAATAATTTACTTGCAAATGTAATTTGAATAAACCAAATTAAATGAGTAATTAAATAAATAAAGTTAATAGTAAATGAAATTATTAAAATTCGACCTAAAAAACCAAAAAAGAAAAAAAAAAAAAGGCCGGAGGGAGAGGGTCTAAAAAACCAAAAAAGAAAAGAAAAAAATAAAGTTAATAGTAAATGAAATCTTCTCGGGCATGGGGGGCAGTTGTCAGGGGGGGTGCGGAGCCACTCTCTTTATGGAAGGCTCGTCCAGAGTGGAACAATCGTGACAATTGCTTCTCGGCATTTTGCAGGCAGGTTTCTGACGTTTGACAATTGCTTCTATGCCTTTTTCAATTGTACTTGTTTGAACTTGGTAGCTTATAGTACAATTATCTATTATCAATGAAGTTCTTATACTTTTGAAAAAAATAAAAAATACTATAAGTACACAAACAAATACACACACTTACATGACTCGTGGGTCCCACACACACACACTGGAGGTGTTTGTTTATATATATATATATATTAGTGATTTTTCTAATTACATTTTGCCTGAAAAAGTGAGGTTAAAAGTCTTTTTTTTTTAATTTTAAATATAGGGGGACGGAAAACGAATAAGATAGTAAAAAAGACGATATTAACACCATGTTTGTTCATGAACGGAACATATGCACGAAGTTTTTCTAATAATTTGATTTATTTTTATTTTTTTGCATTTTACACTACGTATTCCTCAAAATGGTTCTTTTGCATTAGGTAACTCCTATAGGAACGAATGCCAGTAATATAATATTTAAGTGTCCGTAAAATCGCAAGTAGTGACTAACTCATGTAGTAGAGCTCTTGGATGCCCCACACTAGATCCTGAGATCGAGTCTCATTTCTCCCTCCCTTGTGTAATAGATCAGAAATGATGAATGACAAAAAAAAAAAAAAGGTCTCCGTAAAATCTGATTGGAATGTCAAACCTAAAATCAAAGATTCTAAGGCCCCGATTGGATGGGGTATTATTTTCAGGGGGATAAGTTTTAGAGTGGGGATAAGATAAGAGAAGATATTATTTTTTTAGAGTTGACCCACATTGATGTGATAGTTACGGAAGGGGATAAAAAAAATGGATGGTTTGGATGATGGATTAAACAAGGGGATAACTTTTGACTTTGTTTAAATGCTTTATAAATAAAAGGGGGTGAATGATGTGAAAAACTGTCAAATGACTCTTTTGCCCTTTGTTTTTTTTTTCCCCTTAAAAAAATGAATTTTGGCAATTAAATACAACAAATAGGTTAATTGGTGGAAGAATTGGTAAATAGTTGGAGGGGTCTAGTGCAATTTCCACATATATGTTTCTTTTCCAGAGAATTCAATTGCTTTGGTTCCTCTTTTCACCGACGGTTTCTCTCTCTCTCCCAACCCAAACCCAATCTCATGCTTCAAATCCAAAATCGAAGGCTACAACGTCGGATTCGATCCAATATCCAGGAGGGAAGATTGTTCTACGCTGCGGGAGCTTCAAATCCATTCGAACAAAACCACCATTGGAGTATCTTGGATTTTTGTCCTTCCATGAAAGTGGTCTGTGATTTTTGTCCTCCAACAAAACCACCATGGGAGCTTCAATGAAGATGATCACGAAGACACACTGACCAAGATCTGCGGCCTCTAATTTTTTATTTTTATTTTTCGACAGTTATTTGCAATTTTCTTTTGTTTTTTAGAAATTGTAGTAGCTAGAAATTTGTGTGTGGGGGTTGGGGATAAGGAGGGGTGAAATGGACAAAATCCTTCCCCTCTAGAGCCGGATAATTTTTGGGGAGGTCCAGGGGTGCCCAAAAATTATCCGGGTGAAGACCTCTGCAGGGGTATAATAGAAGAGTGGGTGAAATTTTATCCGGCTGTTTTGTGGAGTTGCCAAACGGGGGCTTAGATGTGGGACCCATGGTTTTGAGGGGGTGAAAAATTATCCGGGGCCATATCCCCATCCAAACGAGGCCTAAGAGCATTCTAGACACTCTAATGATTTAAGTCATCCCACGCGCACGACACGTGAAATTATAAGTTTTTTTAAAGGAAAGTCAAAGTCTATATATAGAGTATAGATCCTTTGTGATATATTTAAATTTAGTTCGATTTATATTTCTATACAGTTTATTATTTTCAATTAATTTCCTCCCTCTAGAGATCTCTCACGACAATAGCTGTTGACAAAATGTAATTTTTAATTTTGTTGACCATTTCAAAAATAATTTAACATAAATCTGTTTTGAATGATTTTGATTTTCAACCACATTCAATAAAATTGTATTGAAAAGCTGCGACAAAATTTATACACACAAGCTCAAAGATAAGAAGGCTCTCTCTCTCTTCTCCAAAAACCCTAGCCACCACTAACATTACTCTTCCTCCTTCCCCTCCCCCCCAGGGTTTCAATACCCATGGTGGTGGGAGGGGAGGGTCATGGTACTATTTATTTTCTTCGTTCGTTCTTTCTTTTTCTTTTGTCTCTCCAGATCAACGACTTGTCGTCTGATCTGAGAGGGTTATGTCTCTCGCTTTGTGAGAGTTGTTAGTTTCGTCTTTGGACGAATTTTCGTCTACAGATCGGGTACTTTCAGGCGTGGTTGCTTTACAATGGTATATGTGCCAACAGTGTTCTTACCCGACATGATATCACTGGCAGGGCAACTCGTGGTGGCTTTGAAGATCTGTAGTTTTGGGAGTTCATTGGTGCGAGCATGTTTGGTTGGAGTCCATCCGATCGTCTGAGTATTCTTTGTCTTTTAACTTTAACTAGCACTAAGTCTCTTCAGAGATGCTGATTCTAGGTATGAATCTTGTAAGTGCCGCTGTTTGCGTCAGGCCATGTCTGGGTTAGGGTGAAACACATCGATTGCCTTGTGCGATTCTTGTTCTCTATTAATTAGTTTGGCTTTGTCCAAGATCTTTGTAATAAATTCCGTTTTTGTAAGTGCCGTTGGGCGTTCATTAATATAGTCTTCTCATTTCCGTGTCAAAAAAAAAAGAAGCTCAAAGATGAGTAGGGATTCTATTTCTTAAACTGTGCATATCCCTTTTTTTATGTTTTCGTGTCACCCGACTCATCAATACCATGATCTCATAGATTTGCTCCCATCCGATTGTCCATTTCAAAAATGTAGTGCTCGAATTTAATTCGAGCAATGACTGATTCAGATTTGTAGAATCTCGGAGTAAATCTGAACCGTACATTATCGAAATGGATAGTCAGATGAAGCACTAAACATCACTATACCATCCCATCTTCCGAATACTATGCCGATGTGCACTTCACTTAGCGGTGCCAAGCAATTGCAATATTAATTGAATTTATTCTGGTCATATACGAGGATATTTTCCAATTAAAAAGTTTTAGATTTTCAATTTTGATGGACTGTGGATTATATTTTGGTTCATTTTATGCTACCTAGATCAAGTCCAATCACAAAACTACTTACGTTGTCAAAAGTCAAAATTTGACAAAACTTGTAGCAAAATTTGCTCTACCCTAAGACAAAAATTGATGCCAAAAATAGTCCAAGATTGGAATTAACTTTGATTTTTCTAAATCATCATGGCCAATATATCTAAATCGAAAATTGAGATAAGTAAGTTAATCAAAATCAACCAACGGAGCTAGCTCAGTTGGCTAGGGCTCTTGCATCTCACTAGGAGGTCAGGAGTTCGAATCTCCCTGCCTGCGTGCGGGCTTTTCCTTTATTTGTTTCTTTCTCTGTTTCTACCCTGTAACAGACTTATTTTTTGTATTGATTAAGTTGTTGGGCTTGGTTGTCTCGTGGACTTTCACAATTCATGTAGTGTCTCGGGTTGGTACTTTGTACTCCATATGTGATGTAATTGATCTCTCTTCTATCGATTGACAAAAAAAAAAAAGTTAATCAAAATCGAAAATTGAGATAAGTAAATTAATGGCCTGAATCCAAGATTGTGTCAAAACACCATGAAATCAGCAATGTCATTTTTACTTTTAGTTGTTGCGGCACTAGAGCAAAACATGGCTAATTTATTTTTTCAAAAACCTCAAATATTATGGGTATTTATTGATTGTTTATTTATTTTCTTTCTTTTTCAGATTGCTTGAAATTAATCATTTCCCTCAACGAGATGGATTGCAAAATTATGAAAATGTAGGCAAAAGTTTAGAAAAACATTCAAATACGACTCTAAACACATTAAGAGTGAGTTTCCACTATGTTATTCTTTGTATTTTTTGGTATTTTCATAAGCCAGAATATGCGTGCCAGAATATCGAAAATATAGAAAGTCATTTTAGTGGTATCTTAACCTAAGGCATTGTTTGATTGTTTCCGTTTGCTAGAATGAGAATCCCATAAAATTAGGTTGGTTGCTAAAATCAACCCTTTTCCGTTTGTTAAAATGAGTTGATTTTAGCAAATAATTTTCTTATTTGCTAAAATCAAACCACTTGACTTTTTAGAATTTCTATTTTAGCAAATAGGAAACAAGACTTAAATATAATGGAAAAATTGTTTCATTTTTTAGTATGATTTTTTGTAATCAATTTCAAATTTCAGTTCGGGAAGATAGAATAATTTAATTTTAAATTATTGGGGCGATAAGGTAAGATCGTGTCAGTGGACGACACGCCCGAAACTGACGGTCACACGCGCCACGAATCCACTTCTCCTGTACATAAGCATGTGAGCAGGACACGGACGCATAGTTTTGGTTTTACAGCGCGCGATTTAAGAGAGAGAGAGAGAGAGAGAGAGAAAGGGCAGCAGTTATCGAATCGTCACGCCACCGCGCGCCACCGCTTCCATCGTCATCGTTTCTATCTATCGCTTGGTAAAATACTCTTCATCTCCCTATTTTCGTGACGTAAAGTAATGCTAATTCTGCGTTTCATGATCAGTTTTTCGATCTGGTACTTTTATTGCCAGATTGATTTTCGTTTTTCGTGATTACTTTTTATTTATTTTTTATTTTTATACTAATCGACCTCTGAATTGAGATCAGAAACCGTCGTGCCGTTCCGATTTGGTTGTTTCATTTTGTTTATATTTCTATTTGATGATGGAAATGGGAATCGTTCGCGTCTCTACGAGTACTGATTTCGCCTTTTCTCTTAAGGAACACTTTTAGGTAGTCAATTGTGGAGTTCTGTGGCAGTTATCGTTGAATGACTATAATCTTCATCGTAGAATTTGATTAGAGCCGGTCAAATAAAGTAGATCCAATTCCTAAGGTATTCGCATTCATTACCTAAACAAAGAAATTTGAATCCGTTCAAATGCTTTGAATTAATTTAGGATCTCCAAAGAAAACTTTTTCTTTTCTGGAAATTTATTACTTTTCAGTATTGAGTTTCCTTGTGGAGGAGGCCTGGAATATTGGGAATCAGAGTCAGACTTTTTAAGTGGAATGGAATGTGGTTTCTGGTTGGAAATTACTTTGCTGGTGAATACCCATCGAAAAGGGGACTTCAGTGTTGTTTATGATGGACATTTGGATATAAGTGTTCAGATTTTCTTTCGGATAAAACCTCATTTTTGGAGAATGCCCTTTTGTCCATTTCAATTGCAGGAATCATGGAGATACGAATCACATTCCTATTTCTACTGAAAATTCCAGAACATCCAAGCTAACTTGAATTTATTATTATTATTATTATTATTTTTTGTGAAAGGGGGATTTTCATTAACAATCAGAACAGCCCAGATGGACCCAATTTCAGAAATTTGAGGGTAAAACAGCTACCCCGTAAAGAAATATTACAACCTTTAATCATAAAATTTAATATCATCAATTGATGTCTGGATAAGCCAAGGAATTGGACCCATGTCAATAACCCTGACCTCCACTTCCAAAACCGCCGTACCCTCATCCTTCCAAAGTTCACTGCCACCACAACACCATTTTGATCATGAATGACAACACCAAACGCCGCACGCCTATCTGATGGCCGGAAAGCACCATCATAATTTGAATTTCAAGCAACCAAGGAGAGGGGGTTGCCTAGGAAGGACATTACTATCCCCACATAGACTGGCTACTGGGCAGTTCACCTGGAAATAGGCTGCAGCTAGAACTTCACCATTTGCTGAAAAAACTCCATATTCAAACACACTAACAGAACTTCATTTTTGGTTCTCACACAGCCAAAGAGAAAACTAAGTACCCATTAAATCCTAAGATACATGAGATAAAAGGAACAGAACATGAAAAACCTCTCCTCCCTTCTTCTTTATCATGGCCCATGAAATCTTCATAGCATTCTAACCACCATAAGACCTCGAAATATCTAGGTTATATAGATATTAAGGACCGATTAGAGCTTTTTGGTAAATATTAAGGTTGATAAAGTTGGTTGAGGGTTGGAAATGAGATGAAAGATGGATGGATAAGATTAGGAACTAGATTTGGGATTACATGAAAGGTTCTTGGGGACTAATGGACTATGATACATAGATCCTTTTGGGCAAAGTACCCGTGTCAACATGGCATGACAAGGGTGCGGGTGCGGTGCGGTTGCGGAATATGTACCTGGTGTGTCTGGAAAAAATCGGACACATCGTGTTCTAGATTAGAGAAGAGCGGGGACGGATTACGGAGTTACTGAAGACAGAATGGAAAAAGCTTTGAGGAATCAGATTTGTAGTGAAGCTAAATGCGATGAAACTCTAATCTAATCCCATATCTAGTTCCTATCTCCTTATGTCAATGATTTTGAGATAATGTTAAATTTTTCCTAGCTGTTAGAGGCTAGTATAAGCTCCTAAAAATAAATCGTTGCTGAGATGAGTGCTATTTTTGTTTCAATACAGAAGTGACACTCGACAGCCATTTCAAATCTCTGTGAACTTTCTTTGAGAATGGTAGATTTTACTGGTGCTTCGTGCCTTTCTCTCAGTTTCGTATCCAGTGTAAAAATGAATACTTGAGAAGGTGCTTGTGATGATGGCTTCTGAAAAATTCATTCCTTTGGCCTCTTCCTACATTGGCTTCCTATGAATCATATGTAATCTGCCTGCATGGGTTTCTTGTCAAAGCCATTGCTGTTCATAAATTGTTTATCTGAACTGATGAGGTCCTAGTGGAATTTAAGTTCGTTTTCTTAGAATGATGAATTCTAGTTGTTGTTGAACACACACTCTCTCTCTCTCTCTCTCTCTCTCTCTCTCTCTCTCTCTCTCTCGTGTGTGTGCAAAATCTTATCATCCTATTTCATAAGATTAGGTTCAATGTTTATGCTTCTTTGTTCAATTGGTGCTGCAAGGGATTCTAAAGTCTCACAATCCCAAACCAAGAAAAGTTCAATTAGTTATTGCCTACATTTCTAGACATCCAGGAACCGGTTTTTGTCTTTTGTTTTTGGATTATTAAACAGCTCGGATAGTGGCATGGCAAGCCCATGTTGGACATTTAGTGCATTGGAATTGCATGCATATGTGCTTGACAGTTTTTTTTTCTAATGTAAATGTGGACGCTTTATAACAACGCATAAAACTCTAACGTTGCATAGCATGGTTTATACTACTCTTAAGTTACATGGACTCATCGAGGTTGGGTGGGCGAGTGCATGACCTCATACTCGAGTATGCGTCCAAAAGTTGGGTATGGGTATAATGACGCTCCTAAAACTTCTTGGGACTACATATTTTACTATACTATTGAATGTCATGTTATAAGTTGTCGGAAAAGTACTTGAAATCAAACGAGATTGTGAAAAAATTCAGAGTTCCTATCTTCTCATCCATGTGAAATTATCACCAATTCTTTTCTAGCTATCGGAAATTATTTTCCATTAGTTGTTTCATCTTATATTAGTTTGAGTTTTGACCAAGTAGAAACATGTTCGGAATAGTATGGATACAATGAAACTACTAGTACTATGGCCTCGTTTACATGTGATTATTTAGTTTTTCTTTTTCTGTTTTGCATTGACCACCATTGGTTTACTTTACTGTTGATAGCATTATTATCACTCGTTTGATTCAATGGCAGTTCGCGAGGTTTTCAATGGAATATGAAGTGGGGTATGATGTTCGAGGAAGCATTCCCAAGTGTGGTGCAATCTTCATGTCTAACATTTCAACAAAAAGAGAATGTTTTAAACGAAAGCTTTTAGGTCTTCCCTCTGCTCAGGCAAACTTTGTAAAACAAATTAAAGTAGGAATGGTTTTGTTTCTATTTGAATTTGAGAGGAGGGAACTTTATGGTGTGTTTCGGGCATGCTCTGATGGGTCAACAAATATAGTGCCGGATGCATATATCTCGTCCGGGAAAAGCTTCCCTGCACAGGTATGGATGCCTTAGCTTATGGTTGTTTTCAATACGAAATAGGGTAATACCATTGACATCCCCTGAGGTTTGCCTTGATGACAGAGCCCCACCTCATGTATTAAAAATGACTATACGCCCTGCGATTTCAATGTTTATTTCACTGACACCCAATCAACAACTGCTTGACCAAATAAATGGTTGAATTAGCCCAAAGTATCTTATATTCACAAATTTGCCATTTTTAATACTCCCTTCATTCCAAATTGTTGGTCACTTTTGGGAATTCCGACTTTTTAAGTAGACATGCAATAACTGCATTCAATAAATGCATTCACATTAAATAGATTCATTAATTTCCAACAATGTCCTTATATTCCAACTTCTGAATAAAATAATTGTTGTTGGTAAAGAGGTTATTTTAGAAGATTGAATAAATTTTGTCTTGACTTTTCAAAAAGGACTAACAATTTGGAACATCCCAAAATAGTATAAAGGACAAGCAATTTGAAACAGAGGGAGTAATAGAATCAATAATAAAATGATGTCATTTCTCAAATTTTTTGACCAAGAAGTAATAAATTTGTCCATTTTGAACAAAAAAACAATTCTTTCTAGTGGCAAAAATTAAATAGTTATTAATAAATTTTACCCCTTTTGATTCAAAACAAGTGAGAGTTCATAGTTTTTTTTTTTAAATAATAGTTTTTATTACTAGAAAGGGTAAACATTTAGTTATAAGTTGCTTTCAGCTCATTCCATTACGTCTTTGGACAAACAATTGTGGATAGGGGCCTAGGGGGTGTCGGTGAAATGCACATTGAAACTACAGGGGTTTAATATTTATTTCTCATATGTGAGGGTGGTATCCGTCATTAATACAAACCTCACGAGGTGTCAGAGAAATTTACCCTATAAAATAAAATTCGAAGAGAGCCAGTGGAATTAAATTGCTATGCTACATTAGGCATGGATTATCTTGCCTTCAATTTGTTGATTTGAACTTCATCATCTTTGCAGGTTCGTTTTACCCCAATTTGGTATTGTGATCCTCTTACTGAAAATGAATTTCGAAATGCTATCAAAGAGAACTACTACTCGAAGAAGAAGTTCAACTTCGGTCTGTCTGAAGATCAGGTTTGTTCCCTCCCCACCAAGCTTGCCTTATATTGTCTGAAATATTATGTCATGATACATTCGTCTCCCTTTATTTTTTTCCCTTATCCCCTTGTCGCATGTGTAGGTTCATAGGCTTCTATGTTTGTTTAGTTCAAGGAAATTACAAAAACCTTTCAGACCAGTTGGTAAAATGGTCGGCAAATCAATGGGAAAAGAAAGGGGCATAACTGGTGATGACGATTATTTTCCAAGAAATAAGGCAGAGAAGTTTGTCGAGGATGATAGTCTTGTCTCAGGCATCAATGCAAAGTATCCACGGAACGCTTCAAGTAACAATGGAAGAAAACTAGATATTAACAGGTTTATGAAGAATGATGGGATACAGAATAATCTTGAGGGGAACCGCTGTCAAGAATTTGACATCTTGCCCGAGTCACTCGGTGTATCTTTAGGTAAAAGAAGGAGAGATGATGACAACCAGTTTTCGATGCAAGATAGTATGGCATATGATCATGAATTGGACCGTGGCCTTGGACGGGTCATCCAGATTAACCACCCAGGTGACTGCATGGATGAATTGGACCGTGGCCTTGGACGGGTCATCCAGATTAACCACCCAGGTGACTGCATGGATAACTCAGAGAGAGTAGCTGAAGAAAGCAAGTTTTCACTTACTAAACATATTATGAGCAGCAATACTGGTCCCATTGCCACGCCCAAGTACTCTTGGGAATCTTTGGCTAAAGTCGGAAGAGCCACTGATAATGGTTGGTTTTCACAAGGGGATATCTTAGGGGACAAGTATACTCCAGACCATGGTTTTGGGTTAGTCACATCAATGGGCCACCTTCAAAACTCTGCAATTAAAGCAAGAAGAGCATCTGATGATCGTGATTTTTCTGCGGATTATGGTGTAGAAAATGACTATAACTTAGTCAATTATCCTGACCGAGTCATCTCTGCTGATCCCCCTCTGAACACTTTGGGTAGACTAAGAAAAAGTCAAGAGAGAGTATTCTTAGAGAATGAAAGGATGGAGAGCGGATGGTATGCAGACTCTGGCATGGGTGAAGTGAGAAAGGAAAGCGATGATGGCAATTTTTCAAGGACTGATAGGGTGGATGTTCCAAGTGAGCCTTTTGCAAAATTTCTAAATTATGGAAGTAGAGCAAATGATCACGAGAAGTTTTTCGCGAGAGCGAGTATGGAAAATGCAAATAATAGTAGTTCTGGATATCCCGCGGACAAAAAAAGACGATTATCTGATGAAGGCATCCTCAAAAAGGCTGATGGATTGGATAATGCATACACTACGCAAAGTTCTTTCGCACTTCCAAATTTTCCTGCGTCTACCAATTTATGTCAGTCTAGGCAAACTCCTACCTCCTTTTCAAGCAATTTGGAGACTAACAATTCATTCCATCAAGATCAGCCTATGCTTCGCCCCGCATTCCGTCCTTCAATGGAACAAAAAACCTTTGATTTCTCTTGTCCAACATTTCATGACGCAATGGTCACAAGGACAGTTCCCTATGATCCTGAAGTGCCCGAATTTCACCATAGAAATCAATCATCTCTTGCGGGTGATTGCAATTCTCACTCAATGCACGATTTTCCTCCACATCAGAATTCTAATGATAATCCTTTTGCTGCTTCCGTCAAACAGTCAACACCATATCGCTCTGGGGAAGAAGGTTTTGGAAATAAAGTTCCATTGCCTACCTCTCCCAACTATTACACTCGTTCTGGCTCCCGAATGAGCAGTTCGTTGTTAAGTGCTGAATATCATGGAAAGATGGAAGCAAAAGCCACTGGTCAAGAAGTCTACAACGGTTCACTATTTCCCGCAGCCACGTCAGTCTCTCCACCTTATTCAAGGAGAGATGTATATGAGAGGAAAAATGCGAGTCCTTTCATCGAGTTTGATAGGCATGGCCTTACATCACCAGGTAGACATGAACAAAAAATTCCACAGCATGAGAATAGTCTAGCATTTGGAGTCAATGATGCTTCCTTTAACAGCAACACGGGCTATTGGCGTTCTGGTTCGTCCCATGAAAAATCAAATAACCGTGAAGCCGAATACTACTACGAAAATGCTAAGGGCATGCCCACCGATTCTAAGAGTAAGAGAACAAGTGTATTTGCTCGCTTGACTTCTGCATCAGAAGTAAATGCACAAGAAAATGATTGCGACTTTTTCTGCTCGGCAGAAGAAGAAAGCAATTTTGACTTGCAATATGTTGAATGTAATGTGGGTGCATCAGTGGATCAGGTTATGGGTGCTCTACATGAGAGTCTGGACCACCGCATAATGAAGGCGAGTAAATCTTCATTAGTTGGAAAACAGGACACGGAGTGTGATAGGTTGAAAAAGCCAACTTTGAAGACGGAATATGTCATTGAAGTGGATTGGAACGACATAATTAAAGAGACAAGAGTTGTGAGTTTTAAGCGCAGGAGCGAAACCAAGAAGATTAAGGACATGGCTGAGGCAAAAACATCTGTTGACAATTTAGAGCATAAGAGAAATGGTTCTGTTCAGAAATCAGGGGGAGAGGGATCTGAGGGCAATAGGAGGAGAAAGTTGGTTAGGCCAGTTTTTGGTAAAAAACAACAATTGGATGAAGGTTTGAGCTGTGATGGAAGTTCAAATTTGCAGGTATCATCTTCTGAAGCTTGTCATAAAGACGGTACTGGAAACTTGGATGATTCAGTTAAAAGTAGAGATAATGAGAATTTTTCATCCCCAAACAGTGTGTTGGTTCAGTTGACATCTCTCAGTGGTTGTGAAGGTAATAATGCTAACATCAAACAAAGTTCGCACTGTGGAGGGAAAAAATCTGTAAATTACGACAGAAAAGAGTCATTCGATGGACGCACTAGGAGAGCTAGCAGTTCAAATTTGCAAGTATCGTCTTGCGAAGGTTTCAATGCCAAAGAGACTACTGGAAGCTGTGCTGGCTTGACCAGAAGCCATGAAAGTGATAACATAGCATCTCAAAATGTCGGCTTCATACATTTGATCAATCCAACCATGTATGAAGCTGGTAATACCATTTCAGACAGTTCAGAGTGCAGAGAAAGAACTTGTGGGGCGTCATTGAGAAGCGATGGGTGTAAAAATGGGATAACAGCTGAACGGCTGAACCTGAACCTCAACCTGAACCTGAACGTGGAATAGAAGATTGGGAGCTGCTTAATACACACAATATCTGTATCGTACATACCCCATATGCATCGGTATGGTTGTGCTCTGAAGGAATTTTTGTCTGGTGTTGGTGTGTATTTAGAGCTCCCATGGTGGTGTCCATTGAATCCTGAGGAAAAGCAGATTTTGTGCGCGTTCTCTTCCAAGCATGCGGTGGGAAACAAAAATAGGTAGGAACTTGATTCCGACCTTTCAAGTTTTCAGCTTTGCCAGAAATTCTCTACTGAAGGGAGCGTTTTGTTAACTATTATGAAAGAATACTACTTGTAATGGGTACTTAATAGACGTACTTTCTAGTGTTTGTAATTATTCAGTTTGGTAATTTGGTTTCTCCTCCTCTCAGAAAGGGGAAAGGAATTGTGAACTCTCTTGTTTTTGTGTTTGCTGGTAAAAGAATATATTGACACGGATGTTTTGTTATGGGGTATGCTACCGAAGTTATGAAGTATTTTGGTGTTAGTTACTGGCTCACAAGTCAGAACAGAGTATTCAATATGTCAAGCTGTCTTAACTTATGAGGTTTTATGGCTTGTTACGAAGTATTGTGGTGTTAGTTTCTGACTCACGAGTCAGAACAGAGTGCGCGATATTTCAAGCTGTCTTAACTTACGAGGTTTTATGGCTTGTTACGAATCATTATGGTTCCTTGTTGTGAGGCTTTTTTGATGCTTCTGTTGCGAGATTTGTGGTGTTTTCCTTGCGACCCTTTGTGGTGTTGGTGATTAACCATGGCGATAAATTTACAGAATTGCAAATAGAGCAAGCCTTTTTTGAGGCTTTGGATTCCTTTTCCTAAAGCTGGTAGGGATTTAATTGGCTTTGTATCCTTTCTAAGTTAAGCACATCTTTGCCAATGTGGTGCAGCCTTTTTTGAGGTGTGTGACAGAAGCTTTCTTTTTCTTATGGATTCCTTTTAACCTGGTAAAGTACACGCGAAACATGCACGAGGTATCTGGATCACCAGTTGTCTTTGGTTTTGTTATTTCCTCGCAAGATTATGAAACAATCTGGAGGACATTTCGGAATTTTCTGTGTAATTTTTTTTTAAAAAAAAAGAAGATAAATTGTTGATTTTTGAAATATAAATGAATGTGTGTAACAGAAGCTTCCTATGGGGAGATACTGGCAAGTACTTATCATATTATTGAAAAGATGCAGAAAAGACTTATTGGGAGGAAATTCAATAACTTATCCCTTGCTGGCAGGTCTGACACTTATTTAATTAATTGGTCACTTTTACCATTCTCGGTTATATTATGCAGACTATGGAACTTCCTGCTTCCATTTGTGAGAAAATTGATAAGCTTAAAAAGGCCAAAATCCAATATAATTAAGGCTCTTTTATCCAAACTTGGAAGGAACTTGGTTTCTAATTCGGATGGTCTTAAGACTCGCTCTTTTTTCAATTCGCGTTCCAATTGACCTGCTTCCGACGTATGGAAGAGTATCATGCGTACCAAACCTATACTTAGTCGAGGCATTAAATGGTCACTGGAGATGGTAACTGTAACGACCCCGCCCATGCCTTACACAATATTGTCCGCTTTGGTCGCCCAAGCTCCTTGGACTTCCCAGAAGGTCACCCATCCCAAGATTGCTCCAGGGTGAGCACGCTTAACTGTGAAGTACCAACGATCTTTGACGCCCGCACGGCTTTTAAAAGGTCTTTTGCAATTTAAGACATGATCTAATCTCTTATATCATAGACCTCCGTTGCATCCAGGTGGGTCATGGGCTGTCACAGTAACCTCGGGAAGGATTGTTTCTCTCGTTCATATCTACCGAGAGGCAAACAAGAGTACTGCTAATCATATGGCTAGGCTGGGAGCTGAACAAAGGGAGGAATTAGTGTTTATTGAAGATTGACCTCAATTGGTGCGTCACTTTGTGCTAGAGGATGGCCCGGGCACTGGACATCTTAGGGATAAGCAAGTTAGTTGCTTTTATTTTGAACTATGTATGAAGAACTCTTTTCAATTTAATGGTTTGAATTTCCATAGTATGAAGATTTTTTTTTTTTTTTGTAAACACAGATTTTTTAACCATAGAACACACCCATTTTAGTCCTGCTTTTTGGTGTGTGGGGGTGTTTAGGAGCTTTATTTTTTGACTATGCGGTGTGTAATTTTCAAATTATGGGTGTTAGGGAGCGAATTAGAAATTCATTCTGCTGTAAACGTATTTTGCAATGAACTAGAGAATGAATTCAAAATTATTAATCTTCGGATGAGTAATTTAGAGTATGATTATACTTTCACATACAAAATTCGTCTAAAAAATCTATTCTGCACATATTCACCAAACCTTTTTACGAATTCAAAAAAATCTACAATCTAAGATCAAAACCACTACAAGAATCCTAAGATCGAAACCACTACAATTTCTACAAAGGTAATTTAGAATCCCATAATCAGTCAGCATCTTAGGAAAAGCTTCAAACCTGAACTGATCACAACTTATACAATGATTACCCGATTAAATCATGCAGTATTTTCATGCTAGCAAAACGATCTATGCATACATAAACATCTTGTTATGCTTGAACAACACTAACCTTAGAAAAGCCGGATTCATCCGGTGGTGATTCTTCCTCGTAAAGTTGCACGCAAATTTGAACCACGAAAACCGCCTCTCAAGAAATTCAGTAAAACTACGTGAGCACACTCCGTCTCTTTCAAAGGTGAGAGCCTTGCGTACCGAATCGCATTCTTTATAGGAACGCGTGTAAAACACCGAGCCTGGAAACTGGGAAGGATGTTGTGTATGATCATGATGGAGAAGAATGGTTTTTCAGAATCGGCAATTGATGAAATGAGAGAGAAATTTGAGAGGGCAATTGCAGAGACCAATATGTAAGTCAAGCTCCAAGTCTACTCTTATGGTCTTTCTTTATGGTTTGTCTTTATGGTCTTTTTGGCAAGTTGCAATAATGTAATCAGTTACTGAGTTGACGTGGACCAGTTAAACTTATTGGTTCCAACGACATATACTCCATCCGTCCAGATTTGTTTGTCCCTCGTTCGATTGTAACCGGATAAAAAATTAGTGATATCTTTAAATTGGTAAGTAATTATATATCCAATATGGATCTTGTTTGATAGATCTCGATTAATTTTATAAGACAATATTTTTAAAATTACATAAAACATTGTAAATCACAAGATACAATCATTTGAAAAATGGCACGAACTCCCAAAATGGACTAACAAATCCGGACGGAGTGAGTAATTTTGAAGCTTTTTTTGTCGAATCTTGCCATTGGTACCGACCACGTACCGATAGGAGTGTCAAACGGGCCGGGTCGGCACGGGCACGACACGTTCGAAGGTGGCACGACACGGTCTAAGTGGGCACGTGGCATGGCACATGCACGGAAATGAGCGCGCACGGCACAAAATTTGGCACGACACGGCATGACACGACATGGTATTCGACGGGCACGAGCACGGGCATGACACGACATGAAGTGGGACGGGGCACGAGTCACGACTCACGACACGACACTATTCTAGCACGGCACGCGCACGGAAGTTGTCTTGGCACGAAACAAAACGGAACTAGGACGGGAATGACACGACACGGGCATGACACATTACAGATTCCCGGTTCTACCAAGGCACAACACGAAACGAGTCATGGAAAAAAAAGTTATTAAATAAACAACTAAACAAGGAATTGATTAAAGAAAATTGGAAAAATGAAAAATGGAAAAAAAAAATTCATTAAAGACCAAAAATAATGGGAACATATCATTTTATTTTTATTTTTATGTCCCAAAATGATAGAAATTATAGAAATAATATAAATGAAATTCTTTTACAAAAAATTAATTAAAATTTCAAATTATAGAAATTAAATTCTTTTACTAAATTTGAATTTGATTATAGAAATTATAGGAATTAAATTATGGAAATTATAGAAATTTTAAATTATGGAAATTTGAAATTATGGAAATTAATCAAATTATAGAAATTATACAAATTATAGAAATTATAGAATTTATCAAATTAAATTATAGAAATTAATAAATAACAGAAATTAATCAAATTATAGAAATTATATTATAGAAGTTAATTTACAAAAATACTAACTAAAATAAGCAATAAACTTCATAAGAAGGATCTGCAAGGTGTAAAAATTAAGACCTCCAATTTCTGGACAAAATTTCGACGATCTGAACCGTTAGATGTGTTTAAAACGTGTTTTTAAGGTCCTACGGAAGGATTTGCCAAAAAAATACTACCCGGAAGGGGTTGATCGGAGCATTTTTTCATAAAACCGCTATATGAAAATTTGCTCCGATCAAGCCCTTCTGGCATGCGTGTAGTGAGCTCCCTCGG
Source organism: Vaccinium myrtillus (assembly GCA_016920895.1). NCBI lineage: Eukaryota > Viridiplantae > Streptophyta > Magnoliopsida > Ericales > Ericaceae > Vaccinium > Vaccinium myrtillus. The sequence continues at coordinate 15,440,568 of CM029275.1, read as the reverse complement.
CCGTCCGATTGGAGATCAACGGTCTAGATAAATGAGATTGAAGTAAATGTAAAAATGCTTTTTTAAAGAGTAAGATGATTTGGAACGTTAATCGCCGATCGGAAGGCTGAGGGGGCTTTTTTGAATTTTTTTTGAATTTTTTTTTTCATTTCAACTCACGGAAGAGGGTGTAGTTTGTGGGACTACCTCGACCAAGAGATGGGGAGATGCGACTCCCTTGGGCCTAGATAGCGGCAGAGCTATGTGAAGGCTAGTGTCGGCCGGTGTCCACACTGGATTTTGGAGTTTTTTTTTTTTTTTTGCATTTGTAAAAATAAATATATTACAAGTTCAATTAGAATATCAATTTTAAAAAAAGAGAACTTATTTAGTGTTCTTGGAGTGCCATTACATGATGTCACAGTACCTTTTTCTCTACATATTTATGGGGGAATCAATACTCAACGTATGTGTCTCATCTAAAAATGTGATGGAAAAGGGCGTTAGGATACCAAGTGGGGATGCCCCAATATTAATTACTCCCTCCGTCCCTTTTTAAATAATTCATATGGGAATACGTGCAATTTCAAACCCTTAAAAACATATTTCTCTATATGACTTTTTAATTTGTTTTATACCAAATTAAAGTGCTCATTGAGGACTTTAATTTGGTGCAAAAAAATTTTAAAATGCTATACGAAAGTACATTTTTAAACATCTGCAAAAATACACGTTTTCCAAGTGGATCACTTAAAAAAGGACGGAGGGAGTGCTTATAAGCATGCACCCTCAATTCACCAATTTTCGCCTCGAAACTATCCTGTGTTATAAAATGATGATTATTATCATAAATGCAAGTTAAACGAGAATTCTTTTTACATTTGCACTTCTTTCTCTTCTTAAATCTATCAATAACTCCTCTCTTTTGTGTTAAAGATAATTCGTTGATAACTAAAAATTGAATTAGTTTACTTATAAAAAACAGAAAATTTTCTAAAACATAAAATTATTTTTGATTCTTCTCCATAGCTATTTTATTTAATGTAATCACTAAATAATTTTCAAATTGGAATATATGTTGAAGAAAAGTTTAAAAGAAAATCAAGGCATGTTCGCTTCTTAAAAATGAGAGATTTTTTTCCCACAACAAAGAGGTGTGTATGGGTTGACAGTATTTTGCCTTCACTGATACAAAATTCTAGCTACGCCACTGGGCCTAGAGCTAAAGAATATTCTGGGCTAGGGCAAGAGATAGCGTGACCCAGAGAAAGGGCAAATTGTGCGAAGGGCCCATAAACATATTTTATTACCCGAACGTCCATGTCTGCTCTAGTAATAAGGCAAGACCCGCGGGGCTTTCCAAGCCTTGATTGCGGTATGAGTATGAGTGAGCTAGTCTTAACCTATTCGAATGAAAAAGAGAGAGATCGTTGGAAAGGAGGCAAACAATTGCGAGACCATCGCGGATGCCGCTATCGCACGCGACCTGACAATATTTGGAAGGGACACGTCAAGAGTTCATTGGACCACTTGGTTTTTAAGTAGTGGCCCAGAATGTCTATAAAGAAGAGACAGACATTTCAAAATTCTCATTGATAAGATTTTAGAGAGAGAAATTAATTGAGCACTAAATTCAGGGAAACAAATCCCCTAAGGCCCTATTTCTCGAAGATTTATGAACGCTCTCACCCTAATAGAGTGATCTAAATAGAGTTTTTTTGGATCTCTTCTATATTATATTTATCTGCATTCTCTTTCACCTCTCTAGATTACTCTATTTATTTTAGTGATGATTAATCATCCTCGCCTCTTCAATGCAATTTTTTTTATAAATATTGGGACTTAGATTTGAATCTCTTCTACAATTGTTAAGTGGTAAGAAAATTCAAAAGTTAGAAAATTGTCATGCAAAGAGCGTAACCTATTAGTTATGACAACTCTGCATACAAGAGACATGGAAAAATACTAGATATTTTAGCATTTTATCAACTCCAACCCAACCTCACTTAGACTGAATTTTCACTAAAAATATTTTTGGTATTTTGGTTATTCAACATTCTAATTAGCGGAAATACCGAAAATCTCGTATTTTAGTTGGCAAAAATATCATAATAGGGAAGGAGGTTGGCCCCTAACACACTAACGGCCCGTTTGGCGACCGGAGATGATTTTGGGTGGATTTGTAATGAGGGTGGATTTGTAATGAGGGTGACCCCACCTCATAAGAAGGGTGGATTAGTTAGTGAGGTGTTTGGATGGTATTTTGAGAAGGGGGATTTGAAAGGTGGATTTGATAGGATAAGAAGGCAAATGACCTATTTGCCCCCAATTTATTATTTTAGTAAAGTAAATGGATTAATTTAGTTATAATAATAATAAATATATAATAATTACATAAAAATTAAGAAAAAAACATATTAACTACATAAAAATATTGAAAACGGTTTACAAAAAAAAAATTATTTTCGGGGGAAAATTAATTAATAATTATTAAATTCGTTAAATGAATGAAAGACAACAAAAAAAATAATATTCGGGGAAAAAATAATAAATAATTAATAATTTGTTAAATGAATAAGCCACAACAAAGGAAATATGCACGGGATAAAATTAATAATTATGAATTTATTAAATTAATAAAAGACAATTACTTGTTGATTTGGATGGTGAGTAGGTGTGTGTGTGTGTGTGTATATAATTATTTTTATTAACTTTTTTGTTGAATGGATAGTAGATGGTAGTTGAATGGTTAATGGTTGGTGGAGTGGTAGATAAAAAAATTGAATGGTGGGTTTGTAGTTGAATGTTTGATAACATTTTGTTTATAAATACCAAACAAAACTCATGTTTTTTTTTACAAATCGATTTTTGAATAAAAAAATATCAGTTTCTATTTCATTTGTGTTTTTAACTTGGTTTCAATGGCACGTCATGTTTGGTTTGAGGAGGATGAATTTTTGCTCCAATACCTTACGGCCCTAGTAGATGAGGGTGTTTGGCAAAGTAATTTCGGATTTCGTCCCCCGTATTCAGAAGTCCTAAAAAATCAGATGGAAGCTTGTTTCCCTGAAGCTGGTATCACAAAAATTCATATTGAACAGAAGATTAGGCTTTGGAAGCGAGATTTTTCTTATATTAATTAGCTGCGTCAAGTTGATGGAATTGGATGGGATGAAAATGAAAACAGCTTCGTTGTCGAAAATGAACAACTTTGGAACGAATTTGTCCAAGTAAGATATTCTCCTTACCATTTGTTTTATTTATTTCATTTTCCTTACTTAATATAAGTTTTATATTTTTTAAATTTTGTAGGGTCGTCCACATATTGCAAACTGGAATGGGAAAAAATTTCCCAATTATATTCGATGGCGCTACTGCTTCACACCTCAAAACGGCGGGGGAGATGAAGATTGAAGAGTGGTTGGATGTGTGAAGAATTTATTCGTAGTTATTTGGTTGATTGTCGTGTCTTTCTTTTCTACCCTTCTAATGTATTGTCTTATGTATTTTACAAGTAATGTTTTACTTAGTAATAAAGTATGCATTTCAATTTCACCTTGTATTGACATAATCTTGAAATGTACTTCTTCATTCTACATCGACAAAAAGTGTCAACAAAATACAAGATAGGAAACCTACGAACAAAATTACAACAAATGAAAATTTCCAATCAATTTGGGATGTCTTTGCACCATCACTTTGCTCATTCGGGATTTCCAAGTATTGTAGATCCCCGGCCGATGTCCAACGAAAACCACCCAATACGACTCTTGACCTGCAATAACGCAATCTTAATGGAAAAAACAGTCATTAGCTTAATAATTACGTAACTGATTTGATAAATGTACTTGGCTCAGATTTTCAATGGCACCGACATCCATTGTACAAGTCTATCAACAATTTATGTTGCCGAACGATATTTCAACAATTGACCATCATAAATTGTTGGACAAGACGAGTCCTTTGCCTTTTATTTTAACCCGAAAAATCATCATAGCCTTTGGAGAGGAATTGAACATTTAGCAAAAGGGGCAGCTACCAACTTTGAACGACAAAGTAGCAAGTACCTTCCTAATGCCGTAAAAATTAATGCAGTTTTCTGGGATTTATAGCAAAAGGCAAAGGATGCCATAATGGCACCTCATATGCAGTCACACACACACACACACACACACATACACAAAAAATCTTGGCTCAGAATTTTGTTTCTCCGCTCACAGACCAACGCTTGGCTACAACTTATGTTGCCAACAGGTTTTAAGGCCTATGGCCGTCATAAGTGTCCTGCCAAAGAGAAAGGGTCGCGTTGACGTTTGCCCTAATTTCATCATAGCCAACCAATGAACATAACTGCAATTTTCACAAAATGAGTCATTTCATAACCCAAGACAAAATGCATCACACAAGTCCATAAAACTGCATTCCATAACCCCAGAGGAACTGCATTTTAGAACCCCAGAAACTGCATTTTTGCAGCCCAGAAAACTGCATTTTTTCAGCCCAAAAAACTGCATTTTTGCAGCCCAGAAACATGGCAAGTAACAAGCCTAGAAAACTGCATTTTTGCAGCCCAGAAAACTGAATTTTTGCAGCACAGAAAACTGCAAATTTGCAGCTCAGAAAACTGATAAAAAGAAGCCCAGAAAACTGCAAATTTGCAGCTCAGAAAACTGGCCACTAACAAGCCCAGCATACTGCAAATTTTAAGCCCACAAAACTGCTACTAACAAGCTAAGAAAACAAGCATGTAACAAACCCTGTCCAGTGGCCACCAAAATAGTTAGCTAACCAATGATTATACATTTCAGTTGCCAAGTTATCTCTCATTTGGGTCCATTCTGTGGTTGGCTCTATCGTGTCAATGTAGTCATCTGGTGGGACTATATGCACATTCGCTTGCTCCCAAGCAGTGTATTCTTGTTCAACAAGATCAACTGCCATTTCTCGCTTAATAAGGTTGTGGAGTAGACAACATGCAGTCACTATGCGACATTGAGTTCTAATGGGATAATAAGAGCAAGATCGCAATATTGCAAATCTCATTTTTAACACCCCGAAGACTCTCTCAACCACATTTCGAGCGCTTGAGTGCTTCATGTTGAAATACTCCTCCCGACTTTGGGGTTGGTGTCCTTGCCTCCAAATGTTAATGTGGTATCGTTGACCCCTATACGGAGCTAACAATCCAGGCCCATTGGTGTAACCGGCATCGACGAGGTAGTACCTACCTACAAAACGCATTCACTTCCTATGTGATTATGTTGGAATAAGTGTGGAGACATGTACTTTAAACAAAGGTTACTTAAGTGACATACCCTGTGGAATTCTTAACCCATGAGGCCTCACCAACGCGTTGCGAAGCACTTTCGAGTCATCAGTGGACCCCTTCCCAACCAACAACGCATATATGAATCGAAGGTTCCGACTACAAACTCCTAATACATTCGTTGCTATTTCCTTGACCTATAGCGTGCCCTATCTTCACTGGGGAAGAACATGTACAAAGGTACCGTCCAAAGCCCCAAGGCAATTAGGCGATAAGTACTAAGTACAAAATGAATGAAGAAATTGAAGGGAAAACAAATGATTTGGAAGGTGAATATACCTCAAACCACTTCCACCTATGGTCTGTCTCGTTAGCAGGAACAGGTTGGGGATGATACCACAATTGATTGTATAGACGCAATACCGCCAACAACACTGCGTTGAAATGCCTACTAATCTTTGTTTCTCCGGACCGCACAAAATGGAACTTCGTTGGCCTATTCTTGTTATGGTGCCCGAGGACCCATAAAAAAATAGCAACTTTTTCCACACGTGTCACGTCCCTAGAGTTTTGTAAGCCGCTCTCCTTGAGTAAATGGCACAACCTCATGAATGTATGCCTATTTACCCTCAATTGGTCGTGGCAGTTTTTGTCATCACCACGTACTAACCTATTAAGTGCATCAACTTGATTTTGGTAAACATTAGGGTTGACGCGAATACGAGGCCTTTGTCGAAACCTCATCAAGTCCATAATGAACATGTAAAGCATGAGAGTAGTAGTCACTACTCTCATGACACATAAAGTTGCTACCAAAGCCTTACGGCTCGCCTTCTTTCGTTTGAGGTTAGTCTTGCCATCCTGCTTAAAATAAGTTAATTTTTCAAGTTTCGTAATTATGCCAACAACCAAATCAATGTAAAACCAAATATTGGGCATAAACAAAATAATGGATAATAAAGTCCTAAAAACACACACATTATTGTCACAAATAATGACCAAACTGCCGACATTAGGGCTAATTGATGAAACTACGACAAAAGAAATAGGACAAACTCTTCAAAACAGAGCAAACTCATGAAATTAGGGCAACCATTAGTCATGAAATTAGGGCAACCATTAGTCGAAATTAGGGCTAAATCAAGAAACCAGACCTCGATATTGGTAACACAAGTGAAACCATGAAAATAGGGCAACCAAAAGAGACGTAAATTAGGGCTAAATCGTGCAACTAGTACTCGAAATTAGGGCTAAATTGTGCAACCAAGACTCAAGTGAAACCATGAAATAGGGCAACCAAGACTTAAATTAGGGCTACAATGGCTCGATCGACATAACAAAACCCAGAGAAATGATCGATTACCAACACATCGGGACCATGGAAGATGAGAAACCGACACCTCGGAGAAGACGAGTTCAAGAGGAGCAAAAATGGCGGCCCTTTTGCTGTGAACCCTTCTCTCTCTTCTCTTCTCTTCTCTTTTCTCTTTTCCTCAAAAGAACGAAAAATGGATGCAGTACATAAACCCACAACGTCACCCGGATTTGGAGGGGTAAAACGGGGAGCAAAATTAGCAAATCAGGCCGGATTTACTAACACTAGGGTAGAGGCCGTCGTTGGCCAACGAGGGAGAGGGGGGATATGTACGCCCAACAGTATTTCGAGTCCAGGTGCGAAAATGGCTTCCCAAACGGCGGTTTGGGGTGACCCCTGGACTCCAACTCCAGGTGAAGACCAAATCAGGGGGGTAGCGAAGTCGCCAAACAGGCCCTAATGCTATCGTTTGGGAAAAAAAACTCTACCTTAGTAGGAGTAAAAGAACATTACTCATTAAACCTTTTCAATATAAAGAGAGGACTTGGGTCCCACTTAAGTCACTACATCCCTGTTTTATCCCAATTGTGGGTCCTCTAAAATTTTTATTTAAGATCTAAATCGTTCATCTTTTCAAAATGTTGAGCACATCATGGAGGCAAAACATTATGATAATCGGAGATTAGTAGGAACACATTTGAGACAAATTTGTCTTTCGGTTTATTTTCTAAATGACATTGGCCTTCCATTTTTGTAAAATAAATAGTATCCAATCATATGGCTATCAATATCCAATTAATTTGATTTTTTACATGAATGATTTACTCAATATTCCCGATAAATTAAGGAAACTGATATTGACACTCCCATTTTGATATTGACACTCCCTTTTTTTTTTTGTCTCTTTCAGGTGAAGTTACTAAAATACTCTTGTACTTTATAATTTCATTTTTCTCCTGCTTTCATAATTACAAGGGTGAGTTAGTAACTTCATCTAAATAAAGACGAAGTAAAGAGTGTCAATAGCAAAATAGGGAATGCCAATATCAATTCTCTAAATTATACAGTTTTAATGTCAAATACTACAAATTATAGATGAAATTAATTAAAGAGAAAACAATCTTTGCATCGGCTGTGTAAACTAAAGTTTTCTTCAAATCGATTTCATTAAACCATGCGTCCATGTTTTACGAGACTACTATTTAGACATATGGCCCAATAAAATAATAGATTTGTAGAAAACTTTACGTATTAAAAGAATGCTGTTCCGCAATTGAAAGCAACTATGGAGCAACTTGAGTTAACTGAATCCAGCAGAAGCAGCTTACACCACAACAGCATTCGCGAGAAAATCACTTCACTGGCGACGTACACTTCAGCTAAAGGTACCATTCCTTCTCTGCATAACCACCATCAACAATTCGCGCCGTCGTCAACCACCTTCCCTCGCCGGGTAATCTCCGAAACTTCGACTCTCTCTCTATAAATGTATACATATATCCACATGAACACCTGACGAACTGAGATGCTAAAAAACCTCCGCGCACGGCGGCGTCCCCGCTACGGCGCACACTTATGCGCCCTAATCGCCGCCATCCTACTCCTTCTCTCCGTCTCTCTCCTCCACACCCGCCTCGCATCCAATCAACCCTCACCTAATCACCCCTACCACCTAATCTCCGCCGACGACGTCGTTCTCGACCCCTTACTCGGCGACTCCGATCCCGACGACTCTCGCTCCCTCACTAACAAATCCGACGACCTCATCGACGCGCTCGACGATGTCGTTCAGGTCGACCCGAGGGTTTCCGATGGAGAAGAGATTCTCGGCGGCTTAGAATCGGAAGAAGAAGAAGAAAACGGCGATCAGTCTGGGGATTCTGGTTATTACTTCGATCACGTAAGTGGAGCCATCCGACGCCGTTTCGATAAGAGGTCGATCGACCAGTGGGAGGATTATGATAGTAGATTCGATGTGAATTTTGGGTTGGAGGATGAAAGCAAGGTTGCGATTGGTTCGGATGACGTGGCGGTGGACGAGGAAGTGAGGAGGAAGGTGGTTGAGGTGGAGGGGATTGAGGACTTGCTTTTGTTGAAGGTCGGGACTAGGGTTTCGAAATTGAGGGAAGGGTGGGGGGCTTGGTTTGATGCCAAGAGTGATTTCTTGAGGAGGGATAGGATGTTCAAGTCCAATTTGGAGGTTTTGAATCCACTGAATAATCCCCTTTTGCAAGATCCTGATGGGGTTGGGGTGACTGGGCTCACCAGGGGTGATAAGCTTGTGCAAAAGGGTTTGTTGAGTGAGTTCAAGAAAGTGCCATTTCTTTTAAAGAAACCTCTAGGGATAGAAGATTCGGGTTTGGAATCGCAACGAAGAAAATCTGAGGAGGTTGAAAATGATGTCAAGGCCAAAGAAGTTGGTAGTGTTGAGCAAGGAAGGAGTGAAATGAAGGGGGCGGAGAGACGGACCTTGGATGACAATGCTAGTAAAATTTCGTATAGGAGTGGAATTGGCAATGGCAGTGAAGCTTTGAGTAAACCAGCTGATAATTTGTCATTAAGGAGTGATAAGAATAAGGGAATTGAACGGAAAACTGTAGAAAGTGCTACTAATAGCAAGGTTTTCGATACTACTAGTACTGATTCGGTCCGATTAGGTGGCTCAAGAAAGGTGGAAGGTAATGGTGGGATTCAGTCTGAGTTTTCTGGTCTAGTATATGCTAATGGAAAGAGGTGGGGTTACTTTCCTGGTTTGCATCCTCGGCTATCTTTTTCGAACTTTATGGATGGATTCTTTAGGAAAGGGAAGTGTTCTATGAGGGTTTTCATGGTATGGAACTCTCCGCCGTGGATGTTCAGCGTTAGGCAACAACGAGGTCTTGAAAGCCTTCTGTTTCACCACCGGGATGCTTGTGTCGTGGTGTTCTCTGAGACCATTGAGCTTAATTTTTTTGAAGGATTTGTGAAAGATGGGTAATTCCTCTATATATTCTTGCTACTTCTTTTGAACTTTCAAGTAACTCTCTCAACATATTTGTCAACGCTGACAAAAATACATAGCGTGTCCATGATGAAAAGCTGTATGCAAAAAAAAAGAAAGAAAGAAGAAAACTCCGACTAGGCAAAAGAGACATTGATTACATCGTTTGACAAAAAGTGACTCCAACATATATTACAATATCCCACGACGAGTTTTCATATTTTGGAAGCGTTGAATTTGAGTTCTCTTTTTGCCAACACAGAGAGAGAACAGAGAAGCATCCATTTGAGTCTTCATATTTTCTTTAGGTTTGTTTTGTTTTGTTAGGGCTAAAACAAGTTGGTTCCAATTTAGTTGGAAATATTTATTTTAACCTTGCACGAGTAACCCAACGTTGACAATACTAAAGAAAATTTGATTTATATTTAAATTTCATTTTTTTAGTGCATTTTTTGAACCCAGCGAGGTCGCCCCTGCCTCTATTTATAATTGTCTCTTAACAGATGGCTTTAAATTCTTGTATACACACTTGCGTGCTTTATTGTGGAGTCCTCCAATTTTTTGCTAGACTAAATTACATGTCAATCTGGCTTTCTGAGTAGTAAAAGGGTTACTTTTTTTTGCCCGTTTCCCAGTTTCAAAGTAGCTGTTGTCATGCCAAATCTTGATGAGCTCTTGAAGGATACGCCCACCCATATATTTGCTTCCGTTTGGTTTGAATGGAAAAAGACAAAGTTCTATGCTACTCACTACAGTGAACTTGTACGGCTTGCTGCCCTCTACAAGTGAGTTCAACATTCTTTTGTTTTCTTTTGTATCCAGAAGGGTGATACTATTCTGAATTACATATCTATTTCAACAAATTTACAGCAAGTATTAGTTCACTTTGATTTCTTTTGTTCAGATATGGTGGACTCTATCTCGATTCTGACATTCTTGTATTGAGACCATTATCTTCACTTAATAATACTGTTGGTGTGGAGGATCAGCGAGCTCGAAGTTCCCTGAATGGTGCTGTGATGTCATTTAGAAAGCACAGGTAGGCCTTCACTTGTAAGAAGAGAGTTCACTTTGTGCCTCCTTATGTTAGAAATTACATAGATTTTTTTATAGAATTGTCCCATGTTCATCTTGTTTAAACGTTTTTTTTTTATTTCTATGATGTCGAATTTTGATTAAGTTCTGGAATAGATTTAGTCTTAGAATCTTAACCCACCAACTCCTGGTGTCATGACCTGTTCTCCCTAGACGCCATTATAGGGATTAACGCCAACTTTGTTGTTTACATTCACAAGGCCTTTCTGGCAACTTTGGATTCTGGCTAGGACAGACCTAGAATATTGATCAGTCATAAGCAGAATCAACTGTGTTCAACTTTGTAGGAAAAGGACACCCTTTCCAATTGCAGCAGAGTAGCTCTTACAAACTTAAACATCTAATGAAACTTGTACATTCAAAAATTAGTTTGACAGTTTTAATGGAGTTTCTCAGGCATATAAAACTCATGAGTAAATGACTACCCTCTTGGAGTTTTCTTTTGCAGTGCAATAAGTTGTTTGGGTTTTTGGCAGGTCTACTGGTAGAGAGAATTAAGTTTCTTTAGTATGCAGCGACAGCTCTTTTCGCATTTAACTATTGACACAGGAAGGTTTCGAGTAAACTAATGCTTGTGGCTATTTTTTCAGTGGCTCAGTGCTTGTAACTTATTCCCATTATCTTTATTCTGTCTGTGTCTTTACTGAATTGAAACTGCACCCTTTCAAAAGTTGGGGAATTGAGCTATGTGCAAAATTCTGTATGGCTGCAAGCCTGCAACCCAGATATATTCTACATGTGTAGTATCCACCTCTGGACATAACTAATTCTCTCTGAACATGAGTAGCTCGGAACGCAACGATTGTTTTTTTGCATTGGTTTGTTTTCTACATCTGAGATTTTAACGTTTCCATGCAGTCCTTTCATAATGGAGTGCTTGACTGAGTTTTATTCTACATATGATGATCACCGCTTGCGGTGGAACGGGGCTGGACTTTTGACAAGAGTAGCCAGAAATTTCTTGAAAAACAAAACCACCTCTGACAATAGGATGGAGCTTAAATTGCAACCTTCTTTCATTTTCTTCCCTATGGGCCGGAACAACATCATAAGGTACTCTCCAAAATCATGCCAAAATTGTTTTTTGTGTGCATGCTTATTCAAAGGTTTATGTTTCTCCCGAGCCTTTCATCGACACGACCAAAAGAGACCGACTCTTGTTTCAGCATAGAAACTCTGCAAAACTGTTGAGTATTTTCACTAGGGGTGTTTTTCATCTAGTCGTTTCTATTTACAAAGTAAATGTAGCATGTTCTTCGTGCTGCCTTGGTTATACACACATGGGCAATTGATATATTGGCATATTCTGTGATATAGCAACCTGGCATTGCTGCAAGCCTTCAATGTGTTTTGTGATTCTCTAGAGAGAAGAAAATGGCCAAAATGAGCCTTGGACTTTAAATTTCGATTCTCTAGGCAACATCTTTTTAGTTGTAATTGGATGTACTCCATCTATTAAGCTGGTCCCCATTTGTGGCATAATTTGAAAGAATTTCCGACATAGTAGGAAGGGCAGCAGAAATAATGTTAGGCACCATCTTTCCCTTTATCGCTAGTAGACTGGTCCATATGATTTGTCGAGCTGCGCTTATGCTGGTTTGGAGTCTTTGGACACCCGAGTTATAAAAAAGAACTATTGAGGTGCACATATGCTGGCCCGGACACCCGAGTCTTAAAAGAGGAACAATCTTTCCCGTTTATAACATGGTAAAACAAATGGAAAACTTCCATGCCGTCCAACTGTTCCATCAGGAGGCAGTGCCCAGTGGGCAAGCTGGCTTATGCATCAAAGAGCTATGTTTTAAGGAATTTCGTGTAATGAGTCGTTTGACCTTGCATCCAATGCAGTTCCTTGTTCACTTAAGACATTTTATCGAAGTGGCCAATAAGAAATTTTATGTGGGCCAAAAAAAGCATTTTTTTTTCCATATTCTTCATTTTGAGCTACGCGTGGAAGTTCTCATGCTTTTTTCCATCTGGTTGAGAACTGGGTGATTGTTTTTTGGTAGATTCTGGCTGTCATGATTGTCTATTATGATAGTAAGCCTTGAAAATGGTCAATATATTTAGCTCCTGTGGAAAAGAAGCGCAACGGACTTTTGGGTTTATCAAAATTCCTACCGATGGATTATAGGTTCTTATAGTTCTGGTTCTGGATACAGCACCATTGTTCATCTTAATTGCTTTCCTTTCCTTCCTGTAACCATCTTTTTATGTCTATCCTTCAATTTTTAGATCAGCAATTTCATCACTTTATGTTCATTGAAGTTTTAAGTTCTTCCTTTTACCTCTCGAGTTGGAACAGGTACTTCTCTGCACCTGCAACAGAGTCTGAAAGAGCTCAACAAGATGAACTGTTTCAAAAGATAGCAGATAAATCGTTCACATTGCATTTTTGGAACAGCTTAACATCTGCTCTAGTTCCGGAGCCTGAAAGCCTTGTATCCAAGCTTCTTAACCGTCACTGTATCCGCTGTTCTGACGTGTTGTAGTTTTCACAATACCTAAAATTTCTCAACATACTGCTTAAAAGTATAGTTCTAGGTTGCAATATTATAGAAACATCCTTAAATCCGCTGCCTCTGCAATCTGAAGCTGAAAGCTATGAAGTTCATTGTAGACATGGGGATCGAACGGATCTATGACGACTGACAGTGTATAGTTATATCTTTATGTAATTACTAGATGAAGTTGGTTTGCTGAGTGTGTCACATCCTAACAGCCTAAAAGGCGCACGGTAGAGAGTAAAAATATGTTGAAACTTGGAGAATAATCCTTTTTCGGTTTGCTGTGAGTAAGCTATTTAAGATTATTCTGGTTTAGTGGTTAAAACCCTACTTGTTAGTTTTGAGGTGGTGAGTTCAATGCCCCCATTGAACTAGACTACCAGACTGTATTGGTTGAGAGACTGTTAGGTCTGTTCACTCTCATCATGCATGTTTATTGTACAATACTTTTTTTGACAAGTAGATGAACACGTTGCCCGAAGGTTCCGTGCACTATTGTACAATACTTGATGATAGTATTTGGTATAATCTAGTGCAGTCAGAGACATATGTCACACATGTATATAGTTTTTTACGTATATTTTGCAATTCTCGTTGATGGCTCGTTTGCTCTATCTTTGTGCTTTGTTTAGTATTATTTAGAGGTGGCAAATGGGTGGGTTGGGTTGGGTTGGGTTTGTGTGGGTTAATATGGGTTATGGGTGGGTTGAATATAGATTGAAAGTGAATGGGTTGAATATGGACGGGTTGAATATGGGTCAGGCCATACCCAACCCAATCCGACCCAACCTGTTTTTTTTTTTTTTTTTAAAAGATCTTGCGCTGTTTACAATCTTCCTCTACACAAAGCACATTTTTACTGATACATACACTACAATGGCCAAAAGTTCACTGCCCCTCTCTCGAATTTGTTTACATCAAATTAAACAAGCAGGTAAGATCGAAATTGAAACATAAATTAGAAAGTTAGAGGATTCTGGTTGTGTACATCATCAATCACAATCAGTTTGTATAATTCTCATCATTAGCATGATCCGAATTTCTAGAGGAGAGACAGAGGGAAAGGAAATTCCAGAGGAGAGAGAGAGAGAGTGTGGGACATTCCAATTGGGGTGAATTAGCTGCTAAGCAGTATGGTAGCCCAATTAGACTTACGATGGTCGTGATGGTCGTGGCATGATATTTCCTTTCGTTTATGTTGAGCCTGAAGTACAGTGAACTTAAAGTTCTCATTTGAAAAGAGAGACAGAGAAGATTTTTCGTCTTAAATTGAATATAAGTTCAATTATCTTTCCAAAATTTATGTAGATATGTGGTGGAGATAGAATTTTGAAGATTTTTCATTAGCTCAAGTGAAAGAGATCTAGAGAGAGAGAGAGAGAGAGAGAGTACTAGAGGAAGAAAGCTAGAGAGAGAGAGAGAGTTCTAGAGAGGAGTACTGTTGGGTTATCATGAATGAATTGGGGATGAAGCAGAGGTTACTGGCGAGTAGGAGAGGAGTCTTATGACAATCGAATTTGTCTTTTAATTTTTTGGGTTCAACCCATTTTGAACCAATTTTCAACCCAACTCAACCCATGTAAATATGGGTTAGTATAGGTTCAACCCATATTACAATATGAGCAGGTTGAGTTGGGTTATAAGTGGGCGGATATGGACGAGTTCATAGGTTGGGTTGAGAATTGCCATCTCTAATATTATTATTTCAATAAAACTCAATTTGTTTCTCGATTTGTTCGATTCGACTTGAACAACATTTGCCAAGGCAAAATCCGTTTTAATTGGCCCATAAGAGATCATATCACAGAGGAAGTTTTATTTTATGTTATTTTTTATCCGATATCACGTACTATTAAGTTTGAAATCTGTATTTTTTATGGATAAATTACAATGACTTCTCTTGAGATTTTTAACAAATAAATATATAGAACCCCTGTGGTTTGAGAAATTACTTTGACTTCTCTTACCTTTAAAACTATCATTTTGAGGTTGTTTTTTCCTTCTAGGACCTGTGCTGTGCCAGTTTATTGGAATTGTGGTCATATTTGATTCTGTCAATTGATAAGTTGATGGGCCCTTAAATATTAGTATGAGGTTAGTTTTCTTAGTCTTGGAGAATAGGGTATGCTTGATCTCGTCTGTTATTTCACTTTTCATAGATAATAATTTCTAAAGGATAACACAGGCAGAACATATTTTGTTCAAGTCTATTTGAAGTCAGTGCTCGTCCACCAGATAGACGGTCATGCGCCTATCTTTGTAGGGCAAAACAGGGCAAGGTAGGCACATGGCTTTCTATTGTTGGACGGTACACTGCCACCAAATGGTGTTATTGAAAACCTAGATAATTACTCTTGAAGAGAAGTAAAGCATCAAATTCATGCGACACAACATCACTGCACTGCGTGCTCGCTCAACGATAGATGGCGTGTCTATCTTTACAAGGAATGAAAAAGGTGAACACGTGTCTCTCCATTATTGGATAGTTCTCCATGAAGATTATGGAGATATCAAACAGCAAAAATGGTACAAACACAGATGGATGCTCACTCCAGTCCAGACACAAGATGCTTACTGAATTGTTCGATGTGTCAGGCTTCACTGTGTGAAATTCATATTTATCGAACGGTACTGGACACATCCGTGTCTAGAGTGGACACAATCTCTCGTGTCTGTAGCATACCATATGGTTACTCTTGAAAAACACAATTATGTACAACAGATAAAGCAGAAGTGTGTCCTGATAGCCCTGACTTTTTGGTCCCCCCAACATTGCCTCCTTTTGATATCTTGGGCATGAAGAAGTGGCAGAAATCACATGAAAACTATCATCCCCATGGCATTGCTTCCCCCTAGTCCATTGCATTGGGCCCATAGCAACTCCTTTTCTCAGGGTTCCATAACCATTGCACAAGGTACTTCCTCCCTCTCACACCATTCACATTAAACCCATTCCCCCATGAGTCCTTATACACTTCCCCAACATACCCTCCACCCCCACCAGACCCATACACCCCCAAACACAAATCAGCTATCTCATTAGGGGCACTTGGGTCATCTCCCGCGTACCACGCGTTCACGAGCGGGTTGCTCGACACCTCCGCCAGCTCGTGCCCGATCACGCTGATCATCCCGTCGACACCCGGATCCCCATTCGGAGCACTCATTATGTCGTTTACTCCGCCCGGTCCCCCGGGTGGTGGCCTCCCTGAATACGTGGGCCACGCAAACGGGTAAGCACACATACCGGGGCACTGGGTACCACTGTACCCTATCCAGGCGTAGGGCACAGTGACACCCACAACCAAAGGAAAAGTAAAGTAGTGAAACCCACAAACGGCTCGACAAAACTCTTGGACCACGACCTCGGACGCGGTCAGGACCAAGTAAAGACCACTTTGATAATTGAGAGGCAAACCTCGGTTCGCGACCGTGGTACGTATGATGGATTGCATCGATAACCGCGTGAGGCTGGTACCGTGGGAATAGCTAGAGTCATTGTACTCACCGGAGAGTAAAATGTTTCCGGTGACATTGGAACCGGTTTGATCGGTGTAAAGGCGGACGGTCTGCCACCAATCGGCGACGGAAGGGAAAGGAGCAGGGGAGGAGAGGGAATAGAGGAAGTCTCTAATGGTGGATTGGTGAGTTGGGTTCCAATGACCATACCATATTATGTAAATGTTCATGGGAGATGAAGCTAGGACTGGACCCATGTGGTATTGGACATTGACAAGGTTAGATGAGCCTTCAAAGTTGTTGGCTTGGCTGAATCCAGGGCTAATTTGTTGGCTCTGTACTGAAAGAACCAGAGAGAGTGAAAGGAAAAGGAAATGGAAATGCAGGAAGCTCTGCATCTCTCTATTTTTTGGTTGGTTGAATTGTGATGTTGGGGAGTTGAGTGTGTGGTAACAGTTGGAGAAAGTTGGTTGTTATATAAAGAGGGAAGATGATGATGTTATGAAGAGAGAAGATATCTATGATTCTTGTTTGTCTATAAATATCTATATGTATCTGTATGTATATGTATATATATTCCATGGGGTGGACCGTGGACAATGGCCTGCATGTTGAAATAATTTCATGTCCATCATTGTTTTCTTTTAATTGATTACAAGATTGCCCCCTTTTTATATGTGGTTATGATGAAAATAATGACAACTAATTAGAATCCCAATGTGCATATGTATTTTTAGTTTATATATATATATACATATATTACTCACTCATACGAAAAGTTGAGCTGATAATATTTTTTCGAACTCTTTTACCATGTTCGGAAGTACCCACTGAGATCTTTTGAACGGTGCAAAAAACAATTTCAAAAATTAATTATGTAAGTACTTTATTTTTTGAGATAAAGTTGCACGGTCTCCTGTAAGAAGCATTTGAAATGAGACAGACAGATTACTTTTTGGACAATCATGAGGGCTTTGGGCGGTCCTTAGAGCTAGCTAATTTGAGACCACGAGGCTAACTTGACCTCACTCGCTATGAAATATTCGCAGAGTATAATATATATTTAAAATTTATTTTACTATAATAATCAAACTAGAAACCCTAATTTGACCCAACTTTTAAAGAATCCTAGTTTCGCTCAGATGATCATTATTATGCTGCATATATTCGAAATTAAGATACTAGTACTTTGTGAGATGTTATTAGGCCAAGTAAAACCTTCCTAGTTATATTCCTAATGCACATTGTGCCACCGGCCCACCGCATCCACAACGATAAATTAATAAGACCATTGGGATCACAAGGGAACATTTGTTTAAGTTCAAAACCAAGTTTGAAAATTTGAAAATTTGTTCAATAGGACAAGTTTATGATGCTCAGATATTTTTGAAACAAATCTACACAATTAATTATTTATTCTTTCCAGATAGAGAACGGTTCATATGGATGCAAACGAATCGAGTTACTCGTGAGCAGCTCGAGGCTCGGCTCGTTTAGAAATTGAGTCGAGCTCGAGTTGAGATTAACACTCCAAAGCTTGGCTTGGCTAAAAAAAACTCGACTCGTTTGTATAGCATTGGTTTGTTCATAGAGGCTCATCTAGTCAGAACCGACCTCAGCTTGTTAGTGGCATTGCTCACTTACAGCCAAGCCGAGCTCTAGCTCAAGCTTTGGCTTGTTTGGTAAACGAGCTGAACTCGAATACAATATTGCTTAGCTCGGCTCGTTTGTACCCCTACCGATTCATAGAAAAACAAATACTGTAGTGGGTAGGTTAGGAGGAGTAAGAGTATATATGTAGGCATGTAGCTAACCTGGGAAGGCTACTAGGAGTTAAAGATTACTTTACTCTTGTCATTAATTAGTTAATTAACCACTTTCTCAGTTAGAGTCAGATACTGGTAATTTAATTACTCCCTTTAATACTAAACAACAAAAATAAAAGCTTCAACTGTAATTGATTGGAGTTAAAAGCCATAAGATTAGCCATCAAATGCGCTGTCATCTCTAACTACATAAAAATGTTGTCGCATTAAAATGATGAAAGTCAAACCCCAAAGGTTAAGAGATGAATGAATGATGGGTCATGTACCCTACTACTATTTATTTTTGAACGGTCAGCGTGTCTGAGTCAGTTTACGGGCATCTCGACTAATCCCTTTCCGGTTTAGTTAAAGACAGGTACATCCATTTCAGGACTGGAAAATTCATAAGCAATTACTTTCTTGCGGGTGGACCCAAAAAATCGAATCCTAGTCAAATTGTATAGGAAGCAAACCCACGAACCAGCTAGATTAAAAGATGCATGTGGGTCAATTGTGGCTTGCCCTACTACTATTACATAATGGTAAAACATGCATGTGGGTAGCTTTTTCTAGGTTTTCAACCTTTTGGACAACACTTGTTCCCTTTCAAAATCTTTGACTAATTTAAGTTTGTTCAGGTTATAAAATCTGATTTTTAAGGGATGGAATGGACTATGAGCTGTTCGGTCTATAGCTCATGACTCCTCACATCCACCCTTTATGTATCGATAATTTGGGTCGATTCTTGTTGGACAAAACATTATGCATTATCCGTCGGATGAAAAAATATATCGAACCAATCCTATGCTTAGGTCCGATTATGATAATTAAGCACTTGATTTGATTGCGTTCAAGATTGATTCGTACGATATTGAAAGCATAACCATCATTCACGTACGCCTATTGCGAAAGGGAAAAAAAAAACCCGTCATTCAGATAGAAAAATTAGGCCAAACTAAAATCGATGATCAACACGCAAGAAAGACTGTGGAGCCTGTGGTGGATTTCCTATGCTCGAATGGCCTCCTAGAGAGAAAACATGGGCGCTTGATGTACCCATATCACATACAACCTACTCAAATTTTTGTAGAGCCAAAGTCAAGTGTCAATAGCACCTAATGGTAGGTCGGTTGGTTGGTGAGTTTGTTCTCTACATAATTGATCACCAGAATTTGATTTTTTGAGTCAGGTCACAAGAAAGTAATTTTTTTGTATCTCTTATTTTCAGCGTGGATGCATGGTTTGTCTTTGACTAGACTGGGGAGGAGATTAGTAGAGATGCGCGTAAGTTGACCTGAACAACCCAACGGGTGGAAAACTGAACCTCCAGTTGACCTCAAGTCCTCAACTACTGTTGCATGTTACTTGCTCTTGTAAGTTTCCGTTTGGCACCAACAAATTTTGGTGTTATTAAAAAGATCAAAGATGTATACGAAGACAAGAAAACCACCATAGAAAAACTGAAACCCAATAATTTAAAAGCAATTGCCAAATGAGGTGCTAATAGGTATTGGTGGTCCATGGGAGCATTGGTCACTATAGATTTCCACTTTGTTGTAATTAGTTTAGTAAAAAGGTCCTTCAATCATGTAAAGTAGAGTTAAAGGTCCATGTGGTGGCAAAGCATCTTCATTTCCTAACCCTTACGCCTTGTTTGTTTGGGGGATTTAGGGGTGGGATTTGGGGTGGGTTGGAGTAGGCCCATTTTTCAATGTTTGTTCTCTTTTTTTTTGCATGGGATTCTATATACCGTTCGGATGGGGAGAAAAACTTGGGGGGGATTTGGATGGGATTTCCCCATTTTAGTACAAAAAAATGCTTTCCACTGGCTATATCTCGTCGAACACAAACACCGGATATGAATTTTTCCCATCCATTGATATCCTGAGCAATATCCCAAAAATTTCATATCCCACCCATATCCCATGAGATTTCATATCCCATCCATTTATTTCCGGCCAAACAAACGAGGCCTTAAAGATGGGAATTGAATAACAGTGGCAAGAAAATCATCTGCAAGTGAATTGCATTTCAGTAGTGGTTGTGTAAACTATCAATAACAAATGCAGAAGCGGGTGGTTCGGGTTACCTTTCGCAAAATCTAACAGAACCAAATTTTTGGTGGATGAATTACAACCTCCAGGTCACTTACTAAAACAACAACACTCTCTTGCGATGGAGTTATACTACGAGTTTCGAGCATCACCCTTAATTCCACGTTGCAAAAGCTTCGAATCACTCTATAATAAAAGAGTAAAAACTCTAGAGAGGGAATTTTCTAAAACTCAATAATTACTATTCTTGTGTCTACCTTATGTGAATATCATGCAAGAATTATGTGGAGTGAACATCTAGATGCCTAGATGTATAAAATTTCGATAAATAAAAGTATCATAATCTAAGTTCGTTCAACAGAGACTAATTCTCGTAACTTAACCTCGTGTTATAGTACATATTAGCTATAGTTTCTGCAAGTGAAATATAATATATATCCCATATATATATATATTGATTAATTAATTTGTCTGACCCCCTAGTTTAAGGAAAGATTAGATGCTTGGTAGGTTGGGAGATCTTTGGAAGATTTCCTGGAACAAAATTGACATTAATAACACTGTGAACACGTAGTTAAAGATGCACGACAAAACCCTAATACTTTAACATGGACAATTAGAGAGACAATGCATCTTAATTAGTTCCAAAGAATCAAAGGTTACATTAACACCCAGCATACAAATTTGATACTCCTCAATCTCATCCTCGTATTAATTCTCTCGTCTTCCTTGTTGCCTCGTTGGTTGTGGTCATGATTCTTATTCCCATATTGCTGTAGTTATTACTAATTGGAAAATTCTACTGTCGGCCTAATGGACGGGCGATAAAAGTGTTCTGACCGGTAAAAGTACATTCTTACAAGTAAAAGTGTTTTGCACTGTTACCGGTTAAAGAGCATTCTTTCTTTTAATTCTTTATCTGTATTCTGTCAAATTGCCGGTTATACGTACCCTTACATACAAGGTCACCAGATACCCATTTCAGAATTTGTGCATGAGTTGTCAAATGTGTTGGAAATTTCCTGAATTTGGGTGAATGAATATGGAGGCCTTCGGAGGGTCTCCCGAAGCAACCGAAAGATCCTTCGTTTGGTTCATCGAATCTGGTGATACAGAAGTTATTAGAGCGGCTGGTTAATACCCCAAATGATGTGAGATTGATGGCCATAATTCATTCCAGCGATTTCGTGCATTGTTTCCAGCAAGGGCAACTCGGAGGTCACTCTTTGGTTTTTACATAGATTCGCATCTCGTTTTCTAAGTTTGATACCATTTTTCCGGATTCCGTCACTCGAACTTCTGATATTTGTTCTTTGGTTGTCGGTGGTCTAGCGGTTCTATCATGTGACACAGATGCCGGTACAACCTCCAACACCCTCGCAGTAAATTCTGTTATAAGGAGACCGTGTTACATAGGACTCGATTCGCATATTATTTTTTAAAATTGTTTTCTGGATTATGCCGTTCGTATTTCGGCATTCCCAACAAAATGTAGGTGGGAACTGTGGAGGGATTTCTACTATTTCAGGAAAGAGTCTAAAGTCGCACATGCACACACAAATATAGACAAACAATCACATACCTGCATTAATTTGTGGGTCTTTGCAACATGATTGATTACAATGGGCCTAAATTTATGCTGCCCGATGAACAACGTTACCAGGGGCGGTTCTAGCCTATTCGAGGCCAATGGCAAAATTTCAAACCAAGGCCC
The DNA here is from genome assembly GCA_016920895.1 of Vaccinium myrtillus. Classification (NCBI taxonomy): domain Eukaryota; kingdom Viridiplantae; phylum Streptophyta; class Magnoliopsida; order Ericales; family Ericaceae; genus Vaccinium; species Vaccinium myrtillus. The sequence goes on along the minus strand of CM029275.1, from coordinate 15,418,394 downwards.
TTTCTTTTCTTATTTTGCAACATTTACAATCTTCTGTTTTTATATAAATGCAGCTTTATATTTCTTTTCAACTTTTGAACGGGGTTAGCCCTTTCTTTTCAGCTTTAATGATCTAAATCGTTAATTTCAAAGAAGATAAAAAAAAAAAAACCCCTTTATCGGACATCATTAGTCTTGTGAACAACAAGCTAGCCAGGCCCGAATTGTGTATGGGCTGGGCATTGCGATCGAAGCTCGGCCGCCGGCAAGCCCACCTGTCTGCAAGTCCACTATTTAGCCCGTAAAGTTGATAATAAATGTCCATACTTTCCATTTGCAAAATGCTCCTTTCCCTTATTATTTTCTTTGATGTCTCAATTAATAGTAGAATATTTCATTTATCTCATGGTTTGTGCAAGTGTATAGTTTTGTTTCATTTTGTTACTATTAATGTGACTCAAAAACAATTACTGTTTTTGGACCCTTGGTTCTTAATTGGTCCTATAAAGTGGACTTTGTAAGTTCAAAAATGGTTCATTTTTTTAGTGTTGGTACTTGTAACAACGGCCTTTTTCTTTTCATGTTGATCGTTGCACTATTCACATTTGCTATTCCGCCCGTTTAGCTTAATCCCGTGGGTTGGGTTTGGATTTCAATTTTTGATACATAGCTCGGCCCGCTTAGAAAGAAAATCCACTAAACTTGGCCTACGGATGGACTTGGATAGCAACTTCGTCGCGGAGCCAGGCCGATGATGATGACCCTGGTCTCAACTATCTAGTGGTTACTCAATTTGGTTTTTACTGCCATTTTTTGGCATAATTTAAGCGTGTACATTTTAAAGATTTTATGTTCAACTGTTTTTTGCAAGCAACCTTTCAGATCAGCTCACTCCTACTCATAAGCGTGATCCGGGTGCTGTAAATCAGCTCCTGAAAAACACCCAGAGAATTGCCCAAAACGACTTGAATTTGGACTGTGCAATTTTAAACTCTGGGCATCCATTCTGGGTATGTAGCAGTGTTCTAAATTATCACCTCATAAGCTCTTGCGGTAGAGCTTTTGGATGCCCCACACTATATCTCAGATCGAGTCCCATTTCTCTCATCATATAATAATAGATTATGAATAACCAATGACAAAAAAAAAAAAAAAGGCTAATCGGGAGCTTTTAAAAAGATTTTATGCACTATATCTCAAAAATCACATTTCAAATCAAAAAATGAAGTGGTTTCATGTATCGTTTTTCAATTTTTTCGCACCAAATTAAAGTACTTGAGGAGTTCTTTAATTTGGTCATAAAAATAAAACGATTATGAAACCACTTCAACCAATGACAAAAAAAAAAAAAACTAACTGGGACAGCTGCGAAGAAAAAAAGAAGAAATGAAAAAAACAGAACTTTTCTGCTTCCAAGTTCGTTTGGGTAGACATTCAAATCGTAAACGGCTACGACCCCAGGTCTTCAAAACTTTCATGGTGTCTCTTCCCTCACTGCTTCATCTTCGTCGACTCCACCCACCCCATCCCCGCATTCTATCCACCACTACTCCAAATGCCCTATTCTTTCGTCACATATCTTACACTCATGTTGATCCGAACCTCAATTCAACAACCTCCACCCCATCACCATCCCAATCTGTCGTACGATCAGTGTGCTCTTTGGTCTGCCAATCATACTACCAAAACCAAACCCATTTCAGAAAAACACCTCCACGCCTATACCTCTCAATCGATTCATCGTACTTGACTCCTGACCAGGCCATAACCGTGGTCGCTTCCCTCGCCGACGAGGCGGGATCGATGGTGGCCTTGAGTTTCTTTTACTGGGCAACTGGGTTTTCAAAATTCAGACACTTTATGCGGTTTTACATTGTTTTAGCCACGTCGTTGATCGGAAATAGCAATTTCGATAGAGCCCATGAGGTAATGCAGTGTATGTTGAGGAGTTTTGCTGAAATTGGAAAGTTTAAGGAAGCTTGTGATATGGTTATTGAGATGCAAAATCAAGGATTAGTGCCAAGCGCTGAGACTCTGAATTGTATAGTTAGTCTGGGCAGTGAAATGGGTTTGTTTGAAATTGTGGAGAAAGTGTTCGATGAAATGTCTGAGAGAGGGTTGTGTCCTGATTCTTTTAGTTTTAAGCTAATGGTTATTGGGTATTGCAGGATGGGTAGAATTGCAGATGCGGACAGGTGGTTGAGTTTGATGCTCGAGAGGGGTTTTCTCGTGGATAATGTGACATGCACTTTGATCATCAGCAGGTTTTGCGAAAACGATCATGTGAATAGAGCATTGTGGATGTTTGGTAAGATGCGGGAGATGGGGTTCTCTCCGAATATGATAAACTTTACTGCTATGATTCATGGGTTGTGCAAGAGGGGTAGCATCAAGCAAGCATTTGAATTGTTTGAGGAAATGGTCAAAAAAGGCTGGAAACCTAATATTTATACCCATACGGTGTTAATTGACGGGCTGTGTAAGAAAGGATGGACTGAAGGCATTTAGGCTTTTCCTTAAGCTTGTTAGGAGTGATAATTACAAACCGAATGTGTACACGTACACTGCTATGATTGGTGGGTATTGCAAAGAGGAAAAGTTGAACCGGGCAGAGATGTTGTGGACTAGAATGGAGGAACAGGGATTAGTTCCTAACACGAACACGTATACCACTATAATTGATGGCCACTGCAAAGTAGGGAATTTCGATCGTGCTTATGAGCTGATGGATGTTATGGGTAGCAAAGGTTTCACACCCAATGTTTTTACATACAACACCATTATTGATGGACTATGTAAGAAAGGAAGGGTTCAAGAGGCTTTTAAACTGCTGAAAAGGGGATTTAAATGCGGACTGCAAGCTGATATAGTCACATATAATATCATCATATCTGAGCACTGCCAACAAGCTGATACTATCAGAGCCATGGCATTTTTTAGCAAGATATTCAAAGCTGGCATTACACCGGATATCCATTTATACACCTCGTTAATAAGCTCCTTTTGTAGGCAAAAGAAAATGAAAGAAAGCCAGCAGCTTTTTGATGATGCCATCAGGCTTGGCTTGGTTCCAACCGAGAAAACGTACACATCCATTATATCTGGTTACTGTAGAGTTGGAAATAGTAGCTTGGCTGTTAAGTTATTTGATAGAATGAGTAAGCATGGTTGTCTCCCTGATAGTATTACTTATGGTGCTCTAATAAGTGGGCTTTGTAAAGAGAGTAATTTGGATAAGGCTCAGAGGCTCTATGCCTCCATGATAGACAGGGGACTCTCCCCGTGTGAAGTTACTCGGCTGACATTAGCTTATGAGTATTGCAAGAAGGATAAGTGCTCCGCTGCCATGACTCTCTTAGACAGATTAGACAAAAAGTTGTGGATTCGCACAGTTAATACATTGGTCAGGAAGCTTTGCAGCGAGAGGAAAGTGGAAATGGCAGTGTCATTTCTCCACAAACTAATAGATAAAGATCCGAATGTGGATCATATCACTCTTGCAGCATTCATGACTGCATGTTATGACAGCAACCAATATTCTCTCGTTTCAGATATGTCAGAAAGGATTTCTCAAGGAATTGGGTAGCAAATAGCAGCCCAAACATTATAAAGGAGTGATTCATTTGCTTTTGAATATTTGATATGCTGAAATTGATGGAGCCCAAAAATGGTACTATATTCACTTCATTCTCTTCGCTAATTGATGTTGGATTCTTGGACCTTTTGCATTGTCGATAGGGTTTTATTGCTTGTTTAACTTTTTGGGGAGCTACAAGCATAATGAGCCAGTTACTTCTCAGATGTGCTAGAGGAGCTATATGGGGATGTGGTGTTATGACCAGATGTGCTAGAGGAGCTATACGGGGGATGTGGTGTTATGACCTTGGACTGATAACTCAAAACAACATATTCTGGACATCCTACCAGCTTCAATAAGTGCATGGGCTGGAGGAATACCTTCTCGTAGTCTTCTCACAGATGATTGAGCTTTGAACATCCTTGGAATCTAGAATAATTGAGAGTCTCCTTAAAGGTAAGAAAGAATGTCTTGCGAACCTTATGCTTGAAGAACTGATATTGTACAACCTTGATATTGCTTCATTATTAGTTAGCACTTAGCACAATCAGTATATAGGATTTTTAATGACAAATGGAATTCATTTGATTTTTTGTTTCTTTAACTTGGTGCTTACAGGGGTTGACTTAACCCCCCTCTCTCTGTATCTTGGTACTGTAAAGTTGATTATGCCATGTTTCCAACCGATGATCTAGACCCTAGAAGTCTTTCATATGTTCTTTTTTCTTATGTTCTGCAGCACCATGACTGAGCTAACTAATTTGCCTGTTATGTTTTGATTAGCATTGTCTCTAGAGTTGGGTTTCTTTTTTCATTTTGTGGATTCAAATGATTGTTACAATTTGTACGTCATAAAAATTGTAATTTTTCTGGGTAATTTACATCCTTTCATTTTTTAGATCTCTGCGGTTTTTCGAAGCGCAGATACGAATATATAGTGATGTCTTCACAGCCTGCCAAAGAAGTTTTCAAATTCCCTTGCACTGTAAGTACGTTGTTTTTCACTACAGGAATAGTTATTTCCAGAATACCAAAAGAAAGTTTGTTCACAATAACTCTTAGTATAGAGAAACACCATTTGTTATATGGGTGTTCATACTTCTCTTTTGTAGTAAAGCACTTTATTTTGTCTTTATTGTGCAAAGTAATAAAACGAGGCCTAAGTGTGAGCCTAAGGTTTCACTCAAACCCTCAGCTCAAGGTTGTCATGAGTCATGGTTCTTATTGGGACAGGGATGTAAACTTGTGACAGCTTTTATGTGAACTGAAAGCACATTCAGGTTTGATTGAGGTCTCCCTGAATAAGGGTTTCCCCACTCATTTTGTAACAAAAAAACCATTCAAATCTGTTGGATGACAAAAGCTCAATTGAACATGCTTTTCTTCGCTTTGGTTGAAGTGTAGCGGTCTAGACTTTCATCTAAAGTAGCAACATAATACATATGATGTAATGGAATAACTTCAAAATTCTTAATCAATTTGAACGAAAAATTGAAACTGACTAACCTATTGGTGTATACAAGAAGCTGTCTAATATGGCTAATGACCGTATGACTACTTCTATCAACAATTCTTAGCACTTTTTCCTTTCATAGCATGCATGACAATTGACAAGATATGCTCTCTTTGGTTGAAGATTTATTCAGATTCTATATCCAAAAAAAAAAGATTTATTCAGATATGTATATTCTTGCGAATGCTGATCTAATCACCATGAATCAGTGACTGTATTAGAAGTTGGTCTGGCATGTACTCATGATGGAGTATCTCTCCTTTCTTGTTTCTCTTTCATCATTCAAACCTAGAAACGCTATCAAGAGAAGGCTCCTAAACCTCATATGCATATAGCCTCGTTGTCAGAGACACCAGGTGCTAAGCTAGCTACTCATCTCAGTTTGATCATATCCTCTGATACACCATTCATTCGGATTACTCAAAAATTTCTAACTTCAAATAGGATCAAACCGCAATTCCATCTGTCTGCGCTCATAGGCATGAGGAAGGACTAAGGAGCCTAGTAGCGCATTTAAATTCTCAATGCTGTACTGATTACTTGATTGGTTGTCAATGTGTTTAGCATAAACCTAGATCATTGTGCTCATTGCAGATGTTGATGCTCCTTCCTATTACCTGTTATTGGGATTATCTCAGATTGCAAGAGTTCTGTTGGCAATGGTAAATGAAGCATATACCGAGAGAAGGTAATAGCTGTGCCAATTCTCCGGGCTAAGGAAATTGTTATTCATCAAGAATTGTTTTTATAGAGTAACCTTGTGATGGCATTTTCTAACTAAAAGCCATACTTGATGGGTTATTCGATTTACAATGTCGAGTCTAATGTATTTTCTATGGCTTCTTTGGCTTTTCGGAATGTATAATGTATTCATTTCTAAGAAGTATTAAGAAGGCATGCTGTTTGAACAGACTGACAAATGACAAATTGACCCTCAAGATTCGTCGGTGATCCGTTCTGTTTTTATTTACTATTTCCCCCTTGTTTATGATTTGAATTTCTTTTTACTATGTTTAATCTGATAAGTAGTAAAGCTGCCTTGATAATGGCGTTTTTGCTACTTTCCTTGCAATGGGAGTTTGCACTTAAGATTCTGGTTCCCACGTGACACAGAAACAAGCATTAAAAATCGATACCAATTTTTAAATCTGAGATAATCACTCTAAACATCCAGCTAATATCCAAAGACAGCTCATTTCCTCCCATCCATGTTTTTTAAAACCTACAATACTAGGTACGTATCCCATCCCCTTTTTTTTTGTGTGTAGAAATTCTATGATACGATGACATATCCTATGATATATTTGTGTATTCCGATTCGGTACATATCCTACATTACTTATTGAAAAAAAAAGTAAATAGTACTTGTACCATATTTTAATAAGCGGAATCCCAAACACGTACTAAATTGTTTGATCGAATTATGGCAACATTCAAACCATTTAAAGACACCAAAACACAATCCATTACTAGCTTGAATAGAAGAAAGAATGTAGTTCGATCATAGTTTGCATGAATCATATTGAGTTTTTTTGTCAAAACATCCCTCAAACTATGCCCCAAATGTTTACTTCATCCTCAAACTATCAATTTTGTTTACTTAGTCCTCGAACTATCAGATTGCGTTTTATTTAGTCCAATTGAGGGTTCCGTTAACAAAACTAATGGAAAAACTCACCTTCCTTGATCTCAAACGCCAACGCTGCGTTGTGGCTGTGGACCACCATGTCCACCTTAGCCTTGCCGTACTTGAACGAAACCGACGGCTCATATCCTCAACGCTTCGTACACCATTGATTTAACCAAACTCATTTTATCCAAGGCTGGATATGTCACCCCACCTTTTGACTTCACAACGGTCCTGATTTCCTTTGTTAGCCGCCTATGTAAACTCTCTCCCCCCCGATCAGAGCTGGAAACAGAGCTTTCATTCCCTCCGTAAGGGTTGAATTTGACCAAGAAAACCAGATTATGACAAGCTTCGTCTCTTTTAATCCCTAATTTCTCTGCTTCGTTTAATATCTTCGATACAGAAATGCAATCTGCCGTTGCATTTTTTTTTTTTCAAAGCTCTGTTTTTTTCCCCCAAGTGAGAGATACAAAGCAGAGAGATACAACGAGAGAGAATGAACGGGTTTGCAATGTAACGAGTTTAAATTGCATTTTTGTCCCTTGAGTTGTGTTCAATTATGCATGTGCCACACCGGTGAGTTTTTTCCGTTAGTTTTGTTAACGGAACCCTTATTTGGACTAAATAAAACGCAATCTGATAGTTTGAGGACTAAGTAAACAAAATTGATAGTTTGAGGATGAAGTAAACATTTGGGGCATAGTTTGAGGGATGTTTTGACAAAAAAACTCAAAGAACAATAATGAAAATTGCGAAAAAGAATCTTCAATAATGATGATATGGGTACACAACATATAGTTACCCAAATGCACCCCACTTTATTGGGGTCTTCCAAACGCTTTTTTCAACGTTCTATATTTAAAGTGCTCTATTACCGATAAAAAATGTTTGGACGGCCCGAATAAGGTGGAGTGCATTTGCAGTACACTTGGCAGTGTACCCAAATCATTTCCGAAGAATCTTTTCCTAAAGTTGCAAGCCACTACACGTGGTATAACACCCGACTTTTAATTTATGTTTATGTGTTTGGTTTTGGGGGTGTTTACATTAATTGTATGCGTTACTAGCGTTAATTGGCGTATTTGAAAGTATGCAAATGGAAAGTTTTCATTGGGCGGAGCATAGAAACCATGTGGGAGCGGTAGCGTGGAATAATTTCCTTATAACCCATAAGTCTCCACTCTTATCCTCTTCTGTTGACTCACATACACACAATCAGTGAGGGAGGGAGTGAGACGTAGGAAAGAGGGGAGAAAGAAGAAGAAGAAGAAGAAGAAGAAGAAGAGGAAGGAGAAGTAAGGGAAAAATTAGGGGAAAAACCTAATTCAAGGTAAGGGTTTTGATTCTTGATCTTTAATTTGATGATCTTTGTAACTTTTGGGTAGTAGAAATTGGTATTTTGCAATTGGGAGGAATGTTTTAGGGTGTTCTTTTACAAAAATTCGTGATCAAGCTTGTTAAGAGTGATTGATTGAGGTTGATTGTGGTTAAACTTGAATCTGCTCTGAATTTTGATGAATTTTTAGACATGGTTCTTCTATTCGTAATCTTCTGAAATTTTTACTGTAGCTACCCATATATGTCGTATATGCTGTGTTAAATTTTCAGAATTTTACGTGAAGTACAGAAAATATGAAAATTCGTGAACCAAGCTGATGTCAGGTTCGTGTTTGGATAGACTGCACTGTCGCGTCTTACAGGAACAGCCATAACTTGGTCTAGGAAGCTTGGATTTTGAATCCGTTCATTGCGTTAGAAAGTAGACTCGTAAGGCTTTCAGAATTGATAGGCCGTGTAGCTTGATTATTTTCCAGTGACAGCAGCTTTTGACTTGAAGTTGACCGTGAATCTGTTTGACAGGGTTTTGTTGCGTGTTTGGGTTCATTTGATAATTGTTTAAAAATAGTTATCAGGTACAGAAATTTTTGAGTTTTTAGTATGTTGTTTCTGCTTGTGTTTACTGTCTACGGTTAAAATATTGGAACATTTGGATGGGTAGATTAATTCTATAAATTCGTGGACCGCAAGGGGGTCGAGTTGTCATAAGTGTGTGTAAGCACTTTGTTTGTGTTTGAGCGTAAATTCATTGGGCTATTTATGGTCTTAATTAGTGCTTATCGTTGATTGTGAATGATTTTGAGTTAATTGAGGATACGTGTACAGAGGAAGGTACAGGCACATCCGGGATGCCGAATACAATAATCGAATCTACCTTTATCTCTGGAGATCGAGGTGAGTGTTTGATTCACAAATGTTTTTCATTCGGGTTGAACTTGTTAAATGTTATTGTGGCTGCGTGCCGAGGTTGGCTGTCGTTTAGGCTTCGTGCCGAATTGATTATACATTTTTGTTTAATTTTGTTATATATTGATGTTGTGGTTGTGTGCCGATATTGGTTGTGTGTCGTGGCTGTGTGCCGAAATTGGCTATGTGCAGTGGCTGTGTGCCGTGACTGTGTGCCGAGGCTGTGTGCCGAGATAGTTGTGTGTCGGGAAAGGGCGGAGTGACGAGGATAGTTGTGTGTCGAGGTTGTGTGTTGGAGTTGGGATGTGTGTTTGGTTGCGTGTTGGAATAGTTTGTGTGGCGTGGTTGTGTGTCGGGGTTTGGGCTGTGTGTTGAGATAGGTTGCGTGTTGTGGATTTGTGTTGGAGATGGTTGTGCCGTATAATTTATGTTTGTTTTCCTTTTGGGGGTTGAATGTAAAATTTGTTTGAACTGCATCTATGTCTCATAAACACTCCTGGAACCCGTTTCGGGTTTCAGTTTGCAAGTTGTTTTAGTTGGTGTCCACTGCTAGTCCCGTGGTGCGGTCGTGATCTCTTACGGGGTCTTTGTCAAGTCGGGTTTGGACTCGCGGAAGTGCTGATCCGGGGCGGGTCGTTACACGTGGCATCCACCGTCCTGCCGCTTCTCAACCATGTGCCCATAGAGGTACTGCTAGCGACGATGCTGGAGACTGGAGAGAGAGAGTAGACAAAAAAAAGGAGAACTTGTTCATTAGTGATCTAGAGAGAGAGAGAGTGAGAAGCTCCAGCCATGGCAACGAAAAGCTCCAGCGACTCTTCTCGTCCCTCCCAAAGGTATATCCACCTCATAAAACTTTTTGGGTTTTTCCTTTTTCCTTCTTTTTTATGTATACAGATGCATACATAGTCATTGCAAGTGGGCTTATTAGTGAGTTTAAGCTTGTGCTTGAATTTTCACCCAAAAAATGGAAAAAGGTTTTGCTTGAATCACTGAGTTTTTTTTTTCAAAGTAATGGAATCCAATTGGGAGTGATTCATAATCACTATGGTATCTTTGTTGTATAATTGTGATGATTTCTTTGGAAATCTTGTTGGCCTGAGATTATGGAATTGGGTGCTGTGATATTAAAGTGGGATTGGGTGCTGTGATATTTAATGTAATAGTTGATGTATCACTATGAGTAACTGTGATATTAAGATAATTAACATGTAGAGCTGGCTGCAGAACAAAGCAATAGCAGTTGAGACCACAGACTAGTGGCTCAGTGGTTAACCATGTTCTATGTATCATTGAAATTATCTTTTGCTCCGTTGTGTGTTTCCTACCCTTTTGAGGATTGCTAAGCTAAGTTGATAGCCGACATTTTTGGGTTGAAAGCACTAGGTTATGATCTCCCAAAGTGTCCTTGGAAAATGCTCTATATTTAGGAGGTTCAAGTTGTTGCTCAGGTAGCGGTAAGATCTTGTCCGTTGAGAGATTTGAGGCAAATGTAGGGTCTCATCCCCCATAAACCTCAAATTGAGGCTCTCTTCCATAAACCACATATATTGGGTGGCTGAAGAACTCGCAATCACCCCAACCAAGGGTCTCACTTCCCCACTTCTCCATGGACCACACAAGGGCATTGCAAGGAGGTTGGCTCTGATACCATTTTGTTTTACAATTAGACCGACCCAATACATTTTTGTCTGCTTTTCCTGCCACATGCAACTTACCAGCCCGTCCACATTTGTTAATGTGACAAGCATATGTTTTTGGTATCCCCTAGTTTCTAGGAAAAGGCTTGTGTATGCAGATTCAAGATCCTACATAGGTACTGAGACAACGTGAGGCTCCCATCCAGCAGACATGCAGGGCTCAAGACCTTGTACTTTTACTAAAAGTCTTTTAGTGGTTAGACCTTGTACTTTTAGTGGTTGTAGAATCTAGATATTTAGTGTTGTTTAAAGTAAACATGTGCATCATAGTATTCCATATTTCTATTCATCTTGTTTATTGCCTTTTCTCTTTTCAGATTATTAGGAAAAGTGGCATTAGTAACTGGTGGTGCAACTGGGATTGGAGAGAGCATTGTGCGTCTCTTCCATGATCACGGTGCAAAGGTTTGTATTGCTGACATTCAAGACAATCTTGGCCAGCATCTCTGTGAAACCCTTGGGGGTGACAAAAGCACGTGCTTTTCCCACTGTGATGTTACGGTGGAGGATAATGTCCACCGTGCAGTTGACTTTGCAGTGAATAAATTTGGCACACTTGACATCATGGTTAACAATGCTGGGTTAGCTGGTGCCCCTTCTCCAGACATCCGCAATGTGGACCTATCTGAGTTTGAGAAAGTACTTGATGTGAATGTGAAGGGAGTCTTTCTTGGAATGAAGCACGCAGCTCGTATAATGATCCCATTGATGAAGGGCTCAATAATTTCCCTTTGTAGCGTTTCAAGTGCCATTGGGGGCTTAGGCCCACATGCGTACACAGGTTCCAAGCATGCTGTTTCGGGACTCACCAAGAGTGTTGCAGCCGAACTAGGAAAGTATGGGATACGGGTCAACTGTGTTTCTCCTTATGCAGTTGCAACAAGCTTGGCTTTGGCTCACTTGCCAGAGGAGGAGAGAACTGAGGATGCCATGGTTGGTTTCCGTGACTTTGTCGGGAGGAATGCGAACCTGCAAGGGGTGGAACTGACTACTGATGATGTGGCTAATGCTGTACTTTTCTTAGCTAGTGAGGAATCAAGGTATATAAGCGGGACTAATTTGATGGTTGATGGTGGTTTCACTTGCACAAATCACTCACTACGTGTGTTCCGCTGAAAGTACCACATTCTTTTTATGGGTGGTTTCAGCAGGGTTGGGTTGGTGTTAGTGTTACCGTCTGGGAACTTTATACCTCATTTATCTTGTTCTTGTTAGCCTGCAAAATATGGGTGACTTCAATAGTTGCAAACAAACTGGAAATTTGTTGGATACGTGCTAGAATTCTTATGTCCCTTGACCTGGCGGAATGCCATAAAGGATTCTTGTCACCGACCTCAGTTGATTGTAACATAGGACTTATTTCAGTTTTTCCAGTTTCTGTGCTAGGATTCATGTATCTTGTTTCCGTAACTCCTTTAGATCAAACATGTTCAATTTTGCATCCTGGCAATGGGTTCAATTTTGCATCCTGGCAATGGGTGTACTCAACATGTAGAAACAAGTTTGCAATCTATTAGATGTGTTAGAATCACTGTATCTGTTAAAGCATGAATATTGATGTTTTTCTGCTGATTTTTGTGCCGAGCTTTGGACTGAAACTAAGTTTTGACTGTTTGGTTTGATATCATCTTTTGTTTCCTGAATAACATCCCTTCCACAAATTTGAAGACATCCCTGGTGAAGCATCCACTGGTTTTTGACTTTCAACTTGCACAAGGCTTAAAGTAGATGTTGTGTTGCTAAGATATGGATTTAAAGTAGATGTTGAAAAGAATTAGGTTGGGATTATGATTGAGTTGACATAAAATGTGGGCCCTGATGAGAACTAGTATGAAATTCTTTTTTTTAATTTTTTTGAAAAAGTAAGAAGTTCATTATATTATTCGGGGAGGGAAATGAAGCCTCGATGTAAGTCAATTGCGTGGTAAAGTAAGAACTTCATTATATTATTCGGGGAGGGAAATGAAGACTCGGTGCAAGTCAATTGTGTGATAAAGTATTTATGTCATCTTCAATATTGTGAGTAAGGAGTATTTATGTCATCTTCAATATTGTGAGTAAGGAGTATTTATGTCATATTCAATATTGGAGGAGCTGTTCATCAAAGTGTATACTGGATACATTTGGGCAAAATGAAGATTGGATCAATTTATTGGGCTTAGCACAAAAAATGGTTGTACCAATTGGAGAAGCACCAAACATTATGGTAATTTTAATTTGGTAACATCTTAGTTTTTTTAAAAAGGTAACACATTAACATCTTATATGGTCCAAAATATCAACAACAACAACAAAAATAAAAATAAAATGTATCCTGCATTAAATTGCATGTCCTATTCTTCGATTACAAAAATATTTAATTGGTGCCTTCGGCTAAAAATCAAACTTTAAGCACTTCAATTTTCCACTTGCTAAAAGCAATGAGGGTGCTTTTCTTATGCCCTCACTTTCTTTTTCTTTTTTAAGGTCCCCCAGAATTCTCCACCAAGAGCTTTCATTCCCTCCGTTGATGGTTGAATTTAACAACTTAGAAAGCCATCTTATGGAAAAATTCATTTTAGCATTTTTCTAATAACAAAAGTAAGCTGACTTCTTCAAATTTGATTTAATAACCCAATTTTCCCTCAAATAAGGCTTCTGACGTGATGGCCCATTTTTTTAAAGCTCTGTTTTTTCCCCCAAGGTTGAATCGACTTAAAACCAGATATTGAAATGCAATCTGCCGTTTTTTTTTTTTTCCAAAGCTCTTTTTTTCCCTACAAGCGAGAGATACAGCGAGAGAGAATGAACGGGTTTGCAATGTAACGAGTTTAAATTGCATTTTGTCCCTTGAGTTGTGTTCAATTATGCATGTGCCACACTGGTGAGTTTTTTCCGTTAGTTTTGTTAACGGAACCCTCAATTGGACTAAATAAAACGCAATCTAATAGTTCGAGGACTAAGTAAACAAAATTGATAGTTTGAGGATGAAGTAAACATTTGGGGCATAGTTTGAGGGATGTTTTGACAAAAAAACTCAATCATATTAGAGAGCTCTTCTCATCTTTCCTTGACCATGACACTAGAAAACCTAAATGTGATAGACCCACTTGAGAAACTTGAAGAAAAAAAAGAACAGTTCTATTGGTACAGATGCAAGTGCACAGACCGTGCACAGATGGGTCTCGGGGACCCACTTTTGGGTCCCACACGAACGATCCGAAATGAAACGGGGGGTTTTTGGATCAACTACTTACACACATCCGATGGAGCTAATTTCTCGCGGGGCCCCTCGAAAAATTATTCTAAGATGATTGAACGGCTCGGATCGTTCGTGTGGGACCCAAAAGTGGGTCCCCGAGACCCATCTGTGCACGGTCTGTGCACTTGTATCTGTCCCCGTTGTTTTACCGGAAAAAAAAAACGTAGTTCAAGTAAAAACTTATTACTATTTTTTTTCTTTCTATAGTACTCTTATTATTTTTTTATCTTTAGTGAGTTTCCACTACGGTATTTTTCGATTTCAAATTGTTAAATCAGTTGTTGTATGTGGAAAATCAGTCTTAGAACCAATTTTTGCCTCGTAACTAGGTATAACAAACTCTTAATTGCATATTAACTTTTTGTTAACCTATCTTGCCATATGCGTTACGTGATACACAAAACTTGAAACGATCCATAAAATGGAAAAGAAAAAAAACGATACATAATACGCATCTCAATTTGAAAACATGGATCCCATCTAGTGGTCCTTTTAATTTAGCTGGGGGAATAGACATGTTGGAGAGATTTCTCAAATCCCACTGTCCCAGCCCAAAAATTAGCCGTTGGAGACTTGAACGTTCAGCCTACCGTTAGTTGCTACGGAACTACTTTAAAAGTCAACTTCTTCTTTATAAGATCATCTAGTTCTTTCCAAATCACAAGCAATCTCTCTCCATTCTCTCCTAAAGTTTCCTATTTATTCTCTCCCCTCTAGCTGCATCATCGTATTTTCTGATCGAATCGAGCGATAAAACTCTCTCTCTCTCTGCCCCGATCGGTTTATTTTTCTCGGAGATCGCGAGAAATGGGTATGGTAGTGGTGATATCGCTGCCATTTATTCTCCTCTGTCTTCTACTCGGTTTCGGGTGCTATTTCCTGGGTAGAGCCAAAGGAAGAAAAGAAATGTACACCAATGCCCAGGTTTTCGGATCTCCCACACCGCCACCAGGTAGCAATTCTGCTGCTGCTGCCTCCTATCCTTCACCCTATTTCAAACCAGACAACTCAGCCAATGTTTGAGCTTATTTGCTCGTTTTTTTATGCAGAGAATGTGATATTATGTATCTCCATATGCATTGCATACTTCCTGTTGTTTACGTAAAAAATTGATGGCCGGACACCTGAGTTGTCAAAAAAAAAAAAAAATCATTGTGATTATGTAATCAACCTTTTTGTGTTGTGTAAAAGCCTCAATTGAGATGGGCATATGTGAATTGGTATGAAGTGGTTCTATGGTTATCAATAAGATTGGACACAATTTTTTTGCATCAGCCCATTTGGCCATTTGTATATCGATCTAAATATGAAAAGATTCAAAACATGGATAATTCACTTCAGATCTAGTCTTTTATGGAGAATATTGGCCATTTTTTTCCTCCGGTATCGCAACACCTCGCTATATTAATGATGCTATAAAAAATTCACCCGCATTGTCCGATACTCAATAGCGTATGGCTTTTTATCTTTTTATTTGCCCACGTTACAGCCACGACATGACCGCTACGGCCTCTTCAGGTGCTCCAGGGCCAAAAATGATTTTTAAAAATGCACTATCAGTACACTCGATTCCACAACCCCTCTATTTACAACCTTGGTACTTCAGATCTAGGCTTAACTTTTAGTACTCCCACCATTCCAAAATAAGTGTCCATTTTCACCTTTTGGGACTGTATGTCATTTTCAACGGCTTTTATCTTTTGATGTGATCCTCAAAAAATATGTATTATAGATTTTGTTTGAAAATAGTAGTCCCAAAAGGGATACTTATTGTGGAACGGAGAGAGTAGTTAATTGCTTCAATTAAATTTTGAAAGTCAATTGCACTCTGTAAGCATCGATCGGCATTAAAAAAAGACTAGGAAACAAGACGGCGAAGATGAGCTACAATCCCCCACTGATCCCATTATTATACCAGTATTTGTACTCGTACTCAGACACATGCTTCTTAGGTCAACTAAGTTGCTTACGCTATTTTAAACGACTTTCGGGCCCGATAAACCTACGGGTACAGACGACCGCGTACAAAAATGCACTGACCGTGTTCGGACCCACTTTTAGGAATATGATGAAAAACAAAAATTATTCTTAAAACATTTTCCCGAGTGTTCCATGTGTTTTTAAAATTTTCCAACCTACAAAATTTCAAAAAATTTTGCTTGAAACGGTTGGACTTTGGCTCAAACACTTTTAACCGTCCGATTGAGCTGAAATTTTCAAGGGCCCCTCGGAAAAATGTTTTAAGAATAATGAACGGTTCAGATCACTCGTGGGGACCCAAAAGTGGGTCCACGAGCACGGTTTGTGCATTTTCTGTACGCGGGCGCATGTAAGCATGGTCCTTTCAGGCCACAGTAAAATATGGCAAAAACGTGGACATCCCAGAATGCCCAAAACACTGAATTTTATAGCCATCCCAAACACATCCTCCCATAAAGAGCAGCAAAATGAATAAATCCTAGTGATAGTTTTTCCAAACACTCACCCAAATAAGATTATCTTGGCAAACCTCCAACCAGGGGCGGTCCAAAGGGGGATCCAGCCATGCACAACTTCAAATATTCTCGCATATTGTGCTAATTTTTAAGTTAATTAAGAAATATTCTGTAGGATTGGCCCCTGTAAGTCTTTTGAGTGAAATTTTTAAAAACTGATGCATGTGTGAGGTAAAAATTCCTACAATTTCAAGTTATCAATCATTTTTAATTTGTGTGTAATTAACTGGTAACGACGCACATGCACGCAGTATCGTCTCGTACCTCGCAAGTAGCGATATACTTATAAAATATATTTTATTATGAAATCAAAATAATTTTCTTTTAAATGAAGGACGAAACTCCTACCATCCCATTTTATTCGTTCATCTTTTCAGTTAGGAAAAATTTCAAATCACATTTTAACATCATTGTTCGGAAGTAAACCAAAATAATACTCCAATAAAAGGAAAATATTCATGTAATATACTCCTACTAAAAAAAAATGAAACTCACAGGGAAGACAAACAAAAGGAGAGAGGTGAACCCAAGGCCTTAGGCCCGGTAATGATCCAGTACATTTGGGACGGAAACTGGATGCACCTAAGAGATTAGTCGAAGCAAAATGTTTCGGATACCCTCGATAAAAAATAATTACCTTAGTCCAAGTAAACGCATGTTAAAGCTCAAAATATAATCAACTTGTTAAAGGGACAAGCTGATGACATATTTTAACTTCAAAACCCCACATTCAAAGCACATCAACTTTCATTCAGCTTTATACCTCTTTCCATCTTGCAGTCCTCTTCTTGTCCTTCTTGGACGGCAGGGAGGTGTTGCGCAGCCTGGTGCTGCGCAGCGTGCTGTGGGGTGACTTTCAGTGCCGTGCCGGCATCGTTTCGACGATCGGAGACGTCCACCGCATAGAGCTCGTTGAGTACTATAGCTCTACCAAGAATCGACTTAATTGGATATCGTTAAGTCTCTCATCGGAACAAAAATAACTTGAAAAAAATGGGTTCAATGGTTTTCATCCAGTGTTTTAAGTTATGTGTTCTGATTTTTGTCAAGTTATATGTGTTCCGATAAGGCACTTAACGATATCCAATTGAGTTGATTTTTGGTGGAGTTGTAGAACTCGACGAGCTCTACGCGGTGGACGTCTCTGATCGTCGAAACGATGCCAGCACGGAGCCGAAAGTCACCGCACAGCACACTGCGCAACACCTCCCCTCTGTCCTTCTTTCTTGCTTCGCTCACTCTCTTGGGTTGTGAAATTAGGGTTATTTTGTTTCACAAGGCCGGTCCTAAAGTTTGGCTTGCCCTAGCCGAACCCCGAGCTTGGTTGCCTTTATAGTGTCTTTATACTAGTGAGTCATAAAAAATTAAAAAAAAATAAACCATACAAGTAAAGGAACAAAGCAAGATCGAGGTTATATTCGTTGTGTTTGGTTGAGAGTTTTGAGAAGAATATTTTGAGAAATATTTTTGAGATAGTGTTTGGATGAGTTTTTGGAAAAAGTAATAATTAGAGAGAGGTGTAATAATTGGAGAGAGATAGAGAGAGAAATGAGAATAATGATTAGAGAGAGGAGTATGAGTCGAGAGAGAAATGTGATTAATGATTGGAGAGATGAGAGATGAAGAGAGAATCTTTTTGGAAATTTGTTTAGAAATGTGAAGTGAACAAAGTGATTATGTTTTTAGCTTGAATAACATTAAAAAAAAATACAAAATCAAAATGTAACCCATGTTAATCGGATGGTGCTTTATAATTAGCAAAATCCGATTCAAACAAAACAACTTCTCCTTGCATTTTTTAAGCAAATTCTTTTATTAAGTCCTCGTACTTTAAGTTATCCAAAATTAAAAGTAATATATTGGGCTTTTATATTTTAAACTCAATGGGCTTAAAGTGGTTTTGGGCTAATGCAATATAATTTTTATTTTATTTTTTTTGCCTAATGAAAAGGGGCAAAAAGAAAAGTGAGACACCTAAGATGGGATTTGAACCCAAAACATACGGGATTAAGTAACTTTCCAGAGACCACTACGCCAAGCCATAACTTTTGTGATATAACTTACTTTTTTTTTTTTTTGTGGGTTGCCTTGGCCCAGGGGTTGCCCTGGCCCAAGGTCTTGCCAGGCTTGGGTCAGGGCCGGCCCTGTCGTTTCATAATAACCTGGTTTTTTTTTTTTTTGCTATATCTCCTGTTTTTCATTGGGTTGGGTATCTGTTTTCTCAATTTATGGATTTCAGTTGTATGTATTACTTGGTTCTTGGGTTTCTGGCAACCAAATTTATGGAAGCTAAGCTTAGGCAGCACAATGTTTTCATTTACTTCCATAATTTCTGGATGGCTTGTTCAAGTTTGACTCGAATTGTACATTTGATGTGAGTGACTGCTCGGTCATTAACTTCAAGCCCAAGATTAGTCAAGGTGCACGTAAACTGACCCGACACCCAGTTATCGAAAAAAGAGAACACCTGCATTGGTTGTATCTCTTGCAACCTGTAGTTGGGATGAGTTATAATCTCCTTTGGTCAAGTTACTGTTAAATAAAGAAAGAGACAAGTTTTGGCTAGCAAATACAACAGCTTGACACATTATTTAATTTACTTTTCTTATAAGTTTGTTCTTGGCATGTTGCCACTGTGCCACAGCAGGGGTTTCCCATTGATGGGCTACCCCTTGGCCTCCAGTTGTATTAAGTTGGAGAATGTTTCACATTCTGCAATTATTTTGCGTTCCACCGAAAGATGGAATTCACTTAAATGATGTTCTGAATCCTTTGATCCCTATCTTAAATCTGTTAATTTCTCTTGTTTTAGATTCTTCAGCACACAGCTCAAATGGATCGTTCTGCTTTGGACGAGAAGTCAGACATCTCTGGTGCATTTTTTAGAAATCCTTCAACATTTCGCAATTTTATTTCCCGAGACGCAAATTCTCCTTTTCAACCAGAAGCTGGAAGATATCACCTGTACATATCCTATGCTTGTCCCTGGGCATCAAGATGCCTTGCATACTTGAAAATCAAAGGTCTCGGCAAAGCTGTCAGTTTCACTGTAAGTTGTGCTCTAAACTTCGTTTCGTTGTTGTTTAGGACTAAGATTTTTTAAGTTCCTGACAAATCCATCAGTTTTCTAAGTTTTGTAGATGGACACCAGAAATTGATATCTAAGAAATTTTTGTTTCAGAAAGAAAACCAATGTATGACAATCCAAAAAATGCTTCCGAATTCTAGAAAAGCATGTTTGCCTAAAAATAAACACGACGTGGAGACTATTTGGTTTTATGTTTTCAAAAGAAATTTCTTGGGCTTGAAGTTCCTGCCTGCGTAGTGAAATTCCTGGCTCTGTCTCTGAACATGCCATTAGAGTTAGGAGACAAATTGGATTTGTTCATGCATGATGAAGCCATCTAATCTATAATGCATTTTCAAACAGAAAGCCAAAGACAAATTGAACTTTTCTTGCCACACCAAACACAGCTACTCCAAAGAGCTGCAAAATAACCAAAATTATTTATGTGATAATGTTCACCAAGCAACTAATAAAGATTATAGAAAAAGAAAAAACAAATACTCCTACAATGCCATTTTATTTGTTCATATTTTTAATTTGGAGACTAATCAAATGCTTGGTGGTTACTTAAAAAGTCAAAGCACATTACTGGTTTGCCAGAAAAATGAATACAATACTAAAAGGAAAATATTAAATTTAGAGAACATTAAATTTATGTGAGGAAAAAAGTGAAACTCATTATGAAGTCAAATAAAATGAAGGAGGTAGCAACTTAATAGCGGTTAGTTTGCTAGCATGATAAATTTGGAGGGTATAATAAGAGGGCGCTACGGTAGAAGGAGAATTATTGAATGGAGGTAATTACACAGCATGAGTAAAGATTTGAATGAATAATTACATATTCTGAAGTACAAGTGTCATCTTCGTGATTGCATTTTCATAAATAGAAGGCGAATATAGAGGGTCTTTCGTCTCAATTGCCCATAATTATATCCAAAAATGACCGATGCTAATATCCATTAGTGAGCTTGGTTTGACCCCAACAAACATGTCGTAGATGAATTAAAATATTTCATAAATTCTTTACTAATGACCAAAATGTTTCAAACTCTTTCAATAAAAAAAAAATGTCCAACTTTTTTTTGCAGAAAGAATAAGAAATTTATTGATAAAAAAAAGATAAATTACAAGTGACAGGCAGGCGTTACAGCGAGATCAATGTATAATATACAATATACTATAAATTTTAGGGGAAATGACGGTTCAGTGGAGGTAGGGGTAAATAATGCCAATCTCATGACACACTTTTTTGAAATCATCAGTTGATGGGTGGAGGAATAATAATTCCAGATTCATGGCAAGAGAAAAATTTAGGGACAACAATACCCAGCCTTAAAATCCCCAAAAATTAACCCCCTCTTCCTCCCCAAATCAACGTAATACATCTCTCGACTCTCAATCAATAAACAAACGTGCCTTACCACCACGACCACCGGGAGAAAGGAGCATACGGGCTCTCGGACGAACGCTAAAGCAAAGTTGCGAACAAGAAAACCCATTGTCGGACATCATCCATCGCCGCCACCGGAAACCTAAACCACCATTTAGTGACCTTTAGGTCGAGGGATATGGGCCCAAGGGCTTAGGAAGTCATAAGGATGGCCGTCGGCGTGTGTCCACGTCCAAACCCAGTGGGTAAATGAACCTACTGTTATGATTTTGAGTTGCTTTGACGAAATTACATTGGACCACCCTTGACCTTTGAAGAAGATATAGTGTGGCCAAGAGGTTTTGTAAATTGCGATTCACCCGGGTCCATTTCAATTGCACCCCGGAAAAAATTGAGCCTTGGGATTTTTTTTTTTTTTTTTTTGGCACCCTAGGTCTATTTCAATTGCACCTTGCATGTAAGTGTGTTGCACTAAAAAAACATTGCATGTTGGTCCATATTACCAAGATTGCACCTTGAGTCCATTCCTATTGCACCTTTTAATGCAATTGTGTTGCACTCACAAAAAAACATTGCACTCGTGTTGGGTTGGTCCATATGAGGGTGCTAGCCACATAAAAACCCAATTGGACTAATATGAGTGCAATACTTTTATTTTGGAGTGCAACAAAAAGTATATGTTTGGTGCAACAAAATTACATTCAGTGCAATGTTGAGACGCCCCAAAAAGTATAATGTTTTTATTTCGAGTAAAAAAACGAGTGCAATGTAATTATTAGACAAAGGCAATGGTTTTTCATCGAAGGTGCAATAAAACTTCACATTGGGGTGCAATATTAAGGAGCAATGAGTAGGGTGCAATATTAAGGAGCAATGAGTAGGGTGCAATATTAATACACTCAAGGTGAAATATTAATACACTAAAGGTGCAACATTTTATCATTTAAGGAGCAATGGTAATTTTTTCAAAAATGAGAGGTTTGATTTAAGGAGCAATGAGTATGGTGCAATATTAATACACTCAGGGTGCACTATTAATACACTAAAGGTGCAATATTTTTTCATTTAAGGATCAATGGTAATTTTTTCCAAAACGAGAGGTTTGATTTAAGGAGCAATGAGTATGGTGCAATATTAATACACTAAAGGTGCAACATTTTTTCATTTAAGGAGCACTTAAAAAAAATATTGCATTCGTGTTGGTCCATATGAGGGTGCTAGTGTGTGTCAAACCAAAGTTTCTAAAATAAATTTATTATTTCAAAATGTTCCAAGTTATTTCAATTGCACCTTGCATGTAAGTGTGTTGCAAAAAAAGTACATTGCATGTCGGTCCATATTATCAGCATTGCACCATCGGTCAATTTCTATTGCACCTTTAATGCAATTGTATTGCACTCTCGAACCAAATCCTTGCACTCATATTAGTCGACTGAGGGGTATTTTGCAACCTGAGGGTAATTTCGTAAATCAATCTCCTGGTGCCACTTATGTGGAATTATTATTTTCCGTCTCATGCATGAGGTGATTCCCAATAAGTGTTCCATGAAAATGGAATAATAACTGAACAGTCATTCCCCCTAAATTTTATTACAAATGTTCAACTTCTTGTCGGCGAAAAGTGACAAGCTGATGACATATTAACCCACATTCAGAGCACTGCATTTGGACTGCAGCAAAGACACCCTTCAGATCTCCTCCAACTCTCGTTCAAGGTATATTATCTATCACCTTTGTTTACTCCTAACCTGTTTTGTCTTCAGTTCTTCTTCTTTTTTGAATCTTGTTTTATCATTATCTATTTGGTTCCTGTTTGATCAATTAATTCACCTTTTTGTTATTTGGTCTCCACCTTTTAACTTTGGATACTGATTATCTGAATTAGGTTCCTGTTTGATGAATTAATTTTTTTGGGTATTATTTATGTAGCTCAACAGAGAACTTTGGATATGTTTTCTTTTACGTTTGTA
Source organism: Vaccinium myrtillus (assembly GCA_016920895.1). Taxonomy (NCBI): domain Eukaryota; kingdom Viridiplantae; phylum Streptophyta; class Magnoliopsida; order Ericales; family Ericaceae; genus Vaccinium; species Vaccinium myrtillus. The sequence continues at coordinate 15,395,588 of CM029275.1, read as the reverse complement.
AGAATCTTGTTTTGAAATGTTTTTTTGGGTGGAGAAATTGTTTTTTTTAACATAAAGTAAGAATCTTGTTGAAATGTTCAGTGGAGAAACTGTTTCAAATTTTAAAATCCGATCAGTTTATTGAATTTTATTTGTATACTTCATAATACCTGGATGGATCGTTCGAGTTTGACCCGAGTTTTACATTTGATGTGAGTGTCAACTGTCAATACACTGCGTTGGCCCGATCCTTAACCTCAAGGAAAAAACTGTGTTGGGCCTGTTGGCTGTATCTCGTGCAACCTGTTTTTTGATAACCCTGTAGTGAAGGATTTCCCAAAAGTGACACAAAAAAAAGTTCTGGGTAGAAAAAAGAGCAGCTTGACACAAGCAACTCCTACTTATAAGTTTGATCTTGGCATATGTTGCCACAACTGATGGGCAAGAAATTTTCCATTTCAACGAGCTGGTTTAAAAATGAATACTTGCCCCCAAAAATGCTTGTTGCAGATGAATCTGAGCACATAAATATTGTGCACCTAAACATTTTTTACCCAGAAAGAAGTGGGATTAATGGTAAGATCCATTAAGGGTGTGGCCCACATCATACGGCTTTGAATCTATTCCACGAGCTCCATTCACCGGGATTTTACCCAGAAATAAGTGGGATTAGTGGTAAGATTCATTTAGGGTGTGACCCACATCACTCGGCTTTGAATCTATGCCACAAGATTCATTCACTGGGTAAAGTCCGTGGAATGTGCAAATTATAGTATTTACACATGTAAGCTTTGCACGCAGAATTTTCAGTCTTGCCACTGAATTCTTGAGTTCTCAGTACGTAGTTATTCTTTCTCGTCTTCTTTTTGTGGGACAACTATAACGTCCCTTCAGATGGCGAAGGGTGTTGGTGAGGATCAAAACCCAGACCCAAGAGTTTGGGCACGGGGTTCCCACTGCTGGGCTACCCCTTGGCCTCCATTTATATTAAGCTGGAAGATGATTCGTATTCTGTAACTACTTTTCGTTCAACTGTATGATGGAATTAGCTTATGCTATGCTGTTATTTTGATTAGCCGACCCCAATTGATTGAGACAGAAGGCTCGGTTTGGTTTGGTTTGGTTTATGCTGTTATTTTGATCCATCTCTTAAATCTACTAATTCCTCTGATTTTAGATTCTTCAGCACACAGCCCAAATGGCTCGCTCTGCGCTGGAAGAGATGTCAGCCTCTGGTGCCTTTTTGAGAACTCCTTCAACATTCCGCAACTTTATTTCCCGAGACCCAAATTCTCCTTTTCCGCCAGAATCTGGAAGATATTACCTGTATATATCTTATGCTTGTCCCTGGGCATCAAGATGCCTGGCATACCTGAAAATCAAAGGTCTTGACAAAGCCATCGATTTCACGGTAATTTATTCATAGACTTTGTTAGGTTGCTGTTTAGAACTAAGTTTTCTAGATCATTTTTGAGGCAAGTCATTGACGGATTTCGAAACTTGTTTTCTGAAAAACTTGTGTCAGGAAGACTATCACTTGTGCCAAAATCCAAAAAGATGCTTTTGAATTCCAGAAAACCATGTTTGCCCAAACATAAACATGATGTGCGTACTATTTGTGGTCGTGTTCTTAAAACAGTTCCTTAAGAGTCGATTGTGAAAGAGAAATGACTGAAGAGTCGTCAAAGACTGTTACTTCCTGCAGTAATTAAACATTTGTTTTTAACACATATTTTGTGTATGTTTTACATCTCAGTCTGTCAAACCCATATGGGAGAGAACAAAAGATACTGATGAGCACATGGGATGGGTCTTTCCTGCATCAGAAACCGAAGAACCAGGAGCTGGACCTGACCCTTTGAATGGAGCAAAAAGTATCAGAGGACTATATGAACTTGCAAGTACTAACTATGCTGGAAAATATACAGTTCCTGTATGCAATCACTCATCACTTTTGTAATCTATGTTTTCTCTCGATATAAGTTTTTCTTTGTGCTTGAACTTCTTTGTTAAATGATAGGTCTGTATTTTTTGTTGGTAGGTCCTTTGGGATAAGAAGCTCAAAACAATTGTGAGTAATGAGAGTGGAGAGATTATCCGCATGTTTAATACTGAATTCAATGCGATAGCAGAGAATGCAGCTTTGGACCTTTATCCTCCTCACTTGCAAGCCCAGATCAATGAAGTTAACGAGTGGATATATGATGGAATAAACAATGGTGTTTATAAATGTGGCTTTGCTAAAAAGCAAGGGCCTTATGAAGAGGTAATAACTTATTGTGCTTTTTTTCCTTTTCCGGTTTATGGTAGGTCTTGGAAACCTGAATACTTCTGAGATGTTATCTTTGACCGTGGTTGAAGAATGCATTCATTACTTTTTCTTAGGCTGCGGAGAAATTGTATGAGGCTTTGGACAAATGTGAAGAAATACTAAGCAAGCAGCGGTACTTATGCGGAAACACAGTTTCTGAAGCAGATATCCGGTTGTTTGTCACCCTTATAAGATTTGACGAGGTAAGAATAATAGTGTTCAAAAGGAAGACTTGTGGCTGTTTCTTGCAGTCCACAGGTTTTAGACTGTAGAATATTGTTTATATATCAAAAAGCTTATTTAACTTTATATCTCTTCATTCTTTTAGCTGTGTCGAGATGGGTCAAAATTTCATGTTCCCTTCAAAATGGCTTGAACCATTGTGCGCATTTATGTTTTGGTGAACTGTAAAGAAACATGAAAAGAAGGTTCAAATCACAAGGATATTAATATCATCTCTCTTTTTGACAGTGAGAAACACAAACTTTTGGCCATAGGCTAAGTTCCCTTACTGCTGACCATAGCTAAATGAAAAATGTGATAGGTCTTAACTATAGCTTGGGACTTGGGAGTGTAAAAGGATCGGGCTCAGGGTTCAATTCTTGATTTAAATGCAGGTGTGAACATTTTACATGTCACTTACTGTTCACAATGGCCTATTGGCCTTGGATAAAAGGGCCATAGAGAGTGAATAACTTTGTTAAAAACCAAGTATCAAGTGTTAATCTTGTTCGGCTCTTAAGATTCTTTATCGAAATTGTGACTGAGGAAATTGAATTCACTATACTGCAGGTGTATGCGGTTCACTTCAAGTGTAACAAGAAACTGTTGCGCGAGTTCCCTAATGTGTTCAATTATACCAAAGACATATTCCAAATTCCTGGCATGAGTAGTACAGTCAACATGGAACACATCAAGCGGCATTATTACGGCAGCCATCCATCCATCAACCCCTTTGGAATCATTCCTCTTGGTCCTGACATCGATTTTTCTGCTCCTCATGACAGAGAAAGGTTTTCAAACTAGAATGATAGGATGTACCTGCAAATGTTAAATTTAAGGTGCGTGTTGCTTGGTTTGTCTGTTTGTTTTTCATTCGACGCCTAGAGCCGTGGAGACTGGTTCCTGAAAAGGCGAATAGTTGTGTTATCAAATGTTTGTATAATACTGGATCTGATATGCTTTTGTTGTTGAATTACAAGGAGTAAAATAATACGAGAGATGGACATGCCATCTCCTCTCTCTCAGTTCCTCTTCAAACGTCTACAAAGCTGCTGTTTGTTGAATTCCCAATCGTTGAGAGAGTGTTGATAAAGCCCAATTCTCACTTTTCATTCGTTTGTTCGTTACTGTTCAAATTGTTTTTTTTCATCGGTCTGTATGTAGCATATATACCGGTGACATTCATCTCACCATCCTTTAGCCATTTTTTTCCCTTTTCTTCTTACCTTGGGGCCGTAGAAAACTAATTACAGAAGTCTGACGATATCTCATGGTAGTTGGAAAGGTTTGGAAGGGGAATAGGCGATAAAAACTTTTGGGGTGGGGAAAAATTAATGGCTATTTTAGTCTTACCTTATTGAAAATTGAAATCTTCCCATACTTCAATGTATCAAGTACTTTCATTAATTTCAATATAAGTGGGGTTACTTAATCTTATTTAATGAGCTCTTCTTTTTTCTTTTTTATAACCAGGTGTCCGGACTAGCTTTCGCGCACCTTGATTAATCCTGGGAGACCAATCCCACTGTCCACTAGCGGACGCCTCATTTAAAGTCAGAGCAAAGCTCTATATGGATTGGCTTCAAAAGAGTTGATAGCACCTACGAGGTTTCGAACCTGAGACCTTAGGAGGGAGCAAACCCCTAAGTCTCAACCTTGACCACTAGGCCAACCCCTTCGAGCATTTAATGAGCTTCAACACATGCCTTACAGCATCTACAGCCCTTAACCAAATTTAAACTCAAATTCAAATTTGATTAAATATCACCAAAACCAGAGATCCAACCCAGATCTGGGGGGCGGGGCGGTAATGAGGGGACTCACTACATGCGTGCAGTGAGCTCTCTCGGCCGTCCGATCGGCAATCAATGGTCCGAATAAATTGGAATTAAAGTGAATGTAAAAATGTTTTTTTTAAGTGTAAAATAATCCAGACCGTTGATCGCCGATTGGACGGCCGAGGGAGCTCACTACAGGGCCCCCGGTTCCAGTCTAGCCCTTCACCAAACACGAACCAAATTGAGTTGTACCCAATTTTTTCACCAAATTAGGCAAGAACCAAATCTTTCACCAAATTTGCAACAGTTATATTTTGGTGGTAAGAGGTGGAGTTTGATGGGGGTGGTCGACGTTAGAGTTGGTTTTCCGATGGCGGTGGTGGTGGTCGACTGTCGAATCTTAAATCTGAGCTTCTCAGGTTGCTTATTCAGTGGTGGTTCTCGCATATTCGAATTTCAAATCATTTTTGAGATTAGTGTGGTTCCTGTGGTGTTCATCACTTCATCCTCTTTGGTGCTGGTGTTAGATGTCCCCCATTGTTGACAATGGTAAAGAGATTCAGGGACAGAAGATTCTATTTTGGGGGGATGAAGGGAGAAGAAAGATGAACAAAAATGTGTTTGAGTTGATTTCAAGGAAATTTTGGACAAAAATTGGGTTTGTGAGTGGAGTGGGTGATACCAAATCAAGTTTTTACCTAAATTTTTACTCAAATTTGAGTAAATATTTGAGTAAGGACTAGAGATTCTCTTAGAGGCACATATTAACAAAACCTTATTAATTTTTTAATTAAAATTATAACAAAACCTTATTAATTTTTATCAAAATTATAATGAATTTCATCTTAGTTCATAATTTTTGAATTTTAATTGGGAGTATCCTAGAGTATTTTTGTTTTTTTTTTTTGGAACAGACTTCCCCAAATGTGTAGTCGGTTTTTATGACAAGTTTGTATCATATAGATATTTTCTAGGTATCAAGAATATTTATGCAGAAAAATACCTAACATTGTCACCCCTGACTGATTTTCTAACTTTCTTATATAATTTTATGACAACTATTCTTGGTACAGTAACATTTTCCTATACATATACAAACAATACAAATGTAATGAATAATTATGCTTTCATTGGATTTGTGCCAAAGACATAATTTTGCTCCAATAATTAACAAAAGCAAAATGACAAAAATCAAAACTACTCTTCAACTTCATTCCCAGTGAGATTCCAGCTCAAACTTGGTCTAACGATTTGAATGACAAACATAGCCCAAGAGAAGAAGAGAGAGAGAGAACGATGGTAAAGTTAAAATCAAGTGGTCAACCCACAAATCTAATTCATAAGAATTAGATATAAAATAAATGTACTATAAGAATGGCGGGTTGTCAATTTAAAAATCAAAGGGACGACACAACATGTTTTGAACAAACATACAATCCATTTATCCTTGTCTACCATTGTCACCCACATCTCCATTTTACCTACTCCGCCTTCTAATCAATTAAACTAACCGAAAAATTCAGTCTTATAAAAAAAAAATATCGAATCCATTTTCGATTTGAAAACGAACAGTGACATTTTCAAACTTTTGACTTTAGGTTAATTTGAACTCATTCGATTCAATAGTAGGTTCACTCACACAATCTCTTGAATGAATGAGAAGAAAAAAGTTATTCCGCGATCACTCGAAATTGGTCTAAAACTCGATTTCAAGACTCAAAATTCCTATTATCTTTTCCTTTATTAGGTTCTACATTTTATTGTTCGATATTATAAAGCCTGATCTTTGTAGTTAGGTCAAGAAAGAGCCTTTGAATTTCGATCTAATCCAACAAGGAGTGCATCACCAATATTGATTACAATTCTTTTATTCTTTGTTCTCTTTCTTTCCGCGAATACTATCTACTATATTGTTACTTCTTACGGATCTTAGTTGTTATCGAACGACTAACCAATCCCTTTGAAAAAGGATTACAACAAAAAGCGCTTCTACTACGAAAAGAAGATTTTTAGATCTGGCATCCTACTTAAATTGTAGGAATATGATAATCCCCTTCAGCGGTGTATTAGAAACCGATTTTTCAGATTCACATTTGATCGGATCTTCCGTTTCTAGCGCGAAACTTATAATGGAGAAAAATAGACTATTTTGAAGAATTTTCTATTGAGTGGGACATCGTTTTAAATCCACAAGTATATAACAATAAAGGAAGAAAGAAATTATCTAGCACCTTCTTTCACTATTGATTAAAATTGCGTTGCTGTGTCAGAAGAAGGATAGCTATACTAATTGGGTATACTCTAAAGATGCCCTCGGTACTCTATTGATGATCTCACAAAGATGCCTTTTCAGTAAATTTCCATTTCCTGATCTCATCTTTTACGGAATCGACCCCCTTTTGACTGTACAAGAATATGTGGAGCTCAGCATGTCTGGAAGCACAGGAGAACGTTCTTTTGCTGATATTATTACCAGTATTCGATACTGGATCATTCATAGTATTACTATACCTTCCCTATTCATTGCGGGTTGGTTATTCGTCAGCACAGGCTTAGCTTACGATGTGTTTGGAAGCCCTCGGCCAAACGAATATTTCACAGAGAGTCGACAAGGAATTCCATTAATAACTGGCCGTTTTGATTCTTTGGAACAACTCGATGAATTTAGTAGATCCTTTTAGGAGGTCCCAATGACCATAGATCGAACCTATCCAATTTTTACTGTGCGATGGTTGGCTGTTCACGGACTTGCTGTACCTACTGTTTCTTTTTTAGGGTCAATATCAGCAATGCAATTCAGATCTCCTCATGTTGTCCTTCCCCTTGAAGAATGTCTGGCTCTTCACGATCTGGAATAAGCTCCGTTCCTATATCCCTTAGTGTGTAGCTTGCTGGAAAGATTAAACTCGCAGCACCTACTGTTTCTTGCATAACAAACAATAAACAGAGAGAGATAGTGTGCTCAAGGTAATCTACAACTATATTGGAGTGCATATGCTTCATATCGAAAACTGTATGTGTGGTCAATGAAAGAAGTATATTGGAGTGCATATACTTCTATTCTGTTCATAAGGAAAAGATGAACACAATCTTGTCCAACCCCAACTAATTAACCCAACTTAGCTCATCAACTATGGCTTTTTATCCGACCCCAACTAATTAACCCAACTTAGATCATCAACTATGGCTTTTTATCCAACCCCAATCTAAATTTAACCATCGCATCCTCTTGTATTCACAATCCAATCCAATTAAAAAATGTCAAACAAAATATCAATAAACATTTTTATAGTGACAATGGCCAACCACGAGGTCAATTTTGTCCGGATCGTAAAATGAAAGGTTAGAAACAATACATATTTAAAAAAATAAAGTTCAAACATATTTTAGATGGAAGTTGCAATAAACAATTAAAAATAATAATTTTTTTTAAGTCATCATATTTTGGACCGCAAAAATATTTTGAGAGGGAAGTTTTAGTTGAATTGGAATTTAGAAAGTAGGGGAAAATGAAATGGATGGAAAATTAGGTAACATTTGGGAATTCAATTTAAGAACCCACTAGGGGAGCCAAAACTTAACTCACCATTTTTACTCAGAATTTGGTTAAAATAAATTCAAAAGCTGTTTTAGGCAGCTCAAGATGATAGTTTCTATGTCTGTTGAGTTGTGGTCCCTCTGCTCACTAAGGAGAGTTTGTTGCAGAACTAGACCACTGCATAGTTTAACTGAAACGGAATGAATGCACTAGTGAGACGATGAAATTGCCAGAGAAGAAAGCTTACCCATTGTGAAACGACCGGGTAGAAGTAAAGTTTAATACCTAATGAAACACTAACCAAAGAGGAAGACGTTGAACATCATGCGAAATAATGATGTATCATGAGAAATAACATCATTAAGATTCCCTTAGTTACGAAAAACGAACTGAGTCAACTGACATTTCGAAAGAGACGAAGTTTCCTAACAATTAGTACCCCTCTCTTTATACTATTATCACATTAAACAAAGTAATGGACAATCCGAAATAAAATCATTGAGATTTTCTTTTCTACATAGATTTTCTTTTCTACAGGAAATGAACTTAGATGCGAAGTATCTCAATAATCTATACCCCACCCCCGTGCGCGAGACAAATATTTCTAGTCGAATAAACCCCAGCAACCGAGAGCATGTCTGGTATGTGTGTTGTGGAGAAAGAGAGAGATCTACTTCATGTACCTTGTAGAAATTGCAATTATCTTATGAAGTTGGTCCTGAACTGCCATAAGCATGGTGAGATTTAGCTTCAAAGTTTCAGGCAAAGCTTTTTGCGTTAGACTAGACACCCCACTCACTAATTTCAACAAGCCGAGCCTCACCACCAAATCAACCTTCTCTCCCCTGCATTCTTGATGTTGATAATTTGGTGCTACAACAGAAAAACAAATGAGTGTTAAAGCAATGCATATTTTCTATTAAGTAGTTTCAAACAACCATGAAATTTCTAATGACAGATAGGAGACCCCAACTGAGTTTTAACATTTAAACCTGTTCCACTTGTAGCATTTTTGCTAGCAGAAGGGACTGAAATCATTTAGCTTCCACTCATTTTTCCCACACCAATTCTGAGTGTGTTGGAAGGAAGAAGCATCTGAGACAAAACTCTCAGTAATCGTCGTCAATTCCAGGAGAGCATTTGTGTGTTCAAGCCATTCCTCATCTTTGCCATCCTCACAAATGAAAGCCACATCTTGTCCAGGGCACAGCAGTGAAGGCGTTAGAGGGAGGTCCATGACGATCTACAAAAGCATTTTTCAGGCACTCCAAATCGTCAGGCCCCTTGAGAAGTGGTTCCATAGTTTTTATACACGCTTTGTTGATGTCTACTGCATTAACCAAGTTAGGAAGATGAGATTGAAGAGGCTTCTTTTGGGTATGCTCCTCTGCTACGATACTATTTGCTATCTTTAAACGAGCTTCCAAGACAAATGCCTGCATCTCATGCTTCAATTTGCTCTTTAAACTTTCCAAGGATTTAGAAATCGTTTTGGCACATGTTCTGTGCACTTGAGCAACAATGTGCAGTATAGTAAGTGCAATTTGCTTGGTATGCAAAAGAAAGGAAGGATGTTTAATTAAGTGTATCATTAGTGTATAGAGAGGGTTTGTGATTTCTTTCACTGTCCACCCGGGTGCACATGCCAAAGTTACCATCTCTTCCAACAAGGCATCACCCACATCTTGGTCTGAAATAATAAAAGCAAGGACATTATCCGCAACCACTTGAAACAGTCTAACTAACTTGCTATCGCTTGGAAAGTGAACAATAACACTGAATGATGCCTTTGCAGTATTGTAGGTGACACAATCGGAGTCGAAAGGGTTAACAGATACTAAATCAATGAGTTTATCAACTAGCGCATCCTGAACATGCATCCTGAACATGCTTTGGGATGGTCGAAATATAGGATTTAGGAAGACGGTTGAGTAAGAGCGCGAAAAGGTCCAGTAAAATTGAATGAAGACACCAGCTAAGGATACATTCAGTGATATACTGTTTGAGCTCGGGCCAGGATCCAAGTGGCACAATTTGACCTGCAATGGCCACAACAATGTCTACCACAATCAAAGACTCATGTTCGACTGCTAGATTTTGTAGATGCCGGATTGCATGAGTTCAATCTTCCATTATTGCGGGTTTGAGTAATGGCCAAGTTGGCACTAGGAACTCGTGCAGAAGAAATACCGCGCGGGCAATGGTGGCCCGAGTGAGCTCACTAGCATAGTAATTAGCTGGCTACAATAGAAATTCGGCATCTGTTTTCACCCGTTCCAAGATTTTAATTGAGATGCTGAAGGGTTCTCTTTTAAAGCAATCTTAAAACTCTCTCTCACTTGTTCGGGCGAAATTAGGGAAAGTAGAGCTTTTTTTTTTCCTTTTTCGAGGGACCCATTTTAAATCAAGAAAAGGGCTTCCTTAATTCGTGCTTTAGGTCTTTCTCCCCGGCTCTTTAATCCAAGTATATGAAAGGTCATGCCCCTTCATTCCCTGCCGAGAGAATGCTGACACGAGTAAGGATGGCCTGCCTGTGGAAGGTTTTCTGTATTCAGTCAATTTACGCAGAGTGAATCGATCTTCTTTCTTTAGTCACTTTCGAATTTGAAACCACCAATAGCCTAATACCAAAAAAATTACAATTTCCAAGCTATTGACAATGTCCACTAGATATTCTCGATGGAAGGGGGAGCGTGGCTTGGAGAAAAGGCACCCCTTTCTACCTTCAACCGCGCTAATGGAATGACAAGCCCAAGAATTTGAAGCACCACACACTTCAATGGTTGTCGGAGAGAACCCGCAGAGAAACAAAACTTTTAGAGAGCGGGAGAGAAAAACATAGTCGAGCCATTAGGTCTTGCTCCGGAAAGGGTTCTACTAAGGGTTTTGCTCCAAAATGGGTTTCGCATTGCAAAGGAAAAGTTCTGACTCCCCAACTTTGATTCAGTGCTATACTACAAGTATAAGAGCATCTTCAGCCCTAGACCCGGGTAATGTTGTGTGGCCCTGGTGTGCGCATCCGAGCCGTTGATCTCGTCAATCAGTGGTTTGGATTTCATCTTGGCAATAGTTGGCTCCGATATGTAAAGTGTCGAGATGAAATTAGGACCGCTGAAAACACATCTAATGGCTCGAATGCTGCACACCAGGATCCCCGTTTCCTCCAGCCTTAACTCAAACTTTTACCCAAATTTTTAGAGTAAAAGCTTAATTTGGTATTAACCAATCCAATCATCAACCCATTTTTACTCAGTGTTATTGTTCACTTCCCAAGCGATAGCAAGTTAGTTAGACTGTTCCAAATGGTTGCGGATAATGTCCTTGATTTTATTATTTCAGAGCAAGTAGAATGAGAACTTGAAAAGCTACTCTTGAGATCCTTTTCACTTCTCCTCTCCAATGTGAAAAATTGAAAACTCATTCTCTTATAATGTGTTTTGGTGGAGAGCTCCCAAAAGTTAAAAACTAGAAATTGAAAATGCAAAAACTAAGCTCCCAAACACCCTCTTACTATGCTAGTGAGCTCACTTGGGCCACCGTTGCCCGCGCGGTATTTCTTCTGCACGAGTTCCTAGTGCCAACTTGGCCATTACTCAAACCCGCATTAATGGTAGATTGAACTCGTATGCAATCCGGCATCTACAAAATCTAGCAGTCAAACGTGAGTCTTTGATTGTGGTAGACATTGTTGTGGCCATTGCAGGTCAAATTGTGCCACTTGGATCCTAGCCCGAGCTCAAACAGTATATCACTGAATGTATCCTTAGCGGCTTAGCCGGTGTCTTGATTCAATTTTACTGGACCTTTTCGCGCTCTTACTCAACCGTCTTCCCAAATCCTATATTTCGACCATCCCAAAGCATGTTCAGGATGCGCTAGTTGATAAACTCATTGATTTGGTATCTGATAACCCTTTCGACTCCGATTGTGTCACCTACAATACTGCAAAGGCATCATTCAGTGTTATTGTTCACTTTCTAAGCGATAGCAAGTTAGTTAGACTGTTTCAAGTGGTTGCGGATAATGCCCTTGATTTTATTATTTCAGACCAAGATGTGGGTGATGCCTTGTTGGAAGAGATGGTAACTTTGGCATGTGCACCCGGGTGGACAGTGAAAGAAATCACAAACCCTCTCTATACACTAATGATACACTTAATTAAACATCCTTCCTTTCTTTTGCATACCAAGCAAATTGCACTAACTGTACTGCACATTGTTGCTCAAGTGCATAGAACATGTGCCAAAACGATTTCTGAATCCTTAGAAAGTTTCAAGACCAAATTGAAGCCTGAGACACAGACACTTGTCTTGGAAGCTCGTTTAAAGATAGCAGATAGTATCGTAGCAGAGGAGCTTACCCAAAAGAAGCCTCTTCAATCTCATCTTCCTAGCTTGGTTAATGTAGTAGAAATCAGCAAAGCGTGTATAAAAACTATGGAACCACTGCTCAAGGGGCTTGACGATTTGGAGTGCTTGAAAAATGCTTTCGTAGATCGTTATGGACCTCCCTCTAACGCCTTCACTGCTCTGCCCTTGACAACATGTGGCTTTCATCTGTGAGGGATGGCAAAGAAAGATGAGGAATGGCTTGAACACACAAATCAGAGAGAAATAGTTTTTTCACCAGTGAACTTGAGAGAAAAGCTTTCAAGGTGGTTTGGGCAAATGAGGCCCTCACCTATTTATACACACCAAGGAAGAAGTCCAAAACATTTTGTAGAAGCTTCTCAACTAATCTTCCCTAGAATTCTCTACCATCATCTATACAATTCTAGAATTACATACAATATTCCAGATAATTCTATACAAAACTTCATATTTCTCTATGGTTCTAGGGAACTTAAACTCTAAAAAAATAACCAAACATTCCAAGATTTCAAACTTGTCACTTAAATATGCTTCCATGTTCCTCTTGGCCACTCTCATGTTCTTCGTTATCGAAATATGTTTCTTCTCTTCCCCAAATTCTCTTGTTCTCCATTTCCGGAATCTTCATGTTCCTCTTCCACCAAGTTTTCAACCAAACTTGAACTCTCTTTTTGTGATTTACTCAAAAACTTATTGAGAGCACCCACTTGAGATTGAATTAGGGCATCTACTTTTTGCTTCTTTTTTCTTTTTGCATGTCCAGACAAATCATTTCTAGTTACTGTGAATTTCAAATTGGGTATCTTTTGATTTTGAAATTGGGCTTTGTATACAATTTACATTTTTTTTTTTTTGTATTACAAAAAGATAACTATGGGTACCTAGGGATTCTACAATATAGAGGCCCTTAAGATTCGTATTTTTTTGGGCCTAAATCGGCCGCAACAGTTGCTTTAGCTCAGGGCCGGCTCTGATTCCACCTAGGGGGGGTCACCTCTGGTCTTGTGAAAAATCTGAGCCGTTCAATAACCTTAGAATGATTTTTCAATTGGCCTTGTAAAAGTTCAGTTGAATTGAACAACTATAGGTACTTGATCGAATCCTTTAATTTTTCATTCAGAATTTAAGACCATAAGTTCAAAATGAATTTTAAAGACAACTTTGATAATTGTGTGTCAGGTATCCTAGTGACCTGAATCATAGATATTGTAGAGCTTGTTGCGAAGAGAATTTATATAATAAAATTATTTTGATCCGACATGTGTGGTTATCAAAACACAAAGATTTTTTAAAAATATGAACTGAATTGATACCTATTATGGTCGGATCACGAGAAATTTTTCTATCGATACTCTTCTCGATAAGACTTACTATACCTATGGTTTATATCACGATGAAATCGGGCACACATTTATCAAACTTTTCTCCAAAATTCATTCAAAGCTTAGGGTCCTATATTTTGAATGAAAAATCGAAAGATTCGATCAACTACCTATAATTATCCAGATTGAGTTGATTTTTTACAAGCGCAATCGAACAGTTATCTCAAGGCTATTGAACGGCGCAGATTTTTCAAAAACTTAAATATATATATTGATTTCTGGAATTTCAGGGGGTTACTCTATGTGCATCCGCCCCTGCCTCACAACCACCTCGCCTGCACCTAACCATCCACCGATAGATTTGATAGAGAGATGCAGAGAGAATGCAAGCTAGGGTTTGGTAATGAGTGACGGTGGTGGGAATTACGGGCTATTAAAGGTGGTGGGTTGTCAAAGCTCAACATGAGCCTTAAAGTATCCTTGTTTAGTATTTCCTACATGACTGTAAGAATCTCCACAAAATCAATATATTCTCTATTACATACATATCTCACAAGAGACGTTCTTATTCACGGAGGGTCCTGAAAAGGGCCCTTTAAGAAGCCCCAAAAGGGGCCCTACTGACTTCATCGCAATAATCTGAACTGGTCATCTTGTGGGGCCTGTAGAATAGCGTGTATATACAAAAAATCAACTTGATCCGGCGTCGATAGGTAAGTCAAAAATTGAATTTTAGTGCACAAAAACAATGGTCATGGAGTACCCTCCGTTAAAAAGATTTTTCTGATCTCACAATTGAAACTTACAATTACCCTTCAAAATGGTCATGGAGTACCCATTTATATTATCTTCAAAATGGTCATGAAGTGGCAAAATATATGAAAAGAAAGTAAAACCACCAAACTAGCTGCTCTGTTATTCTCCATTACACACCAGATCAACATAGTAACAAAAGGATAAGCGCAAAGAAAATTGCAACAAACTGAAAACATAAGTGAAATCTCTGAAAAGCAATAATACTGCGCAAATTACCATCCGGTAAAGGAACGGTGGGAATCTCCTGGTCACTCAGATACTTGGGGGGCCAGTTATTTCTGCTTGAGGCGGGTTCATGCTTAGCGACGAAAACTCGGAGGCGAGGCGAGCCTCGTGAGGGTTTTGATTTTGGGCAGCCTCTTGGATCTCGCGATGCTCCAATTCCCGTACGAAGGACAGAATGTCGAGCTTCATCTGTTTATAAACCTTCGCTCTCTTCTCCAGCCAGATTCGGTCCAGGAGTTCCTTGGACCGTCGTTCAGTTTCCTCCTCCGAATCAGGGCCGATAGGAATTTGTTGAATGATTAGGTCAAGTTTACGAACAGATTCTTGAAAGGAGGAGGAGGACATCGTGAGATTGGGAGGTTTTGACTTTCGAGGGGAGGAAGGATTGAAACGTACGGTGCGTACGTTCCTACCTTGTAGTATATATGTTGTACAGTAGTATATATGTACTAGTAATTCACAATGCGTTTTGAACACCACTAAAAATGAATTGTCAAACTATTGCCACCCCAGCCAATGAAGTCCTAATTTTTCAGATTAAGTTAAAATCAAAGTTCATCTATTCAAATTACGGTAATTGATTTTTACGAAAAATAAAACAGTTTACAACCACCAACGAAATTAATTTTACACCCACCAACGAAATTAATTTTACACCTGTCATTACCAAAATAATAAGAATGTGTAATCAAATGAGATTTCCAATCAAATATATTTGCTCATACCGGCAACCACCGCCAAGTAACCAATACAGTACAATTCTATTTGTCCAACAACTAACCAAATCAAAGAAACAAAACAAAAGGGAAAGCATTAGACCAGAAAGGAGTAAGCATTAAAACCATAAGAATAGCCCATTCATCTTCATCCCCTTTGCATTCAAAATATTTCTTTGCAGCTCCACTCCAATATATAGAAACTCGTACAAATCAAGTGAATGCCAAAAAATAAAAACACGAAACTCTAGCTTGTGGTGTGTTCTGCTAACCTCAAATTTCCTGTACAAATCAAGTAAACCCATTTAAAGCAATTAGACAAAGCAATATACATCTCAAGTCTACACAGATAGAGGAAAAGGGGAAATGAACTCAAAAACACATAATCGTGAACATCCATACCTGCTATTCCACAACAAAAAGCTAAACCTAAGTGCATGTCACTTCTATATGCTAATGGCCAAAGCACTCTATTTCAAGTTGGGTCACATTATGCAATCAACTGCGGAAGGCAATGTTTGAAATGTGGAATAAACAGCTTTTTAAGTGAGCAATTTTTAAGTGCCATTGAAAAGACTTGAAATGAAACATTTAGTTAAACATGAAAGATGTCTCTATCTACATGCCTAAGGAGGTTATTTACCTTTCCAAATTCTAAAAAAGGCTTCAATGAAGAAAAAATTGCAGCAGCCTATTCGGTGTTATTGCCTCACCAACTTGACCTTCTCTTTTCTTCCATTTCACTTTTGGTCCCCCTCATTGCCCACAACAAAAGAGCTATAGAGGATGGGAATAACATCAGAAGAAACCACACTCAAGAATTTGAATTCGAAAGACCTAGCTAGAAACATGTCTCAAGAATTTGAATTGTCAAGCATGAATGTCCTAAACTACTATATAACTTGATTAACTTCGCTAAAAAAAAAGAAAAAAAGAAGAAGAAGAAGAAGAAATCGATCTGTCGTTGGTTGGGGTGGTCGGAGTGAATGTCCCAGATCTTCAAAAAATTAAAAAGCAGAAATTTCCTATACTACTATTATTTTGCTCAAACAGACATTGATCTATAGTTGGTCGGGGTGGGTGTGGGGCAATCATTGCAAAATGGTAGGAGTGCAACCATGAAAACTTGCAACAGAACATTGTTTCACCGGCTCATCACCACACGGTTGCCAAAGAGAATCAGACGCTAGATCTGAAGATTGCATGGCGGCTTGTCCATCTAGAAATTGCATGTGCCTAAAGGCACTAAGCATATAAACTGCTGCACAATATAAAACATCAAATTCACCATGTACCAAAGATACATTCGCAAATTATACTTCACATTTTTTTTTATCAATAAAGTCTTAGCAATAAAAAAAAGTTAAAAAGATGTGACAATTATACTGCCTGACAATCGACTCTATCCAACGGAAGCCAACTCCTCAAATATAGGATTTCCAAATTAGCGTTGCTTGCAAAGAAAATAGGGAAACATCGAGTTGATCAATCCGAATAAAGGAACAAAGCAAGATAACTATTTACCGATGAAATTATCAACTGATGTAAGTAAGACAATACTCCGTTCAAGTTTTTATTGCTAATCAAAACTAAACTGTAGGACCCTCTTTGTCACCCATATCGCTCTTTTAGTTGAATTAACTTTATTCTTTGCAAAAACCTGGCTGCCAAAGTACAAAAAACCTAAAAGATATACATAGAAACAATAACCAAAGCTAGGACCCTCAACCGGTCAAAGCTAAAACTCATGTGCTTCCCAAAACCACACACTTATGAATTTTACATTTATAGTCTCCTGATCAATTTTACATAAGTGAAAGAAATATTTTTCATAAGTGCCTTAGTAACAATGGAATCTATCTGGCCAACACATCTGTGATACTGAGTTCAAGCTTCAAAGGCTAATAAACTGGTTCCAGATAGAGTAACGTACTCACAGATTCAATAAGAAAAAGCACTATGAATTCTTAACCACTACAATAAAACTCGATAGAAAAGGAATAGTACTACTTCAAGACAACAAAGAGTATAAATCATAGAAGCAGATCCCAAACACAAAATAAAAAAGCAATCCGGAGTGACACAAATGAAAAGTGAAGATGGAATTTGAACGAAAACAGATGAAAAGTGAAGATGGAATTTGAACGAAAATAGATGAAAAGTGAACACCACAAAAGAAATCGAAGCAAGTGACATGCATACCAACTCAGACCAAACATATGTCAACCAAGCTTGTGCAACCCAACTGTTCGCTTGCCGAAGTTAATCTTCCCTCTTTTGCTGGTATCCATCAATTGAAATCCCTTCTTTAACACAGCTGCTTCCGCCATTGTTCCGACAATCACTTGTCAATCAGGGAAATGACTTCAGTCCTAAAATACATTTGTCCAAGAACCGAAACTGTTGGGGTACACTATCACCGATTAATTCTTCACCCAAACAGTATCGTTGATTTTTTAAGCCATCAACCTACGGAAAAAATTAAAGAAATTACAAAAATTGAAACCAAACACAGCAGGAATCGAGCCCCCAAAACATGTGGGGACAAACAATCACCAATTTTTTTCCGGCAAAACGGTTTCGTAGTCTATAAGAGAGAGAGAGAGAGAGAGAGAGAGAGAGAGAGAGTTGTACCGAGAGACAGAAACGACGTCTATCACCGCTAACAAATGGCAAGGTAAATCTTCTGGAACTATTTCGGCAAGCAATAGACCCTGTTTGGAGCTTCACCGTTTTCTTTTGTGCTAACCTCGATTTTCATAGTTTTACTGAATTGGGAAAATTGCAACCTGAATTAAAACAGAACTGTAGATCTAATTTACTAGAAAAAAAATCTATTTACGGAGCATAAAACCCAAAAGAGGAGATCGTGAGGTCGAGAGATATCACCCGTGAATCGGCAATCAAGGCGCCGATGATCTTGGTTCTTCAACCAAAGACATGCGAGAGAGAACTAACATGTCTGTTAACTGAGAGGATGTAAGAGAGAGAAAATGAGCCTGGCTTTGTTCAAATTTTGAACTGGAAGCTTTTGAGAGAAGATAACAGATTTTTTTTTGAAAAAAAAAAAAAGATTCTAGAGATTCGAACTCAGCCAAAGAATGAGATTTGGTGACACACATGACCATCAGGCGAAACCCACGGCTTAATTAAGTATTGAATTTGCATAATAAATTAATTAATTAATGGACTCATCTAATTAAAAAAATACATAACTAATACAGATGTGTACAAGGGCAAAAAAAGTCTTTTAACAACTTTTTTACGTTATCCACCAGAACTTAATCCCTCTTCTTAGTACTTACTTAATCTCCCCATAAATATCGCATCACTGTGAGGCTATCCTCCATATATATTACCGCTACTATCTTATACCCCCTTATATACAATCAGAAATGTTATGCACAAGAAAGCTTACACCAAACCACACAAAATGTGAGTAATATGAGAACATGAAGTCCTGTTTTGTAAACACATTTAAAAAACACTCACATTCTGTATATAATTTGGTGTAAACTTCCTTTGCGCATAACATTTTTGATATATAATACCCCTAAAAATAAAGGGTACTGATTTTGAGACTCCCTTTTTTTATGCAGACACTCCAAAATTTAATGAAGTTACAAAACTAGCCTTTTAAAGATATAAAAATTACTGGAGACACTCCAACCCTAAATAATCTCCTCATTTACTAAGGCACTTAAAACATTGGGTCCTGAACATAAACATTAATATTAGGTCCCAAACATTAAACATCGATAACATAAACATTAGGTTCCAAACATTAAACATTGCTTCACGCCACTTTGCGCAAAAAAAGAAAAAAGAAGAAGAAGAAGCTAGAATTCTCCGAAATAAACAGTACACAATTGAAAATGTTGATGCTACAAAATCTTCATAACGGATGTGACACAAGATTTTCATATTTTCATACTCATTATCTACCATTTTTCCTTCAAAATCTTCATAACAGTTGCAAATAACTCATAGTGAGAACAAAACACATCACCAAAGTTATGAGAACTCTTGAGAGGAAAAGTAACAGAACTCTCAAGAGACTTTACATGGACAAAATGATGGTTCTATGATCATAGGCCAAAGAACACTTGTCCATGTTGTATTGATGCAAAACATGGAGACAATAACATAAAAACACTATCAAGGAAATATTACATATGGAAGTAGGCAATGCAGTGACGTGCAGTAAAAGGAGTTGAGAAATTATTTACCTTTTTCTGATAAAAAAAATTATCTGCTTTTTTGGAGTGCCTGAAGTGAAAGAAAAGAGTAAAGACTTTTTGGAGTGTCTGAAGTAAATTATGGAACTTGCAAAAAGATAATTTTAGAAAATTGTTGTAGCTTGGAACACCTGTATCAAAATTGAGTTTGCAAATATCAATTTCCAAAATAAATCAGCCGTTAGGGTTTCAGTGGTTAACTAGTAACAGTTTAAAACGGGGATAAACCTACGGGTACAAAAACGCATGCACAGAAATTGCACAGATCGCATTCGGGGACCCACTTTTGGGTCCCATACGAGTGATCTGAACCGTTCATTATTCTTAGAACACTTTTCCGAAGGGATATTTCGATTGAAACAGTGGGGCTTTGGTTGAACCACTTCTAACCGTCCGATTGAGCTGAAATTTTGTGGGTCCCTTGGAAAAAATGTTCTAAGAATAATGAACGGTTCGGATCACTCGTATGAGATCTAAAAGTGAGTCCCCAAACGCGATCTGTGCAATTTCTGTGCCCCCATTCTGTACGGGTAGGACTGTCCGTTTAAAACACACTTCTTTCACTTGCGCCGCACCCCCCAACCCATGGGCCTTGAGCCCACGCCTCTCACTTCTGCTGACTGCTGGTAATCTATTTAGGGTTTCCGGAATCTTCTATAAAAGTAAAGAGACGAGCCTCATTTCTTTCATCGTCAAGCCACAGCCGCAGAAGTTATTCTGCTTCAGAAGTTACGACGATGGAGTGTTTGGGCTTCCCACTTGCTGGATCTGAGCTTATCATTCCGCTCTTCATCCTCAATATCGATCGCCTGTTCCATCGGCCACCACTCTGGTATTGGTAATCAGTCTACCTACTCACATATTTATAGATGCTTGCATGTGTTTGTGGTATATTCATGTTTGTTTTATCCGGACTAATCCGAAGCTGTTTGAATGCTTGTTTTGCAGATTGAAGGCTTATGAATCTGTTTGAGATTCTAAGCTTTCACAAATCGGCCCTTTTGGTCTATAAAAGGATACGGCCTGGTGCTGAACGGTATAGATAATAATGATGCCTTGTGAAAATGCTTGGATCTGTTTGATTGTAATTTATGTTACTGCTGCTGCTGTTGTTTTATGCATAATCTGTATATATGCCTATTTGTGTGTCAAATTTACGTTTGGAATGATTTTGAATCAAAAGTTTGATTTTGTTGCATTTAGATCTAGTGCTAGGAGTCTATCTTACTAGTTTGATTTTGTTGCCTATTTGTATGCCAAATGTACGTTTGATAAAATTATTAGTAATGGCTCTATTACAAGAGTCAACAGCAGGCGCTGTATATAATAGTGCCCTGACTGCCGCTTAGAGCCAAGATGCATTCACCAGTATAAGACCCATGAAACTCACAGTTGTTTCATGACACAATAACCTGGTTACATTCCTTTGCAATTCTGTTTTTGTTATTCAATTTGTCCTTGTCAAGCAGTTGGGTAGAAGGTTTATTTTGTGAATTGTCATCTTGTTTGTTTTTCACCTGTAATGAGCCAATTAGTATAGTTGAACATACCTATTTTTAAGTCTGCCATTTTGGTTTCATCGGACTATTAAAGTGCTTTTATGGAGTATCAAATAAAGCTTTTACTCAAATTTCTTCTCGATTTGAAGTAAAGATTGGAGATGGTCTTGCACACACAATGGCACTCCAGTCAGACACGGGGGTTTTGTTGGACAATAACAGACTACCTTTTGCATGGTGCCTATAAAATGCTACTTATCACGATTAGAGGTACTGCTAACACTCTGCGGTTCCCTTAAATTTAGAGTAGCAAAATCAATTTTCGATCACTATAATTCTTTGGGCCAGTATTTGTAAATTGTATGTTTGTTCTATAAACACTAACAGATGGTGGGTGGGCACATGTTTGTTTCTCATTTCTTCTGTTGTTATCAAATCTAAGTTCCAAAATCTGAACACAATTTTTCCGCTGATGTACATGACCAGTTAACGTATCAGTTGAACACATCTGACTTGCTTCCTTCCCCTTTATGCTTAATTTTTAATGATGCACAAGCTCTCTCAATTAGTATCGTATGCATGATCACTCTTGTTGCAAAAAACTATCTGGCTCTCAAGCTATTGAGGATTTTTTTTGCAAATCATGGCCTTTGCTGGATGTTATTGGCTTTAGACAGTAGATGTGTAGAACCATTGTAGTGGATTAGATCATTGATTAAACCGTGTGTTTAATACTTTTCATTAGTGGATCATTTTTTCATATGTACTTGCAAATCAATGCCGTGATGAGAAAGCTAACACGTAAGAAGAATCCACTTTGTGTGGTTTCTCCAATGAAATATCTTGTTACGCTTGGCTTCTGAGCATTTTTTCTGCAAACAAAATGCAATGGTAACTCTTTGTGCATGTTTGAGCTTCTGTTGAAGTTTCCCGATTCAAGCTATATTGCGATATATAGAGGAAAGCCCGACCTTTGTTTGGTTTTTATCATTGTTTGCACTTTTTTTTTTTTTTTTTAAATGTGCAGTAGAATGATGGCAATGCATCTCTATTGCTTTTCCTGAAATGGATCACGCTTTTACAACATCTATACTCAAATTTATGCGGTGATGAGAAAGCTAACACGTAAGAAGAATTCACTTTGTGTGTTTTCTCCGATGAAATATCTTGTTACGCTTGGCTTCTGAGCATTCTTTTGGTAATAAACTAATTTACACTCCACTGATAGCCATAAATTTTTATGATGTTGGTTGCCGTGGCAGTTATTTCTTTCCCCCTGTTACATGAGAAATGGAGTTTCCTTCCCCCATAATTTATATCCCCTTTACATGTATTCCAAATTGGGCCATGTGATGGTTGTTGAAGTGCATCCCTTTTGCTATGTTGTGCCAGCATTGATTTTGGACATTCTTGTATTTTCTTCGAGCATCAACATGTTCTAAGGATTTCATTTTTCGTTTTGACACTGAGAAACAGAAAGTTTTGCTATATGCCCTTATTGCGGACCCTAGCTAAATGGAAAATGTGTCAAGTACCAACTATAGCTTGGGAGTGTACAATGGATCGCTGAGGTTTCAAGTCTTGATTGAAATGCAGGTGTGGACATTTACATGCCCACTTGTTCACCTATGGCCTTAGATAGAACGGCCATAGAGAGTGAATAACTATGTTAAAAATCAAGTATCAAGTGTTAACTTGTTCGGTTTCCCTAGATAATTTATCAAAATTGTGTGACCGAGGAAATTGATACTGCAGGTGTACGCGGTTCAGTGCAAGTGTAACAAGAAGCTGCAGTGCGAGTTCCCTAACCTGTTTTTTTTTTTGCCCCCCAAAGCAAAGAGCCGTGGAGACTGGCCCCTGAAAAGGAGAATGGTCGTGTTATCAAATGTTTGTATGCTAACAAATTTGATATGCTTTTGTTGTTGAATTAGTAAAATAATATGCCATCTCCTCAAAGTTCCTCTTCAACGGTCTACAAAGCTGCTATTTGTTGAATTGAATGCCTCATATTTGAGAGCATCTTGATATAGCCCAATTCTCGCTTGTCGTTCGTTAATTCTTGTTCAAATTAATAATTTTTTTAATAACGGTCTGTATATAGATAGAGTATTGACTGATATGTTTTCGTTTAATTGGCCTGCCGATGTTATTGCGATTTTTAAATAATAAGTAGGAGTATTTACTTAGGTGTAGGTCAATAGCTTCTTAGAAAAAACAATGAATTTTTTTTTATCTACACTCAAAAGGAAGGTTAGAGGATGAAGACGGTTGGAATTGAAGACTGAAGAGGTTAAAAGGCAAAGCGGATTTCTCTCAAATTTTAAGCTCTTTGATAGTATTAAAGAGAGAGAGCGTCATGTATCACGTATTCATTTACATATGATCAGGGGAGAGAGGAGAGAAATAAAAAAGAACGATTTTATAATCGTTAGCTCTTAGAAAACAAGTTTCTGAAACTGCAACCGGGCAAAGTTAAGAGTACAACTTACTGTGAAAGTGATGGCTTTGTCAAGACCTTTGAGTTTCAAGTAGGGAAGGCACCTGCATGCGAACGGACATGCATACAATATATACAGATGATATCCGATTGTTTGTTACCCTTATAAGATTCGACGAGGTGTGAATACTTGCGGCTGTTTCGTGCCCTACATGTTTTCGTTCTTTTATAGAAGAATATGTGTCAATCCAGGGCCCTGTGTCAATCACGCGTCTTCATCAAAATTGAGACTTAAGGGTATCGAATTCATTGTACTGCAGGTTTATGCAGTTTACTTCAAGTGTAACAAGAAACTGCTGCGCGAGTTCCCTAACCTGTTCAATTACACCAAAGACGTATTCCAAGTTCCTGGAATTAGTAGTACAGTCAACATGGGACACATCAAGCGAAGTTACTATCACAGCCATCCATCCTTGAATCCCTTTGGGATCGTTCCTGTTGTTCCTCACATCGATTTTTCTGCTCCTCATGACAGAGAAAGGTTTTCCGATTAGACTGACATATCTGCTGGTGTTAAATTGAGGGGTGTGCTGCTCGGTTCGTATATTTGTTTCCTTTTGACATAAAGAGCAGTGAGACTGATCCCTGAGGAAGAGGATAGTTGTGCTCTCGAATGCTTGTAAGGATTTGATATTTGCTGTTTGAAATTGTTCAAATAATACGAGACACGTTTGTGCCATCTGCTATCTCAAATGCTTATAAGGGTTTTGGAATTAGTTGAGTTAAAAGGTGAAGTTACCACCAAAAAATTCCTTTAGTTGTGGATTTACTTGGACGGTCATCCTCTTACTTATGGGCTGGTTTTAGGGTGTTAGTGCAACCAGGCTACCAGCCAATCAACCTGCTTTAAAAGGATTCGATTTAAATAACAATCTGTCAATAGCAAAGTGGAATTATACAGGTACTCATTCCACTGGATTTGTAAACAAAACAAGCTATTCATACAGTCATCATTCGAGTTTACATAAGTAACTCGTGCCACCCTCTTTTTTAGCTTTCTCCCTTCTCAAGCCCATTTTACGTTGCTCAAAAGTGAAAGTTCAGGAACAACGTTATGTAACCGTACACTACAATAAGAGCTCACCGTATTACCATCACCATATGAACGTTCACAGCAAATCTTCACTTCCGCTTACTTTGGTTCTCCATACGCTGTGGCTGAAATGAAGTACAATAGGGTTGATAACTCGCTAGGTAAACTTACAATTCCTAACCAATCTTGCTAGCATGTTTCACCAACTATACATCAAATCCACAATACCTTTCGTGTAATGCAACTTATGAGAATCACACCTTAGTGTAGTGCAAGTTGCGAAAATCCCATAAGCAACACCATCAGTGTCTGCTAACCTTAAATTATGAGTCACTCTGTGTACTATGTCACGTGTAACTTCCAACTGAAACTGTCTTCCAAACTCGAAAAGATTTTAGAACCTACTTTTGGACTCGAAAAGGATTTTAAAACACGAATATCCTGTTGGTAGTAAAACTTCTTGAATTCCATCAATAAAACTGAGCCAAGGGAAGTTTAAGAAACAAATAAACACGAAGGCACCAATTGGCTTAGTTTTTATCAAGTACTCATGATGAACCAGTCAAGCTATGTCTTCTACCTCTCAGACAATGTCTAAAAAAGCCTGATAAACAGATTTTACAAGCCAACTACCGTATTTGTTTAGTATTGTAAAAATTAATCTCAATCACGAACGACACAGCTTATACTCCACATTCCTCCCATTTCGTACACCACGATACAAACTAAAATATTACCATTTCTTGAGCAAATATATACATGTATGTATTTATCGACTACATAGAACAAAATTATCAAACAGGAAAACCATGAACGATCACGTACTTCGCCCAGAGTAGGGTCGGGTTTGGACTAAATGTATTGTTCTTAAGAGACACTGGGTCTTAAATGGTTTCCAGTGATCTTGTGTTTAGTTTTTTGTTACATTTTTCATGATTAATAATTCATTTTTCATGGTTTCCAGTGATCTTGGGTCTTCTTTTTTTTTTTTTTTTTTTTGTTTTGGTCATAATTTCTACTCCAATTCTTACATTTATCTCGTAAAGACAATTAATCTAAAAAAAATTAACGCAAACTCAATAAAAAATCAGAAAAGTCGGAAAAGAAAAATACCAAAATGAAAATTTAGGACAAAGAGAGCCAATTTGCCCTCGATCTCACACAGAGAAATTGAGGCCAAAACTACATAAAATGATACAATTCTGCAGAATTTGGGTATGTTTCGTATTGAACTAATAATTTGAACTGAATCAGGAATGCATACCTAAACAACAGAACCGATCGGCAACGGAGATAGAGAGAGGAAGACATGCGGATTCGTGTTAAGTTAGGGTTTAGAATCAAGAAGGGGTTTGGTGGGAAGAGAGACAGACGGAGAGGGAGAGCTGGGCTTGCTGACACTGGGACCGCTTCAGAGCGGTGCCACCGCTTGAACAGAGGCTCCGAACGGCCTCCGATTCGGTGGGGCAGGCCTCCGCCACCAGGCACTCCGCCAGCGATCGGTTCAGGTGGCGGCAGGCCGCCTCCCGCGGCGGACCCCTGGGGACACGCCGGTGGCACTCGCTCAGCGCCCGGTGCAGCCGATCGCACCGACCCAAGTTCCCTCTGTGGCTACTTGCTGACATGTCTTGTGCAGGTCCCCCCAAAACGTAGGAAATATTCGTACTTTTCGTGCACTGTTCGGACGTGACCCAAATCAGTTTGAAGGTGGAAGTCCGTGGTGTAGGAGAATTTTTTCGGTGCCGGTAAGAGTTATACTACTTAAATAAACATGTATCGGGAAGAGTTTATTTAAAATTTGTACCGTTCAAAATACCATTGGATGACTGTAATGGAGCGTTGTAAATACCATGTAATGCGTCAAGTGGTGTCTGTTCGGCACTGCAAAATTCTCGTGGTGTAGTGCTCAAGACACTACATGTTCCGAAATTTGCTAAAAGGGGGGACTATTAGACGTGCCCATAAGGCCAAAGCTGAGGATCTTTTAGTGCCTCCCGAGCACTACACCGTGTAGCAATCCCCATTTAGAATGGTGCCCTACACGGTGTAATGCTCAAGTGGCATTATAGGGACCCTGTGTCCCCTCTTAGATGCTTCTAACTGCTTTCCATAGGTTTTGGATTCCTGCGACTAGCTTTAGGTGGATTAGTCTCATCAATGGCGACTTCAGGAGTTCAGGAGCATGGGGTCATTCATAAACATCAACTTAAATCATAGAAGTAAACGCTAAATCTGCAAGAGAGATACAAGAGAAAACCGACGAAGACTCCAATCAACTACCCAACAAACGGACGAAGATAGAATGGAGGGGGTGAAGACCGAATTTCTTTGGATACAACCGTTAATTATAACGCCCTCTGACATTAAGTGGGGCCCATGTATACATAGGTTTCACCCTATGTAAGAGGAGCGTTATAAATAACCGTTGTATTGAAAATTCTATGTTGAAGACTAAGAAGGAATTGTATTTTAGTCATTTGATTTGTATTCCATTGGTTTAAGAATTATTAGGTTTCAAGATCAGAAAATTATCTTGTGTGGTGACAACATTAAATTGGTTTTGGTCCTTTCATTTGGTATTTTCTCCTAACTTTTAATACTTTCAAAGGTTAGAAATTTGTCTAATGCGGTGTCAACATCAAATTTTAATAGGGTCATTTACAAATTAGGAGAAAATTTTAATATAGTAATAGTAAATTACTAAATTTTCTCAAATACTCCTATATTTCTTTTAGTCATAAGTAGGAATTTCATGTGGAATCAAAATTCAAATCTAACGTGATTCTATCAAACATGGGGATGAGAATAAAACTCCACAAATGAAAATTACACAAAAATAGTCTTGATTTAGAGGAAAAAATTACCACCCATCCATTTGTGATGAATTCCATGTTTCGAAAAAAGTCCAAGTGATCCGCTTATATTAGACTAAGCCCAAACAAATCAAGTTTGGTCAACCTTCAAAAAACTTTGGTTTGGCCCAACCTACAATTCCTTGAAATTCTTTCAAACCCACAAAGTAGACATTGACCCGTTTGGGAGTGTTTTTTTTTTTTTTTTTTTTCTGCATTTTAGACTGTAAATTATATATATTTTTGCAACGCTCTGATTTTTCGGAGATGTTAAATAAATTATTTCTTAAAAAATGGCTCATTCAAATACAAAAGATTAACTTAATAGCAGCGAAATTAGTGAAATTAAACACCACAATTAGCTTAATCTTGTTGCAAACGGAAACATAGTGGCTGTGTTTGGTTAGATAGTTTAGTTTAGTTTAGATGATGTCATCAGGTGTAATGAGTGGAGAGAGAGAGAGAGAGAGAGAGAGAGAAATGAGGAAATGATGATGTCATCAAAATTAAAACTAAAACTAAACTAGTTAGATACTTGGTTTTGGAATTTAAAAGATTACATTAACCAAATCTAAAATAAACTATCTAACCAAAACACCCACTATGTTTCCGCTTGCAACATTATGTAGTTAGGGCAAATTTTAGTTTAGAATTTAGTTTCAGTTTAGATGATGTCATCCGAGAGTGTAATGAGTGGAGAGAGAGAGAGAGAGAGAGAGAGAGAGAGAGAGAGAGAGAGAGAGAGAGAGAGAGAAATGAGGGAAATGATGATGTCATCAAAATTAAAACTAAAACTAAACTAGGAAACGAACAGGGCCAGTACTACTTGGTTTTGGAATTTAAAAGATTACATTAACCAAATCTAAAATACAGGAATGAAGAGAGTTCTCTAGGTGACTAGGTCCGAGGTTACAATCCTGGTGTTCAACTATTTTCTTCTTAACAACTGGGTCTTTTTTAGAACACTGTAGTTGGCCTGGGCCATCTAGTTGCATGATGTCTAACCGTGTCGCAGTTCTCTTGACCTAGGATAATATGTAGCTCCAAATAGCATCGGATAGTTTCTGCTGGGAAGCCTCGTCAATTATAGAACTACCGAGGCTGCCGGATCATTTATTTGATTTGGTGGTGTGTTATCTTGTCTGTTTTCGTTTGTACTCGGTAGGTTGTAAACTTGTAATAGTCTTTATTAATGATATTCTTCCTATTTCTCCAACAAAAAAAAAAAAAAACAGGGTCTTTGTTTTTGGAACTACTACTTGCCTCCGGCTCCGTCAATACATGGCACGAAATGTCAGGGCAATAATAACACCATGAATGGAACACTCAATAGAAGGCTCCAACCCATCAACTCTTACTTTAAAAGCAATTCATATAGCAGTTCAATAACAATAATAGGAAAAAAATTGTAGCACGTTTCTAAATCCTTACTAGCCTTTAACTTAAAAATTTCAAAATTTTCTCCCACACATTGACCATATCCTTCAACCTTTTCTCAAAGTTGCTATTTTCCTTTGATCCATCATAGATTAAGGGTTCTCTGATTATAACTAAATTCCATTTCTGGCCTTCACAAGGTTTGACTTTTCACCATTTCAAGATTCACTTTCCATTATCACAAGATTCATTTCTTTCGATTATCACAAAATTCAGCTCTTTTCTCCTCTTAAGGATGTAAATACAGCACATTTTCAAGATGGACATACAACACATAAGATTGTAAAACAACACGCTACCTTGGGATGAACATACAACACATAAAGACTACATCACAAAACATTTCCCTCTTTCTCCATCAATGTTTCATACTGAGCTATTCAGCTCATAAAAGACTCTCACACAATCAACTCATATTTATGTTTTCATTTGCCTAGCAAAGTCTAGGTGGTATCTTACATACTTACACTAATCCCAGTGAACCTATTTAAAGACCCGCATTAGTGGACTTGCTAACCCTTAGCCTAATCACGTGGCTCAAAAAGTTAATTATTTCAAGTTATACAATAGCTGCTTGGGTTCCCTTATATAGTAATCTCATTTTACTTCTCCCACCAATGTGGGACAAAGTAAAGGTGTCACAATCTCCCAATCTTATGATGCAATTCCTCGTTGCATTGGCCCAACAACCTTTCCCCGGTGGCCATGGTGTAACACTTAGTTCTGCATGACACTTTATTCCTACTCTGGGATTTAAGAGGTAGTTCGTACAGATTTTAGAGGTGGCCCCCACTATATAGACCATGGTTGTGCTCTGATACCAACTTTAACGACTCATGCCAGCTGACTTGCTAACCCTTAGCGTAATCACGTGACTCAAAAGGTTAATATCAAGTTATGCAATAGCTGCTTGAGTTCTCTTATTTATTAATCTCATTTTACTTCTCCCACCGATGGGGGACAAAGTAGCGGTGTCACAGGCGGAACCAAGATTTTGTTCTAGGGGGTGCCAAATTTTTGAAGTTATGAGGCATGTACTATAAGAGACTAAGGTGTTTAGGCAAAAAAAGATAATCCAAGATTATTGGCTTATTAAGAAGCAATAATTCTACAAGTTTTGGCTTATTGGCTACAAATAATTGAAAAAGTATATTTATTTTTTCAGGCCAAAATAGGTCTAAACTTATAGCTTCTGTTAAAAATTTGCAATGTAAATTTATTTAATGCATAAATGTGGATATAATTGTGATTAATCCATGTAGCTCAACAATCTATATAACCAAAACCAATGTTTTTTCAAGTCAATGTTTTTACGGTTAATTGTTCTAGGGTCCAGAAGTGGGGGCTTATTGGGCATTTAATCAATGTTAAAGTTTTACAAGGTCTAAGGTTGATTTTTTTTTTTTTTTAGTTAAAGTTTTTTTAAGGTCTAAGGTCCATGATTTTTTTTTTTTATAGAATTTAGGCACTTTCAAAGGGTACCCTAGGGTTTAGGTTTTATAGGGTTTTAGTGGTGCACTTTCCTATTATAGGGTTTTAGTGGTTTATGGCACTTTCATAGGGTTTTAGGCAGGGTTTTTTAGGCACTTTCGTAAAAAAAAAAAAGGATATGGTACCTAGGGATTAGGCACTTTCATAAGGTACCCTAGGGTTTAGGTTTTAGGGTGC
This sequence comes from Vaccinium myrtillus, assembly GCA_016920895.1. Taxonomy (NCBI): domain Eukaryota; kingdom Viridiplantae; phylum Streptophyta; class Magnoliopsida; order Ericales; family Ericaceae; genus Vaccinium; species Vaccinium myrtillus. The sequence continues at coordinate 15,365,087 of CM029275.1, read as the reverse complement.
ACTTTCCTATTATAGGGTTTTAGTGGTTTAGGTGTTTAGGATATATACTCGTGCACTTCATCTTGATAGTAAAAGGATTTAGGGTTTAGGCACTTTTGATAGATAGCATATAAATTATTTTAAAGCACTTTCAAAAATAAGACGTAAAACTTATAGTAGGATATTATTAGACATGCTTTCATAGAAGTCTACATAAATTTTTTGCACTTTCATCGGGTACAAACTTTTTTAATCCCCATCCCCTACCCGGTAAAAAAAAAAAAAAGGATGTCAGTTGATTAGGGAATAATAGGTTATAAACTTGTTTGGTGGATTAACGGGGTTACAAATTCTTTACCTTGGACTTTTGAACAAGTCGTCCATGTTCTTATCAATACAGAGAACTAATGGAGTTCATTGGGTCAAGGCCAACCAAAGATTGATGTGTTGATAGCAAGTCGGGCACCCCCGCTTCATCACATAGGTCCGCCATTTTCAGTGGAGAGAGACAGAATTTCAAAGCTGCTATTATTTATTATTTATTTTTTTTGCTGTTACGTTAAAGCATTTAAAATCGAAAATTGTTGGTTGCGAAATAAGACCCAAGTGATTTCAAATGAGGGAAAAAAAAACAAATAACTTTAAAAAATAAAGAAAATAACTTTAAAAAATAAAGAAAAAATATTCAGCTTTTTAGAGCATCCCCAACAAGGCTCCTCAAACTCCTCCCATTTCTATTTTAGGGAGTCAAACCCCAAAATTCAGCTCCAAGAGACTCCCTAAACCCCTTCCTAAAATAAAAATTGTTACAGTACCTCCCTAAAAACTTTCCCATTTGGGGAGGCACTGTTCACTCCCTACCCATTTTTTTATTCTCTCTCTCCCTCCATCACTCTGCCGTAACTTTCCAAATTACTTTTTTTTCTCTCTCTCTCTCTTGTCTCTCTCCTACTTTTCCCTCATATATCATATTTAAAAAAAAATAGGGAGAATAATAGAGAGGATTGTTGAAGACTTGGATTGGTAAAATGAAAAATGTGCACTGTTCTTTTTTTTTTAGAAAAAAATTTAGGGACACTGTTGGGATGCTCTTAATCATCCCTAGCAAGGCCTTAAATTCCACTCATGGAAAATTTTCAGCAAGATTGGAGAAAGGAGTCCACCGATCATGATTTGATAATGGAAATTGAAAGTTGGAAGTGGGTGATGTGAGGCAGAAAGGTGGAGAAGATAATGGAAACTACTATGATAATGGAGGAAGGGAGAGGATAGTGATTTTTTTAACTTATTATTAAATTTTGGTCTGCTATTAATTACTACTGTACTACTATTTGAGATAGGGTTTTGTAGGGAAAATAATGGAAGTTTCACATCATATCATATGTCATGTGTGACGCAAAGAGGGATCTAGGGGTTGTTGTGCACCTGGGTGCTGCGTGTTTCTTGGTCGTCTGATCGTGTTTTGGACGGCTCGGATGTGTTCGGTAATTTTGATTTAATTTTTATTCATTTTTACCGGTAAAAAAATTAAAACACATCCGAACCATCCAAAACACGATCGGACGCCGAGGGACACACAACACCCCGTTTCTGGCAAAGAGGGAGAGAGAAAAATCACAAGGTGCTCTAATAATTAAAGACTTCAGATTTCTTTTTATAACTCACGCATTCGGGTCAATTTACATGCCGCTCGACTGGTTATAAAGGCTTAATTCCATTACCTAGTTGCAAAGAGTCCAAAGCTTCACATGGATTCACTCCAAACGAGTCGATAACATTTGAGAAATTTCAAACTTGAGATCTTAAGTTTTAATCCACCAGGCCAACTCCTTATGTTGAAGACTTTAAACATTTGGTAATGCTAATTTATTTTGAGAAGACTCCAATGCTTTCATTTTCACCCATGATCTACTTTGTCCATTTTTCTCAAGAAAATCGATAGAGTTATTTGACCATTCACATCTAGGTCTTTGCTTCTTCGTCATCTTAGTTGTTTTTTTTTAAGGAAATCAATAAATAAAATGATCTGATAAGTCTTTGTCTTTGTTTATTTAATTTAAAGGAATACCAGAAAGAATATAAACAAATAAACAATTACTAACCAAGTGAATTTTTCCTTGTTTTGTCTTTTACTTATTCATAGGGCCAACTCATGACAAAAGTCAGTCAAGCCACCGCTTGAGGCCTCTCAAAAATGTAAAAACTAAGGGTCTCCAAACATGTAGGCCTCCTATATATTGTATTGGTTGTTTAATTTTTGATGACCATATGTTTAAATTTGTGCAATGATAAATAATTTGTAATGATTTTTTGTTGAAAATTTTTATTATGCAAAATACATGGAGGGTTCCATCTCATAAGTTCGTTTCAGGCCTCCAAAACTAATGAGCCGACACTGCTTATTCACGTATTTCATAAAACAAGCAAATAAGCTAGTAAAAGAAATGAGACATTTATACTTACGTCTCTAGAAATTGCTAAAAAGCCTAGCTCAACATCTTTGCATGCTATCAAACTTCGATATTGGAGTCCAATTATCGTACATAGAAAATTTTAAATATTTATACCTCTTAATGCATAAAAAAGGGGTATTGGAACATCGCACAAAACCACTAAATAATTTAGCGACAATTGCATAATTTGGAAAGACAATAAGTTATCAATTGTGTGGTTGTGCTCTCGGTATGCTAAGTTATGAATTCCTCTATTTGTATCGTAGCTCCTATAAGTTGAGAGTTTTGCCTGTTGTTGCAACTTACCGATTACAAATGTACTAGTAATATTATTCTGACAAAAAAAAAATGGCAATTTGTTTATGACAAAACATGATTCTATAAAAAGGAACAACCACCCCCATTGAATTAAATTTATAAATTGCAACAACCTTCCCCATTCAATTATTAAATTTAAATGTAGTAACCCATATGCATATGAGTCCCACCCTGAGCACGTACTCTGTATACAAAATGACAATTTGTTTACTGAATTTTATTTTGGTGCAGTGCAACTTTAGGGGATCAAATACGGATGGCCCCCCTGAATCCTCCCCCACAAAACCTTATGGTATCCATGATCTGATATGATATGGATCCAAAGAAAAAATCAGTAATTTTCTCTCTCATGCCTCTCTGTCTCTCTCCCCTCCGCTCAATTGCTGTCCATTTGTCTCTTTCACTTGTGCTAGTCTTGAGGGCTCGGCCAATAAATACGCGATGTGTGAAGACTGCAAAAGTTAAAAAACAAAAAAAGAAATTTTTATGAGTGGCCTTATTTCAATTCCTGATTTATTGTGTTTTATGAGACATGTCATTTTCTCACAATACATTATTCAAAAAACCAACTTAAACTAGTTTGCTGACTTACGTAATAAATTGGAACAAGGACATGGGTGACCCATCACCCACCAAAACACTGTCGTCTAGCTTCACAACCTCCTAACAATTTTAATAGTTTTTTTTCTAGTATTGTTGATGGATGACTAATGTATGTATTATGTATGATTAATCTTAGAATAGATGAATTTTTTTGGTATTAAATACTTTATCTTGCGTGGTTTGCAAAACGAGAATATCAAAAGAATTTAATATTTTTTACACATACTAGATATCGAGGTTCTTTTAATTTTTGACTTTTTTTTGAATTTGTTCTAGTAAAAACATATTCTTTTAGGTTTTTCAATTTGCGGATCAGACGTTCTTTTTAGGACGTAGAGTGTATATTGATCTTTTGGATGCCACATCTAAGTTGGAATTCTGATTCTGCCACTATCCCATTTATGTGTTTGAGTGCATTTACGGTTCACTGATTTTCACTTGTTGAACAAAGAAATTTAACAACTTAGCTTAGCTTGTTGATCCATCTGCATGGTAAGTATTCATAACTTAGCTTTTATTTTTCATTAACAATTACCCTTTTAGTACAAGTTGGATCCCAAATAACTCAGCGAAGCACGATCTAAAACTTCAGCCCCAACAGGTAGATTGTTAAATATAGGTGATCCATATGACTATATGAGTGACAAATTAAGAAAAAGAAAAGAATGATGGAGACAGCAAAAAGGAAGAAAGGAAAAGGGTAGGGAAAAAAACACTATTTAATGGTAGCAGATACTATAGAATAAAGATTTTTATTTATAGGTTTATTTATGGGTTTCTTTCTCTCCAGCAGACAAATTGTTGTCATCAGAACTTGCGAAATGGGCTCCTAGATTCCATTCGTATCATCTGATTGGAAGATGGGTGTGGTGAGAATTCTGTATTAGGGCATGAAAATCTACAAGGGGGTTTGCTCAGAATCTCCCATCCTCATCTCTCCCTCCATTTTTATAGGTCAGTCGTCACTGAATTGGCGTCAAAATCCGTACTTGCAGTATTTTTCTTGTTTTTGCTTCCTGGGTTTGGTTTTTTATTAATCTCTTCCACATTCTTGAGCTGTTTTGAACACTTTTCGAGATACCCATTTTCTTATTGTTACCACCGCTGTGATTTTTATTACGTTTTTCTCTCATTTGTTGGCAAATTAGAAAGAATAATAAAGAACCTGTTGTCCAACTGTATCTGGGTTTTTACCTCTTGTTTCACCTCCCTGTCTCTCGCGTCGTCAGCAAATCAGGTGAGTGTCTCCAGGTGCCCCGTTTTGTCCCTTTCCTTCAAAACTTGTATTTTCCTTAAATGGGTTTGCTGTATTTTTCAGAAAATCTGTTTTTTTTTTCCCCCTGATGGGTACACTTAATCAAGTCCAGCAATTAAATAGTTCAATCGCTTATATTTGTGGTTGCCCTATTGCTTTCTTTCCATTATGTTTTCAATGCTCCAATTTGGTAGGTATCGCTTCTAGTTGACTTGGATAGAGTTCTGATTGACTTGCTATTGCTCTCTACTGTTTCACCCATTTGGGGGTTGATGTTGGTTCTCATTTTACCAATTGTGCAGGAGCACACTCTAGATTGGTTGGATTTTGGTTGCTTTTAATGGAGTATTCGGATGCCAATTTGGTACGACTTTCATCTACTTGCTTCTTTCTCTCTCTCTCTCTCTCTCTCTCTCTAATACGCCAAACCAAACCAAGCCTTATGTCCCAATCAATTGGGGTCGGCTACATGAATCCTTTTTTCAATGAGCTTCGTCAATGGCTACTTGTTCACTTAGACTTGTAGACTCATATCTTTGCGCACTACAATATCCGATGTCAATATTTTGATTTAGACTTCTATAATTACAGTTCCTCAGCTAAAGAATGTCCACATTTGATTCTACTCTTAGCTTCTTTGGTTTTAATTCATCCGTATTATTGAGGAACCATTTAATTTGTATATTTCATATTCCATATTAATCGTAGTTTGAGTAGTGCTGTTGCTATTGGACTTGCTTCTTCATTCTTCTTTCCCAACAATTTGGTCAACAAGTGCTTAATATTTCTTCAAACTAGTCCGTCCACGACATCATTTTGTCTAACATCTCAGACTAGTGCCTCAAAATGGTTTTTGGTTTTCCATTTGGAATGGTTAAGATGGTTCATCATTTGATTTTCTGTTGTAATTGGCTTTTAGAAGGATTAATGACGGTCTGAAAAATATAGGGATTATTAGGTACTTCAAAATTTCTGATTTGAGTACAACAAGCTAAATTCTTAGGGAAGTTAAAGTTTCGATGTTGTATATAAATATAGGATACTGTGAGTAAAAATTTAGCCTTGGTGATTGAATGTAGAAGATGTGAATCTTTTGTTTTCAAGCTCTGAATCTTTAAAAATATTGGTTTTCTCTTGTAGGAGTGAAAATGGATAGGGGCAGATTGGATTTAAGATTTCATCATGCTGGTTCCACCCCTTCGGAGGAATCGGCTTTGGACTTGGAGAAGGCCTACTGTAACCACACAAATCTGCCATCATCTAGCTCACCATCTCAGCAAGGTTTCACATCAGGTAATCAGCATTCAGAGAGCAACGCGGCTTACTTCTCATGGCCCACTTCCAGCAGGTTAACTGATGCAGCTGAAGATAGGGCTAATTACTTTGGAAACCTTCAAAAAGGGGTTTTGCCCGAAACTCTGGGGCGACTGCCAAGTGGGCAGCAAGCTACCACCTTGCTTGAACTGATGACTATTAGGGCATTTCATAGCAAGATGCTGCGTCGGTTCAGTCTTGGGACAGCAATTGGATTCCGGATTCGTCGCGGTCTGTTAACTGATACACCAGCTATTCTTGTTTTTGTTGCTCGTAAAGTTCATAGACAATGGCTGAGACATATACAGTGTCTACCAGCTTATCTTGAGGTTAGGAATTCTTGCAGTTGTGCCTTACCAGTGCTTTGTTTTCAAATCATGTTCACTTTTACATTCCCAATGTTGGATTTGCATCGATCTTTGTTTTAGTCAAAATACATAACATCTCGTCAAAGCACAATATTAATGTGACAATTTTTGAATCTTCGTCAATCTAATGAACTTATGGATATTTTGAAAGCTTTTTGAAACTTCCAATTGAAAGTAAAAGTCAGGACTAGCCTTTCATTCAACTCTTAAAAATCCTTCATGTTCAGTTTTAGGTTCTAAATGTTGGTTCGGCATCAATTTTGGTTTTGGTAAATTGCAGCAGCTGACAAGCCGCTGAAATCTAGTCAAAGTTGTATACTCCCTCCATCCCAATTTGTCTGTTCACTTTCTCATTGTTGGATGTCCGAGATATTTGTCCATTTTACAAAGTCAATGAACCAAAATTCTGTGAAGTTACCTTTTGAGTGGAAGGGACGATCTAAGAAAAAGTTGAAGGGTAGTTTTGGAATATTAAAGCTTTTTAAGTGCTATAAAAGTGTTTCTTTAAAGAGCTGAGATTCCTCGAAAGGGAAAATATTGGGAGGGAGGGAGAAATAGATGAGGCTAGGTTTTGAATTTTTTTCATGCTAATAAAGTGGTGGACATTTGGTGGATTGTGAAGACTTGAACTCGGGATCAAATGTTAAGGTTTGCAAATTTGGAAGTTTTTTTTTTTTTTTTGGGTAAATCAAATTTGGAAGCTTACTTTTCAGTGTTCCACCGAAATCTTGGAAGTCAAATGTGTTTTGCTATTTGTTGAGCAGGGACCTGGAGGTGTATGGTGTGATGTCGATGTTGTGGAATTCTCTTACTTTGGTGCACCTGCAGCTACTCCAAAAGAGCAATTGTACAATGAGCTTGTAGATGGTTTGCGGGGAAGTGACCCATACATTGGTTCTGGTTCCCAAGTATGCTTCGTTCTTCTTGTTCTTCATAACTGGTTCTGTTCTTCAAATGGTTTTTATGTTAGAGACTTAGAGGGAGTCTTTTCACATACATTTACATGAGGATTAGACTTCATAGTTTATTCCACTGATGTACATAACTATTGTAAGTAATGTTCAAATGACTAAAAGGACGTAAAACAAGTCCAGTATTCTTTTTTCTTTTCTTTTTTTTATGAAAAGTTCTCGTAGAGTCGAGTTTGTATTCACTATAGTAAACTTTAATTTGCTGGTCATGGACGTATGTCGCTCCTCAGTGTGTGGATTTCTTGTTTAACCAAAGTTGCCCAAAGTTTGTTGTGCATTTACTTAATTATGGTTTCAGTTAGGATGTATGACTATGGACTAGCTGTTTGCGTTCTGAACTTGAGATAAGTTCACTGGTAGGTATCTTATTCAATCTTGGTGTATACCTCTTGAAATTGGGATTTCTAGGCACAGTTGTGGTTGTGCTCATCAATTGTTAGATGCTAAATTAAGGTTTCAACATCTTCTTTGGGGGAGCTGTAAATCATGGATTTCGGTTGGTGGTTGTCTGGTTTAGGAGAATACATATGATCATGATGTCCCCTAGGAACTCCTTACTGGCTTATACTATATGTATTTGACGTTGAGTTTGAGAGCTTCATCTTTATGGATCTGAGTTAGCTATTTACTAGGAGTGAGTGACATCTGTCATGTTATGAGTGATACCCATACAAGGATCCTAATTAAGTATGTATCTTCTATTGATGTCCTTTTCCCACTCTAGTTTTGGAAGCCACCCACGGCTAAAGCTCTTGTATTTTAGTTAAAATTGATCATGAATCCCTTCATAAAAAATCCTCATCTATCGAAACAAACACGTGCACACCTACACCCACAAACATACACAAACACATGCCGGCACACTCAATAGGGAAAACCGGCACGCCCAATAAGGAAAAAAGGGAAAGACAATAAATCGTACGGGGAAAGAAAAGGTATTTGTGTGTTGCATATTTCTTAGTACATACATATTCCTTACCTAAATTGCTTTATTCGCAATGTCTTGTGGCATTTGCTAATGATACATCTATGACTCAGAGACTCAGATGCGGGTGTTGGGTGCGTGCATGTTTTAGTTTTTCTGATCCATCTAATTCTCATGTCCAAGGATGCTGGGACACAACTTTGTTTCATTTTTCTACAACTCTAATTTGGTATAGAATGGTGTTTAGAAGCTAACATAAAAGCATGAATGCGAAAAAATTGAAATTTTATGCATGGCTGTAAGATAAACTCGGCTAATTCGTGTATGATTGGCTTTTGTTTTATTGGGGTTGTCTAGGATGAACAATGAACATGACCATTGAAGAAGAAGGGCTTATGTTTTTGAGTTTGCGGCAGTAACAAGAGTAACTAAAGTCCTTTGTTTCCTTTTTTCTTTTTTTAACTTGTGATGTGGATAGAGGTTGCAAGTTTTCTGTATATGTGTCTTATTTGCTCTGTATGCCTTTATCAATGGAAGCTAAAATATGCTTGTTACTCCATTTTGATTCACTTATGGGGATTCAAAATTTTGCTTGCCTCTTAACTTTCAAAACTATACCACCTAAGTAGTCTCTGGATTATATAGCAGTCATTAGATTTGTTACCAATGTTTCTTCCACTGGGACTGATGCACTTTTTCCGTTGTTTGTTATGTTCTTCCGTCATCGCAAGCTTGATTTGTTAAGGTTAATAAGTTTACACATTCAGTGTTATTGCTCTTGAAATTACGCATATTGCATATTCTTGTTTAGGTTGCAAGCCAAGAAACATATGGAACCTTGGGTGCTATTGTCAAGAGCCGAACAGGTACTCGACAGGTCGGTTTCCTCACAAATCGCCATGTGGCTGTTGATTTGGACTACCCAAACCAGAAAATGTTTCATCCGCTTCCCCCTAGCCTTGGACCTGGGGTGTATTTGGGTGCTGTGGAAAGAGCAACATCTTTCATTACGGATGATCTTTGGTATGGCATCTTCGCCGGAACAAACCCAGGTAACATAATTCCAAATCTGATCATGATGCACGTATCGTCACATATTTCACTGAGCGATTTGTTCTAATCAGTTCTCTGATATCATGGTGATATTATGTTGTTACATACTGCTTATGTTGAGAAAAACTAGGTGCCATGAATTTGATATTATTCTTATATGTCAAATCTTATGACATTCAAGACATGTATGTTACAGTGGCGTGGGGACTTGGGAACAGGTGTTGGGTGTCGATATGCTCCTAGGAATCTGATTCATGTACTTCCTCCGCATTTTGATTTGGGAATATGTGAAGGTTTTATTTTTAAAGGTTTCTACATGAAGTATTTAGTAATAATGTAAACTTCGAGTATGATGAATTTGTGAATTTTTTTCAAGGATTGTGAAACCCTCATTGACTTTGTATGTTGTTTGGGTTTTCTAGAGCTAAGAAAAACAGTTCAGTAAACTGTGAAACCCTCATTCGACAAGCGAGTTATGAACAAGTTACACTTACGGCCCATCAAACAGTACTGATATATATGCCAGGGTATTAACCAAGAATCCATACGATTATTCAAATCAAAACTGGAGGGACCACCCAAATTCTATTTAAGTAATCCCCAACTGACAAAAGGAATCTCTTTTTATTGTGGTTTTCTTTCACCAAGCAAACAGAGGGACAAAAATTCCCGACATCACAGATCGGGCCGATTGGGTTCTAATGAAATCAAGGCTTGTGATTAAAAACAACTGAATTTGTTTGAAATTTGGCATTTCTGGACGGAGCCAGCGCTAAAAGGACCAGGTCAAACCACCATATTGAGCTAATCTGTTTTCTTGAATTTATTTTAAGCCTTTTCAATTAGCCAAAAACGAACATTTAGCTACAGGCGACATCATTTTATCATCTGTCATCTAGATTGCCGAAGGTTTTCTTTTTCAATACTTTGGTTTCAATCGTAGCAGTAGTTGGTGGTGCATTAGAATTCTGTTTCCTATCACTTGGATTGAATTACATTTGAAAATTTCTTAATATGCTGAAATATCTCTGATATTACATTTGTGCTAATTTGTTTCATATTGTGTCTTGACCCCCACACATGCCCATCTCAATCTGGTGGTCTGGCAGAAACATTTGTTCGAGCTGATGGGGCCTTTGTTCCGTTTGCTGATGATTTCGACTTGTCCTATGTATCGACGTCCGTTAAAGGAATAGGAGAGATAGGTAATGTCAATATCCTCGATTTGCAGTCTCCAATCAACAGTCTAATTGGAAGACAAGTGGTAAAAGTCGGAAGAAGCTCTGGATTAACAACTGGGACCATAATGGCTTATGCCTTAGAGTACAACGATGAGAAAGGCATTTGTTTCTTTACCGATTTTCTTGTTGTTGGTGAGAATCAGCAGACCTTTGACCTTGAAGGTGACAGTGGAAGCCTCATTCTGCTAACGGGTCGTCAAGAGGGGGAGAAACCACGGCCTGTTGGGATTATTTGGGGTGGGACCGCTAATCGAGGCCGGTTGAAACTCAGAGTGGGCCAACCTCCAGAGAATTGGACTAGTGGAGTTGATTTAGGGCGCCTTCTTGACCTCCTTGAACTTGATCTGATTACAACCATGGAAGAGCTTCAAGGTTTGTCCTTCAGAAAATTCTAGTTATTTTTTGTTGAAGCAATAGCTTCTGTTACCGTTGACATTGAATTTATGTTGGCTATTTCAATGCCGCCTGCATTTTACGTAGTTCATTTAGAGCATGTTTTTAATATATATTAAGGCATAATTGGAAACTGGCAAGATGGTGATGTATTACTATTGACCCAAATATCCAACTAGAATGGCATGAAAGAAGTATTAAAGTGTAATTGAGACGTGAAACAACTTCTGGTGCACGAAATTTGTGAGTAATTGAAGGAAATGCAAACGATCCCAGAAGAAGAAAAAAATCTGTATAATATGCAACATTGTTTGCGCGTGTCGATTATGCTCGTGTCCACTTACACGTGCATGGTTCCACCCGCTAGGTTATCTTTTTCAACCGAAGTTGTTTCTTTTATGAAATTGACAAATTTTATAAAGTTAAAACAATAAATATTGCCGCAATGGTAAATGTTGAGTGCTAGGATATTAAGGAGTACCCTATTCTGCATTACGGTGCATTGCATGATTTTCCTTTTTTTTTTAATTCTCTCCTCCCTCTCTTGTCAATAGAGGCCAACCTTATTTTTGTCCAAAGTACTATCTCAGTGAAGAAAAGAAGTAGGGAGGTAGAACATTGGGGCCGCAAAGTTGGGACTCTTATGGGAAAAAAAATTCGCATATTACTCATCCTCGCAACTGATTATCCGTTTTTATCTTATGTTGACAAGTACTGCTTTCTCTGTCTTCATGTTTTACATAGCTGCACTGCAAGAGCAAATAAACGCTTCCTTAGCAGGGATGGATTCTACAGTGGGAGAGTCATCTCCACCTGATCAAGTGCTGAAAGTTCAAATCGAGGAGAATAATCATGAGCCTCTTGGGCTAAACATCATGAAAGTTCCCATAGACAGTAAGCCCCACAATGGGCTGACCCCACCATTCTTCCACGATGAGTTTCGAATTGAAGGTGGTACTGATGCAGTTCCAAATGTGGAACACCAGTTTATTCCGTGTTTTATTGGAAGATCCCTAGTTGATGAGAAAAAACAAGGAAGCACAGAAATGAAAAACCTTGCAGTGTTGAGAAATGGGTCCGATGAAGAAGAGATTTCCATGTCCTTGCAATTGGGTGAGCCAGAACCAAAGAGAAGAAAACAATACGATTTTCTACTACGTACTGAAAACTCGAAATGAAGTGTCCGTAATTCTTTTGGAGTTTTGAGTTCCAAGGTCCAAAATTTTGAATTGTATCTGAAATTTCAGATTGCAGAGAGGAACCCAGGTCTTGCCTCCAGCTACGTAAAATTATTGTTTTCCCCCTTCTATTTTTAGTATATTATGATCAAGGTTACGATTATATATGTTATATATGTGCGTTAAGCAGTCTTTAAGGGACAAATCGTTGTAGAGAAGTAACTGTATATTATCGCCTTTGATATGTATTATTCCGTTAGAGTTCTGTAACATATATGGTCCTTCAGTGTGGGTGGTACTACAACTTTTGGAATTTAGGGAACAAAAATGGTTATTTTCGGCTGACTGCTCTTACAGGGAAATGCTTGATGGAAGCGTTACTAAAGTATTATTACCCTCTTTGGTCAAATGTTACTTTCAGCACATTGCTGTTGAATAAAATGTGGCTTTTTCGTATATCTTATTTCCATACTCTCCAGTGTGGGAGAGCCTCGCGTATTGCACTGCATTTGTTTTGTTGCAACATTGATGTTGCTAAATCAATGAATCATTATTTAGCCAAGAACATGGGTTCAAGCCTTGGTTCACTGCATTTGGTTTTCGTTGCCGTATCACCTTTTTCATTTTTCCAATCGGGTCATTGTCTGTATTATCAATAGTAAATTTAGACATTTGTGTTTAAACCTTGCTGGCAATGTCTCATGTCACCTGATTCGCAAGTTCAGGTCATTGCCACCTGATTCGCAATTCCAGGTTTACCATGCCGATGCCGGGGTGGGTGCTGGTGCCGTGTGAAAGTATAGTCCAGGTTTACCATGCTGATGCCGGGGTGGGTTCAATGTAACCAGCAAGAGGTAGCTGGTGCCGTGTGAAAGTATAGGGTTTTGTTGTGTAATTTATCTTTTATGTTGGGTTGCTTTTGTAATCTTATTTTATGTTAAGAGTAATTTAGTCTTTTTGTATTATTAGGGTTTTGCTAAAGTTATCAGGGTTAGCCTGTTGGTGTAGAATCTGGGTACTCTGGAAGTTGAACGGCTTGATGGAAAATGCTTCGAGTCGCTTTATAATGTCGTTTTTCGAAAAACAGTATTCACCCCCACTCCTAGGTGTGCATCGGGTTAATAGTGAATCTGTTCGAGGATACAATGAAGTCCGGTCTATGGACCTTCTGCCTATGTCTGCACAAACAAAGGACACATAGAATACCAAGTCGAATAAGTATCAATGAAACCAAGGGCCTGTTGACACCGTTTATAAAGAGTAACAGTGTAACAGAACAAGAAAGCAACTTAAAGTAAATTTGGCAGAGTAACGGCACACAAATTGTGTTGAATGAACGTGATGTGGGCTCTATTTATAGAACCAAATGCACCTTCTCACATGGGTTTACGCCCATTGGTCTAATGGCTTTAGTTAGAGTCATAATCTTTCCAAACAGAGTCACAACCGTACCGAAGTAGTGCTTGAACCGCTTGCAAATTTCACCCGCAAGCCTGTTGGTACCGATACCTAGGTTTAGTGGTACCGGTACCAAAACTCTCTGTTCGTCTTACCGGTACCAATACTCAATTGCTAATTCGCCACACATGCGCCACGGAGATACACATCAGTGCCACCTTACTGCCAAGTCGCAATACGAAAGGGCACCTATAAGGCGCTTTGCGCCATCAAAGCACCACATTGTAGCCACACAACCCATTGCCATGCTCGCGCACGCACATGGGTGCGTATAGGAGCCAAGCCACTTAACACAAAGTGAACGTAATAAACATGCTCCCTTATATAAACCATTCAACATTTTCCCAAATAGCCAATATAGACAAACCCAAAAAACTTTAATGAAGCTTCCTCAAGAGCACAAGAAATAATTTGATAAAACCCCAAAACAAAACCCATTTATTTTGATAAATCCCGACATAGCCTATATAACCCCTTCATTAGTCTTGTAATCATTCAAAGCTTCAAACTTTTTAATGCAATAAGATTGTTACTACATTGTTTCTTTTCTCTCTTTTGCAATGTCACACCGGGGTGGGGTTCAATGTAACCATGCCGATGCCGGGGTGGGTTCAACGCAGCAAGAGGAAGTCGGATTACCCAAAAGATGAAATTGAGGCAGGCACCAGAATAAAGAGCTTTTCACAGTGTCCCTTTAGCCAAATAAAGTCAGATAAGATATTTAACTCGGATAGCCAAATGAACTCCGGTTTCCGATTAACTCAGAATAATGAACTTTGTACAAAATGAGCAGGTTCAACCACAAAACAATCGTTTGGAGATCCTGATAGGGGCTGCACCTTGTGCTTTACATAAAGAATCAGGAACAGTTGTGTCCTCCATGGTTGGGTTTGTCATTAATCCCATTGCGAGAATAAAATGGTGAAAGACCAAACAAACTTTAAACTCCAGTAGATTCTTTTTATAGCCAATGATCTGTACAATATATTCACATCACACTCACAAGGGTAGAAGGTACTTCATGTCTAGAGGGCTCATATGCAGATATATACAAACAAATATACGTAAAAACACAGACACATGCACAAACATACATTCCCCTCTTTCACATTATGATACAACAACTTCAACCCCAGATAAGACTTTTACGCATTCATGGTCACACTCACAGCATTCAATTCAACATGCTGCCTACCCTCACACTGAGGATGAACTATGACGGTGGCCCGCGCCTCTTCCCACATAGACTTCTCATCTCTGACATTAGAAACAGCGATTGAGCTGACCAGAGGCTTCCGGTCAGCAGCCCCAGTTTCTCGGTCATCTTGATCTTCCCCTATGATTTCCCATTCCTCTTTGAGTGAAGTCACTTGAAAGCCTTTCTCTTGGTGCCTTTCAATCTCAAATAAAGTGGGCAGGATCACATAATCGTTAAGAGGGTTGTAGAAAGGATCTGGATCCCCAGCATTCAGCCAGTGTTTAAGGATCCGGAAAAGGTGACGGTCGCATAGGATTCCTCTGTGCTCACCGGGGATTCCAACCCTTGCTTCTGCTTTAAGCCCATCAGCCTGTAGTAAAGAAATGTAATAGCAACTAAGGCTCCATTTGAATGGATATGGATTTCAAATGAAGGGATTTTAAATTCAATTTTAACAAAAACCTAAGAAGTTCAGCTACAAGTGGCTTGCGAAACCAGAGTGGAAGAGAGTAGAAGAAATACATATAATTGCTATTTCAAAGTTCAAATTATAATAGAAAAGATGCGTTCAGTTTGAATTAGGTGAAGAGTATGCATTGGATTTTCCTTCTCTTCAGATCGTCTACCACCGTAAACATGGAGAGAGAGAGAGAGAGAGAGAGAGAGAGAGAGAGAGAGTGATCTCTATTAGGTATGTTGTTTTGGTTACCTAGGAAAACAACATTTCTGAAGCACTTAAAGAATGTAGCAGGACTACGAGGGGAATGAAAATAAATATGAAACTACCGTAGGATTTTTTTTGATAGGGAAGTAAACAACTCAATAAAGGGCTATCCACTGCATGAGGCCCCGCCAATGCTGGGTCAGGGGAACGATACGCAGTCTTACCCATGCAAGTGGAGAGGCTGTTTCCGCGACTCGAACCCATGACCACCAGGTCACATTGGGGCAACCTTACTGTTCCCGAGCCGCCCTACGTCTAAACAGCTCAATGTAGCAGTACATTTCTTAGAATTTGAACATGTTTCAGGGTGTTTTAATCCGTGACAGTGGAAACATTGGAATTTCGTGATTCCACCAATGTTTTCCTTTGTCTCCTATGAAAACATATAAATGCTTAGGCATTTTCGCAGGAAACGGAACAAAATTTGCTGCTTGCTTTTACTGTGATCCATGTTAACCACTCTATGCATTCGACCCGAGTGTTACAAATTTTATATACCATAAAGGCATATCTTAAAAGCACCATCGACTCATCTCAAGCTGCCTTCCCTTTATTTGACTACTGTTGAGTAACATAACAAATGTGAAAACATCTGTTAAATACTCCGAGTCCCATTTCTACAATAAGGTTAGAAGACATGTACTTCTGCATCTAAATTTTTGCTCTTACATGACACTGATGTCCAAACAACTTCATCCATTTCTAAGTCCAGCACTTTCAGCATATTAAGGTGATATCTCTGGTTATTCTACAACCAGAAGCTGAAAATCATAGCTATAGAAGTGAAGTGAACTGATATCTGAATATCATATGACAAGTTGATAAATGACGTTAATAATCACGAAGAGATTGCTCGACTGTTAAAGCCACAAACCAGAGTAGCTTTGAAAACTACATCCATCACTTAAAAAAGAAAATATAATAAGGTGAGAGCACAAATAGATAACTGTACCTTCGCAGATTCTACAGGAACTGTCCCATCTCCATTGACACATATGTAGTCAGCCTGCATTCCAAAAAGCATTTGTAACCAAGTAATCAAACCAAGGATATAATGCATACGATACTGTCTCTCATACAATACTAGCATTCATCAAATGCAGACATACATCTCATGCACATGCATAATGCATTGATAGCCATGATGATATTATATTAGCTCAATAGTTAGTGAAATAAATATACCATGAGAAAAGGTAATTGTTTCAAATCTGTGACAGGTGCCGCCTCACTCCCATAACTGCAGTGCAATACACAAATATCAGAAACTAATCATATCATTTTCTTTTTAAACAGAATCTTGGCACACAGTATTTTAAGCATCAACCTTTTCTTTTCCCATACTCCTTATTACAGACGCCAATCAAAATTTAAGCACTGAGTTGCACTGTAAAAGAAAACTTAATTCAAAATGTTTAAAAGACGACATTACCACACACTATTTGGTGTATCAAGATTTGTCCCATATACATTGAAGAATTTAACTTGAGGTGGAAGCTTAGCAGAGGATAAGAGCTTTCGCGTCTCATTAGCCCATTTCAAGATATCTAAGTTGAATGGAAGTGGAATATTCACCCCATCATACTCCACCTGGATGAAAAACGGAAAAGATCAGCCCAATACGGGTATTGAACACTTCAAGTACTGATCCTACAACCCAATCCAGAACAAGAGATAGCAAAATACAGGTATTGAAAATTCCTACCAAAAAAAAAAAATCAAAATTATACGGCAAATATGGCACCGACTGAATATTTCTGCACATTACAGATAGTGGGAAGCTTCATGAAATATCCCTGAAACATCTGTATGTTGATTACCAGAGATTGTGTAGAAAAATAAATCAGACATCTTTCATTTCATCTATCAAGACTATCATACCTATCAGATTGACCTTAAGACAGAGACTTTCTTTTTCCTGAAATATATACGACACGAATAAGGGAATAACAAGCAACATTCTGTAGAAGTAACAACTCAAAACCAGACATCACGCTTGGTGTGGGATTACTTATCCAGTATCCACTAGGCCAACCCCATGTCATACTAAAACTGAAACTTCAACAAAGCCACTAGCACTATTTCCAACACTTTCAGTGACCTTTTGAACTCCAGATGAGTAGTCGTCCATGCAAAAATGAAGTTGATCAAATATTGGTAAGCGCCTAATGGAATCATGTTTCGAAAAACTGACTTCAGAATAAACGTCAATTTTTTACAAGATTCGATAAGGTTTATACGGATGTCTGATTAAAGCTGAATACCAACAATCTAAACATTGAGGGAAACAAGATGAACAATTTGGGGTGGACCACGTGGGCCGGACTTTCTCATTCAGTGCTGAGAGAGGACTGGGGAGAAGCTTACTGCTAAAAGAATGACATTGGAAAAAAGCATGAAATATTACTAGTAGTATAACTTTATCGTCTCCTTTAACAAAAGAAAATCATAGCTTACCGTGTTAGTTGAAAGAGCTTCTGTGAAAATAGATACGCTTTCTTCTGGGGAATAAGACTCCAGCATAATAACGGAGTTTCCATCACTATCACCATCACCATATTGTTTCCAAATTTGTAGAAGGGGGCTTTTTTCCCAACAGAAATCAGGACAAGCCATCAATTCATAAAATGAAGGGCACTCTAGGAGCTGAAAAATCACAGCTCATCAAATTAGTCTAAAAGAAATAACAAGAAAAAGCTTCTTAAAAAAATTAAGAACAATAATTTCAAAGATCGGAAAAGTTCTCTCTTTTATTCATGAACCACCACAACACAGTATAACACTATAAGCAATACATGCACATCAGAACCAAAGCAGAAGGGATTATGGTATCAACCAAGCTGAGGGCAGAAGGGATTATGGTATCAACCAAGCTGAGGGAAGGTCCCTGCTATCATCAGCAAGGGCAGAGGGACATGGTAGAAGCAGGGTCAAGCAACCCCACGGAATCGAAACTTATACACGAGCAAAGCATAAATTTTCTCGGGATTTTACGCATTTGACCACGCCTATATTGAAAATTCCCCAACGAAAAACAAACCAGGTATGCCTCTATCAAGACATTCATTCTATGATAACTTTCAACTTTGGGGAATTTTCAATATAGGCGTAGTATTTTTGTGCCTTTAGTAGGCCTAGTATTTCCAGCAATACCAATGGCTTCTTTATCTCTTCATATTAAAAAAAACAAGACTATTTAAATTCGATAGGACAAAATCTCATCTTTTATTTATTTCAAAACTTAGACTTGTATCATAACCACTAATGTCTATGTATTTGACACCACTGAGGATATGTGGTCCTGGCTCCGCCCTGATTGTCATATGGCTAGGAAACACTAGAAATAAGATTATAATAGAAAACATTAGAAATAATATTATAATAGAAGTGATAAACTAAAGGACGAGGCAAATCGACAACATATACTTTTAGCTAGATAAACCATACCCTGCTAGGACCGGTATTGTGAAATCAAACCTCGAGCAAAAATATAAAAGTTGTACATTGACATAGAAGAAAGGTTTATTTCACTAAAACAAGCACTCTTTAATTTGATCCATTTCCCTATTTCTCATTACTATCCCCATGAAAAACGAAATTATATCAACATAATATTGAACCAAAACCTAAGGGTTGGTTTGTAAAGTTAATGCTATGAATCACCACAGCCAAAAAAAGAGCTACTAAGTGATTTATATTCAATACACTTTGAATGCATGCAACTTAGCATTTGACATATATAGGGTTCCAGCAAAGGTTGTTTCCAAAATTATTTCTCTCGTGCTCATTCGTCATTTTGTCGTTCCCTATCTCATGCTGAAAAGAGAAGGAAGAGGGACAAAAATATGACTGATCAGAAAGCTGGAAATACCTTAGATTGTAATCTCTGCTTAGGTTAATCTCAATGCCCACTCCTAAGTTTTGCCACCACTTACTTTTTGTCATTCAAAAAACAAATCCATAAGATAGACTCATAAATGAGCAGACGGTGACTAAGCCTATGATACTTTTCAGAGAAGAGAAAACAGATTGTATTACTGAATTGATTAATGATACAATGCTCAACAAGTTTAAATAGGGAAAACCTAGAATAGAGAATCTACTCTTAAGAAAATCCATACCTAAAACAGAAGATACAGAAAGATATGATCACGATATGATTGCATGCCTAAATAGAAGATACAATGACATACATATACACAGCCTACTCCTTGCTTTTCTAATAGCAATGGCATAGCATACCAACGAGAGGGAGGATTAACAACAAGAGGGAGGATTAATGATACGAATCGAACTGATGAGAATCCAGACAGGTTAATTTTGAAATGTCTACAAAAGACATGAGGTTTAAAATGTGAAAAAGATGGTGGAGTTGTACCAGTTGATGCATGCTCCATTTCGATATGAAGAAGTTTTGCTCCCACCCTTCCACAAATGACATACCGTTAACAAAGGTGGAGGTAACATATCCCGGCGCACCTGTCAAAGCACAACTACTCTATCAGAAGACTCAGACACCTATTGGGATACAACTGCTGGCCATCTAAAATTAGGTATTCTTCTCATTGCTAGCCAGTAGCATAAATTTAAGGAATCATAGAATCTCATCAAATTATAAATGTTTTCTGCACAAGATATGGAACTTTAAAATCCAAAAGCTTCAGCTCGTCATGAGAAAATATTGGGAAATAAACATTTTTCCAGAAATTTAAGATTTTGGTTCATCCACTTTTGCTCCAGCAAGTCTAAATTTCAAATAGAATGGACCTGAATGGTCAAAATAACTTTTAGCTTTCAAAAGGTGAACCTTGAATTTCTTGGTTTAAACAAGTACAAGAAGAAGGAACGCAAACCCAAAGATTCTCATAAATGGGTGGTAGAAACTAAAAATCCAAAAAACTTGCATAACTTGTTAGGACTTTCATCTTCATACGAAGAAGAAAGTCACCAAATGCCAATAGCAATTGGGACTATTTTACATGAGAGGATAAGGGCCATCAAATAGTTGGCCATAAGAAGTTTTTACGATGTCAGAGGATTCAAGAGTAGTATATTCTGCATATGTTTTTGGTCATAGGGATTTTGAACAAGAGAAACTTATATTTAATTATTTATGGCTTTCTCCATGTATTTGAGTCTGCTTCGAAGTATCTTGAAGTTACAAACTTGAAACTAGTATCTTCCCATTGGTCTCTTTACAGAATCACTTACCCTGAAATGGTGCGGCAATTGCTACCCAATTCTTCACATATTTCTCAAAGATCTGCAGAATAATGTTATCATCAGGACATTATAGGGCGTCCGCTAATACAAATAAAATAAAAGGATCAGTCCAAATCGGACAATAGATCTAAAATGGAAGAAAGAAGGAACTGCAAGTGCAACTCAAAAAGGGAAAAATGTGGAAATTTACATCACTGTGCAAGCACATGAAACATTTCACAAGAAGGCCACCCATGGAATGAGTTATTATAGTCATCTTTTTCCCTCCTGAGGCAGTAAATATGGTCTCCATTTTTGCTGCCAAGCTCTCCATTGTTTCCTGGAACCTACATTCAGCAGAATCAGCAGGAACACAGTTCATATCCACATGATTACAATACGAAGCTGACTAAAACAGATCTGATAGGTCATATAAGATCCGACGACCCCCTACTCATTGTATGCTTGATCAGAGATCTACTATCTATCAGCACAATGTCAACAAAACACCACCCCTGGAGTCTGGGCGATATTTATTTTTTTTATTGGCATTTTTTTTTTGATTGGCGTCTGGGCGATATTTATTCAGTTACCACATGAAAAAAACTATAACTACCAGCAGAAATAGATTAAAACATAAATCAAATTCTTAATATATGGTCAATTGAACTCAGACAAGCAGATACCTGTTGCTCTGACGGAAATCATATCCAAAACCAAACAGTGTTTTCCCCTCTTGGAAGCCCCATTTGATCATTTCAACTATCATGTCATGGAAATAATATACACATTCACGCCCAATGATCTGGGGAAAAAGAAAAGGAAAAAAAATGCAATCTGAGTTCATCAAACGAGAATGCCAAGTCAAATGAGAGGGACAATAATCTAAAATCAGAAAAAGCATATCCAGTATAACCACCTCAAGCAGTTTAGAGAAGGTAACAAACTAACCGCAGACATGGACACAAAGATTATCAAAGAATTAGTTGCAAAGAGGACACAGTCAGATGATTAACGAAGATTCCAAGACACGAAATCGTAAAAAAAAATTGACATAAGATATATGGTAAAGGGGCCTAGTGAATGGAAAATCCCATTTTATGATCAGAACTCCTCTTTCTCTACTTGTGATACACCTGTGAAAGGACAATCAAGCAACTAACATGTATAGCAGTCAGATGGTAATTTCCAGATATGGAATTTGGGTGCACATTGTAAATGTGTAGGTTAAGGCAACTTAATCACGACACTTAAGAAGCCTGTAATAGACATCGGCTTGGCTTCTTAAGCACCGTTGTAACTTAGCCTCAACTGAATGGTCTTCAGCACTTCTGTTGAAGATGACTGTTCCTAAATGGCATATGTATAAGCGAGCAGTTCCACCAAATCAAATGAAATCAGCAAAGAAAAACCCAGCTTCTTGCTAAAAGCAGCCAACATGAAGATATAGGAGATAACACATACCAAGTCGGGATCCAAGACATCAATTGCATACAGCCCATCTCTGTCTTCAGGTACCATGATGTTTGACTCGGGATCCAAAGACACGGTTTTACCTGCGTCATAGGGGGAAAAAAAAACTTGTATGAGGATTCAACATATACCAAAAGCATTTGTCTTCTCAGTTCTCATACTAAACAAACAAAACTAAATGCCTCATATGAAGAAAAACATGAACGCCCATGCACATTACTAACTCGAATAAGCAGCCACATCATTTTAAAGTATTCAGAATTGGTGAAAACTCAGGCAAAAAGACTACTAGGAAAATAATGTAAAGCATATATCTGCAATACATTTTCCAAACAAGAAAATAAATTCTGCTAATGTTTGCTGCACACATATCAGCACCACATTCATCATCCACAAACAATATCATCAACAGTTTTTATTCAAACTTGGGGCCAGGTCATTAACTTCGTAGCTAGCCCGGACACCCATTTATCAAAAATAAAAAACTTTATAATGAATCATAAGATGCGAATTCATATCAATCATCAACAGCGCAGACAATGGGATTCTATTCATAACCACACACACACACACAAATCAACACCTGTTCTGAAAAAGTAACTATTTAGTAGGAGACGATTAAAGGAAGTTAAATTGTAGACAAGGGTTTACCGGTGGAAGGATCAAAGAGGGACCAGAGCTTGGTCCGGCACTTGTAATCGGCGCTGAAAAGTCGAATCCACACACGCTCTTCTTTTCCGTTGTTGTCAACGGCTTTGAGAATCGAACCTGCTATGCCGGGAACCAAGAGGACAGGGTCGAGGTTGGGGTCCACGTACGGCTGAGGCTTCTTCCTGATGTGTTTCAACCACAGCTCTACCGATTCAATGATTTCTTCCAATAAAATCGCCATCTCTGAACCCCCAATTCAACAATCCCCCTGTCACCCTCGCTAATATTTGCAATTAAGAATGCGATATATGGGTGGATAGGGAGTTCTAAGCTAGATTTGGGGAAAATTTGATGAAATTAGGGTTTGGAGGACTGACTTTTGAGCGGAGGATGGGTTTGAAGAAGGGGAGTTTGGTGGCGGAGGGAGAGCCGTGACGTTATCGGAAAAGTGTGAATGATTACCCAAAATTGATGTAAAGACAAGTTTTTGTATACTTTTTACGGTAGGGAAATTATAATTGACCTTTTTGCCACCAATACTAATAACCCCGTCACAAAAAAATTGTTCGATTCGGAAAACGATAAATTAAAGATAATACTCTCTTCGTCCCAAATTTCTTCTCCACATGTACTATTCACGGCACCTCAAAAAAAATATTGATATTTTCAAATGTATAATTTTATGTATATTTAATATGGTTCTCGTTTGATAGTTCTCGATGAATTATATTAAACAAAGTTTTTAAAATTGTAAAAAAACATATAGAAGGAAATATATAAGCAATTGAAAATTATCACGCATGCACGTAAATTGACAAAAAATTCGAGACGGAAGGAGTAATATTTTTATTTAAACAAATTAAATCTTTTGCATCCAGTTACTAATTATGACCCAATGAGTTATTTTAATTTACTATATAAAAACACTTTGAGTTATTCTTGATAAAAAAATATTTATTTTAAGTAAATTCTGCATATCGGACAATTTTTTTTAGATGGAGAGAGAGAGAGAGAAAGTAGTATCGCTTTGGGTGTTTAACCTGACATTATCCCAAAAAACTGATCAATAATTTCGACAATGTCAAAAAGTTTATTTTATTCCTATTTTGTGTGGTATCATTTAAAGTAATTTTTTTTTATCTGGATCATTTGCAGTAATTCATTCTTCTCCTTTTCGGTTCTTGAAAATCAAAATTTAATTCTAATGTTTAGAAGCAACTAAATTTGAAATTCTTTCCAATTTTATGCAAAACGCCTTTATAAATTATACTTGTTAGGTCTTTGAAATCTTTCCAAGACCGATATTCCTAACTTAATATTGTATGACTATAAAAAATTTAACAATGATTCTCAACATTGCTTTGAAAAAAATGTTGATGTTACTGACGCCACAATAATCATACTTATCATTTTTTTATATTTGTGAAACGGTGGCCTTCGCATCACTACACGGATTAAGTTAGTCACAATTATATAAGTGTAGAGTGATAAGTGTGATGATTTATGAGTTGTTATGGGCAAATTTGTGGGATATCTTCAACTTTATTATTTAGAACCATATAATAGGTATTGATTTCATAAGAAAAACACAATAACAGTACGTTTATAGCTGGAATTATGTGACAAAAAATAGGAACTGAAGCAAGGGGATGTCATTGGTGGGTGTCTATTTCATTGTCGAGATATTGAAAACTTAGGTGTCATCTTTAATTATAAACTTTATTTTACTTGACTAGTATAAATTGTGTTTGTTTAATGTGGCACGGGTTTCGTGTATAGACCAAAAAAGTTGCATGGTGTTGATTGACTGTCGAGTTACATGTTTTTGGTTCAACAATCAGGGGATTGTTTGATATAGTTTACGCACATTTCGACTATTTTTCTTTCTGATCCAATAAAAGGCCATCCACACGAGTTACGTGTTGTCCATCAAGCCACATTAGGATGACCGTTTTTGGCTGAAGAGAACATCAAGGGGTTGATTGGATGGAGGCAAAGCCTCTCGGATATGTTTTCCGTCCGGATAAGAGGTGGGCCCCTCTCTTTTGTTTTGGTTTTGCACACCACTTTTGCAACCCTGAACCCTCTAAACTAATCCCCCTCCATGGTTATCCGGCCGTAGGGGGCTTGAGATGGATAAAATTTGGACACCCTATGAGCTGTTTAAAAATTATCTGGTAAGACAAGGGGTGTTTTACAAAACAACCTTTTAGGGCATCATCAATATTATACCCAAAATTGAATACCCAAAGGTTGCCACATCACCTTTTAAATATCCATTTAGAGGATGAATAAAGTTAACAATGTAGAGGCCTACAATGGCATAATCAAAATTAATTGAGTGTATATTACCTTTTCAAACTAACAATTTTTAAAAAGAAAGTTAAAAAAAAACCTTTTTGAAAAATAAATAATTGTTGAAAAAAAAAATCAAGGTTTTGAAAAAAAAAATCAATATTTTTTTGACAACATTGTTGAAAAAAAGAGAGTGAAAATAAAAAAGAAGGTTTTTGTGTAATGACGGGTGTATTTATATTTAATTAAGGAGATGTGGTGTCTATTAAATTTAGTTATTGTGAAAAAGTTGGTAACTTTGCGTATGCAAAAGGCAAAATTTGAGTATTGGCTAATATGTTGTTAACCTTGACTATTCTATTGTGAGCACTTTTTGAGCCACTTAATTTTAACAATATTTTGATATTGAGTATACCATTGGAGATAATCTTACTAAGTATTATTTTATCGCCCCCTTTTTAATACATCATCCAAACCAATTACTTTTTTATCTAACCTCCGTAAAAGTCACATTAATGTGGGTCCACCCTCTATAAATTATACTCCTATTATCTCATCCCCTCCATATTCAATCCACCTAAAATTTATCCCGCATCCAATCAAGCCCCAAGTCTCTTACGAATAAATTTAAAACTAGATAGATAAATGTAGAAAAAGAAATTTACTTGCATTGAACACATTATCTCAAAGCATTTTATTTTTCTTTGAACCTTTTCAGGAAAACATATTTTTATTAGGGATTTTGGACCTATCTGTTAATTATCTCTTATTTAATGGGTTACTTGTAAATGGGGTAATATTTTATTCGATTAAAAAAAAATGTTCCAGGCGTATTAACCCCTAGAGGTTGGCCAAGTAGACATAAAAAAAAATATAAGTGATGGTCTTCTTTGAGATCGCATTTTCGAATCTTAAAAAGGTCAAATATTCTTAACCTTGAGACCACCGGAGGATTTTACCTCATCGTTAACTTCATCGTCTTTACTTAGTGTCGATATTGGGCCAGTAGACTAATGTTGCCTAAGCTTCAGAAAACATATGGCCCAAACTCAACCCAGAGGGCCTTATCCGCTTGGGCTGAGGTTTGAGCCTGATGCCTTGTTCTCTAATAGATTTTAGGTACAGTTTATAAAAATCTCACAAAATGAACATTTTATGGAGAGGTGATAAAATAAAGTTATTTTCTCAACTGATAAAATGTAGTGATTTTCCTATAGATTTTAGGAGGATTTTATGAAAATCTCATAAAATCACTTTTATATTATATGTGTTGAGATTGGAGTGTCATAAAATGTAAAATTTTATGAAACAAAAATATGTTGAAGAACGAAGCCTGAGTAGAGTGACCCCAACAATCAAGGACGGGCCGTGGCTGTCGGGTCGTTCTGAAAACCCGAATATATACTTCAGAATTTCGACGTTTCAGAATTCCCCCGAAAAGATTTTCCTACCAAGTCATCAGCTCAGCAGCAGAGATATGGAGCTTGCATCACTGTTGCCTGGTTGCAAAATCAGGATATTTTCCCTACCTCCGAAGGTACCTCTCTCTCTCTCTCTCACTCTATCCGAAAATGTCTGTTTATATCTCTGTATCAGTTCCTTCGGCAACCGGGCGAACTAAACCTTAATTGGGTTCGATTCTCTGGAGGGAAATTGTAAAGGAAGGAGGAGCAGGGCAGAATCCAGTTGTTCAAATGCAAGAACAAGGAGTGAAATTGATGAGGAGCTTGGCTCCACCTCTCATGGCTGCATTCGTAGCCTTATCCCCGGTCTTGAATCCCCCAGGTAACAACAAATTCAAACACAGAATTATTCACTTAGTAATATCTTCAGTTTAGTTTTAGTTACTGCTAAATTTTCCCTTGCGTTTGAATTTAACTAGTACCGGTGCCATTAGCAACACTTATTTGCATGGAAAATGGAAATGCTTAAAAGACTTGTGTTTTCGTTGGTATTTAGTTTATGAAGAGATACCATGCTATGGTATATATGCAATATCGGTGCAAATAGTGTAGAATTGGGTCAATGCCGGGTAACTAAGTACTTAGTTGGAGCTAGAATTAGATGAATATAGTAGTATAACAATGAAGGTAGCTTAGATACTGTTTATATACCAATGTTCATTGTCGTGGGTTTTTCCTGCGGCGGCGGTGGAGCTTGTTTGAGAATGGTATGGGGCTAGCGTCGATAGAAGAAGATGGACGCTTTGCAAGTTAATCTTGTTGTGCTTGATGTGACTGATTTGTCATTGAAGATATTTTGTCGGGCAGAGATGTTGTTTCTTAGATTTAAGAGTATTTTCCTTTCTAGTTTGTTTAGCTGGGAGTCAAGGGTGTATAAACCAACCCTGGACAAATTCCTTGGCATGTTAGATATTTTTGGTATTTAGAGAGGTGTATAGGCTCCATTGATTATTTGGTCTCTTTTGGTAGTGTCGGCTTTTTGAGATTTTGTTATTTGCTTTCAATTGGACATGGGTGACATCCTCTTGAAGCCTTTTTTTCAATAAATTTCTTGCTTATCAAACAAAACAAGTTCATGTACGTCTGGTTACAAATGCTAATTTTGTGATCCCTTGTCATTTGGCTTGTAAGGCAGGAAATTCAACCTGCTATGATATAAAGAACAAAACAAGAAACATAAACAGTATGAAAGAAATCAATATTGCGATGATAAATTAGCAGTAAATGAAGGGGGATTTTTTTTTTGCTAGATTTACAAGTGATTATCAAGGCTTAGAATGGGGGTGCATGCCTTATCCCAGCATGTAAGCATGGGTATAATTTCTGTCAAAGGTCTAATTGGTAATAATTTGCTGGGACTTGATTGAAAATACTGTTCTTCATTTTCAAGATGAAGGAGGCATACTGCAGTCATTCTTGAGAAGCGTTGGCCTTGAGAACATCTAAGTGTCAAATGGGGGTTATCTGGGAGGGTTCTGTCTTAGCTAAGAGTTTGCCTAGTTGTTTGCTGCTTCTGTCCGATTTTATGCTGCTATTAGCAGATGGTTTGTCTTTTGTTTTCTGAAATTTTACTTGTAATGGCTTCATGCATAGCAGGGGGAATGCCCCGTAGTGGGTATTATGTTGGTTTGAGCTCTAATAAAATGATACAGTGGTACTGGCATAGTTTGTTTCCATGACTTCGGCTGACAGTAGGAGACAAATACGTATGGCAATATCCTTGGTCGTTGCAACATGGTTCTTATGTCCATTGTTTTCGTAAGAATTACGGAAATATGGATATGTTTTCATTGTAAGCTGCTTGTATAACTTGAAAACCATGTTTATCCTCTCTCTCTCTCTCTCTCTCTCTCATGTTGTAGTGTCACTTGGACAAGCAATAGATGTACAAAAAGGAGCAACATTGTTTCGTCGAACTTGCATTGGATGCCATGATGGAGGTGGAAACATAATACAACCAGTGAGAGTCCTTACCCAGTAAAATCCCAGATGACAATTCCTTGCATACCAATCACTTCATTTCCGCTGTTCAAAAAAAAAAATCACTTCATTTCCTAATCCACAGCTTCCTTGTCTTGCTATAGGGTGCAACGTTGTTTTCAAAGGATCTACAGAGGTAAATTGATCCAATTTGAATTTTAGTATTGAGATTTGTATTTCGACATTCTCACCAAGTTCAACTGCCTGGCACAATAATTCAAACCATTTTTAGGTATAAACGATTAAAAGTCGAACATATCTTCCAAAACTCAAAATAACCAAGCTTGCAAATTAGTTCACACTTCACAGTTCAACTCTTTGATCTGGTAATGGTTTCAAAACATAAGTTGAAGATGAAAAGGCATTTGAAACACAGCTACACATAGTTTGAAACATTTCTACTTTTGGATGTTGGAGTTGTGAAGGGAGAGAAAAAAGAAGGGGAGAAGTTAGGGAAAAATTTATATTTGTTTGGAACTTTGGATTGCTTTTCCCTTCTCTTTCATTCACTTCCACAAATACAAGTTCCAATGGTGGCCGTAAGGAGACTTGGCTCCTTGCTTTCGCGATGACTGATGATTCTCGATTTTGCAGAAATGGAGTTGATACAGAAGAGGAGATATATCGCGTTACCTATTATGGCAAGGGAAGAATGCCAGTAAGGTTTCTTGAATCTTGTTATAGACATACTTTACGTGAATAATCTAAGAAAAAGGAGATAATGTGGTTTTTATATTTTGTTTTTGTCATCCCAGGGTTTCGGAGAGAACTGTACACCAAGGGGCCAGTGCACTTTCGGAGCCCGGCTACAGGAAGATGAGATCAAGCTCTTAGCAGAGTTTGTGAAGTCACAGGCTGATCTAGGTTGGCCAAACTTAGAAACTTATGGGGATTAAATTTTCTGCTAGGTAAAGTGGAAAGGTAACTTCTGCTTTCAATTCAGTGAGTTTGTTTGAGCTGGTAATGGCCAAAAAATTTCATAAACCATTAGTGTTGAGCTTTTAGGCTAATCGTTCGGAGGTAAATCAATCTGCATCTCTGCTAATTCCAGGAAATAAGTAGAAACAAATTATATTCAGAAGCAGATGCTATCTTTGTGCAGATGAATGATTCCTATATGCCTGAAAGAAACAGTCTGTAAATATGAAGTCTGTTCTGGTTTGTTTGGAATAAAATGCTAGCTTACCAAGAAAAAGTCTGTTGGAAAATAAAGGGGTCTACTTGAGGAGATCACATATCTTTGTCTTCTTGGGAATTGAAATCAAGAATCATGTACATGTTTAAGGGTCACGGCGCACGCTCAAACGCACAGTCGCACTCTGAACACAAAAACTTCGCAAAATATTGCTAATAGCCTTCAAGCTACAGAATATCGGCCAATTGACAGCTTTCCCTGCTCTTTCTTTTCTTTTTATTTTGTATTTGCGGAGAGAGGTCTATTCATGACCTCAGTCCACGTCACAGTGTGGAACGGAGGAAAACAAACTACTGCCTGCGTTGGAAACTCCGGCGAAATCACCGGCCAGGAGGTCTTTGACTTCATCAGGAGGAGTAACAAATGACACCATCCGGTCTTGTTGATTGACTCCTATCCTCGCCGTTTGATCTGCAACATTGTTTCCTTCCCGGAGAGTGTGTTTTAAAGTGCATCCAGTTATTTCCAAAACGAGCATCTGGGTGAGGGCCTTCATTAATCATTTTCACTGCGATCGTTGAGTTGGATTCCACCTGCATTGCTGCAAAGTTCTCGGATAACACTTGTCATCGCACCAACTCATAAGCTCAAAGTCGTCATATATGACCAAATAAGCATCAAGCTTTTCATCTGCAGTACGTAAACTACAGTGCACAGTAGTGGGCTGTGGACAAACCTCAAATTCATCTTGGATAGGCCCACCCAAAACAGCAATCTGTACAACTTAATTTCGGAACTGCAGAAAGCCTGGTCTCGTGAATTCCGTAGTTCCGAATACCCCTGACCGTGGACCAAAGGGAAAAAAGAAGAAGATATTAAGCCTCGTCTTGATAAAATTCCATAAATAAGTTCTGAAAATTGATATTCTCACGCTTGTTTTTTACTGTTTGCAATTTTTATTTATTTATTCATGTGAATGTACAATATTGCCTTTTTATGTGAGGAAAACTAAATCAACGAAAGGACCATATTAAATTAACATTCATAAAGAATAAAAAAAGAGTATGTATGAGATAAAAAGTTAAAAATCATTACGTTTCAAGTTAACAGTTTTTGTTATAGTTCAATCCAAATGTAGCCAACTGATGTTTTTTAGTCCAATTTTGTTCGCGCTCATTTAAAGAGGGTGAACATTACTCATCTCGGTATCGAGTCTCATTCCTCCCTCTCCCATGTAATAGATTAGGAATGACGGATGATCAAAAAAAAAAAAAAACATTACTCTCTTTTTTTATTGGTGGAAACTGTGTAGGGTTCAAGGGGATCAATACACTTTTTTTTTTTTTTTTGTAATTATAGGGTTAGTTTGTGTTGGGACCCACACAATTTTCACCAATAATGAGGGAAATGTTCACTCTCTTTTAACGAGAGTGAATAAAATCATTCCCATTTTTGGCTTCTTAACCTTGTGAACTGAGACAAAACAACAATGCTTAATTTCCTGCAATCTCCAGATCTACCAAACAAATGAAAACAAATTGGAATTCCATTTCAAATATTTAACCTCCATTGTCAAAAAGGGGCCCTAGATTTTTGGTATTTTTGTTAGTCTTTTTTGATATTTGTGATTTATTTTTTGGATTAATTATCCGTCCCGATGAGAGAAGTCTAAAAGTAAAAATTGTGACCAAAAGTAAAAATAAAAAGTTCACTAAAGACCTAAAAATACCAAGCAACTGGCATTTTTTTTGGTCTATAGTGTAGTCTTTTATGTCTATGTGGTGTCTTGAATTTCCAGATGAACCTCTGAACCTTCACTTGACCCTCTTGAGAGACGAGCAAAGCTTCCTTGATGCTCCTGCGCATGTAGCACCCGACGCTAGTGCCAAACCTGACCGGAATGTGGCTAGGGAAGGCACTCCGATGGTCTAGTGAGAGATCGGAGATAGAGAAGCACCAGAGAGAGTATTAGTTGAGAGAGAAAGTGTTGTGTACCTCTTTAGGGCTCCTTCACTTCGTTTATATAGGCTCCCCAAGTACAGGGGTAAATCCATAATCTGGCTCGGATGACGTCACCGAGCATCACGAGCCAGATCTGTCATGATTTGCATGCAAGCGTCTTCCAATATGGCTCCGCCACGTAGCGTAACCGCTTCGGGTAATGTCATGCTGACGTAGGGACAGCTGTAGCATGCACATGCGCCTTCCCAAATTTGTTACGAGCGTTAACCGCCTAGATTGAGTCACAGAGAATGTCACCGATATCTCGAATCGTCCTTCCGAGCCATCTGGGATATCATCCGTCTCGGACGACCCGTCCGATTCATGGTTCATTCCGGCCGAGCCACCGGGTTGTCTTTGATGGGCCCATCTCGGATGGCCCATCACGTGTGCCTCTGCCGCTGGGCTCAGGTATTGCGCCTGGGCCTTGGACCTTCTGGGCTCTCCTTCCGAGCCCCTTCTGGATTGCTAGATTTAGGCCCACTGCAGTCTATAATGTCGTCTTATATGATTTTTTTCAACTTCGGTCTACATTTTCACCATTTTTATTCCTCTCGTTGAGACGAATGATTAACCTCAAAATTATGACGAAAAGCTAGACAAAAACTTACAAAATGTAAAAAAAATATCAAAACTAATGTCAGACCAAAAATATAGGGGAAACCCACCCAAAGCACACATATGCTTGACACGTGTTGCAGAGTGATTATTATGAGGGCCAACTTCCTGTCTATAGGATTCAAACCCTATATCTCAAGTTCTAAAAAGGAGCGCTACATAACTATCGGGCAAACCCCATACTTGGTCCTAATTCATGGGGATTAATTGGACTAGTCACGTAATCCTTTTACTTGTCAATTTGATTGACGCATCTTAATCACAATTATGGAGCGATTTGGAGTTTCAACTAGATGTTTGCTATGATTGTATGTAACGTACCATACATCTTAATGCATAATTTAACATTTTTTTCCCTAGACGATATACATCAGTGGGGTTAGAATAGAGTTAGTGTGTTACTATTAAAGGAAGTTCGAAGTCTCTCTATAGACTCGGCCTCCAAACTTTCCCCTTAGAAGTAAGCGATACAACCAAATGAGTTAGGAGCCACGTCTGATCGTTTAACATTAACAACATAGGAAACATGTTGACATAATCACGTTGTATAATGACCCAATAAGCCCAAAATTATTCAAACTAGCTTAGTTTGACAACGCTACCTGCCAAGGCCCCACACACACGCAAACAAATTCTTATACTTCATACTTCCTCTGTCCCACAAATATCATGAGGAATTATTTGGTGGTCATCGGGCACCATCACGTAGTGTCCCGAGACCACTGAGTAATTTTTCCACAAAGATGGTCCACCGGAAAAAGCGTGCAACTTTCGGATTAGAACCGTATTACTTTTTCAATTTTCTTTACCCCATGTCACTTGCTCCAGTTCTTCAATTTTCTTTACCCCATGTCACTTGCTCCAGTTCTTCAATTGCTGCACAAAAAAAAAAAAAAAAAAACCCTAAAGAATCACATACAAGTATTTTATTTTTTCATTCCAAAATTAAAACGGGTCAATTCATAGTAGGCTCCGTTCATTTGCCAAGAATGTTATGTGAGAAAGTTAATCCTAGAAAAGTGAAATGAAGTGAAGTAAAAGAAAGAAAAATTTACTTTCCCGTGAGTGTTCATTTGATAAAGGATTTTTCCAAGAAAGTGTAATCGGTGGGAGCAAACTTTCTTACGACACATAATTCCTTCATCTTTGCTAGATGCATTTTGAGGGAAAGTGAGTCCTAGTGGGAAAAATATTTTTTTGTGGATAAATTATTTTTCTAGCTAACTAAACACCCAAAAAGTTATGGAAAGTTGATTTTTCCATCTTTTCTCATACTTTTCTTGAACAACCAACGAGGCGTCATCTTTGCGAATCATCTTTGCTTTGAGGGAATATTTTGGATAATATTTTCCCCTATCTTATACACTTTTATAATCCGACCAAAACTTTGATGGCCGAGCTTAATTACGATCATTTTTTTTAAGTGATTTGTTAAATGGGTCCTACTACGGCCTTGTTTGGTTTCTTTAAATGGCCAGCTTTCTCTCACCATCATCAAACTATATTTTTCCAAATTAAAATACAGAAAATGATCTAGAATCGTAAATCTATATATAGACCAGATTCATTTCAGCTCATGATACACTAGGGTTGAATTACGTACGCACACTCTACATTTTTCAGAATATTTTTATGTGGTTCTAGGTATGCAATGCAGAGGAAATGAATAATCAAAAGTAGAGGGAAGAGGAGAGGTTATATATAGTACTCGTAGAGCACGTGCTGCTTCAAGGATCTTTTCCACTAAACATTTGAATGTGAATTACACGCTTGGTGGTGGAATCCATACAAATGTGTGGTGGGAAAGAATTCAGGAGTATCACGTGACGGTGCTTAGAGCAAATAACAATTTCTTGGAAAAGAAGAAATGGTATAATGTATTTTACCCCTCTTGGTTAGGCTTTGGAGCACTTTACGCCCTCAAACTAAGAAATAGCCAATTCAGTAGGTGTTTACGAAAAAGTCTAGGAGCAGATTTTGAGATTTTAGTTTTTAAAAGCTATTAAGAGTCTTTGTCAAAAATTATTGTAACAAATTTTAAGAATCTAGGGATTACTAGATGCTAAAATAGAAAACAAAATCAAATTCTAGAGAATTAGGTTTGGGATGCTTTTTGGATTAGAGATTTTAAGTACTCTGCAAGTTTTTTTTTTTTGAACTGCAGAAAACTAGGAATGAATAACCATAGGGGTTCCCGAAGGCTGGCATGGAATGTCCTAGACCCATTATGGAAAAAGACAATGTTCGCACCACAAAGACCACCGAAGGTTTAGATGGGCAAATGACCCTTTTATGTCCCGCAGCTTTGTAGGACTCGAACCCAACGGATCATGGAAAAGGAGAAGCACTCAAGTCCACTCACTGCGTGCCATTTAGGCTACCACTTTCGATGGTAGTACTTGCAAAGCTGATTCATTTAATTATACCCTTTTCCCAATTTTATAGTTTTTTTTGGAGTTAGGACTTTTCAAAGTGTTATATCTTATAATCTACAATGTTTTAGGTGATTTTGAACATTTTGTTTATTAGATTAAATCAAGATCTATCAAACAAGATCCATTTAGGCTACCACTTTCGGTGGTGGTACTCTTTTTTATCAAAGCTGATTCAAATTAATTATAATTCACAGCAAATAGTATCAACTTCTACTATAACTTAATCATAATTCATAGCTATTTCAAAGAGTATATCTGCTTTGAATGAAATTTAAAATCTACAGCAGAATTTGTAGCTTGCATCTAAAAATCGTATTCATAGCTATCTCAAAAACGCCCTTACCTTGATATCATTTTGGTCCTCTTATAGTTCACCTTCCTAATACAACACATTTTTTTTTTCCCAGTTCAACGGTTAGGATTTCCAAGCTAACTTACGCACATCTCGATTGATCCCTTTTCCAGGTTCAAAGGCAGGTTATCGACGCATGGACAAGAGATACGATAAATACTTAAATTTAAAAGTTTTCAAACAGAATTAAGAAAGTATCTCATTAATTTCCTTTGGCCGGGGATAATTTTATCTACTATCTTTTGTATATTTCTTGTTCTTTTCTCAATTTTAACATATATCTCAATAAATTTATGCAAATAAGTTGAGAGATTAACAAATTCTTCCATTCAAAATTAGCTAGCCATGATCACATGAACCAATACATGGGATGCACCAAATGAACCTATTCCCCCCTTAAGAGAAACCAATGGCTGAGACCAAAGGCATCCAAAAACCCTATCTTTTAAAATTAAAAGCATGAAAATGAATAATCAGGAACAAGCTTGTGGGGACCAAAAACATTGGAAATTAATTAACAAGGAAAACCCTAGAATATATATTTTGCAGGGAAAAAAAAAACTCTTTTTCACAACATGGACAGCGTAATTTGTTCCACAACCACAACTAGGGCAAATCTTAAACAAATGAAGATTCATCTTTTTGAGCTAAATAACAAAGCAAAACCATGTGACCCTATCCATTAATCAGAGACTATAAAGAAAAGTTAATTTGTGGTCCTTCCTTCTCCATTAGGGCCTGTCTTTATGTCATTGTTTGTCAACCATTGGACACCAAAGACAGAAGAACCACCCAATGCTAAAGACAAATTTGGGTGCCCTTAACTGATTCCACCAACCAGCAGGCCAATATATACCTTTCATGAAATAATGCAACAGGTCTTGTTAGAGGAGGGTTGATATTTTCCCCCACAGTGACCTCAAGAGCTTTGTGCTTTTTTTTTTTTTTCCAACATTGTATACATTAGTGGAGGCCAACGAGGTTCAACGTCTCTCGACTCAAATCCCAAATCTTTCTCTTGGAAGTTAAGGAGTACAGAAGGACTAAGGTTACTAGCTTCAATTCATTGTTTCAAATAGTGGTGTGCGGAGAAGTGAGTTGATTTCAATCGTCACAATGTAATGCATGTTACATCGGGAGTGTTAAATGATACGTACCTATATTAGGAATGGCTTACATTGTCCTGATTCTTTTTCCTGCAAATGAATTGTAAAAAAAGAGATATCAACTGAATCAGCTCTATGGTCAGTTGAAAACCATGTTGTGAATCTTTTGTAAATCTGTGGGCCCGTTTACTTGACGAAATTAATAGCGATGGCACAGATTACCTAAAAGATACTTCATATAATGTCATCTACCCAGCTAATAACTACGATGAGACTAATAATACGACACACTCCACTCTGCATAACTCATACTATTTTGTGGGATTATACTGATGCATGTTTAATCCGAATCACAAGAATACTAAATACCAAACATATAACCCCCTTGGGTATATATTTATCCATCTGATTCTCATATCCAATCAAACAAACGGACGATAAATGCATTTGAAATTAACCCACACCCAAGTATTTCATTCGGACGTATGGTTGTGTATCACCCACATATCTGCCGATATTTAAAACCTAGTGAAGGGGTCTACCACAGAGAATTAAAACCCTTGGATACAGAAGGGACATTTTTTTTTCTAGGATTTTCCTAATTAATGTTGCCCTAAACATTGAAAACAACTACTAACAGCTGGTGTATTCAAGCATATGGAGGACCTTGCACAATACTGTCTAGCTATGCATAAGACATTGCCCATGTGACTCAAGCACGCCTGCACTATTTATATATATCCCCATCTTCCAACCATATTATAAGACAATTTGTTGTTTGTTTATTTAATGTTTTGTGGTTTGTTATCTGTTTTCGGCGATGCTGTAGGGATCACGTTTCACGTTTGTACACGAGGAGCCAGGATTCTTACTCGGGTGGCGCTCAAAATCAGTATTCTCAATCTATTCATCTCTCCCACAAAGATAGTTTGTCATAAAGTGACGTGCAGTTTTTGGATAAAAATCTCACTTAGTTCTTTAATTTTGTGTCAAGGAATGTAAGAAATTACACAAGGAAATACTTTATTTTTAAATCTGAAAAATTAGACCTTTTTTGGTAGTGGACTATCGTTACGGGGTGGAGGGAGTAATTATAATAACATAAGTAAAAGTGTTCTAAGATTAGTTATTGCCCGAAAGAATACACATTTTCCTATGTTCATCATCCATCAAGATACTTAATATCCAAAAACTACACATTTTCATCGGTTAACACTCATTAGTATGCTTAATTAGTACAAAAAAAAAAAAATACACTTGTTTTGAAAAATAACATTGTTCTTGCAATACAATGTTTTTATTTTTATTTTTCCCGGGAGTGGCACGTACCACCCCGGAACCCATACTATATAGCTCCTTCCCTGCACTGTTTTTAAACACCATTTCGTCTGGCACCGCGCTGTCTCGTGACAGTGCGTGTATATTTATATGTGATTAGTCAAAGTAATTAAGATTTTGCTTTGAATAGAATTCAAATATGATCACCGTAACATTGCACCGCGTTCTACCGATATCCTTCCTTTAGTTAGATCCATTATTTTTCTAACTCTATAATTGAAACCCTAGGGCTATAGACATATATAAAGCCTGCACTAACGTGGTTGTTTTTTTTAAAAATAATTTCGAACTAAATTATTAAAAGCATTTTAATTAATTAGATTTGACCAACCACTTTTTCTCTTTTATCATTACTGACTACCAAATTTGTAAGAGACAAATTACCTTGATTGAGGCCTAGTAATAAGTTAATATTCAACGTTAAAGATGAACCAGTGGTCCCATTTTTTTACATTGATTTCCCCCACAATTATTACATTACTCAATAAAATCCCAGATCCAGAGAGGAGGAACAAGGGGTCAATGTCAACAGCTGTTAAGAAAAGGGCAAAACCCACAACTGAAAAAACTCTATATATGACACTGTACACATAACAAGAAGAGAGAGATATAGAGAGAGAGAGAGAGAGAGAGAGAGAGAGAGGGAGAGAGAGAGAGGTGTAAGAATAGTCACGAGAGAGTTCCAGCCAAACAAAAAAAATATGTGCATGGCTTCCCTTTGAAGGTTTTGCTTCATTAAAACCCT
Organism: Vaccinium myrtillus; assembly: GCA_016920895.1. NCBI lineage: Eukaryota > Viridiplantae > Streptophyta > Magnoliopsida > Ericales > Ericaceae > Vaccinium > Vaccinium myrtillus. The sequence continues at coordinate 15,326,862 of CM029275.1, read as the reverse complement.
ATTGGCAATTTTCTGAGATGTTTGGTTTGAGAGGTTGAAGCTGCCAGCATGATCTGATCGAATCGAACCAAACCAAACCAAACCAAACCGAACCCTTTTGTTTTTTTTTTTTTTTTTCTGTCTTTTAATTTTTTTCCCTCTCTTTCTCTCGTCTTCTTCGAACCCTAGATCTTGATTAGGGCAATCTGAATTCTTTTTGGAGCTTTGTAGATAGCCTGATAGTACTGTATACCAAGTCACGTTATCTTTGCGTTGTAGGTGAGTGGATTGATAACTCGGTAGGTTTGTTTTGTACTAGGTTTTAAGGTGATTTCTAGGTTTATTTTTTTTCTCTCTCTCTTGGTTTTTTTTTTTTTTTTTTCCAATATAGTCGAGGGAAAAAATTGATTTTCAGAAAGTGGTTTGAAGTTTGGGTTTATAGAGATGGATCCATCGATCAGGTCATCTTGCAGCTTCAATCACTCACTCACCAACAAATATGGAAGCTAAGCTAAATTCCTCAATTCTATCAGCATGCTCGACGTATCATGGAATCCAGGTAATTCTCTGTGATATTTACATATATTACACACACATCGGCTATATAGTGGAAATCGGCCGGTTCACCCCGCGATTTTTGCTCAAAACGGAATACTGGTGAGTATTCGAACCAGTCTGTCTCAGCCGGTTTTTAGTATGTACCCTATGCATATCCTTTTAGATGGTATAAATCCATAGCATTTGCAAGAAAATTTGTGGTTTTTTGATAAAAATAAATTTTTAGCAAATGTTTTGTATCAATCTTTATATTATGTGTTGTGAGTTTAAGCCGATAAGAATGTGTTGTAGCATTTCCAAATCTATGGGCATCGGATTTTAATAAATTCTTATCATATGATTCTCGGCTCCAATTGTATAATGCAGTAATTTATACTATTGAGATATGGATGAAGTACAACTAACATCTTTTTTAACATCACCTACATCTCTTGCAACAGGTGCTGTGTCAATGAGAATAAATAAATTTTTTTCCCGACGGTTAGGGTTGTTTGGTTCAGCTTGTGCGGACTTCTAATTTTATCATTGGTCAAAGACAGACCCTCCATGCCGAGACTGGAGAATTCACGAGAAATTACTTTCTTACTGCCTCACACAAGAATCGAATCCGGATCAATTACACGGGAGCAAATCCACTAACCAACCTGACTAACCCTTAAATCCAATGAGAATAAATATTTTGTTTCACATTATCATCCCACTCTCTATATATACATACATACATACATACATACATGATACATACAAGTGCACATGTTGTTTGTTTTTAGTATGCACATGGCATGTCATCTAGAGTCAACAAGCCAAAAAATATTTCAGAATCAAATTTTCCGAATCAAATTTTCCGAGCACTTTTAAACATTTGATTTTCGAAAAACGAAACGGATATTTCTCGTATTAATATAGTACTTGTTTTATTAGCTAAAATAATTTTCTTAGAAATTAAGAAAATAGTTTTGGATGTTTTCTAGTATATGGGTTTTTTCGTAGCATTTCGTACCAGTAAAATTTGGGTTAATCAAACATTAAAAAAAACAGCAATATTTAGGTGGGAATTAATTATATAAATAGGTTTAGGTAACCTAAGACAAAGTAAATCCCATATCCATCATGTCCTTGTCAATGTCATTTATTATTAATTACTTAAACATAATTTGGACTAACCTTATGCACAGGGATGGAGCCAGAGGGGGCCAGTAGGGTTGGTCGCCCCTGCAAGGAAAACAAAAAAAACTCTAGTATTACATAGAAAAAAACTAATTTTTCTATGAATTATATTGGCTCGCGCGCCCCTGCAAAGTATTTTGGATAAAACATTCGCCCCTGCGTAATGAAATTTCTGGCTCCGTCCCTGCTTATGCAGTTATGCTTCAACCATGAGCTGATATGGTGCCATACGTTGGTTTTGTTTACTAATTATTTGATAGAATAATGTACGTTTTACTTCGAGAATGTGATGTTTGATGGTGTGTATTGAGCCACAAAAGACTGCAATAAAATATTTTTGAGCCACAATTGACATTTCATGGTTTTGGTAAACTCTTGTCAGTTAATTTTTGCTTATTTCATACGAATATCTACTAATTAAGCTAAAATGATCTACTTTATAGGCCTTTTTTTTTATCCACAACAAACAAAACTTTATCCTCGTATTTTTCTATTGTGATTTGGGAAGCCGGAAGTATTAGGCGTGTTTGCGATAGCTGTGATTACAGATTTCAAGTTGTACTGTTGTAGCTTTAAATTCTGCTGCAGATTCTATATTTCAGATTTTAATCGAACTACATATACATGTTTGCTATAGCTGTGAGATTACGATGGGGTGTGCTGGTAAGGATGTTTTTCGAATAAACTGATTTTTCACGATTTTTTGTATTGTATTGTGAAAGAATGACTTATCTTGATTTTTGGAAAAAAAACAGTTTTTTGTTAGTGGAACTAAGTTTAGTAAAAGTTGATTTTGTTTGCTCTAAAAAGATAAGAATCGACTTCTAGAGTACTTAGAATCTAAAATCTGATATGGAAAGCACTTCAAATCTAACTTCTCTAGAATCTAATTTTATTTTTTATTTTAGCTTCTACAAATCAGTAGATTCTCAAAATCTGTTGTAAGAATTTTTTATAAACTCATAACCGTTTTTATAAGTTAAAATTTGCTCCTATAATTTTTCATGAACTCCCACATTGTCAACAAATAAACATTAGGAAAGTATAATCAAATTCTGGAATTGGTAGTCCTGTTTCTTATTATTTTCATAATGGCTGATGATAATACCAAAACTTTTTTTTTTTAAGTTTTCCAAATGATAAAATCAACACTTAATTTGATTTTATCAAAATGTAGATTTTATTACTATTTGGGAAGCAAAGCCTAATACCAAAACTGTGCAAAAAAGACTTGTATCATGTGCATGATATAAGCCTTTATGCAAAACAGTTTTTGCATTTTCCTTAACTAGGGCTCTGGGCACACGCATTCTGTGCACATGTCGAACTTTAACAAAAAAAAAAAATGTTAGTGGCAATTAAAGGGAAGGGGTAATTGTGTGGCGGTTAAAAGGATAATTTGGAAATTCAAAAGTTGTGAGTCAGACTAAAAACTAATCCATACCAAAAAGTTACTCCCCTGAAAATCAAATACATATATCATGGGTTCTACTCATGCACATGTATGTAATACATGACATAGAGAGAAGTAAATGATGAAAACGAAAGCACTCTATAACAATCAATTACCTTAAAATATCATGGTTGGAGGAGGATCTCTCCGGTCCATGAAAATGGACTCAACCTTACCGTTCAGTTTACTTATTTATGGGCTCTTTCCGGATCCACTTTGATGATCCAAACTGTTCATATTTTGAACATAGTCGAGTACGTTTGTCACGTCAAAAATCAAGTTGATCGGATACCGTTTAATATAATTTCCGAATCCATTCGTCTTGAGATGAATGAGTCAAATGGGTTTCGAATCGGTGTCGTAAATCTTGTTATGTTCTATGACAAATATGTTCTGAAATCATATCAAACAGTATCCGATCAACCTGATTCTTTGAAGTTGTTGATGTTCTTGACGAACTCTAAAATTTGAAGAATTTGAAACATCAAAGTGGGTTCGGAAAAGGCCCACAAAAAAAGAGGAAGAGAAGAAAAAGGAAAAGAAAAAGAGTGCAGTTTCAAACATATAGTTAGGTGAATAGAGAGATGAGAAATTAAGTTGACAATTAGGTGAATAGAGAGAGAGAGAGAGAGAGAGAGAGAGAGAGAGAGAGCAGTTTCAAACATATAGTTAAAGAGTAGGTAAACTCAAAGCCTATTATCCAATAAGATAGTAAGTGTGCTTACCTAATCATCTCTTCTTCTCAATATTTTCGCTTTAATGGTTTTTTTTTCTTTGAGAGGTCGCTACCTTCTAGAGAGCCATCGATGAACCTGTTACTTTTCTTATTAGTACTATTATTAGTAAGTTGGAGAAGAATCACTTTTTAAGCCCATAAAAGTCCATAGCTAAACAAATAAGTAGGCTTGTCTGCAATTTCCCAACGGAGACTTGCCCCCGTTTGTTGATTTGTGGATCCTTCCCGGATTCAAAAAAATGATCAAAATCGTTTACTTTTAAAATTTCATCGAAACCAAGAACCGTGTCAAAAAAATGTGTTGATCGAATTCAATGAGCGACATGCATTTATTGTTTATAAGGGACGCAGTGTAGCCTAACTCGTTTATCTCAGAAAAGAATATATGCCCAAATAATATATACTCAATTCTGATCGACACGATTTTTGCATGGGTAACTAAATAGTGTCGACGATGTCTAAAAAGTAAATGATAAAATGGCCTAAAATTTTTCCCAACCTAAGGTGTGGTGCTGGTGTACGGTCTTGGTGTGCACATTTGAGCCATTGATCTCGGCAATCAACGGCTCGAATTACACCTTAGCAATGGACGACTTAGATCTGGAAAGTGCCGAGATGAAATTAAAACCGTTAAAACACATCTGATAGCTCGGATTCCGCATAATAGGGATGCACACCAGAGAGCGCACACCAACACTTCCCCTTCCCTTAAAAAACTGAAAAGGGTTTCTTTTTAATTTTTGAAACAGCATTGATATAAACTCTTACCAAATATGAAGATATATATATTTACGCCCCCTAAAATAATTCTTTGGAACATATGGAAAGGAAGGGAAAGGTTTAAAATTTGCTTTTCCTTATTTTGTTCCTACAAAAATAGAAAGAAAAATTTTCAAAAACAAATTCAAGTGTTCAAACTTTTCTCTCGATTTTTGTTGAGCTTTTTCTCCCATTTCCCTTTTAATTATTTTCCTTTCCTTCTTCTTCTTCTTTTTTTTTCCCCCTATGCTGTGTTTGGAAGTTGGGGAAATAAATGGAAAAGAAGAGAAAATTAAAATCGTTTCCTCTCATTTGTTTGAATCCGGGGGAGGCGCTGTGCGGTAGGTGTTGTGCGTCGTGTTGTGCAGCAAAACTACGTTGTTTTGCTCATTTTCTTGTACTCCGCTAAAGCTTCCAAGGGCCTTGTTTGGATAGTTAATTTTGGAGTTCAATTTTAGGGGATTTAGGCTCTTTGGGGTATGATATAGTGAGTTTAGGCACTTTGGGGGTTAGAGTTTAGACACTTTGGATTTAGGCACTTTGTAGTGGTTTTTTCTTCCTCCAAACAAGGCCCTTGGAAGCTTTGGAGGTGTGCCCTAAAATCAAGCAAAACGACGTAGTTTTGCCACACAACACAGCGCACAACACCTATCGCACATCACTCACCCTGGATCCGGTTTGTTTGGTTTCCAAGTATAAGAAGAAAGGAAAAGGAGGAGGAAGGAGAAGAAAGTGAAATCAACACTTTTTTTCTCTTCTTCTGTCTCTCATGAGTACATATTTTCCTTTAAGAGGATTTCTTTGTCATTTCTCCTTTTTTATTTTCTTTTCAATACCACAAGTTTCAAACATAGCCTAAATTCCAAGCAAACCCTGAAGATCAGTTAAGAAAAACTATGGTCCTTAATGAGAATACAAAGATATTCCCCATACACCCACTTTTTAAGGAGTGTTATACTATAGAGCTCTCTACAAAAGAGTGAATGGCTACAATACGGATAGAGGGGGGTGCTGCGCAGCGTGCTGTGCGGTGGCTTTAGGCGTCGTGCCGGCATCGTTCCGATGATCTGAAACGTCTACCGTGTAGAGCTCGTCGAGTACTACAACTCCACCAAAAATCAACCCGATCGAATATCGTTAAGTCCCTCATCGGAACTAAAATAACTTGAAAAAAATGGGTTTAATGGTTTTAATCCAGTGTTTCAAGTTTTATATGTTCTGTTTTTTTTCAAGTTATATGCTTTCCGATAATGCACTTAACGGTATCTGATCGAATTGATTTTTGGTGGAGTTGTAGTACTCGACGAGCTCTGCGGTGGACGTTTCCGATCGTCGGAACGATGCTGACACGATGCCTAAAGCCGCCGCACAGCACGCTGCGCAACACAAGGCTGCGCAGAACCCCCCCTCTGTCCCTACAATACATACCTATTTAAGGTGTGTATCATATGCACTTATTGTATGGTCCATATATATTGTGTCACCTCATGACCAATCGTAACATCTTTTAGTGTTTCGTAACTTTTCAGTAATATGATTTATAACATTTGTTTTACGATTCGTAACATTATTATGTTTCGTAACTTTTTTATAAAAATCGTACCTTTTTATTCATAAGAGATAATCGATTCATAATTTTTTTAGGGGTGCATATGATACACACCCAAATAGGGGGGGTGTATTGTAGCATTTCCCATAATCTCCCCTTAACCCGATTTAAGGGTCATCATTCGGCCCACGGGCCCAAATCCTGTCCACTCCATAAGGCTTTAGCTAGGCCTAAGCCCATCAAGCGGGCGGGCTATCCCAACCCAAATAGTGTATGGGATGGGATTGGTGGTTGAAGCCTATCCCATCCTGCAAAACTGATTGGTAATTACCTGGCCCGCCAACCTATTACTCCGTATCTAGCATGAGAATTTAGATAATTAATGATCATACTTTTCATTTGGAAAAATTCTTCTTTTGATTTTTTTTTATTATCTCACACTCACATAACAAGGCTAAAAGGAGAAAAAGAGTGATTGTGATTGTGAAATAACTTAGATGATCAAATTTGTAGATATAATATTATTTTTTTCATGTTTAAATTGATAAAATATTCCATTTAGCTCATGGCAGTGCTAGTCTGCGGTTCTTTGATTTTGTTAATGTTATTCTAATTTTTGGGGAAAAAACCTCGAGAAACAACAAATTTATTATGATCAAAAAAGAAAATAATGAACAAAGTTACTGTTTTGGTTAAATAAAGTGGATTTTGTTGGCTTAAAATAATCTATTTATCTATTGTTGGTATTTGCAACATTGAAAATTTTCTTATTCCTATAATCGGTACAAGCGGTTTGGTATAAGCGGTTTGGTTTGATCGGTTTTTATAGAAAAAAAAAAACTGAACCAATTTAATTGGTTTTTATTATTGTGTACCAAAACCGACAAATACCACCAATAAACCGCACTGAACCGTGTAGTTAACCCGTTTGGTTCGGTATGGTTTATCGGTTAAGACTTTATATAATGGGAAAATTATTGAAATGGTCCCTATAGTTTCACCCGAGTCTCGATTTAGTCCCTCTAGTTTCAATTGCACTTCAACGAACCCTGTAGTTTCAATTTTGGTCGATTTTGATCCAATCGATAACGGACGTTATCAAAATTGACGGAACTCCCAATTTGGGGATTTTTTTAGGGGCAAACATGACTTTTCGCCCACCCTTCTTCTTCCCCAACTTGAAACCCTAACCCTAACCCCCCTCTTAGGGCTTTAATTTTCAGAGAACACATTTAGGCGATTTTGGATAGCTCATTTGGTGATTTGGCACTACTCTACCATGGGTTTATCTTGGGGATCGTTTTTCATCAATTTCTTAATCAGATCAAGAATTCTCTCTCTCTCTCCTACGGTTTTATATTACTGAGAGCTTCTAGCCATAGCTGGGTTTCTCTCTTTGGGGATTGGTCTTTCACCAATTTTTAATCCCAGCACGTGCATATCAGAGACGCAACTATGGTTATTTGGAGCGACTTTCAGAGGAGGTTCTGGTGGGTTTCACACTTTGGGGTATTATTATTTTTTAATCAGTTCATGAAACACTTTCTCTCACTTGGGGTTTAGATATCTCGTGAAATTCCTAGGCGATTTTGGCAGTTGCTCTTGTGCCTGGGTTTCTCATTTTGGGTCTCGTTTTTCACCATACTTTTCGGTAAGCTTCTGTCCTATCTCGCTGTTAACTAGAATATGGCTGGTGGCTCCAAATCTGGAGCTTTTCCCACTGTTTGGAAGCAATCTAATCAGTCTCCTTGCAAGTATTTTATGTCCGAAGGGCTAGGCTAGTTCACGTTATTCTGAGTATTTCGTTACGTAGGCTGAAATTTGTGTGATTGGAATGTCATAGTTTCTGATTTTAATGTTGTGGGGCTGTATGAGCAATTTTCTCAGCGTGTTTGGGTTGGTTTTTGCACGGGATACGAAGAGTCTTGCCCTGGAATTGTTTCGTAAATTTCTAGAGTCAATCTCCCGTAGCCGATTAGCACTGAAATCTGAAGAAAAAAACGAACTATTTGTTGAGGGGGAGAGAGGATTAGGTGCTTGACCGAAATCCTATACCTAAATTACTGGGTTGCCCCAAGCGTAGGGCGGAGACCGGTGTAGCACAATACCCGGTAAGACCGGAATCGAATCCACAGAGAAGGTGGAAAGTGCTTACTAAAAACTCGGGATGCTAGTTTAAACACGGCTCTTAGGTAGCCACCCTTTTTGGTTTGATTGGTGAATTAACTAACTAAGAGGAAAACTGGTTCTGATTAAATTAATTAAAGGGAAGTACGGTCGTGGCGTTCATAACACGGTGACCAGGTCTGGATATTTCCTGCTCCATTCGTCGTTCCGAAGAAAACGGTTGATTTTAGAGATAAAAGTTTACCCCGAAAGATGCGAATCCTCGCGGTCGCCGTTGCCCATGTACAGCGAAGAACAGGTTTTGGTCCCCCATTCCCCGCGTTACATGGGCTCCAACGAAGCACGGATTCGTCCAACGGAAGTTCTTTAATAATCTAAAATTGCTTTTCGTTATTGATTTGAGAATAGGAGCAGAAATAAACCCAACCCTGGCCACGGCGTGTTAATCACCCCACGACCATACTTATGAATCTACTCACTCACGTTGAACAGAACAACTAAGAGAATCCTGAAATTAAACATGCTATTAAAACTTGACAACGAATTAAAACGAAAATTCGAGCTCAGATCACGGACAAACTCCCGCGAACTGAGATTAACGTAAATAAAAGAAGGTTACCAAAGCAGTACTTCAATTGCTGAAAGAAAACTTCAAAACTTCGAAAGCAAAGTCTCCGGAAAGTTGTAACCTCAAAGGAAAAGCGGCTGCGAAAATTAGAAGGAAAAAAACTAACAAAGTTCGAACCCTAATTCGGCCTCAAAATGAGGTATTTATCCACCCCCGAAGTCAACACACGTGGCAAGTCAAACGGCACAAGTTAAGGCACTCGGTATCGATACAGGAGAAGTCCTGTATCGATACCAGTAGGCTCTGTTTTCTGGATGGTGCTTGGGTATCGATACAGGGGAAGTCCTGTATCGATACCGGGCCTGCTAAATTGAATTTCCAGCTGTTTGGTCCATTTTGCTTGGGTCCCGCCATGCCCCGCACGCCCGATGTCCTATTGCCACTTTCCGTGCTCCTTTTCGACCTGTTCCCTACAAAATAAACACAAACACCAAGAACAAGAGAAAACACCGCATCAAGTGGAAAATGAAATAAAACGCGCCTCTAATGCGCTTATTCGCCCTACTTAGGCGCTTATATCTGTGATATTACGCGCCTATCATTAGGGTTAGGGTTTCAAGTTGGGGAAGAAGAAGGGTGGGCGAAAAGTCATGTTTGCCCCTAAAAAAATCCCCAAATTGGGAGTTCTGTCAATTTTGATAACGTCCGTTATCGATTGGACCAAAATCGACCAAAATTGAAACTACAGGGTTCGTTAGAGTGCAATTGAAACTAGAGGAACTAAATCGAGACTCAGGTGAAACTACAGGGACCATTTCAATAATTTTCCCTTATATAATTATATAATTGGGCAAATTCATTTTCATAAACCAAAGTACCAAACCAACAAATACAAAGCCTAACCCGTTTCGATCCAACCCGAATGCACCCACGTTGGATTTTGGGGATTTCCCGCCATTTTACAGAGAAGAATCAAACTGTATAGAGCAAGAAGCGGCTGATCTGAAACGAAGAAAGTACAGAAGAAGAAGAAGAAGAAGAAGAAGAAGAAGAGAGAGAGAGAGAGAGAGAGAGAGAGAAGAAGTTCAGGATGAGCTCAGCGATTCTTCGTAAGAAAGTACAGAAGAAGTTCAGGATGAGGGGTTACACACTCAAAGTGGAAGCCCTAAACGAAGTCCTCTCCTTCCTCTCCCATTACCCCCAAGACGAAGCCCTCGATCTCCTCCTCGACGATCTCCACCGCCAATCCCGTAATTCACTTTCTCTGCTTATGCGTATACATACCCGCCAATTTGGTGCTAATTCATTATGCTGCTGATTTTTGCAGTGAAGTCGTCAATACTGGACAAGGAAACCGTGCATCGTGTCACGAGCCTTCTACTAGGGGCGGAATCCGCCACGGGAGGGGTGGATGAAAGCCCTAATTGTACTAGCTCTTCGGCGGCTCTCCGCATTATTGACACCTTCATTGTCCCAAAGTTCCGATATGATCCGGTCAAAAAGATCTTTTACGAGTACGTCGAATCCCCTAAGCCCAACTACCTTCTTTTTATTTGTCCAGGCTTTTTCTTAATCTGTTCGTATCTTTATTTTTGCTTTGCCTCTTTTTGTGGGAAAATGCTAAGCATAGGCCTTAGGGTGGTGGATATTGTGTAAAAAGTGTGTGGATATTCTAGAGAAGAGTATTTATATCCATGAAAGTGTATTTTATCCATGAAATGTGTATTGATATTTGAACTTGAGTGGCATTATAGACATTATATCCACCGCTTAGTAGGCAGTGGTTAGCTCCCGTATTTGTGTGCCCGTATGGACGAATTGGAGTTTTGTTAATATTAAGTTTCTGGCCCAGAATTGCCGTCAAGTTGCTGGTCATTTTTAGATTTCTCTCCTTAGTTCCTGCATGCTCTTGGCTTGGGGCATTTCCAACCCTTAACCAAATCATTCACCAATGGAAAATTTGATGAACAGGTTGTAGACATCCTCATCAAACCTCTTCAAGTTGTTCAATTCAAGTTTTTGAATGCCAAACTGATGCTAGTTGATGATTTTCCATCAGTTTGTGGGGGTGTGTAGACTGTAGAGTGTATTGTGATTGGTTGTTGAAGTAGTTACATAAAGTTTGGTTAGTTGTTGGTTCCTTACTCAACCTTGGTCCGTATTTTGTTAGGATTTAGCATAGTTAGCTGCTTTAAATATGCTTCCTCCGTAATCAATTCACTGAAATGAAATAGAATGAGATTATATTCTTGAGTTTCATCAAAACCAACTTTGTACCAAATCAAGGATGTCCTTCACCAAATTTGAAATGGCCATCTTAAAGTCAAATTTGACAAAGTTTTGATTGAAGGGTTGAAGATGGTTTTTGTGCGTAAAAAACGGTTAGAAAAGGTTTTTAGATTTCATGGGGAGTTTCACGAAGAGATTGGATGAAGAAAAGAGAAAAGGAAGAATAAGGGTTGGAGAGGCCTGACTTGGCTAACATCTTTCCTTCCAAATTCCCGAATGACTAAAGTTCTTTATCAAGTTCTGTAAAAAAAAAAAAAAGTAACCAGAAGAATAAAAGACTGAGGTTTGGGGTCTACTTGATTTTTATCTGTGACCAAGATAATCCACGAGTAGGCATTGCTGCTTTCTGCCAGTTCTTGTTTTACTTCTTGTTTAGGTTTCGATTGTTCTCTTAGGAATTGTCCCTTGATTTGTATTCTGGTTTGGGCTTCTAATGAAATCATACTTATAAGAAAAATACAAAGTTCCGTCATTGCTGCTTTCTGCCAGTTTCCTTCTTGTTTAGGTTTCAATTGTTCTCTTAGGTATTGTCCCTTGATTTGTATTCTGGTTTGGCCTTCATGTTTATTTCTGTCAGAGCAATGGGCTTGGTGGAGTTTTGGAAGTGCTTTTGGTTCTTATGTCAATTTGGATATGACAGGATGTCGTCGTTATTCTAGACTCTAGTTTCTTTTTTCGATGATTGTAGGCATACAGGAAAGATTCCAATCCATGGTGATGCTTCTTCCAAAGCAATTTTGTACAGGGATAGATTTCTCTTGTTGCTCCAAAGGCTTTCTCGTGATCCACACTTTTCTAAGCCTGCGTTTGACAGAGAAAGGTCTCAGTTAGGCAGCTGCGAGGTAAACACAACACTATCCCAAAAAAAAAAAAAAAAATTCATCTCAGAGACACCAAAGAGTTCGGGGGAGCCTATCTTAATTAATGGGGTTTGCTTATATTTGTGCATGTTTGGGCAGATATCTCCAATTCAGAGTCTGATTGGACTAACAGGGAGAAGATGGGTCATGGGGCTTATATCTCAGTTGGAGGATGGTCATTTCTACTTGGAAGACCTCACTGCAGCTGTTGAAATCAATTTGTCCAATGCAATATCCTCTAAATGTGTATTTTTTTGCTACATGTGCATAATTTTACCCATTCAAGGGACGTATTGTCTATGGATGCTTGGAACTGTGCTTTTGCTTTGTAATCTCCCTAAGTAAAATGTTAAAGCATCCAACTAAAAACCAATTGGTTATGAGTGGAAAGGCCGCTTAGGCCGATATGTTAGTTTTGGAGGTTATAATTAACCCATGCGGAACAAGCTCTAACATAAACTATCTCATTAGTCTGTGGAATACCCTATATCAAAATAACTTTTGGAAAACACTCTTCCGTGTTTCGCTATTGAGTTTTTGTTTTAAATCATTTCCTTCTTTTCTGTTGTGTTTATGTTTTGGTTTTAGTTGTTATCTATTTTGCCTTTTCCTTCTTTGAACATCAATGACTAATTAATTTTCTTAATTTTGGTTTGAAGCCAACTTGGTGATAATGTATATGTAGATTAGATGCAACATTTTATGTCTTGGGCATGGCTCAACTCTGGATTCAAACAACTCAGAAACCTTTTTTCTTCATCAGATTCATTTTCTCGCCAATAGTGAATGGGAGGCTCTGGAATTTAAACTCAATTTGAATCTCTGTCTGGGGCTCACTCAACAGTTTAGTTCCATTGAATTTAGCAAAAGAAGTTGATTCTGAGATTCGCTTCTATGAATTAGTAGCTATGTGATAAAGCATAGTTAGTATGCTTTTGGACACCTGTAGATGTCATATTATGATCTAGAATCTTAGATGCTAGTCATGACACTGTAAAATCATCGTTCTCCTTAACATGCAATACAAGGTAACGACAGGATTTTTCTCAGAGAACACTATAGTTTTAGCAGAAGGTGAAATGCTCTTGGATGGGATTTTTCAGGTCAGAGCTTATTTTCTCGCTTTCCACATATCTTCGTTTCCATACACATGTAGGGATTCTACTTGGCATTTATTGATTCTTCAGTTCCTCTCTTCTGAGGATGTTGTATGTGCATCTGATTGGATCTTCTTCTAAAATGCGTAATGGACTCGCATTATATTCCTAACTCCAGCTCTAGCTATTTGGAATCTTGGCCATGTATTCGATATTAGTCATTCTTTTCTGTGTTAGCCAATGAGATCCTGAAACATACAAATGCTTCATTTACTACACACATTATGCAGGTCAAAACATTTGGTTTCCCTCCCTTAGAAGATAGAGACAAGTCAATTTCAGCATTTCCCGGACTGGACTTCTTCGGTGGTGGAACACTAACAAAAGAGGAAACTGTATCCATTTTCTGGCCTTTTCTGTTTATCCTTTATAGAAGTCCATTTCTATTTTGTTATTGAACGCCCAAGAAATACTGTAAAAGGTTCTACTAAACGTTTCCAATAGCTGAGACTTGATGAGATGGAGAAAAAGGCAGTGAATGACATGTTTGTTGTCATGTCTGATATTTGGCTAGACAACGAAGAGGTAATTAAGTCCTCCAATTTTTGTTTGTCCCTTCTTTTTTTCATTTTCTTTTTTTAATTTGTAGCTATCTGCTTTTGGGTGTGCCCATTTAAAGCACTGCCTAACCTCAATTGTCTTCGACGTAGTCCACTTTAGAGTCTTTATTTCATTTCTAGTCTTAGTCTTAGTGGGTTATCCGTACTGTAGACCATGAGAAAGCTAGAGAAAGTCTTAGACGGCTATGAAGATGAAGACGTGGTTCCATCTCTATTTGTGTTAATGGGAAATTTCTGCAGCCATCCATGTAATCTTTCCTTCAACTCTTTCTCAAGTCTCAGGTGAGGGCTTTAATGGTACCATTTTCTTTGCTTTAATGAAACTTCTTTAGAGGAAAACTAACGCTATTACAAACAACACGAGCATGCAGAGTGCAGTTTGGAAAGCTTGGGCAGATGATTGGGGCCCATAAAAAATTAATGGAGCAAAGTAGATTTCTGTTAATTCCTGGTCCTGATGATCCAGGTGAGTTCAGTCTATCTTTTTGCTTCTTCAAACTTTCCTTGATGTAAATCGTGTTTCTTGTCCGTGTGCCAATTTTCAGGCCCTTCAACAGTTCTACCTAGATGTGCTTTGCCATATTATGTAACCGAAGAATTTCAGAAGCACATACCTAACGCCATTTTTTCAAGTAACCCTTGCAGGTATATCTAGTCTAAGACATATGAAGGACACCTTCAAGCTAGTGCCTGTTGTGTTCCCTTTATAGCTTGTGCGTATTTCGTTTTTTTGGCTGAAAAATGGTTGCGGTGTTTGAAACCAGAGTCAAGTTTTGCACCCAAGAAATGGTTTTCTTCCGTCAGGATCTTCTGTATCGAATGCGGAGATCATGTCTGATTCGCCCTTCAACAGGAGAAACCATCGATCCTTTTGAGCATGTGGGTTTGTTATCTACCTTACTATTTCTTTCTCCGCTTTAAAATTGTAGAGTGATATTTTGGCTAATCTTGAGTGATGATCTTATGGATTCTAGAGGGTCAAAAGTTGATTGAATAAAGTGTTTGTTGCAGCTTGTTGCTACCATTACTCATCAAAGCCATCTCTGCCCCCTCCCTCTCAGTGTACAGCCCATTATATGGAATTATGATCACTGTCTTCATCTATATCCGGCTCCACACACGGTACTGCTCCTGTTTTGGTATCTTTTGTTTGACCTGATCTTTTACTATATTCCTAGGAATGGGGAATAGGAATAGAAGTACGCCGAGGAAATGGTTTATTCGGTTAGCATGCTATGTCAGTGAGAAATAAATAAAACAATAGAAATGGTTTATTCGGTTAGCATGCTATCTTTTAATCATCTTGATGCTATTGTTTCATATGGCTTACACCTAATCTACTGGAAAAAAAAAGCTTCATCTGATGAATCATGGACTTTTACAGACAAATTTAAACACCCTTTGATTGAAAGGTTTGGAGTTGCTGTTAGTCATTGGTTTTGGTAGGATTGTGTCAGTTACTCAGTTAATTGCCAAAATTGTGAAATTAAGCTCTTTGGTGTTTCACACGAACTATTATATAGCTTGACCACAAAGGAATTACTTAATGGACCTATCAAATGGCAGGTGTTGATCAATTTTTTTCCCATTTGGTGCAAACATGGCATGTTTCTACTGGAAACATGTTTTCTTCAATTGTTGGAAATCAGTACTAAACTTTGTTCCGTGTGTGTGTGTGTTGGTTTGTTACTAGTTCTCTATTAGGCAGTAATCATTAATGTTTTTTGAATTCTCTGATTTCATTGTGTTTATAAAATACGGGAGTTCCATCTTTTCTATTCTTGTCTTTATTTTAAACCTTCTATGTTTTTTCCTTAAAATTGGAGGCTTCCTTTTTTTCTGTATATGTTGGACAAACTTTAAAATTACAGACACACCAAGCCAAAAATTACCACGAGGATGACATCTGTGTGTTGTAATGTTGAATTTTCGAGGATATGCATGATTTGTACCCTTAGCTCATGTCAATCGATTCAAACCGATAACACTATATTGCTGTTTGGTCCCTATGCAGATCGTGTTGGGGGACAAAAGCGAGCAGAAGGCGTTTAATTATGCAGGAATTACATGTTTCAATCCTGGTTCTTTCTCAGACGACGACACTTTTGTGGTTTATCGTCCTTGTACTCGCGAAGTTGAGTTATGTGAAGTTGACTTACCTTCAGTATGAGTTTACCATCTGTCTAATTTATTTGGGCCGGCAATGCATTCTGGTGCGAGAAGGTACAATATATTACCATTCAGTATGCTCTCTGGCCAAATAATCAGGAAAAGAACTATTCTAATCCTAGATTTTAGGGAACTGCTTGTTGTAAGTATGTTGATTAACTGCTGCTCTGGGATTCAGGAAAGGATTCAGGAAAGGATTCAGGAAAAGATCCGCAATATTGGATCGGAGATGTTTGTAGGAGTCCTATTTGGCTGAATTGGTTCTCTCAATTTATTACTCTCATTTCTCTACTTTTTACTACCTCAAAAACGTCCCTCAAAATCTTTGCCAAACAACCACATTGTTCCTCAACAATAAACAATAGTAAATAACTTATGATGCCTCCTTTGTTCTACTCCAAAAAAAATCCAAATTTTATGATACTCCAGTAAAAAAGCAATTAAAGCCCATCAATCCAAAAATACATTCTATATTTCTACGTGGAGGAAAGACAGTTTTTCCTCGTTTGGAATCAATTTTTCCCAGTAAATTCACTACCAAAGAAAATGTGTATGAAAGAATACAACTTTATGATATTACAAACCCCTGGCCACCCATTTTATTTTGTGTGTGTGTGTGTGTGTGTGTGAGAGAGAGAGAGAGAGAGAGAGAGAGAGAGAGAGAGAGAGAGAGAGAATCTCTCTCTGTTGAGTTAAGGATCCTCAAAAGCACATATCCACGCAGCAGCAGCAACACAGGGTAGCACAACTGCATTAGGTAATAGAACAGTAATATTAAGTTTTAAACTCATGAATACATATATAAATAGATATAGAAAGAGAGGTTGAGAGAGACAGAGATGGTTTAAAATGCATACCAAAGCTTGCAGCATAAACAAGGTCCACCAAACCGATGCTTCTTTTTTCTATCTTGGGGAGGACCAGGAGCAGGACCATTTTTAATGGGTTGATTCACCGGCGGCGGAGCCATGTGATAAGGACTTGCAGTTACAGGGTATCCTTGTACTGCTGCTGGTGGATACGAAGAATAGTAAGCCGCTACCGGTGGCGGTGGTGGATGAAGATAGGCCTCGGCTGGTGGTGGATACGCAGCCGGAGCTGGCCGCATGTACACGTGATCCGGTGGAGGATATGGAGCAGATGGTGGAGGGTACAATCCTGCAATCAAAATCAACACAATTTACACAAACAATCTTGTTGCCACCACTATCAAATTCTTTAACTCTTTTTTTTTTTTTTTTTTTCCCTTTATTCTTTTGGTGGGTAAAAGCATTTTTCTTGTAAAAGCTTATAAATCCGCGATTTTTCAGTTCATTATACAGTGTAACATATCTGTACTGCAAATATGGGAATATCCCTTTTTTGATGAAGCTTATTGGGGTGAAACCAGCATTCAATGGATAACTCAGAATTTGTATTTTCCTTACCAAAAAATTGAGAAAAAGCAGAAGAAAATGAGTTTGATGGTTGAGAATATACCTGGAGATTGGGGTTTGTTAAAATCTCCCATGGCCAAGCTGAGATGTGGAAAGTGAAACTAAAGAAGATGAAGCTTTGGGCTGCTTTCTGATTTTGTCTCTGAAAATGGCATGAAAATGTTGAAATTCATGAGGTTATTGTAAATGAGTCATGGTCTTGGGACACGTGGTAGACCTCTATTGGTTGGCGTCTTTGATTAACCTGTCATGTTTGAACAAATGGTGCAGAAGTGGTCATCAGTGATACATTTAAAAGAGAAATACTTATTTACGGATGAGGCGCAAATGGAGAGTTAGCGCCACGCGGATCTCGGCCGTCCATCCCGAGATTCAACAGCTTCTATTGGTGTATAGTTTTTTTTTTTTTTCATCTGCAGTGCATTTAAGGAGGAGAGAGAGAAAGCACCGCTTGGAACCGTTGGATCTCGGGATGGACGGCCGAGATCCGCGTTTGCGCCGCATCAGTGAATTTCTCTATTTAAAGAGTCAAGTTTCAGATTCTCAATTAGTGTCAAACTTGCGAAAAGGACTTACTAGAGGAAGGTTCGTTTGGGTTTGGGGTAGGACTTGGGAGGCTGCTGCTGCTTCTAGATGCTGTGCAAACGGCAAAGTTGAAAATGTCAAACAAATGGATTAGGAAAAATGCTACACCCACCGTCCTGTAAAGTTAGTCCTCAACGAACTTGCATGAAATTTTCTAACTTGAAAGTAATGTACTTGTCGAAATATTTTTTGTGCAATATGGATCTTGTTTGATAGTTTTTCGATGAGATATTTTGAACGGTGCAAAAAAAACTGAAAATTATTTTAGTAGATACATTGTTTTTAAGTTTGAAAATTGTACAGAGTTTTGTAGGGGGCCAACTTTATGGGATGAAGAGATAACTATTAATATCCCCTTACGGTGTTCTCCAATCACAACATGATACGCTTTTTAAATGTTGATGTTATGCCAATGATACGCCTTCTAAATGATAATGTTTATGCCATTTAGTGGTTAATGTTATGATAAGAAACACTGCATGAAAAGAGAGTCATAAAATGTTATGCCATGATATAGTTAGGCCTTGTTCTTCAACTCATTTTATGGCATAAAATGGGAGATTTTATGGCATTGTTTTCTCAATACATAAAATGACATGTCATTTTATGACCATTCCATAAAATGTATTGGGAAAACTACATAAAATGTCTACATAAAATGTATTGGGAAAACAATGTCATTTTATGACCATTCCATAAAACCCCAACTAAAATGAGAATTCTCATTTTATGGCATAAAATGTATTGAATAACAAAGCCTTACAATGTTAGGTTGTCCCCAGTGACAGACTCAAAACTAAAATATTGCTAAAATTAGCAATGAGTGGGCTAAAAAGTGCTCACAATAGAGTAATCAAAGTTAGCAACATCTTAGCCAATAACCAAATTTGGTATTTGCATACTTAAAGTTAGCAACAGTTTCACAATAATTAAATTTAATGGACCTCACATCTCCTCAATTGAGTACACCCATCATTACACCAAAACCTTCTCTCTATTTTCTCTCTCCCTTTTTCAACACCACGTCCCTCTTATCTAGGACACGGTGTCCCTTAGACAAGAAGAATTGTTGTAACAGCTTCCAACAAAGAGATAAACAACTCAAGCGAAGAAGAAATAGACCAGCAAACATAAGGTTGCTCCTCTACTACGGATCTTGAGTTCAGTGAGGGTTTGGCGTTGGAGTGTGAGACGTGCTGACAGATCAATACATTCTAAGGCTTGTTTTGGCTAAATAAGTTAAGTTGTTTTTTACTGTTCTTTTTTTTTGTTCTTATTCAATTTTTTTTTTGTATTTTTAGTTTTGCGTCAAACTTTTGCGACCTTATTGATCCGTCTCGACGAGAGGAATCGGAAAAGTAAAATTTTTTGACCGAAACTCTTAAATTTTTTCAAAAATACAGAATAAGTCAAAATAAGCCGCAAAAGTTTGACGCAAAACTAAAAATACAAAAAAAAATTGAATAAGGACAAAAAAAAGGAATAGTAAAAAGCCACTTAACTTATTTAGCCAAAACAAATATTCTCTCCGTTCGAGTTAGTTGTGGCGTAAATTCAAACATTTCAAGCTAAATGGATTGCCCAAATGATTTGGGGTCCTTACGCTGGTTCAATCCTATCCCTTTTTCATTAGCAAAGAGAAAAAGACCAGAAGACCAGCCTCTCCTTTGCGTTATCCAAATTTTGAAATCATACTGAATGTAGGTTACATCCAGTGATTGCTCTTCCCAAAAAAAAAAAAAAAAAAGGGTTACATCTAGTGAACTGAGCTCCTTTCGGCTTCTTTAGTGTCCAATCTGGTTCAGTTGGAAATTTTATATGGATCCCTTGGGCCTATAGTAATGAATAGAATCATTCATTTAGAAAGCTTGTGGGGAAGGATCATCTACGAAAGCCTGGCCCATGTAGGTGTTATATAGTACTAAAATTGTATTTTTGGCCTCTTCAAAACAAAAATGAGGGGGTTATGAGGAAAAACCAAACCAATTATGTAATGATTTCTTTTAGAGCAATGTTACAGACACGTATAACGAAACAAATTCGAACATATTCATATTTGGAGAAGCCTGATATATATAAATTTTGCAAAATGCATGTGAAATTTACACCTGACAGTCCCGAACACATCTATATTACGGTCAATATATAAAGTTATGAACACCAGTGTCCCAACTATTTTCCAATTTTTTACGACTCTTTTGTTGTTAGCACACCTATTTACTCCAGTATATTACACATGCTTCGCGAGCTGGTCTAAAGAATTGTTCAGGTGCTTTATTACCACAAAGAAATCGTGTGGCGCGGCCACAGTATCCATGAACCGATCAGCCCTCCACTGTGACAAGTGACAATGGAGAGGTGTCTACTCTCATCCCGATTAAGCCCCCTTCGATTTTCTGAAATACCCAGATCATTCCCGTTGTTTGCACACCCAAAACGGTATCTTTCACATAGTTCTTGTCGAAAGTTTCAAACCCAGAAAGATCTCCTACATGGGTTTGGCAATTCTCCTCCTTTCTTCAACTCTGTACCCTCAAGAACATCATTATTTTGCACGAAAGCCGTGTTATCTCCTGAAATTCCCAGTCAGAAGAAGTACTCAAAAGTTGCTGCTGAATCAACAGGGCCCATTCCATCCAATCAGCTTCTTCAAGTGGTTGAGACTGCTGCTAAAACTGGTGCTGAGGTATATTCCCAATTTCTATGTATGTACTTGGCTTGAATACGCTTGTATACATGTATTTTTAATATTCAAAGAGCTCATTTTTTATGATGGAAATACGCTTGTATGCATGTATTGTTGAATTCAAAGAGCTCATTTTTTTTTTTAATGATGGATATTAAGAAATTTAACTTCCTATACTATTTCTTTAGGACTTTGATTTTGATTCCCAACTGGTTCTTCTAGCTTTCATGTTCATTCTATCAAAAGTTATTATGAAGTTTCCCTACACAATTTATTGTCCAATTTTGGTTACTGTGTATGTTGTTGCCATGAACTTGTCTTTTAATCTGGTCTTCTTTCTGAAATTCTTTCCTGTAGGTATGCTGACGAATTATAGATGGACCATGAGAATATGTGTTTAATCTCCTCCCCACCCCATTTTTCAATAGATTGTTGTTGTTGATTTTAAATTTTAATATGAATGTTCAGGTTGTGATGGGTGCTGTGAATAAACCCCGGACAATTACCTACAAAGGACTCACTGACTTAGTTACAGAGTAAGACTAACATTCTGAGCTCTCTTTCGTGGTGTATGATCTTATGTTTGTTTCATTTTTATGAAATGAAGACATATGGTTTGTTCGCACGTGATAGTGTATGACGTATGAGGATAACAAGCAAGAGCACTTTGCGGCTCATGCGGGTCTTAGTTGCATAGTTTGGAAGGGTAGCCTTACCTAATAATATAAGCTACTCTTTTGGATAGTGAAGATTTAGAGTATATACGAGCTAGGTGGGACTTCATGGTTCTCCTATCTTCTATTTGAGTTGTCGAGTCCAAGTTTTGTGTAATGGCCAACCTTTTGCCAACAAGTTGTAATGCATTCGTTTTGGTGATGAGGAAAGTTCTTCCTGCTTTCCTCATAATGAAGACTTCACTTAGCACAAACTATATAGTTGATAACTAGCCTTGTCTTGGTCTTTTGGTTTCCTCTGAGATTTGCTCTGATGCACTTTTTCTGCATCATCTATGGGTCGATACCATTTATGTGCTATATGATTGAGAACAACAGATACGTGGAAATTGTAGAGTAAAAGCTTCATATTAAATTATGTAGCATACACCTTCGACTTTCTTATCTTAGTTTTAGCATTCTTGTTTTGTGGCTCCTGTGTTGTTTTTCTTTTTCTTTGTTATATTTGTTGATCTGAATTTCATGCTCTCTCCTGTTTTTCTTTTGTTTTGATGTTGTCTACTTGGATTCACTGGCAGGACAGATAAAATGAGTGAGGCTGCAATTCTAGAGGTTGTGAGAAAGAACTTCTCAGATCACCTTATTCTCGGGGAGGAGGGAGGGCTTATTGGCGATTCATCTTCTGATTACCTTTGGTGCATAGATCCCTTAGGTTTGGCTTGCAAACTATTGACTAAGTTCCTTCGAATACATAACTCAACTCCTGATTCTTGGCCTTTGGAACTGGATAGAAACAAATTGGCAGTGTTTTATCCAAAAAAATTTATCGCTCGGGATGCTTTAATCTTTTCTGCTAGAACTTATTGAGTGTCATGTGCATGTTCTTAGTTTAGTTAGTAATGTTCTATTAAATCTCAAGTGTTCACCATTCAAGCACCGGTCTATATTCAAAGCTAAGTTCTGGATTTTGGTTCAAATCGCAGAAACGAAACTTCCTCAATCTCTAGGTTTCCTCACCCGTATATATAAAGGTTTTGGCGATTTCTTTAAGAGGGGATTACACTAGGATCTTCTGGGGGACCATTTAATCAGTCATATTGAGCGTACAATTTTCTTTGTGATTTCGCCAGCAAGAGCATTGTTCGGTGAGTGGGGGATTGGTTAGATTACAGGAATACAAGTATCACTCGACACAAGCATATGACATACAATCATAAAAGTGGTTCCATGGGGGCTGTTAATTTTGACTTGGTTCTGATATCGTATGTGCGGCTTTGTGGTCATGGCATGCAATGCGAACGGTAGATCTGAAAGTTTTAAAGGATGACGAAACAAAAGGATGAAGAAGGTCAGAACTAAGAAACTGCTCATAGTATTTGACTGAGTAGGAAGACGAACATAGTTTAGGAAAAAGATAGGGTTCAAGTTGTATTAAGGCCTCAAAGGACCATCAGTCTTTCTTTTACTCTTCTGTTCAATGTATCTGCGTGACCCTTGGCTTGGATCTTGTGTACGTAGAAACTTCATTTATCGGCTAGCGGATTGAACATCATATTTTAATCCTTCACATAAGAGTTTTCTCACTACAAATCTTTCTCTTGTGTCTATGATCGGTTATTACATAGTGGATGATGCTCCTACTTAATTGCGGGCTGAATTGATATTAACATTTCACATTTGTGTCATTGTTCCGAATCAGAGGTCCTTGGAATTAGACTTTGGTTTACAGTTCTGTGATAACTCACCACATTGTTGCCGTCTGCTGTCATGAGTGTGGAACTTCACTTCTCTGTATTTACCTGTTTTTCATGGCTGCCAGTTTTCCAACCTCTAGCCATCTTACTTCTGCTATCTATGTAGATGGGACAACAAATTTCGCACATTGCTACCCTAGCTTTGCAGTCTCTGTGGGAGTTCTCTTTAGAGGAAAACCAGCTGCTGCTGCCGTGGTACTTAATCAATTATAGTTTATGAAACGAATTTGTGTAATTTTCTTTTGGTCCTCCAGATGGCAAGGAGAAATATGGAATAATATGATGCTGATCCTGTAGTTGGCAGAAGATATCTCATGAAATGACCTAGGAATCAGAATATATCAGATTCTTCGGATCTGTAGAAAACTTATTAATTGCTTTGTGAACAATATAGATGACCTTTACTCTAGAAGAAAACATCCCCATTTAGTCTCCATCGATGGAGTCGGGGAGGGTTAAGAATAGACCTAACCTTTGGCATTTCCGGCACAAAATGGTTTCCATCTGGTTCAAAGTCATAATCTAAAGGTTAATAGCCCAACCTTTAATCACTTAAGTACATGGGACTATCATCTTATTTCCCTTAGCTGCATATCTCATGCCATTTCTGTTAAGTTATGTTAAATTAGGGTTCACTTTGTTATGTTTTCTATTCCTAGGGATAGTTTGGTCATGTATAGTGTTGGTCTTGTATATGTTGGTGTATAGACCCATTTTTACTGATAATGAGAAAATACCTTTGGATCTCTCTTTCTCTCTCTACTATTTCACATGGTATCAAAGCTTTGATCTCTTCCAATGGGGTCTTCTATCGTTGTTTTGATCGAGAGAAAGTGCTTATTTCCATCTTATCACTGATCAGAGCAAAGGGTTCAGAGTCATACCTTAGGTATTCGATTTTATCGTCAATTGTGAGGAAGGTTGATTCATCTTTCTTTGCCGACACCTCCTTTGGCATCGACGACCACTGTTGACTCTCTTCTAGCTCGGTATTTCATTGTCGACATGTGAGTTCAGTCGATTGAAGGAGGATCAGCCCTTCGTTTGGTCGTATAGTGCTCTCACGCAGGTCACGTAGGTCACTGTATGTGTACGTTACTCACTGGGTCATCATTGAACTTACCATCTGACCTCCGGCGAGCACTGTAGAACATCAGGCGACCTCCGACGAGCACTGTAGAGCCTCCGGCGACCTCCGGCGAGCACTGTAGAGCCTCCGGCGACCTCAGATGAGTACTATACAACCTCTATTGTGTTCGAAAGGTACTGGGTTACCAGGTAATCAACTGGGTTGGTTCATTTGAGTGTTTTTCTGCACCTTTCAGTCCTGTTCGACGTATTGGGGAGTTCTCTGTGTGTTTTTTCTTAGTGATTGTTGAGTTTGTAGCCTGAGGAGCCCTGCCATTGCTTGTTGGCTTTCAAACTTACTGGGTCATGCTCGTTAGCTGCCCAAATCGACTGGATGATGCTTGTTGTGGGTCACTGACCCTTAGACACTGCTTATTTGCTTCCCAATTTGATTGGGGTCTGCTGGTTTCTGAGATTGGTTGACTCCTTTGAAGGTTCTCTTCCTTGAGGCATTCTCGTAGTCTGTTACTGCACTTCCTTTGTCAGGATGGTTGAGGTTCTCAAAACTGCTCGGGTTGGTGCCCTTTCTCGGGAGGAGTTACAAACTCTCAGGAGCCTATTGGCTAGGCTTGATGCTCCATCTACCACCGCTTCTATTTCCACTGCCACTAATTTTTTTGCTCACAAGGGTATACTTGCTAATGCTCTTACTGCCTCTAGCTCTTCTCCTTGGATAATAGATTCTGGAGCAACAGATCATATGACAAGTTGTTCGTCCTTTTTTGATTCCTACTCTACTTGTTCTGGTAAGGATAAGGTTAGAGTAGCTGATGGCTCTTTATCTGCTATTTCGGGGAAAGGTTCTATTCGTTGTTCTCCAACCATTCCTCTTTCTTCAGTTCTTCATGTTCCTAATTTTTCTACTAACCTTCTTTCTGTTAGTAGTCTCACACAATCCTTAAATTGCTCCATAACATTTTTTCCTACATATTGTGTCTTTCAGGAACTGGATACGGGGAGGACGATTGGCAGTGGTAAAGCTCATGAGGGCCTTTATTTTTTGGAGTCTGCACCTAATCCAGTTTGTCCACCTTTGTCATGTGGTCAAGCTCTTGCAGCAGATACGGGTTCAGCTCTTTCCTTGTTACATCAATGGCATCGTAGACTTGGTCATCCATCATTTGGGATTCTTGAAAAGTTGTTCCCTAGTTTGGCTAAACAATGTTCTCGGAGTCAATTTCTCTGTGAAGCTTGTGAGCTTGCGAAACATAAACGCTCATTTTATGCTCCGGTCAATCAAAGAAGTGATTCGCCATTTGTGGTCATTCATTTTGATGTTTGGGGTCCTTCTCCTGTCACATCTCGGTCTGGTTATCGCTGGTTTGTCACCTTCATTGATTGTTATTCTCGTGTCACCTGGGTGTATTTGTTAAAGGCAAAAAATGAGGTCTTTTCGTGCTTTAAATCTTTTCATCAGATGGTGCGTACTCAGTTTGATGCTAACGTTAAAGTCCTCCGTAGTGATAATGGGACTGAGTATATTGATGGGGCTTTTCGGGCATACCTTAATGACTCTGGCATCCTTTTTCAGACTTCTTGTGTTGGCACTCCACAACAAAATGGAGTTGCAGAGCGCAAGAATCGCCATCTAGCTGAGGTAGCCCGCTCTCTATTGTTCACAATGCAAGTCCCTAAACATTTTTGGGGCGAAGCTGTCCTTACTGCGGCTTTTCTTATCAACCGCATGCCATCCAGTGTTCTTCAGTTCCAAACTCCTATTAAGTTCCTCCCTGGCTGTTCTCGGGTCTCATCTCTTCCACCTAAGGTCTTTGGTTGTGTGTGTTTTGTCCATGCTCCTAAGCACCCGGGTGGTAAACTAGATCCCAAAGCCCGTAAGTGCATTTTCCTTGGCTATTCTCCTACTCAGAAGGGTTATAAATGCTATGACCCACACTCTCGCAAAACATATGTTTCCATGGATGTCACATTTTGGGAAACTGAATCCTTTTATCCTCTGTCCACTTCATCTCTTCAGGGGGAGAATGATATACAGGAAGAGATGTTGACATTTCATACTCCTGAGTCGTGGTCTTATCCTTTACCTTGTCATGGTGAGGGGGAGAAAGCACCTTTACCTGCAGAAAGAGTAGAGCATGATGCTCGGGAAAGACTGGATAGGCCAAATTTGCAGACCTTTTCTCGAGAGACAAAAGGCAAGCTTACATGTGCAACACCACTTTGCCAATCTTCATCACCTACTCCAGTTCCTGACTCTTCAGCTGACGTATCTGGTAATGATCCTTTCCCTACTGTTGTTGATAATCTTAATGCTCCTATTGCTCTTAGAAAGGGAGTTAGATCATGCACTCAACATCCCATTTCCCAGTTTGTTTCTTATGACCGGTTATCTCCTTTGCATCGTGCGTTTGTTTCGTCTCTTTCTTCTATATCTATTCCACAGAATTGGCAGGATGCATTCATGATACCTAAGTGGAAAGGAGTTATGGTAGAGGAGATGACATCTTTAAAAAGGAATGGCACTTGGGAGCTAGTATCTCTTCCAAGAGGGAAGAAACCTGTGGGGTGCAAATGGGTGTTCACTGTGAAACACAAAGCTGATGGGATAGTTGAGAGATACAAGGCAAGACTTGTTGCCAAGGGCTTCACACAAACCTATGGTATTGACTACGATGAGACGTTTGCCCCGGTAGCGAAGATGAACTCTGTGCGAGTTCTACTCTCTTGTGCTGCCAATTTAAATTGGCCTCTTCACCAGTTTGATGTGAAGAATGCATTCCTCCATGGTGAATTAGAGGAGGAAGTGTACATGGCTATTCCACCGGGTTTTTCTTCATCTCAGACCGAGGGAAAGGTGTGTCGATTGAAGAAGGCACTCTATGGCTTGAAGCGATCTCCTAGAGCATGGTTTGACAGGTTTCTCAAAGCCATGTTGAGATTTGGATACAAGCAGAGTCATGCTGATCATACTATGTTCATCAAGAGAAGTGATGGTAAGATTGCCATTCTTATTGTTTATGTGGATGACATAATCATGACAGGTGATGATGTGAATGAGATTGCTAGCCTTAAAGCTCTTCTTGCTCAAGAGTTTGAGATTAAAGATTTGGGGTCTATGAAGTACTTTCTTGGAATGGAGGTGGCTAGATCTGACAAAGGAATTTTTATCTCTCAAAGGAAGTTCATCCTCGATCTCTTGGAAAAAATTGGTATGTTGGGATGTAAGCCAGCTGATTCTCCCATTGAGGCCAACCATCATCTTTGTAGCAATGTGGGGGAGCTTACAGAAAAGGAGAGATATCAGAGACTTGTGGGTCGCCTGATATACTTATCTCACACTAGACCAGATATTTCCTATGCTGTGGGGGTTGTGAGCCAGTTCATGCATGAACCTCGTACTAGTCACCTTGATGCAGTTTATCGTATCTTGAGGTATCTTAAATTTGCCCCAGGTAAAGGAGTTTTGTTCTCCAATCATGGTCACTTGAGATTGGAAGCTTTCACTGATACAGACTGGGCAGGTTCTATTGATGATAGGCGATCTACTTCTGGCTATTGCACCTTCCTTGGAGGGAATTTGATTACATGGAGGAGTAAGAAACAGTCTGTGGTAGCTAGATCTAGTGTAGAGGCTGAGTATAGAGCCATGGCTCATGGTGTTTGTGAGCTTTTATGGCTCCAAACCTTCTTGCGTGATTTGGGATTTCATAATCGTGGTCCTATGAAGCTCTAATGTGATAACAAAGCAGCCATAAACATTGCTCACAATCCTGTTCAACATGATCGAACAAAGCATGTTGAGATTGATAGGCATTTCATCAAGGAGAAGCTGAGCAACGGTTTGATATGCATGCCCTTCATGAGATCCGAAGACCAATTGGCCGATGTATTTACTAAGGGTCTTAGTAGTAAAAGTTTTCACCCCATTGTATTCAAGTTGGGCTTGATAGATATCTTTGCACCAACTTGAGGGGGAGTGTTAAGTTATGTTAAATTAGGGTTCACTTTGTTATGTTTTCTATTCCTAGGGATAGTTTGGTCATGTATAGTGTTTGTCTTGTATATGTTGGTGTATAGACCCATTTTTACTGATAATGAGAAAATACCTTTGGATCTCTCTCTCTCTCTCTATTATTTCACAATTTCACTGTATAGTCAACCAGGTGGTCAAAGAATGACTGTTGCTTTCCAACTGGCTTTTGCGGAGGTTAGAGTTAAAGACGCTAATAAAAAACCGAAATAACTAGTTATAATAGGCATGTAGGAGCTAACTGAAGAAAGAGCTCATTCCAGGGAAAGTTAATTGGGGTTGAAGCGGAAGGGATGTCTTAGTTCCGCATTTTCAAAAGAAAAAAGTATCTATTTAAACCGCGATCATGAGCAAGTGTTGCTCTCTCAGCCAGAAAGAGTTATAACTTTTGTAGGGCCATCCATTTCCGAAATGAGCTTGGATTTCTCAACTGAGTTTGTGCTCCCCAATGTAATAGATTAGGAATGACGAATGACAAAAAAAAGTTTGTGCTCCCCACCTGACCAATTTTGCATTACTCTGTGAAAGGCTTGTCTAGGGTATCCATTGAAAATTAAAGGGTGAAATGACGAAAAAGAAAACTAAAAGCATAACCCAAAGCCATCCTGAATCAGCTGGTTGGAGCAATGATCAATTTCTATCTTATTTCTAACCTGTTGAAAAGGAAAGAAGTATTGTAATACACATGTTGTAATCAATTAGGCAATTAGGAAGATTGTAATTAGTCTAATTAGGTAGGTAGCAATTTCCTTATTATTTCGTTTCCTAAATTATCTTGTACAGAGTCTATATATTGTGCCTCCTAGTGAGAAGAATACATATCGATTGTAATCTTTCAACATGGTATGAGAGCTAGGTCTTGGGTGGCCTCATCTCGCGTGGTCAATTCTCCTTTGCCCGAGTCAAATCTCTACCTCCACGTGTATCTGGGCTACACGTGAGGGGGAGTGTTAAATTATCCCACATTGTTCATCTAAGCCACCCAAGCCTGGTTAATAAATTCTTGAGGTTACTCCACCTATGGCCAATTGGTTTTTGGTTGGAACCCTCCAAGAAATTTAACATGTTAAATTATCCCACATTGTTCATCTAAGCCACCCAAGCCTGGTTAATAAATTCTTGAGGTTACTCCACCTATGACCAATTGGTTTTAGGTTGGAACCCTCCAAGAAATTTAACATGGTATCAGAGCGGGTTCCAGGAACCTGACTTTTCTTTCTCGTTACCTCTATCTTTTTTTCGTCAAATTCTCTCTCTCTCTCTCTCTCTCTCTCTCTCTCTCAAATCATCACAGTCGAAACCTCTCTAACCTCAATCAGCAACCCTCGATCCAGAAAAAACACCATCCAAATAGTGAACGGTGTTCATGTGCACTTTATGCAAAATGATCGTGAATAACAACTTTGCGTGTGCACTGTAGCTGCGTGAATAGTAACCCTAATCTTCTACCTAGGCTCGAAATCCTATTTTCTGAATTCGTACTTTCGAAATACTGATCGAACAACCTGATCAACATTCGAAGTCTCTCTCTGGCCCTCAATCAATCTTTCTGGAAAAAATTATCATTCTCTCTAAACGACTCCCTCTCTCTCTAAACCTAAACCGACTCAACTTCAGATTTCATCGCCGCGGGGGGGGGGGAGCGGCGGCTCCTTCCTCCTCCCCCCGGGCTCTTCTCATCTCCACTCCCTTCGTCCTCCCTTCCTCCCACTCCCTCCTTCCCCCGCTGTCTTCCTCTCCCATTCTCGTTTCCGGCGCCGTTGTTGGACGGGTCGGATATGCCTAACGGTTGCTCGGTCTCGGGTGCTCATGATCTTTCCTCCCTCTTCGGTCGTTGAGGTGCTGTGTACCTCCTTTTTGGGGGCTAATCATTGTTGTTGGCAGCTTGGCGGCTCTCAAAACCAATTGGCAATGAGTGGAGAGGCCGCCCAGGCTCATATACTAGTTTTGGAGGTATTAATTAACCAATGTGGGACAAGCTCTAACACTCCCCTGCACGTGCGACCCCGACCCGCACATGGAGAGATAAACAACACATCCTCAACATTGGGATCATAACCAAATATGGTGTGCACTTATGGCACAAACAACGGGGAAATAACCAAGAGAGTCTTGTCCAAAATCCTCTGAAAGCCTAGCTCTGATACCATGTTAAAGCATCCAACTCAAAACCAATTGACAATGAGTGGAGAGGCCGCCCAAGCTCATATACTAGTTTTGGAGGTATTAATTAACTAATGTGGGACAAGCTCTAACAGGTTTCAATCGGTTTTGGCTTAACGGCGAAGTGGTTGTCCGTGCGGCCGTGGCTTGTTGCTGGTGGTGGTTGGTCCTCTCTTTGCACCTCCTGTGGTGGTGGCGTCGGATGGTGGTGGATCATGGTGCTCTTGGGCAGAGGTGTAGGTGGGGGGTTGAGGGTCGGTGGTTAGGTTAGGGTTGGGTTTTGGTTTGGAGTTTGGGCTTTGCCCATTTGTTTTATTGGGCTTTGATGTTGTTAAAGCATCCAACTCAAAACCAATTGGCAATGAGTGGAGAGGCTGCCCAGGCTCATGTACTAGATTCGGAGGTTATAATTAACCAATGTGGCACAAGCTCTAACACTCCCCCGCACGTGCGACCCCTGACCCGCACGTGGAGAGTTAAACAATGGATCCACAACATTGGGATCACAGTGAAACAATGTGCACTTATGACACAAACAACGGGGCAATAACCAAGAGAGTCTTGTCCAAAATCCTCCAAGGCCTAGCTCTGATACCATGTTAAAGCATCCAACTCAAAACCAATTGGCAATGAGTGGAGAGGCTGCCCAGGCTCATGTACTAGACTCGGAGGTTATAATTAACCAATGTGGGACAAGCTCTAACAGATGTTTTTTTGGGGTGTGCTCTAATGGGCTAGGCCATGGAGGGATGTTATGATTTTTATTCATACTTGGTGTGGCTCTTTTTGAGCCTAGGCCTTTAGGTGTTCGGGCTTCGGCCCTTGGGTATCTTGATTGGTTCCTTGCCAATCGTGGGTTGGGTCTCGGACTTGGCATCGGATTCTTTGAATTCGTTGCCTTCTCCTTGTTCCTTTTAGTCATTGTAATATCTCGATGATTAATAATAAAAAATTCGCCGTTCAAAAAAAAAATCAATCTTTCTGGAACTCGGTTTGTCTATTATAGGTGTTCTTCAGGCTTTAAATCAACTGGGTACCCTCTCTTTGCACTTGCCAATCCTCTGGGTAACTACTCCTCTCTTTTTGGCTTGTGTCTTTATCCCTGGAATCCATTATGGGTGATAAACCTAAGCAAACATACACTGCTGAAACCTCTGAAACTAAGGATATTGTTAGGGATTATCGTCGGTCCTAACCACAATCAAATTAAATGGATCTAATTATTTGCCATGGTCACAGGCTGTGACTGTCTCTCTACGCGCAAGTGGTGAGAGTTCCTATATTACCAATGATCCACCTACTGATCCCGATTCTGCTTGGTCCCAACACGATGCTCATATTATGACTTTACTGTGGAATAGTCTTGAACCTGACATTTTTAATGATGTTGCTTGCCAAAAGACGTCCAAAGCTGTTTGGGACACTCTATGCGAGTTATATTTATCAGATCAGAATATCTCTCGAGTTTTTCAGATTTATCAGAATATTTTCTCCCTTCAACAAGGAGATAGATCCGTTGATGAGTACTTTTCCATCTTAAAGGGAATGTGGGACGAGTTAAATGTTTATCAGCCTCTCTCTACAGATTTAAAGGTTCAGCAGAAGTACAGAGAAGAATTCAGAACTTGCAAATTTCTGTCCGGATTAAATTCAGACCTTGCTCCTCTTAGTTCACAGATTCTTTCTAGCAGGGAAGTCCTCACCGTTGGTGAGGCCTTTGCTCGTGTTCGACGGGCTGCTCCTCGTTCTTCTGATTTAGAGCATTTGGCTCCATCCGCTCTAGCTGCCCCCACAATCTCTCCTGCTTCATCTTCTGGACATTTTGGGAATCGCAATACCTCCCACAATCGTGGTAGTTCTTCTGAGCGGGGTGGTCGTCGTAGAGGACGTGGGGGACGTGGTGGTCATGGCACCAAGAAGTGTACTCATTGTGGTGCGACCAACCACGATGTCGAATTCTGTTGGGAGCTGCATGGCAAGCCCGCTTGGGCTAATCAAGCTACACTTGAGGGGGAGCCATCTGTTCTTGCTCCTACTCAGATTACTATGTCCAAGACTGAGTATGATTCTATGATTCAAAAGGCCAATGCATCTTCTTCTTCTTTCACTGCAACTCATGTCACCTCAGGTAATACGTGTCTTCACTCATCTTCTCGTAGCACTCCTTGGATTCTCGATTCTGGCGCATCTGATCATATGACAAGTGATTTGTCTCTTTTGACTAATGTTACCCCTTCTGTTAAGTCTTATGTTACTATTGCCGATGGCACTAGAATTCTTGTTCAAGGCATTGGTACATATTATTCATCTGGTCTTGTTTTTCCTTCTGTTTTATATTTGCCACAATTCCCGTTTAATCTTCTTTCTATTCATAAACTGTCTCATACTCACCAGTGTTCTATCCTTTTTTCTCCTTCTCATTGTGAGTTTCACGATCTCAAGACGAAGGGGATGATTGGTGGGGGGTATGAGAAGAATGGTCTGTATTACCTTCAGGAGCAGCAGCAGTCATCAAGTCATTCTGCTTTACATACTACTGTTACACCTTATCAGTGGCACTGTCGTCTTGGGCACCCATCCTCGGCCAACCTTCGCAAGCTAGTTCCTAGTTTACCTAGTTTTTCTCCTTTTAATTGTGTCACATGTGAACTTAGTAAACATCGTAGAGTTTCTTTTCCTTTACGAACTGAGTCACCATGTGTAGAACCGTTTGCTTTAGTTCATTCTGATATTTGGGGACCTTCGCGCACAACGAGTTTGTGTGGTGCTCGCTATTTTGTCACATTTATTGATGATTTTTCTCGTTTAACTTGGGTGTATCTTCTCAAAGATAGGTCTCAATTATTTTCTGTCTTTTCAGTCTTTTATGCTGAGATTGTCAACCAATTTAATGCTAAATTACGTATTTTGCGAACAGACAATGTCCAAGAATATTTTTCTCGTCCATTTAGACAGTTTACTGAAACTCATGGTATTATTCATCAGACTGCTTGTGTCACTACCCCCCAACAAAATAGGGTTGCTGAACGGAAGAATGAGTCAGTTTTAGCCGTAACTCGTGCTCTTATGCTTCACATGAACGTTCCAAAACATTTTTGGGGATATGCTATTCTTACCGCGAATTATCTAATAAATCGCACCCCTTCTCGGGTTTTGCATGGCAAAATTCCTTATCAGGTCATTTCATGACAAGGATCTTTATATTCTTCCCCCAAAACGTTTTGGTTGTGTGGCATTTGTTCATAATCTCTCACCAGGTCGTGATAAACTTGATCCGCGTTCTTACAAATGTATTTTTCTGGGTTACTCTCTGACACAAAAAGGATACAGGTGTTATAGTCTCTCATTACGAAAGCACTTTGTAAGTGCTGACATGACATTTTTTGAAAATATCCCATATTATGCTCTTGAGGGTGCTCAGTTGACACCACCTTGTCTTCCTGAGATTGCTCCTTTACCGGTGCCCATGGTCTTCCTGAGACTGCTACTCGACCACCGATTACCAAGGTATACGTTCGACGTTCCTCTGCTGATGCTCCTCCTGTTGAAACTCCAGATACAACTTCTGTGCCCACACCATCTCCTCAAGCGTCTCTAGATCCAACTCTCGATCTTCCTATTGCTCATCGTAAAGGTATTTGTTCATGCACTTCCCATCCTATCTCTCAATTTGTGTCCTATGATCGTTTGTCTCCCTCTTTTCGCGCTTTTTCTATGTCTTTGTCCTCTGTTACTGTTCCTAAGTCTTATCAGGAGGCTTTTTCTCATCCTGGATGGCGTTTTGCTATGGAAGAAGAGATGTGCGCTTTGTCACTGAATCATACTTGGGATCTTGTTCACAAGCCTTCTGGAGCACATATTGTTGGTTGTCGTTGGGTGTTTACTGTCAAACATTATCCTGATGGTACTTTTGATCGTTTGAAAGCTCGTCTTGTGGCCAAAGGTCTCACCCAAACCTATGGGCTTGACTACACTGAGACTTTTTCTCCGGTTGCCAAACTCAATTCAATTCGCATTGTTATATCTCTTGCAGCCAACCTTGATTGGCCTCTCCATCAGCTTGATGTCAAGAATGCTTTTCTTCATGGAGATCTCTCTGAAACAGTCTATATGGCTCAACCACCCGGTTTTGAGTCCAAGGGGGAGTCTGTGTGTCGTCTTCGCAAATCTATCTATGGCCTCAAACAATCTCCCTGGGCTTGGTTCGATAAATTCAGTAGTACCGTCGTGTCTCATGGTATGACACGAAGTTAAGCTGATCACTCTGTCTTCTTTAAAAGGACCACCAATGGTATTGTGATTCTCGTAGTCTATGTAGATGATAGGGAAAAATTCAGTTTGACCCCCTGTGGTTTGGGTCAGGTGCGGTTACACCCCCTCACATTTGAATATCTGCACATAACCACCGTGTGGTTAGTGGACCAAAGTGCACAGTTAGATTTTCCATCCAAGTTAACAGGAGATGGGATTCACACGCCTCTGACGAGAGTAAAAGAGAGGAACATTTTTATTTTGACCCAAAACACCCTTATCTATCTTCACTATTACATAGTGCCATCATTCTTCTTCCCCATCTTTCCTCCACTTCTTCTGTCATCGGGGGGGGGGGGGGGAAATCCTCAAAAGCCGTATATGTGTATTTATATACTCCTATAGCTGGGTTTTCTCCTCTGTCTCCCTCTCTAAATATGCATAATGTTCATTGCCGAATAGAAACGAAAAAGGGATCGATCATTTTCGCATTTCAGAACCTCAAACCAAGCCTCCACCCCAAAAACCAACCCACTGATGTCCAGGCTGCCACCATGTGGAGCTTTGCCGCCGACACCACCAATTTTTGGATCGTCCATTCCACGAAATTAAAAACCACCACTGCCACAATTAATTCAAACTCGAAATCGAATTGAATTCCACAAGATTCGGTGATTCAAAATTCGAAACCGGACTACTGTTGATAGAATAGGATAACTGGGTTGGTTGAGGAGACACAGAATCGACTGGAGCTGGAAGTCGCCGGAGCTGGAAGGCAACGAGTATAAGGGGCGTTGGACGTTTTCCACTGGAACAGTACGCGGTAGTTGATGGCGTCGATGTCGTTTCAGGAAGAGAGAGAGAGAGAGAGAGAGAGAGAGAGAGAGAGAGAGAGAGAGAAGAAGAAGAAGAAGAAGAAGAAAGAAAGAAGAAAGAAAGAAAGAAAGAAAGAAAGAAAAGTGCAGCTGTGTATGTTGTGTATGGTGGTGCGGCAATGGTGACTGTGTGTACGGCAGAGATGGGCACAAGTGTTTATGTGTGTGAGAGAGGAAGAAGATGAGGTTATTATGGTAAATTGACAAATTCCGTTAACAGAGGTTACGGTGCACTTTGGTCCACAAACCACACGGTGGTTATGTGCAGATATTCAAATGTGAGGGGGTGTAACCGCACCCGACCCAAACCACTGGGGGTCAAACTGAATTTTTCCCCTGGATGATATTGTCATTACAGGGAGTGACAATGATGGGATTCAGGTATTGATTCGTCACCTTTGTTCCAGTTTTCTCACCAAGGATCTAGGCAAGCTTCGGTATTTTCTTGGCATTGAAGTTGCTCGTTCTAAAACAGGCATCAGTTTATCACAACGGAAATACACTCTCGATCTCTTGAAAGATACAGGTTATCTTGGTTCTAAACCTGTAGCTACTCCTATGGAGACTAATCATAAGCTTATGCCTGACGATGGTGAGTTGGTTGACGATCCTGAGTTGTATCGGAGACTTGTGGGTAAACTTATTTATCTCACTATCACTCGACCCGATATCTCCTATGCAGTCAGTGTTGTTAGTCAATTTATGACTTGTCCTCGAGTTTCTCATATGGAGGCTGTGATTCGTATCTTGAAGTATCTTAAAAATGCTCCTGGGCGTGGACTTCTCTACAAAGCATCTGGACATCTTCGTATCGAAGGGTATACGGATGCTGACTGGGCAAGATCTCCTGCTGATCGTCGTTCTACCACTGGTTATTGCACATTTATAGGTGGCAATCTTGTGACATGGAAAAGTAAGAAACAGTCAGTTGTAGCACGTTCTAGTGTCGAAGCAGAGTATAGAGCAATGACTCATACCACTTGTGAGTTGACTTGGTTGCGTACACTTCTACATGAGTTTGGGATTCCAATACATGGTCCAACTCCCTTATATTGTGATAATCAGGCTGCTTTCCACATTGCTAATAATCCAGTATTCCACGAGAGGACCAAACACATTGAAGTTGATTGTCATTTCATTTAGTCAAAAGTGGAGTCTAAAGAGATCAGCACGCCTTTTGTTCCTTCAGGACCTCAACTTGCTGATATTTTCACGAAGGCTCTTCCCAGGGCTTCCATTGATTCTATTTATCGCATGCTTGGAGTGTACGATGTATACGCTCCAGCTTGAGGAGGAGTGTTGAAAAGGAAAGAAGTATTGTAATACACATGTTGTAATCAATTAGGCAATTAGGAAGATTGTAATTAGTCTAATTATGTAGGTAGCAATTTCCTTATTATTTCGTTTCCTAAATTATCTTGTACACAGTCTATATATTGTGCCTCCTAGTGAGAAGAATACATATCGATTATAATCTTTCAACATAACCGAATGAAATTTTACCTTTTAAAACAAAATGAGTAGGCTTTTCTATATGTTCAAAGTTCAAATCAAAAGATGGGTTAGTTTATGAAACCTAATTATTACTGATGTTCAATGCTTATTTTTCGTTGATGAAGTGTGGTTACTTCTCTATTTATGACTGCAAGAGATGACAATGTTGCTTGTCTTTTAAGGTTGAATTTGTTGGAGGACCTATGTGTTGGAATACACGGATCTTTTCTGCTGTTGCTGGTAAGAAGGTTTTATCTAAGGAGCTATATAACATGCTATTTTGCATGCAAGATTGATTTTAAAGTTACTGTCTCGATATTTATTCCTCTTGATTCTAGGTGGAGGTGCATTTTGTAATGGGCAAAAAATTCACGTGAGTCTTACTGATAAGGTGAGTTAACATGCTATGTAGTAACAGGTTTTTGTTTTGATCGGCTATGTAGTGACAGGTTGCCCTCGTGTGTTTTGTCTTACTTCTTGGTAATCTTGGAAAAGAAGCTGCGCTATGATAATAAGATCTTGTCATTTCGTTTGGCGGTAGATGTGGCAAGAGGGACTGATTGAGCATGTGCCCAACAACAACATAAAATATTCCAATAAAAAAAAAGTGATTATACAAGAGAAGTAGCTTTTGGGACAGTTGGTTCCAACAGCGGCCCATAACATTAATCAGTTATGTAAGGAAGCATATGCATATCCATTAGTCTGCTGGCATTGTTGGTCATGTCTGCCTATTTGTTTTCTTTCCAAAAGTTGTGACTGGGAACTTGAAAGGAGTCGTCATGGGGGAAAAATTAACGAAAAATTGACAAGGAGTTCGTTTTACAAACTCTTAGAAGAGCATAGATTCCAGAGGAACTTAAAGCTAGAATTTCTCTTTCAAATCTCATTTTTTTTCGATGCTTTTCTTAGGTAGAACGATCTCTTCTAGTTACTGGGTTTGGGTATGAACACGATGATGCATGGGCAACCAACATTGAATTATTCAAAGAATATACTGACGTCAGCCGGGTAATTATGATTTCTTTGCTTTGATATCTTGTTTTTGTACCTATATCATACAAAGAAGCAATGGGTCGTTTTAGATTTTGTTCTATATCACATATGGGAGTGTATTGTGTAATATTCTCTTCCCCTTTATCTCTATCTCTCTTTCTCTCTCCCCTTTTTGGCATTTATATTCAGGGTGTGAGAAGGCTAGGTGCTGCAGCAGTGGATATGTGCCATGTAGCTCTTGGAATTGTAGAAGCATATTGGGAATATCGTCTAAAACCATGGGATATGGCTGCTGGTGTTTTGGTAATGTCACTTTTTGAAGAGGTGTTGAGTAATTTGAAGACACGATTCTACACTAGACATCTTTGCTTTCGGAACAAATCAAATCAAGCTTGTGACGTCGTCGTTTAAAATTTTGTCAATTTTATCTAATGTATAAACTTCGGTATGGTATTACATGGTTACAAGTAAATCATATAAGTGCTTTCCCCCTTTGTTTCATGCAGAACAATAAACTCAAAAATGTGAGTGGCACTTCCCTTGTGATGCTGCGAGCTCAAAAGGACATTCAAACATTCTTTCGCGGCCTTAATGAAGACGACATTTCTTATAGCTCTTTTGCATTGCAAGATACGAAAGAACAGAGGGACCAATATAATGGTTTTTGTCGTTTTGACTATTGGATTAACAGATAAAATGATTCACACTAACTAAAAATAACAATACCACAGTTTGCTCAACAATCTCTTCTTGCCCATGAGATATCTACTTTGAAGATCAGTATTATCAGCATAGTTATGATCATGTAATTGTCACTTGCTGTTGTAAACTTTTGTTTTTTATGGTTTAGCTGCATTTATAAAATTTACACTTCACACAGATAGTTGAAGAAGCTGGAGGGGTAGTTTCTTGCATGGATGGTGAAAACTTTTGTGTATTTGATAGATCTGTCTTGGTATCCAATGGCGTGCTCCATGCCCAGGTTCGTCTTACCTTTATTTTGGGGAAAAGTTGATTTTGACATAAATTTGCATTGTTTTGCTGTCACAGCACAAGTCTTAGGCTTCTCATTGGTAACTTAAAGTTTCATGTATCATAGTGCGCATAAGTTACATGTGTAAATTGCAGCTTCTGGAGAGAATTGGTCCTGCTACAGAGAAACTGAAGAACAAGGGCATTGATTTTTCTCTGTGGTTTAAGCCAGAAGACTACCGCACTGAACTTTGACGTGCCATAGTGCAATTTCATTTGAAATCTCGCAATCAGGTGCTGTCTACATTCATTCTGTTGTGCACTGTGTTTGAAAAGGGAAATAATTGAAAAATGTGGCTTTGTTGGTTGCTATTATTCGTTGACACTTGTATTCTTTTCACATGGTCATACATAGCCGATAGGTCCGTAGTTTTAGACTGATGCCTCAGCGAAGGCCACATCTCCCGAATCTGTGGTCTGGCCAGATTTTAATAGATCGATTAGTTTTCTCTCTGCTTGACTTTCTTTGACAATTTTTTAGTTCAAGACATGGGTGGACTCTCTGTCCTGGACACTGCATGCATCACATATGTTGAAATATGTTGAATTTCGAATACAAAAGCAAGCCAATGTATAAGAAAACACTTCTATGTACATTCGCACAATATACATATACTTACACACACACACACACACACACACACAGTGATTGTCCAGGAACCTGTTTGGAATGATAAGCAACTATATTGGACCAGGCAATGACCAAGACAAAAGGGTAACAAAGACCATTTTAGACCATTCCCCACCATTATTAATTATCCCTCCCTCCCATAAAGTTGGTACCTTACGGAACTACGTGCAATTTTCAAACTTAAAAATAATGTATCTACTAAAATAATTTTAATTTTTTTTTGCACCGTTCAAAAGATTTCATCGAAAACTATCAAACAAGATCGATATTGCACAAAAAAATATTTCTCTAAGTACATTAATTTTAAGCTTGAAAATTGCACGTAATTTCGTAGGAGACTAACTTTATGTGACGGAGGGAGTATCGCTTCTAAAACTAGTATATGGCCCCGAGTGATATCTCTGTTGATTCTCAATTGGTTTCGAGTTAGATGGTTTAACATAATGTCATAGCTAGGCTTTTAGGCAAGATGCTCTAGATTGACTTTCCCTTTGCTTGCTTCATAGAAGCTCTTTTTGCAATTGTGATCCTTGACATTTGGTTACCTCTCTAGTCTGATTCAACCTTGGGGGGTTGCACGTACAAGGGAGTGTTGGAGCTTTTTCCACATCGAGTGATTATCACATTGAACTAGTTTACAACCCTAGATGGTTGTGCACTCATTTTTACTTTGACTGGTCATGGAAACATTGAAAAGAGAAAAGCGAAAAGAGAAGAAGATTGATCTGTAATCTTTGCATAAAAAAGAAAGTGAAGCATTTGTTTGGCAATGTAACTGTATTATTGTGCAGCCTCGCATAGTTACGTTTGTTTATTACATCTCTTATACCTAGTTAGCTACTAGGCTTCCCCTTACAGTTGTGTTTGTAGGCGACAGCAAGTAGGCATTATTGCTCAATCTTTTGCGCAGAGACTGATCATTTTAATACAAACCTGGGCCCGAAACTAGCATTATATAGCACTTGCTTCCATGGTAGGTGACGATGTCTAAATAAAAAGCTACTTTAGAAAGCGTATTGATCTTGTTGGTAGTTCTCAAGCTTCACACTTTTGGCCGAATGACGACGCCTTTGATGATGAGACCGCTCTTCCATTGCCCACTTTCGGTTTCGTATAGGGAGAATTGAATATCACCAATCTTTTCAGATGATGTCCTAAACTCGGATTTGGGGGGCCTGCTGTGCAGGTGCCGCATGGCACCGTGCCATGCGGCCATCCGAGCCGTCCATTGCGAAAATGCACGTGTCGGATTTAATCCGAGCTCAATGCAAATCTAAGCCATCCATTGCTTGATTAAATCCAAGCCGTGCATTTTCGCAATGGACGGTCGGATGGCCGCATGGCACGGTGCCATGCGGCACCCGCACAGCAGGGCCCCCGGGTCCCCTAAACTCCCCTGCTGGTATTTCTATCCCTGCTGGTATTTCTATCCAGCTTCCCCTTGGCTTTGCCATAAATTTTTCTTGATGCTGTTGAGTGGTTCCATCTGGAAGAATGAGCTTAACGTTCACTGGAACTTCCCACCCAAAAGAGGAATCTTTCAACATGACCAAAAACACCACCTCATAAACTGTGTCTGGTGAGAGGTTTACCATCTCAAATTTTCCGTTCATTTCTAGCCAGCAAACTCTTAACAGTTCAGCAACATCAACGAACCCATGACTGCGGAACAGGAAGAACCAGACATAATTGAATTGATACTAGGATCCTGGAACAAGTTAGGATTGACAGCATGACTTTGATGGTTATGAAAGTTGATTTTATGTCGAGAGTTCT
This sequence comes from Vaccinium myrtillus, assembly GCA_016920895.1. Lineage (NCBI taxonomy): Eukaryota > Viridiplantae > Streptophyta > Magnoliopsida > Ericales > Ericaceae > Vaccinium > Vaccinium myrtillus. The sequence goes on along the minus strand of CM029275.1, from coordinate 15,285,462 downwards.
TGGTGAACAGATTGTGGATGGGTATCAATTCGAAGAATTGGAATTTTGTTAAAGACTATCCAACTAGGTCCTGGCAAAACTAGTAGGTTTAGGGCTTGTCATAAGTGTATTTGGTTGCAGAGCTAGTTCTAGGATGAGGTGTCATTGTATTTGGCTTGTCATAAGTTTGTGTTTGGATATTAGATTGCTGGTAACTTTTACATATTTTTCCTCCGTTTTCATGGATTTGTATATGGTTTTATCATGGGGAGAGGAAATTTATAAGTAACCATGAAACTTAAGGCAAACCCTGTGAAGCGAAGTCCCACATCGCCCAGTTACCAAAGTAATATGAAATATATAAGCATGGCACCCTCACTTCATGAGCTAGCTTTTGGAGTTGAGTTCTACCCAAGACCGTGTAACATGGTATCAGAGCTGGGTACCAGAGATGGGTAGGGTGCGTGTCTCTCGCCTGCACGCGGCAGATGCTGCCGAGTAAGCATGTTGCACGTGAGGGAGGGTGTGAAGCGAAGTCCCACATCGCCTGGTTACCAAAATAAGATGAAATATACAAGCGTGAGGGCACCCTCACTTCATGAGCTAGCTTTTGGAGTTGAGTTCTACCCAAGACCGTGTAACAAACCCTTTCTTTTAGTTATTACCTTGCTTCCTAGAGATAGGGCCAGTACCAACATCGTTTGTCTTCACCCCAAGTGATTGAGAGATCCCGTGCAAATAACATGAAGCAGTTCTTGTTGGACTTCCCATCAACCCAATACTTTTGCACGTAAAAAGATGCCAATTGAGAAAAAGAGACAAGAATGATGCCAATTAGGGGTGAAAATCGGTCGGTTCGGTTCGGTTTTCGGGGTGTTCCGGACCGAACCGATCGGTTCGGGGTGATTTTTCCGGGAACCGATCCCGACCGAAAAAAACAATGGACCGATCGGTTCGGGGCGGTTCGGTTTTTTCGGTTTTTTCGGTCCGGCGTTAAAATTGAGATGGACGGCTGTGATTTGTTATTTTTTGCGGGGTCAATTTCAGGAAACCGAGATAGGGGTGGTTTTCGGTCCAAATAGGGGTGGTTTCGGGGTAATTCGGTCCAAATCGGGATGATTTTAGGGTATTTCGGTTCGGTTCGGTCTAACAAAAATTCCGGAAAACCGAAACCGAACCGAGATGCATTTCGGTTTTTTCGGTTCGGTTTTTTCGGTTTTTTTCCAGGTTGGACCGACCGAAAACAGAACCGAATTTTCGGTTTTTCGGTCGGTTCGGGTCCCGTCGGTTTTTTTTTCACCGCTAATGCCAATGATGTGATGATGATAATTGTTTAAAAGATACTATGCAATGAATGGTTGGATTCCTGGATGGGATGTCTGCGATGATTTTAAGTCAGAAGATTGGATGGATAGGTGCTTGAGAGCTTAAACTCTTTCTCAATGTATGTACTAAACGCGTGAACACGCACACACAAACCCAAAAAAAGAATCCTTATCCAAGGAGGTACTAGCTTAGCGAATAGTCCTAGTTTGCTTCTAATATTTGAATTCTTTGTGGGAACTGGTTTTGGAGATATGACTGAGTGTGAATTGCGAGATAAATGAAACTTGCATGGTTGCACTGCTTTTTTCTCTTGTTGGAAACTGATTTGGGAGATATGACTGTTTAATAGTCGAAATTTCATCCAGTTGTGAGTTCCTTTTTTACTCTGTTGGGAACTGGTTTTGGAGATCAATGATACCATGGAAATATTGTTAAACTGAAAATAAAATGAAACTTGCCATCCTTCTTTACTCTCGTTGAACCGGTTTTCTGGCGATATCACTATTTCATGTGGAAATTTCATCCGATTGTGAGAAAATGAAACTTGCCTGCCTTTTTGCTCTTGTTGGCAGTTGGTTTTGGGGATATGACTGTTCGATTATGGAAATTTCCTCCCATTTTGTAAAAAATTAAACCCATCTTTCCATCAAATTGTATGAAAATTTTGAAACTTACCTTCTTCTTTTGGTTCAAGAATATGCCACCCCGAAGCTGATTGTACAGCTTTTCTGTGGAGGAGTTGTCAACTGGTCAGTCTGCATCTTTGATGATGACTTCATAGTTATGGGGCAGCTTCACTTCTGCTGTTTTTGCCTCAGTAACCCTAGAACCTTTGCCAGAGCTCTGTGGAATTACTGATTTGCTTGTCTTAGGATCTGTAGGAACCTGTGGAGCTCCATCTTTTGACGCCCCTGTTCCCATCTCAGTACTTGCTCAAACTATGCATGGAGATCTCGCATGTATTTATAGTGTTACAAAGAGTAAAGAGGTCTTGAGTATTCGGATGCCATTAATCTTATTTGAAACTTATTCGTTGTATTTCTATTTGTTACAACATAATAATATTAGATTAGAGTGATTTTGATTTTTTTTCATCAACTTCCTTTTTTATTTCTTATTTCGAGTTCTTTTTCAACATTTATAATATTGTGATTATTTTTTATTTTTTTGTTGTAGCCTGTAGGGAATCAAATAACGAACGAAATAACTTTATAAAGAAAATAGAATAAATCATCAACTTTATAAAGAAGATAGAGTAAAGCATCTTCGCGATGATTATCTGTTCTAGATTTGGCATCTAGTTCTATGCTTCATTTATCTTGCTTTTTGGGTTGCTTTTATCGTGTACCATTCTTATCCATGAAGTCGAGTTCAAAATAAATTTGGTTTAAAAATTAAAAACTGAATTGTGCATACTACGTACAATTTTCGAGCAGTGGCATTTACTCCAGGTAGTTTTTTTTGCGGCCAAGTTTCTACGTACACTGTTTCGTAGACATTAGATGATAAAAAGCGATAACAAGTAGTACAAGGTTCAGCATTAGTCCGAGTTTGGATAGTTATAACAAACCTCTTTTCACATACCATACTTAAAAGAAAGAATTGAGCTTGATATACCGTTCAAAAAATAACTTCTTTTTTTTTATTTTTTTATTTCGACATTGCATATTTAGGAAAGGGGAGGAAAAATTCGAAGCCTTTATAGACAGCTTTTTTGTACTTTTTCATTTGTTTTTCATTAGTCCGAGTTTGATTTTAGGCTTTTTGCACTGGAAGTTCCAAAACTGGAGTTTCCTCTCACTTTCTTCTTTCATTTCACTGCTCATTTTTTCCTATTCTCCCGTGTAATTCTGCCTCAGGTGGAAGAATGCCAAAAGTGAGGTAGTACTTTACCCGATTTTCAGGGATTTCCTCCAACTTTCTTCCTTATTTGCGGTGTCTCATCTTATAATTGGAGAGGATGGTCTAATTAGAGTGCAATTTCATTTGAAATCTCGCAATCAGGTGCTGTCTACATTCATTCTGTTATACACTGTGTTGGAAAAGGGAAATAATTGAAAAAATGTGGCTTCATTGGTTGCTATTATTCGTTGACACTTATATTCTTTTCACATGGTCATACATAGCCTATGGGTCCATAGTTTTAGACTGATGCCTCAGCGAAGGCCACATCTCCCTGATCTGTGGTCTGGCCAGATTTTACTAGATCGATTAGTTTTCACTCTGCTTTACGTTCTTTGACGATATTTTAGATCAAGACGTGTGGACTCTCTGTCCTGGACACTGCATGCAATTTGTTATTTCATCACATTTGTTGAAATATGCTGAATTCGAATACAAAACCGAGCCAACGTATCAGAAAACAATTCTATGTACATGCGCGCAATATACATATTCTGACATACCCACAGTGATTGTCTAACCTGTCTGGAATGATAAGCAACTATTGTAGCTGACAGGACCAAGACAAAAGGGTAACAAAGACCATTTTAGACCGTGCCCCACCTTTATAAATTATCATTTCTGAAACTAGTATATGAACTCTCTATTGATTCTCAATTGGTTTTGAGTTAGATGGTTTAAGGTGACATTTGGTTACCTCTCCAATCTGATTCAATCTTCGGACTTGCACGTACAAGGAAGTGTTAGAGCTTTTCCCACATCGAGTGATTATCACCTAGAACTCGTTTACAACCCTAGGTGGTTTCTGCACTCATTTTGAATAGGTTTTGAGATGGATACTTTGACCGACCATGGAAACATTGAAAAGAAAAAAGAGAAGAAGATTGATCTGCAGCCTCACATAGTTATGATTGTTTATTTCATGTCTTATGCCTAGTCTGCTACTAGGCTTCCCCTTACAGTGGTGTTTGAAGGCGATAGCAAGTAGGCGTTATTGCTCACTGTTTTACGCAGAGACTGATCCTTTTAATACGAATCTGGGCCTGAAATTAGCATTATATAGCACTTGCGTCCATGCTAGGTGACGATGTCTAAATAAAAAGCTACTTTAGAAAGTGTATTGATCTTCTTGGTAGTTCTAAAGCTTCACGCTTTTGGCCGAATTCCAAGGCCTTTGATGATTAGACCTCTCTTCCATTTCCCACCTTTGTATCCGTATAGGGAGAATTGAATATCACCTATCTTTTCAAAAGATGTCCTAAACTCCCCTGCTGGGATTTCTATCCAGCTTCCCCTTGGCTTTTCCATCAAATTTTCTTCATGCTGTTGAGTGGTTCCATCTGGGAGAATGAGCTTAACGTTCACCGGAACTTCCCACCCAGAAGAGGAATCTTTCAACATGACCAAAAACACCACCTCATAAACTGTTCCTGGTGAGAGGTTTACCATGTCAAATTTTCCATGAATTTCTAGCCAGCAAACTTGTAACAGTTCAGCAACATCAACAAACACATCACTGCGGAACAGGAAAAAACAGACATAATGGTATTGATACTAGGATCCTGGAACAAGTTAGGCTTGATAGCATGACTTTGATGGTTATCAAAGTTGATTTTACGTCAAGAGTTCTTGGTGAACAGATTGTGGAGTATGAGTATCAATTCGAAGAATGGAATTTGATTGAAGAGTAGCCAACTAGGTCCAGGCAAAGAAATACTAGTAGGTTTAGGGCTTGTCATAAGCGTATGTACTTGTTTTCTTTTCACAAAATTTACCCCAAGTTTTGACATATGGAAGTGTAATCCACATGTCCCTGGTGTTGAAATTTTTGCCCATGTGAATGAAAAAGGAAAAGAAGTTAACGAAATGAAAAGAGTGGGAGACATTGATAAAGAGGAAGAGAAAAAGTTAAATTGTGGGCATTAATTTGATGTGTTATCTGGAATGGGGTTACTGCTGGCTGTGCATGTGCATGTGACTTCCAAAGAGCTTTTAATGCTAGCTCCAGATTCTTCTAGGTACTTCCAAGAGTTTGGTTGCTTGTACCTAAGTCATGTATATATATTTGGGTTTGTGCAGTGAATTTAGTGTGAGAGAGAAGTTCAGGGAAAGAAAAGGAGAGGTGTGCTGTGTACGGGTGAGAGGGCAGCCCCTTCGGGGATGGTTGGGTACACCGGTTTGAGATAAGAGGAGAGTAGATGTCAGGGAAAAATAGAGATGTGGGGGTGAGTGAAAAACATCGTGTAGAGCCAAGGTGCTAGGAGCTCGAGAGTGGTTTTCATTTGACATTGTAATCTCTTATTTTTTATATAGTGGAAATTTCTCTCTCTCTCTCCCCCGCCGTGGAGGTAGGCATTGAGGCCGAACCATGTAAAATGTTGTGTTTTGTGCTTTTTCTTGTTTAATTTTATTGCACTTCCGTTGCGGGTGGGATTGGGTATAAAAATCCCAAGCACCTGGTACCTTGCGTCTTACAGGAAACCCTAAACCCTAAAAATTAATTAGATTAAATGGACACAACATGCCGTGTATTCACATCTCCATCGTGTCCGACACTCATACGGCGATCACTTAGGTGTATCGGTGCTTCATAGCCGTAGGTTGTGTTAGGTATTGGAGAGTTGGAACAAAAATACACCTTTCTTACACCGATTTCTTTTCCCTCTACAAATCAAGTTATTGGATCATAGATGCACAGCTAGTTCTAGGATGACGTTTCATTGTAATGGATGATGGATCACTGTAGTTTGTGTTTGGATATTAAATTGCTGGTAACTTTTACATATTTTTCCTCCATTTTCGTGGATTTGTGGATGGATTTATCAAGGGGAGAAATTTTTTACGAGGACCTTCCTTCTAGTTATTACCTTGTTTCTTGGAGATATTGCCAGTGCCAATGTCTGTTGTCTTCAGCCCAAGTGATTGAGAGATCCCGTGCAAATAACATGAAGCAGTTCTTGTTGGACTTCCCATCAACCCAGTACTTCTGCATGTAAAAAAATGCCAATTTTAAGAAAAAAGAGACAAGAATGATGCCAATGTATGTGATTATGAACAGAAAAAATGAGGTTGGATGTCTGCGATTGGATGGATAGGTGCTTGAGAGCTTAAACTGTTGCTCATATGTATGTCCTAGTTTAGCTAATTGTCCTAGTTTGCTTCTAGTACTTGAATTCTTCGTGGGAACTGGTTTTGGAGATATGACTGAATGTGAATTGCGAGAAAAATGAAACTTACACGGTTGCACTCTTTTTTTACTCTTGTTGGAAACTGATTTTGGGGATATGACTGTTTGGTAGAGGAAATTTCATCCGAAAAATGAAATTTGCTTCCATTTTTACTCTGCCGGGAACTGCTTCCATTTTTACCAAATTTGAAGTTTCCTCTCACCTTCTTCTTTCATTTTACCGCTCATTTTTTCCCATTCTCGTGCGTAATGCTGACTCCGGTGGAAAAATACCAAAAATGAGTAGTACTTAACCCGATTTTCGGAGATTTGCTCCAACTTTCTCCCTTATTTTCGGTGTCTCACACGTAATTTTGACTCCGGTGGAAGAATGCCAAAAGTGAGTAGTACTTTACCCAATTTTTTAGGATTTTCTCCAAGTTTCTCCCTTATTTTAGGTGTCTCACGCGTAATTCTGGTGGAAGAAAACCAAAATCTATTAGTACTTTACCCGATTTTTGGAGATTTCCTTCAACTTTCTCCTTTATTTTCGGTGGGCATGCGATGAAGAATACCAAGGCCCCCTTCAGATGTCAAAAAATGATTAGGTATTAGTGTACGTTCCTCCCTTATTTCCTGAAAATGGAGGGGAGGTAGGGCTGCAAACGCGCTGAGCCAGGTAATGTTCAAGCTTGGCTCGTTAATTAAACGAGTCTAAAACTCGAGCTCGAACTCACCTCGTCTGTACATGAGTCGAGCTTTTAACAAGCCGATCAGTTCATTAACTAAACAAGCCTCTACAAACAAGCCGAGCTTTAGAGAGTGTTGAGATCGAGTCATTCACTACACGAGCCTAAAACTCGGGCTCTAGCTCAGGTCGATTACTAAACGAGCCAAGTCGAGCCTTAACAAACGGAACCTCGAGCTGTTTGCAAGCAGCTGCATGTAGCTCTGTAAAGACCCGGATTTTACGAAAATCTTTTCGAATAAAATATTGTCCAAGAACCTGTTTGGAATGATAAGCAACTATATTGAATTAGGCAGAACTGCTAGAGTTCTTGTGGCTGACAGGATCAAGACAAAAGGGTAACATAGACCATTTTACCGTGTCCCACCTTTATTAATTAGCACTTCTAAAACTAGTATATGACACTGAGTGATATCTCTATTGATTCTCAATTGGTTTCGAGTTGGATGGTTTAACATAATATCGATCAAAGCTAGGCTTTTAGGCAAGATGCTCTAGATTTACTTTCCCTTTGCTTGCTTCTTGCTTCATAGAAGCACTTTTTTCAATCGTGATCCGTGACATTTGGTTACCTTTCCAGTCTGATTCAACCTTCGGGGGGTTGCACGTGCAAGGGAGTGTTAGAACTTTTCCCACATCGAGTGATTATCACCTTGAACTAGTTTACAACCCTAGGTGGTTTCTGCACTCATATTAAATAGGTTTTCAGATGGATACTTTTACCATGGAAACATTGAAAAGAAAAAAGAGAAGAAGATTGATCTGCAACCTTTGCATAAAAAAGAAAGCGAAGCATTTGTTCGACAATGTAACTGTATTATTGTGCAGCGTCGCATAGTTACGTTTGTTTATTACATCTCTTATACCTAGTTAGCTACTAGGCTTCCACTTACAGTGGTGTTTGAAGGCGATAGCAAGTAAGCATTATTGCTCATTCTTTTGCGCAGAGACTGATCATTTTAATACAAACCTGGGCCCGAAACTAGCATTATATAGCACTTGCTTCCATGGTAGGTGACGATGTCTGAATAAAAAGCTACTTTAGAAAGCGTATTGATCTTCTTGGTAGTTCTAAAGCTTCACGCTTTTGGCCGAATGACAACGCCTTTGATGATGAGACCGCTCTTCCATTGCTCACTTTCGGTTTCGTATAGGGAGAATTGAATATCGCCAATCTTTTCAGATGATGTCCTAAACTCCCCTGCTGGTATTTCTATCCAGCTTCCCCTTGGCTTTGCCATAAATTTTTCTTGATACTGTTGAGTGGTTCCATCTGGAAGAATGAGCTTAATGTTCACTGGAACTTCCCACCCAAAAGAGGAATCTTTCAACATGACCAAAAACACCACCTCATAAAATGTTTCTGGTGAGAGGTTTACCATCTCAAATTTTCCGTTCATTTCTAGCCAGCAAACTCTTAACAGTTCAGCAACATCAACGAACACATGACTGCGGAACAGAAAGAACCAGACATAATTGAATTGATACTAGGATCCTGGAACAAGTTAGGCTTGGCAGCATGAGTGCATGACTTTGATGGTTATGAAAGTTGATTTTGCGTCGAGAGTTCTTGGTGAACAGATTGTGGATGAGTATCAATTTGAAGAATTGGAATTTGGTTAAAGACTAACCAACTAGGTCCTGGCAAAACTAGTAGGTTTAGGGCTTGTCATAAATGTATTCGGTTGCAGAGCTAGTTCTAGGATGAGGTGTCATTGTAATGTATGATGGATCACTGTAGTTTGTGTTTGGATAGTAGATTGCTGGTAACTTTTACATATTTTTCCTCCGTTTTCATGGATTTGTAGATGGATTTATCAAGGGGAGAGGAAATTTATAAGTAACCATGAAACTTAAGGCAAACCCTTCATTTGAGTTATTACCTTGCTTCCTGGAGATAGGGCCAGTGCCAATATCGTTTGTCTTCACCCCAAGAGATTGAGAGATCCCGTGCAAATAACATGAAGCAGTTCTTGTTGGACTTCCCATCAACCCAATACTTCTGCACGTAAAAAAATGCCAATTAAGAAAAAGAGACAAGAATGATGTGATGATGATAATTGTTTAAAAGATATTATGGTTGGATGTCTGGATGGGACGTCTGCGATGATTTTAAGTCAGAAGATTTAGTGGATAGTGCTTGAGCTTAAACTCTTTCTCAATGTATGTACTAAACGCGTGAACACACATATACACAAACCCAAAAAAATGGATCCTTATCCAAGGAGGTACTAGCTTAGCGAATAGTCCTAGTTTGCTTCTAATATTTGAATTCTTTGTGGGAACTGGTTTTGGAGATATGACTGAGTGTGAATTGCGAGGAAAATGAAACATGCATGGTTGCACTGCTTTTTTGCTCTTGTTGGAAACTGATTTGGGAGATATGACTGTTTAATAGTCGAAATTTCATCCAGTTCTGAGAAAAATGAAATTTGCTTCCTTTGTTACTCTGTTGGGAACTGGTTTTGGAGACCAATGATACTATGGAAATATTGTCGAACTGGAAATAAAATGAAACTTGCCATCCTTCTTTACTCTTGTTGAACCAGCTTTCTGGCGATATCACTATTTCTTGTGGAAATTTCATCCGATTGTGAGAAAATGAAACTTGCCTGCCTTTTTGCTCTTGTTGGCAATTGGTTTTGGGGATATGACTGTTTGATTCTGGAAATTTCCTCCCATTTTGTAAAAAATTAAACTCGTCTTTCCATCAAATTGTATGAAAATTTTGAAACTTACCTTCTTCTTCTGGTTCAAGAATATGCCACCCTGAAGCTGATTGTACAGCTTTTCTGTTGAGGAGTTGTCAACTGGTGAGTCTGCATCTTTGAGGATGGCTTCATAGTTATGGGGCAGCGGCATCTTCACTTCTGCTGTTTTTGCCTCAGTAACCCTAGACCCTTTGTCAGAGCTCTGTGGAATTACTGATTTGCTTATCTTAGGATCTTTAGGAACCTGTGGAGCTCCATCTTTTGACCCACATGTTCCCATCTTAGTACTTGCTCAAACTATGCAAGGAGATCTTGCATTTATTTATAGTGTTACAAAGAGTAAAGAGGTCCAAAATTGAGTATCCGGATGCCAATAACATTATTTGAAACTTATTCATTGTGTTTCTAGGATTATTTTTTAAAAAAATAAAAATATGAGAGATTAGAGTGATTACACTTTTTTTTAGTTCTTATTTCGAGTTCTTTTTCAACATTTATAATAGTGTGATTATTATTTTTTTGTTGGGAATCGAATAAAAAAAGAAATAACTTTATAAAGAAAATAGAATAAAGCATCAACTTTATAAAGAAAATAGAATAAAGCATCAACTTTATAAAGAAAATAGAACAAAGCATCTTTGCGACGATTATCGGTTCCAGATTTGGCATCTGAGCACCTGTAACGACCTGCTCTAGCTGACCTGCTAACCCTTAGCCTAACCATATGACCCAAAAGGAAAAAAATTTGTTCACCATCACCAAAAGAGGGTGAACAAAACCCTCACTATCATTGGCTAAGAGGAGTGGTCTCTACCACTCTTAACCCAACCCAACCCAACTCAAGTTACTTATATGCTTAATTTCAGGAAAAATCCCTAAATTCTTAATTCTCTTTTCTAAACCCCTCACTACTGAAAACTTACTCCACGTAATAATTACTCTCACCTACTATAGTACGAGATCTACTAAAAAATTACTCCACGTAATAATTGCTCTCATCTAGTATAGTACGACTACGTAATAATTGCTCTCATCTAGTATAGTACGACTACTGTATTCTTGATACACCTTTCCATGTGGATGGACTTCTCCTTAGTAAAGGCACCGGCAGGAGCAGGTGCAATTGATTTGTCAAATATTGCAAGGTAGGTTCCACCACCATGTCTAGATCTACCGGAAAATACTCCATGGAGTAATTTCTCTCATCTACTATAGTACGACTGCTCTATTCTTGGTATTAATATTTTTGGAGACCCTTTCCATGTGGATGGACTTTGCTTTTAGTAAAGGGACCCATCGATAGGTGCAATCATAAAATCATCTTCAATTTAAATTCTATTTCAGAAATTGGTTGTGACATATGGAAGGAAAATTTTACAATTTACCCTCTCTCTTTTTTTTTCACATTTTTGTGCTTTATGGAGGAATCTATTGTACGTTTTAGAGATTTGGTTCTAAATTTGCTTTTGAGTATCCAGATACAGAGTTTCATACCTCTATTTTAGTCTCTAAATCTCTAAAAAGGATAGTGAATCCTTCCAAAAAAATACAAAAAGTTAAATAAAAGATGGACTCCCGACTCCCTTACCAAGTCATACGTGTGGACCCAGGATTAAATAATCCAAGATTGTCAATCCAACTGTCCAATTAGGCGTCCAAACGAGCCCCCGGTACAATTATAGGATTGCTACACTTTGTTTGGTTGAGAGTTTTGAGAAAAATATTTTGAGAAATATTTTTGAGATAGTGTTTGGATGAGTTTTTTGGAAAAAGTAATAATTAGAGAGAGGTGTAATAATTGAAGAGAGATAGAGAGAGAAATGAGAATAATGATTAGAGAGTGGTATGAGTAGAGAGAGCAATGTGATTAATGATTGGAGAGGTGAGAGATGTGGAAAGAATTGTTTTGGAAAAAAATTTGAAAATGTGAAGTGAACAAAATTTCGATATTTTGGGGGCGCTCCTTTCAATTCCATTCCAAGTGGCTGGCACTTCTCCTCTGGGAACAGTACTCCATCTTATAGGTTACTATGTAGGGCAAATTTCATGGATCTCTTTGAGATTTTTGAAAATGCACCACTCCCTCTTCCTTTACAAATTATTTGTTCGATTCCTCCTTCCTTACCTAGCTTATTTTGACAAAAAATGATGAGGTTAGCACTAATTCTGCCCTAAATACCAGCAATTCCCTCTAATTGTTTTCATGGACATAATAAACAAGCAAGCTCACATTCTTAGAACATTAAACACCACAAAACACACGACTAACGACACAGCCAACATTCCAGGTCTTTTTTCCGTTGCACACTATCATTTAATTCCAAAATAATACTGTAAATCTGGAGCATTTTTCACTCGATCCTTTTTTTGTTGTCTTTTTTTGAAAGTCTTTAAGTTTTGGGTTATTTTATTTAGAATAAATTGACAAGTGAAATGTTTTTTTTGGAAGGATAAATATCTTTATATGAATTCTTTAAGAAATGTCAGGTTAAATTCCTAATGAAATCGTTTGCAATTCTAAAAACAAAAATGATTCTAAAGTACAATAATTTACAACTCTCTCACATACACATGGAGGCTACACCTATAAATGTGAGGGGTTTAGAAAAGAGATTAAGAATTTAGGAGTTTTTCCTGAAATTAAGCATATAAGTAACTTGAGTTGGGTTGGGTTGGGTTAAGAGTGGTAGGGACCACTCCTCTTAGCCAATGATAGTGAGGGTTTTGTTCACCCTCTTTTGGTGAGGGTGAACAAATTTTTTTCCGACTCAAAAGGTTAACCTCAAGTTATACCATAGCTGGTAGCATTTCGTTATACAAAAATGATACGTGCAAGGAAGATTTGCAAGGAATCACGGATCCCAAACGGCTGATCCGAGCCGCTCAAAAATTTAAAAAACACATTTTGAGTGGGATTACGAGAAACCAGATTCATCCGATATGTGTGGATGCTTGATCCAAACTTTCATTTTTGAATGGCTCGGATGAAAAAAAGAAAAAATCAAAGTTTGGATCGAGCATCTAAACATATCTGATGGAGCTGGTTTTTAGCATGCCCACTCGAAATGTATTTCTAAAATTCTTGAGCGGCTCGGATTAATCGTTCTGGATCCGTACTGGGCCCCGTAGGGCCTTCCCTGAATGATTCCCTGCAAATCCTTTTCTTGCATATAGCATTTCTATTCCACCTAATTTTCTACAACTCCCCGATGTGGAACTTTACCCAAGAGATGGGTTCTTACAACATCTAGTTCTATGATTCATTTATCTAGTGTTTTGGGTTGCTTTTATCGTGGAGGACCATTCTGATCCATGAAGTGAAGTTCAAAATAAAATTGAGTTTGAAAATTTAAAAGTGAATTGTACATAGTACGTGCAATTTGTATTACTGTTCATGGGTTGGCTTGGCTTCCATTTTGTCACTTTGCACTGATATTGCCCTCTAGCTTTAACCAATGTGCTTTTTTTTTTTTTTTTTAGACGTTACTACAAAGGAGGAAAAATGCGAAGCCTTTGTAGACAGTTTTTTTTATACTTTTTCATTTGTTTTCCCCCCCTCTTTTGCTAAGATCATCCCCTATCAATCTCTATATCTCCATTTTAGAGAATGGCAGTGAGATAATGATGGGAGATTTTGTAATTGGTTTCCTCATTTCTTTAACTTTTTTGTACTTATGAGAGAATATTGGAGAGACCAAGCGTCCTTTTAGAGATCTAGATACCAAAATAGAGGTGGGTCTCTCAAATCTATTTTGGTTTTTAAATCTCAAAAAAGGACGATGAGTCTCTCCAAAGAGTACAAAAAGTTGAAGAAAAGAGGGGATAAATTATAAAATCTTTCCTCATATGTCATATTCAGTCTCCACAAATGGAGATATAGAGATTGATAGGAGATGTTTTAAGAAAAAGGAGTGACAGAGGCTGTATTTGGTTTGTAGTTTAGTTTAGTTTTGATGATGTAAGCAGGTGTAATGAGTGGAAAGAGATAGAGAGAGAAATGAGGGAAATGATGATGTCAACAAAACTAAAACAAAACTCTAAACCGAACAGGGCCAGAGTGATTTTAGGCTTTTTGCACGAAAGTACTAAAACTGAAGTTTCCCCTCACCTTCTTTCATTTCACCGTTCATTTTCACCATTCTCAGTCATAGTTCTAGTTCTGACTCTGGTGGAAGAATGCCAAAAGCAAGTAGTACTTTACCCGATTTTTTGAGATTTCCTGCAACTATCTCCCTTTTTTTTCAGTGTCTCATGCGTAATTCTGATTCAACCTTCGGGGGTTGCACGTACAAGGGAGTGTTAGAGCTTTTCCCACATCGAGTGATTATCACCTAGAACTAGTTTACAACCCTAGGTGGTTTCTGCACTCATATTGAATAGGTTTTCAGATGGATACTTTTACCAACCATGGAAACATTGAAAAGAAGAAAGAGAAGAAGATTGATCGGTAACTTTGCTTGAAAAAGAAAATGAAGCATTTATCCGAGAATGTAACTGTATTATTGTGGATCCTCGCATTGTTTCGATTGTTTGTTTACATGTCGTATGCCTAGTTCGCTACTAGGCTTCCCCTTACAGTGGCATTATTAATTGCTCATTCTTTTGCGCAGAGACTGATCCTTTTAATACAAACCTGGGCCCGAAACTGGCATTATATTGCACTTGCTTCCATGCTAGGTGAAGATGTCTAAATAAAAAGTTACTTTAGAAAGCGTATTGATCTTCTTGGTAGTTCTAAAGCTTCACGCTTTTGGCCGAATGACAACGCCTTTGATGATCAGACCTCTCTTCCATTTCCCACCTTTGTATTCGTATAGGGAGAATTGAATTTCCCCAATCTTTTCAGATGACGTCCTAAACTCCCCTGCTGGGATTTCTATCCAGCTTCCCCTTGGCTTTTCCATCAAATTTTCTTCATGCTGTTGAGTGGTTCCATCTGGGAGAATGAGCCTAACGTTCACCGGAACTTCCCACCCAAAAGAGGAATCTTTCAATATGACCAAAAACACCACCTCATAAACTGTTCCCGGTGAGAGGTTTACCATCTCAAATTTTCCATGGATTTCTAGCCAGCAAACTTGTAACAGTTCAGCAACATCAACAAACACATCACTGCAGAACAGAAAAACCAGACATAATTGAAATATTGCTACTAGCATCCTGGAACAAGTTAGGCTTGACAGCATGACTTTGATGGTTATCAAAGTTGATTTTACGTTGAGAGTTCTTGGTGAACAGATTGTGGAGTATCAGTATCGATTCGAAGAATTGGAATTTGGTCCAAGACTAGCCAACTAGGTACAGGCAAAGAAATACTAGTAATAGGTTTAGGGCTTGTCATAAGGATATGTACTTGTTTTCTTTTCGCAAATTTTACCCCAAGTTTTGACATATGGAAGTGTAATCCACATGTCCCTGGTACCTTGTGTCTTACAGGAAAAAATCAATAACATTAAATGGACATATAACATGCTGAGTATTCACATCTCCAGCGTGTCCGACACTCATACAGCGATCAAATAGGTGTATTGGTGCTTCATAGGCGTAGGTTATGTTAGGTATTGGAGAGTTGGAACAAAAATGTGTATCTTTCGTACACCGATTTCTTTTCGCTCTACAAATCAAGATATTGGATCACAGATGCAGAGCTAGTTCTAGGATTACGTTTCATTGTAATGGATGATGGATCATGTAGTTTGTGTTTGGATATCAGATTGCTGGTAACTTTTACATATTTTTCCTCCATTTTCTTGGATTTGTGGATGGATTTATCAAGGGGAAAGAAATTTTATAAGGAACCATAAAACTTATGGCAAACCCTTCCTTTTAGTTATTACCTTGTTTCTTGGAGATAGGGCCAGTGCCAATATCGGTTGTCTTCAGCCCAAGTGATTGAGAGATCCCGTGCAAATAACATGAAGCAGTTCTTGTTGGATTTCCCATCAACCCAATACTTCTGCATGGAAAAAAATGCCAACTAAGAAAAAGAGACGAACGATGCCAATGTATGTGATTATGATAACACGCCTAAACCAATTCCATACTAGCATTGAATCACTGTCTTTCCATCAAATTGTGCAGATTTTGCCTTCCTTTTTGGTCGTTGGGAATTGGTTTTGGGGATACGACTGTTTGATTATGGAAATTTCCTCCCATTTTGTGAAAAATTAAACTCATCTTTCCATCAAATTGTGACAAAATTTTGAAACTTACCTTCTTCTTTTGGTTCAAGAATACGCCACCCCGAAGCTGATTGTACAGCTTTTCTGTGGAGGAATTGTCAACTGGTGAGTCTGCATGATTGATGATGGCTTCATAGTTATGGGGCAGCTTCACTGCTGCTGTTATTGCCTCAGTAACTCTAGAATCTTTGTCAGAGCTCTGTGGAATTACTGATCTCAATGCACTAGGATGTGCAGGAACCTCTGGAGCTCCATCTTGTGACCACCCTGTTCCCATCTCAATACTTCCTCAAACTATGCATGGAGATCTTTCATTTATAGTGTTGCAAAGAGTGAAGAGGTCCAAAATTGAGTATTCGGATGCCAATAACTTTATTTCAAACTTGTTCGTTGTATTTCTATTTGTCTACAAAATAAAATATGAGAGGTTAGAGTGATTTAGATTTTTTTTTCATCAACTTCCTTTCTTTAGTTCTTATTTCGAGTTCTTTTTCTACATTTATAATAGTGTGATTATTTCTTCTTTTTTTTTCTTTTTGTCGGGAATCGAATAACAAAAGAATAACTTTATAAAGGAAATAGAATAAAGCATCTTCATGAAGATTGTCGGTTCCAGATTTGGCATCTAGTTCTATGCTTCATTTATGTATTGTTTTAGGTTGTTTTTATCGTGTACCATTCTGATCCATGAAATCAAGTTCAAAATAAATGAGGCTTAAAAATTAAAAACTGAATCGTACATACTACATACAATTTTTTAGCAGTGGTAATTTTTTTTTTTGCGACTAAGTTTCTATATACCATGTTTCGTAGACATTATATGATCAAAAGTGATAACAAGGTTCAGCATTAGTCTGAGTTTACATAGTTATAACGAATCTCTTTTTCACAAACTATACTAAAAGAAAGAGTTGAGCTTGATTATACTTTTTCATTTGTTTTCCCCCTCTTTTGCTAAGAAAAAGGAGTGAGGGGGGAGTGATTTTAGGCTTTTTCACTCGAAGTACCGAAACTTGAGTTTCCTCTCACTTTCTTCTTTCATTTCACTACTCATTTTTATCCCATTCTTACACGTAGTTCTGACTCCGGTGGAAGAATGCCAAAAGCAAGTAGTACTTTACCCGATTTATGGGGATTTCCTCCAACTTTCTCCCTTATTTGCGGTGTCTCGCGCGTAATTCTGACTCTGGTGGAAGAATGCCAAAAACAAGTAGTACTTTACCCAATTTTCGGAGATTTCCTCCAATATCCCCACTTTTTCCCTTATTTGCGGTGTCTCACGCGTAATTCTGACTCCGGAGAAAGAATGCCAAAAGCGAGTAGTACTTTACCCGATTTTTGGGGATTTTCCCCAACTTTCTCTCTTATTTTCAGTGGGCATGCGCTGAAGAATACCAAGGCCTTGTTTAGATGTTAAGAAATGATTAGGTACTAGTGCACGTTCCTCCCTTATTTCCCTTATTTCCTAAACACGAAGGGGAGGTAGGGCTGCAAATGCGCCGAGCCTGGTAATGTTCGAGCTCGGCTCGTTAACTATAAGAGCCTAAAACTCGAGCTCGAACTTGCCTCATCTATACATGAGTCGAGCTATTAACAAGCCGAGATCAGTTCACTAACTAAACGAGTCTCTATAAACAAGCGAGTCCATACAAACAAGTCAAGCTTTAGAGTGTTGAGCTCAGCTCGTTCACTACACTACACGAGCCTAAAACTTGAGCTCTAGCTCAACTCGATTACTAAACGAGCCAAGTCAACCCTTAACAAACCGAGCCTCGAGCTGTTTGCAAACAACTCGATTGTTTTGCAGCCCTAAGGATTCATAACTACCCATATTTTTTCTTCTTAATGCTCTCCTAGTATGTGCCTATTTCGGAAAATAATGGAATAACAAATGCCGGAACTTGGCCTTGGAAATGAGATTGGTAACAATCTTGCGTTGAAACTTGAAAGTAGGGGTGGACATTTATCGGGCCGGGTCGGGCTTAAATTATATAATAACAAGACTTGAGCATGCTCAAGCCCGATCCATTAATAATCGGGTTTTATTTTATATTCCCAACCGTAGCTAGCCCCTTTAAAGTTTCATTTCTCAAGCCCATCTAACTGGCCCATGTATTTTTCTAAATTATAGTATCCAAATATAAATTAATCACCACCACTATTATAAATTTGAGTTTACATCCATTACAATACTCCAGTATTTATTCAAAGACAAAGGAAGATATGTTATATATGCTTTAAAAAAAAAGTTATTGCGTCTATGTAAGTATGATAGTGGCTTTTCTTTCCTTCTTAATATTTTTTCGTAGTACAAATATATAATGAACATCATTTTCATTATTTTATACAGGCCGGGCTGGGCCGAGCTTGATTTTAAAAGATATTCATAAGCCAAACCCACTTTCTAAACGGGCTAAAAAACTCAACCTAACCTAACCCAATAGTGGGCCGGTGTGCACCCATAGTTGAAACTTGAAAGCGATGCCAATTCACCACAAAAAACAACAAAAAAAACCTCCTATTGATTCCGCCAAGTAGTCAATCTGTTGCCTGTGTTTATTCTTACTTTGTCATTGAGTGAAAAGAGAAGATAATGAGCATCTTGCTTTCAATATAATATGGAAAAGGAAGGAAGATCAGATGCTCATGGGACCATTAGTAAGAAAATGGCAACTTTGAGTGGATGCAATCAACATGATGCTTTCTACATACTCCCTCCATCACTTTTTAAATGTGTTATTTCGTAAATCTAACTTATTAAAGAAACATCATCATTACACCTTTCACATTAACTTTTTCTTCCACTTTACACTTGCACTTTTCATATCAATTTTTACCGTTACTTTCCAAAATTATCCTCCACTTTTACCCATTAACTTTTTACCTACTAACTTTTCAAAAGGGCAAAATGATAATTGTACAAACTTTTACCCATTAACTTTTCAAACCACACACATTTAGAGACAGCCCAAAATGGAAAGTTAAACACTTAAAAAGGGACGGAGGGAGTATCATTTTTTGTGTTTTTTTTATTAAAAAAAAAAAAAAAAAAACTTTCGTGGTTAAGTTTCATTAACGAAATCTGCTAGCAAAAGTGGACATAATTTTTTCGAACCTTTTCTTCTCAGTTGTGGCATACAATTATCAAACAATGGCACATGGAAGAGGACCCATTAGAACAATTAATCTAATAATCTGTTAGGAGTTCACAATCAGTAAAATAAGACCTCAGGAGATGGGTCTTGAATGAGACAAACATTATGGTGCGAAATTCAGACTATCTACCTCCGTGTAAGCCATGGCATCGAAACTCAGCAAAGAGTATTCGGATTGCAAATGTACGTTCGGGCAAAAAGGGAGAAGGTTTTGTGCCAAAGCAAGGGACAGGCATTGAAGCTCCCCAAAAAGCTCAGTCTGTTACTTTTGACTGCTGTGAGTTGGAAGCAGATTCCAAGTCTTCAGGAGTCACTGGCTGATGCAACTGCACTCATAAACAGAAACCCCAATAAGGTAAACTGAGAATACAAATCACAAAACAATCATATCATGAAACCAACTAGGAAAATAGGAGGTATGAACTGTGATTTTGACGGTACATCTTTTGTACCGAAGTTCTATACGCATGTGGTTTGGCAGGCAAAACAAGAAATTGAAAACAATAGCTTCGGTCAAATGCCAAAATCATGTTTAGAAAACAGATACGGATGAAAAGAAGGAAAAAATGAGTCCAGTATGCAGATTTTTGAAAGGGTCAGATTGAATGTCTATCAGAACGCAACGATTTGCAAAACATAACAGCAATTTGGTCTTTGCTCGTGCCAGGACAAACTACCAATATGTATCAAGTCATCCACCCTCAATCTTGATTAACATAATCTCAAAGGAAACGTAATTACCACTTAAAATTAACAATAGCGAGCTCTAGACAGCTTGACATGATTAACAAATCACGAGTAGGGTAACTTTAGTAAGCTCGGGAAAGGAACTATTATTCAGGCATCATATATGCAATTTGGTTGCTTGCATTGGAATTCAAAGCCATCAATTGGACATTTACTTCTGAGGCTCTCCAGAAAGCTGTGGCATTGACTCAGCAAGTACTTCTAACATATTTAACCAAGTTGCCAAGGACACAGCCACCAATGCATGATCAATTTTATATTTTTTTCTCTTCAAGACTCTTATGAAAACTTACAGCTTTTGCAACACTCAACCAGTGAAAGGAACGAACGAAAGCATCATCGTGCGAAGGAAGGCTGTCATGATTCCAAAAGGTAATACTTTGAAACTTTGCATTCATCTCCCAAGAATTTGAGATTTCTTCAGACTGATCAGGGGCTTTTCTTTTTCCCAGACTCTTCTTGCCTATGACAAAGCCTGCGCGAACCAAAAATCGTTTCACGTATGGAAACATAAAATAGGAAGAATTAGTGATTGACCATTTATGATTTTTGAAGCTCAACCCTCACAAGAAGATTTTGCAGTTTCACAACCCCGCAATCAGAGTTTGCAAGGACAAATAACATAATCAAAAGCCAAGAACTTAAAGCAATCATGGACAATCTGATGAGGACAAAGCTGTTTATGGAAATGCAAAATTCTCTTCGGCTTTGAATGCTTAGGCCAAAACGTACGCTCTTTAAACCAGAACCTTGAACCCTCTATTAATTTTTTTATCCTAGCATTGACGCATTTTGTATCCATTGGGTCCACTCAAGGCCAAAGTAAGCTAGTAGAGATAATGTGAGATTAGTAACTGGACACTTTTAAATGGAAAATCAAAATGTTTTATTATAGTCGATCACATTGAAACCAAGGAAAGCATTTTGGAATTAGTTGCACTTGGACTTCGTTGTCTTTTGGCAATAAGTTCTTGCTAGAAGACGCAATAATGCGCGGTAGGTCAAAAAGCTTGTTCGTGCCTCTTACCCACACTGAATTCATAATCTACTCGTTATAGCTCTATAGTAGGTCAAACTAATAGTCTAATACCACTAGTTCAGTCCACCTTTTGCTTCTAAAGATTGTAGCTATAAAGTGCCCACATCTTGATTATACTTGGTTCCATGGTTTGCAACATGTTTTTCAGAACTAAAAAATCTTGCCACTACCATCATTTGATAAATCTAGAAAGGGATAGAAGGTAATCTCTGATTCTCTGAACTTGAATTCCCGCATCATTTTACAATTGTAGAGGATGGTCTAACCAAAAAAAAAAACTAACAATCAAAGCCCTGAAAGAGAGAAAACACTGGACAAAAGAATTGAAAACGGAGTTACAATTGATGATGCTTTGGAAACCAACAATAACACTCTTCTCAGTTCATCGGGATTACTCCAAAAGAGTGCCGAGTGTCTCAACTTGATGCCTTATCACTATTTATGCAGCTATAAGAATGCATCATCGCAATTTTCATTGCAAAACACCCCGGATATTTGTCCTATAGAAAATCCTTATGTAGGAAATTAAAGCAATTAAATGAGATTTCACCACCTAAGGGCTTCTTTTATGAACAATGATCAACTATAAAACTAACCAATGACTAATTAACACATTTCATCATAAAATGGCATCTCATTTTTAGATTTATGATACATACTAGAGACAGGAAAATGGACAGAAATTACAGACCAGAATAGCCTTGAGGAAGGGGAATAGTGGTGCCTTGCAACTTCCTTCCCCTGAAGTAAGCTTCCTCTATCTTCAGGCCATCTACTTCAATCCCTGCTATTCCACTCTAAGCTTGTAAATCAACTGTGTATCGCGTAAATATTTGTTTCCCATAAGTAATAAATTTTACTGAAAAAGCATCAACCATGTACACGAGTCTAAACTCCAAAAGTATATATGTGTGATATAGTGTGTGTAGGGCCGCAAACGAACTAAGCTGTTCGCGTGCAGCTCAAGGCTCTTCTCGGTCGAAATCATTAGGTAATTGAGCTCGAGCTTAAGTTCTTTAGGCTTGTTTAGCAAACAAGCCAAGCTCAACACTGAAAAACTCGGCTTGGCTCGTTTACAAACATGCCTAGCTCGAGCTTTAGGCTCATTTAGTAATCGAGCTCGAAACATTACAAAACTTGGTTCGGCTCGGCTCGTTTGCACCCTCCGCGTGCATGTGCACACCCGTAAAGTGTCTTTTAAACTATGACTCGCTCTTTGACTGTAATCATCAAGGATAGAGTGCACGAGTGCAAAACGAGGATTGAAATGGGAGCGACGGTCCTATGATTATGTGACTAAACTAAGCATACATGTACACACAAACACACACACGCAGAGAGAGAGAGAGAGAGAGAGAGAGAGAGAGAGAGAGAGGGGGTGGACCGGTGGATTTGGGTTTGAAGTAGTGGGAAACAGGGGAAGGTCCATCGTACTTGATGCAGCAGGGGAGCTGATGGACCTGACCCGTCAGATCAACCGCCGTCGAGTCATCGAAACGGCTCAGATCGATGCCTCCGACGGCGCCCGTCGCCGAACTTCCCTCTGGCTTGCCATCTCCGTCCATGGACTTCGACGTAAACTAAAGGTTCAACTGTTTGCAGGCTCCACAAAAATTTCCCAATCTCAAAATTGAAAACCCTAATTTTAGGCCACTTCCAAGCTTGAGTGATTGTGAGTCGCTTACATATTTTCCCGCGCGTTTTTTTTTCTTCCTTTACTTTTTCAGTTTTTCCCGGGCCGTTTGATTAGAGTGAAAGCGAGAGAAAATGCAAGGAAGGCAGGCGTTTGATTAGCATGAAAAATAGTAGTGGGTGAGTTTTTCAAATAATAAAATTAATATTTAATAAAATCACCGTTGATTTTATCAAATGAGAAAAATTTCTGCTATAAAGTTTATAAAATAGTAAATTTTCATGTACAACTCATTTGAACATACTTACGCCTAGCATTCATCTTCTTTCCAAAAACTTTTGAAAGTTTACACCCTTTATGAAACTTTATACAAGAGCAAATTTGTTCACCCTCGCGAGAAAGTACTCATTCTGTGGGTAACATCAAGAATCAAAACCGTTCATTTTGTCTAAATTCATTTCTTTGGAGCTCATGCGAAAATTGAGTTCAATTCAATATTGTTGCGCTTTTGATGTAAAGGTTCAATTTTTTTTAGCGAGAATTTTAAAGAAAAATAAATAAAACTCTAGATGAAATAGTTACCTACATTTGATTGGGTTAAATTTTTGTATGGCCTCCTAACAAGTGAATTTGGATATAATGAATGATTTCGATCATCGAATTAAGATACATAATGAGTAAACCCTCGCCAAGGGTGAACAAATTTGCTCTTTCATAGATATTATGCTTGTAAGTTTTCCTTTCCTATTATGATCCATACTTAATGTTAAGGGTAGGCTAACTATAAACATTTTCTTGGAAGATTCTTACACCTATAAAACTTTTCATTTTAATCGAGTGCATAAAAAAATAAATTTTCTTTCATTTACTTCCTTTTCTCTCCTTTTCATTTTCCAGTGTAATTTTCTTTCTAATCAAAAGGACTCTTATCCTTTTTGTGCTTTATTTTTGTTTATCTTTAAAAAAAATAATTTTGCACTCCAAATAATAGATGCACTCCAAATTTTATCTTTCAATGCAAGTATTGTGTCTAATTTTAAACACTTAATAATATTCTCTTTTGGTTTTGTTAGACACTAAACGAGATACTAACTAATGAACTAAATGTACATGTGACACTCTTTTAGTAAATGAATTGATCCCCATATTGAACAATGCATTGATATGAATGTGAACATTTAGTATAAGAGTTTGTAAATTGTGCTTGACAAAGTGGTGATTTCGCATCCCACCGGCCCCATCTCTGTCCTTGTCTTAGTAGATTAGGTTACTTGTATTGTATTAAAAAAAAAAAAAAAAGGAAATAATTTAGAGGTATACCATGAACAATAAACCAAAATAATTTTCCAGTCAAAATGACATAAAATTGCACCATCTTTTCACTAAATTGCTTTGGTCTACAATATGGCAACAGCCCCAAACTAAATTTCCAGACATGCTTCTACCATGAACAACTTACAAGTGAAGATAATTACTACTAGAGGACTTCAACTACAACAGCAATAACTAACAATGAAGTCTGAACTGCATATTCCCTAGCACATGAACCTGTATATACTAATCTCTAACCCTAGCTTACAAGATCTCCATTTCAGACATGAATTCATTAAAAGCATTCATCAAGTTCGCCCATCTCTGCAGAAACAAAAGACTCATGGGAACCGAATGTTGAAAGGGAAGAAGGAGAGGCATCAGAATCAGAGACGTTCTCGTCGTTCATTAAGATGTGAACACCATCGTTCATCATCATGTGTCCACCATCATGCATCATCATGAGGTGTTCTTCATCGATGTCCGATGTATCTGAACCGGAGGCTCCCTGTAGAAGCTTGTTTATAGCTGTTTTGGCAGTCTCGGCAAACCATTCGTCCGCAGGAAGTGCACTAACAAGAAATGAAAGTTTAGTTCTGAGGCAGAAGAAAGTGACAGTCTACGCAGATTTTTATATTTTTGTTGGAAAACGTCAGACCAAATAGATGCCTATACCTTTGTGGATCTATGCCCCTGGCAGAGAAAGTCCGGATTGCACGAGCTATTATGGCAGATGCTACCTGGAGGATCTGTCGTGATGGGTAATTCGCATAACGTGCAATTTCAACAGTGAAGTGCATGTCTAGAATCAACTGCCAACAAGAAGTTGAGGGGGAGAGAGAGAATGATTAATGGCAATCGCCCACATAAGCTAAAATCTGAATAATCTTGGTTGATAGAACTTAATAAATAGAACATGATTTCGACAAACACAGATTACAAAGAGGCCAAAACGAGAACCTAGCTTACAAAAATTACAAAGCCGGCAAGTATAGATGCATGGTTTCCTAAATTTTTCACCACTACTAAGGAATGCATATATTACATACACAAAAAACTATGGAAATAGTGGTGGCAAATAGGTGGGTTGGGTAGGGTTGGATTTTGGCGGGTTGATATAGGTCATGGGTTGAATATGGGCTGGTTGTATATGGGTCGATATTATGCGAGTTGAATATGGGTGAGTCGAATATGAGTAAACTCATACCCAACCCAACCCAACCCGTTTTTTTCCCATCATGTTTTCATATTCTGTGCTGTTTTTCATAATCCAAAAAAAAAAAAGGGGTGATCGCCTGGAGAAATGAGTGAGGCCAGCTGATCCATCCCCTGCTTTATTTACAAAAATATACATACAGAAATCTTAAATTCAAGATTATACTGAATTACTGGTACATATTCCTGAATTACTGGTACATATTAGCTAAATCTATTATATATGTATTCAGAAACTTTGGATTCTTTGAATTGGCGAAACTCTGACGAACTGTTCGTTGTCTTTGGCAGCAGCGGCGGATGTGAGGGAACACAGCCGGTCCTTCAGCCTCTGGCTTCACTGGTGAGATTATTTCCTTGGGCCCCATTAATATTGTGCTCCAGTATTACTGTGGAGCTTTGAATTCGGTGAGCCCCTTTGCATGTTCGATATGGAGAGAGAGAGAGAGAGAGAGAGAGAGAGAGAGAGAGATAGAGGATGGATAGTTGATTTGAAGAGCTTTCAATTCAAGACTGTTTATTAACTCAATTAGGACTTCCACCGATGGTGGCGGGCGAGGGGGTCTGAACTCCTGAGATACGTTTTTCTCCCCTTGTATTATGTAGCTGCTCAGCCATGGCTTTGGACCCATTTAAAACCATATAGATATGGGTTAATGTGGGTTGACCATTCTAAACCCAAAATACAATATGGGCGGGTTGGGATGGGTAATAAATGGGCGGATTCATAGGTTGCGTTGAAAATTGCCATCTCTAGGAAATACCAATGCATCTCTAAAACTCTATAGCATACTAAGAAGTATACACACTTCTAAGTTCTGACAAAGTGCTCTTTTTTTTTAACAAGTGTCGGCTCAGTGGCACTCATAGGACACTCTCTATGCTTGTCTTTCAAGTTATTTCTAATTCAAATGCTCTTTATTGTTGCTGAACAACTTAAAATAGAATATAGACGAATAGAACAGGGAAGAAGAAGCAAACAAGGGTCATAGCCTTGTCAACTCAGTTCGATGAATCAACTATGGCTAAACACTTGTGTCAAAGCTCTTAGATATAGAGGCTAATACCCAAACAAAGATTTTTAAAAAACTAGAATCCTAATACAAAAGAGAAACAGCCTAAAAGCCTCCTAATAAAAATAAATTTAAGGGAAACTTTTTTTTATAATTAAAAGTTTAAATGAAACTAAAATCAATGAAATCAATAACCAAAATACAATTAAACCCAAATCGGAAGTAGCTGTGCACATGCAGGAATATTGGACTTGGACCCTATATTCCGCAACACAACTGTGCACACACCTTCCCATCTGTTAGTGATTTGCATTTCTTACAATATGTTCAACTTTACTGTTGGAAAAATGGATAAGGAGCAATATGGATGAGAAAATCACCTGCCGCAGCCCTGGTGCCTGAAGAGGTGCAGACTGATCCTCTAACGCACCCCAGAACTCCTGGTCATCAGATAACCACATAACCACAGTCAATGTTAGCCTGGCAAGCAAAGTTTTCTGTATTTTCTCTTTTCCGGGCAACACATCTCCAGCCACAGTTGCTAACTGATGCAGCTTCCCAAATAATGCCTGCAATACCATGAGATCTATTCAGCAAGAAATCAAGAGGACGAGCTTCAAACTAGAAAAGGAGAAATGTATTTTTTTATCTGGCTACATAAAATGAAAAACGCATTAGCGCATTTGCATTCCCATGTTGCTGCAGAATTGCACTTTGCAGCAAGAAGGAAAAATGGAAGTTTTCAGAATGAACTGAAACAGATTAAGATAGTATTTTTGAAGAATGGTCTCTGTAAGTGTTCGCATAAGACAATAACAAAAGGGATATTGTTACACGGTATTGGGTAACAAGACTGTGTAACAGATATTCCACCAACTTTAACTTGTGTTCTCTTGTTGCCTGTTCAAGAGTTATCACACACACACACACAGTGAAAATGAAAGAGAATTCAAAACGGGTAGTTTTAGAGAGGGAGAAAGGGTGATCTATTGACGTGGATAGTGGGTGTAGGTGTTAGATAGATATACGTTGTTGGCCATTTCCTAACAGCTTAAGCTTTTAGGACAATTGGTAACTTAACATGGTATTAGAGCTCTGGTGGAAGAGGTCGTGGGTTCAAGTCTTTCCATTTGCATTTGTTCCCTGTTTGCGTTCTGCTTCTCCTATGAACATTTGCATCTTCACTTGCAAGATGGGTTGCACGTGAGGGAGGGTGTTAAATAGCTTGATATACATTGTTCGACTCATTTCCTATCAAAAAGCTTTTGGGGCAATAAGTAACTTAAGAGTAGGATGGGTAGCCATCAATATAGATTCTTATCCTGCCGTCCATATCCGTTGACAGAGACTATAGTGTAGAAAGTCCAATTTTAGGGAGAGTTTTGGCAGTAGAAAAAAAATACATAATCTCAAGAAAGGACACCAAAAGGTGTATACCGTGTATTCCTTTGCATATTACTATAGGTAGGATTGCAAATACAGGTAAAAATGCACTCAAACATGTTTAACACAAAACAAACAACACATGAACCCGCACACTAAACAATACTTAACATGGATAAAACATGAAACAGCAGACAACTTGAAACTGACAAACAAATTTAAACCAATTGCAACTATACCACTGGCAGGGGAGAACTGTTCAAATACTGAAACAAATTGCATTACTATAATACTCCTAAATAAGATTACATGAAGTCGCTAAAGTTGACCCAGTGTCCACATTTTTATAAGTTCGTCAGAGAAATTTTACCAGTTACCTTTGACATAAAAATCACTTTTGACCTAAAAAGAAACATTGTAATTAACAAAACCATGCAAAATCGAAGAGCAAAAAAAATCAACCAAATGTGTTACTTTCAGCAGGTTGAGGAGGAAAAGATAACCTGGAAGGGTAGTGAAGGCAGAGGATCAGAATCCCAAACCTCTCCTTCACCAGTTAAATATATCTGTGCAGCTAAACGAGTATACGCATCTCCGTGATAGATGAAACTCACAACATATTGCTGACAGAAGTGCTCTCTGAGCTTCTCCACTGAATGTTGAAGTTGGCGCTTCCACTCCTTGAGTTCTATAGTACTACTTGATGTGGCAATGATGTTATCACCTATTCCACTCCCTGCTTCCTCGCTTTCATTAAGAGCATTCCAGATTCTGGACACAACCATTGGTAATGACTCGTCCGCAATAGTATACGCAATGCCCAACAGAGCAAGCTGTTCAGAATCTGTTTCTACTGTAAAAGGTAGAGCTTCTTTCAAGTCTGTAAGATTGTCATCTTCAGATTGGCTAGGTAACGCTTTAATCAAAGAATCCACATACTTGTCAAATATTTGTGAAATTCTAGTCAAGATGTTCACTCCAAAGTGCAAAATCACTAGGGGAGTTAGCTGCTCTACGATCTCCTGCAATGAATATGTTATCGTCTAGGTTCTCAACTGATAACTAAACCACGAAAGTAGCAACATTCATTTAGATATTTGAGATATCTACTCATCCCAAAAATATAACAAAACAAACAAGTCCGATTCCGGCTCCCATCTCTATTGGCTACAATATAATTCAATGCCTGAGAAGGCCTCCAAGATGGACATTCCAAATCCATTCCTAAGATAGCATCCAACCAACTACACCACATATCCATGCAGAGAATTTTGAGATATAGGTTTAAATTGATACCAAATTAATGTTGAAATAAGCATGCACTCGTGCATATGCTGATGTACTTACCCCGCGAATACATATCTCTACTGATACATCATACCACAAGGCATGAATGCGAAGCATGGCAAGTATACAACACAAAACTCGACAAAATATCATGGCAAGCTTTTAGAGAATGAGGAACAGAATATGCAAGGATTTATTTATTCATACGCAACATAGTAATCAATTATTTTCTTTATGTTCACACGTTGAAGAAAGTTCAAATAGGAAACCCTCAGCGGTTAATAAGGTTACCATCGCAATAACTAAATAGGCAAATGCATAATTCTTTTAATCCTCCATTTTAGTTCCTCAAGGCTTGTGTTAAGACCCCAGGGGTAATCAATCGTGTCCATTTTTCTGAACGCCTCCACTGTGATTTTTGAAAGCGTGTGTGAAGACCCTAGAAGAGTTTAATGTGCATCCCCTACGATAGATGGGCGTTTCTGATCTATATCTGAAGCATAGACTCTTCCAAATGAACTTTAAAAGGATCTTGCTAACCAAAGACTACGTGGATAATATGCATATAATGCCAAACAAGTTAGAATTTCAATACACATCTCACGGATATTAATACATTTTCACGGATATCAAAACATTTTTCTCGGATATCGATACACGTTTTACATGTTACCCACCGTCCTAAGGGTTCTGGTTAACATTTTCCATCATAAAAACAATAAAGACACATTTGGACGTTTGTCTCACACTTATACATTAATGCCCGACAATTATCATAGCCAGATACAAGGGATGCAGTATGCTAGAAGGAGTGACTATGCCACTAAGTGTAGGGAACGTCTACATGTAAACTGACCTAACAAGCTCAAAACTTTATACCACATGGACTAATACATAGAAGCTTGTCTTCTTGGATTTTGTCGCTAGATGCTTAGGGTCATTGCAAAAATCACAACAGATCAGGACCACATACTGGTGGACTGACAACAAGTAATATGGTTTGACATTTGACAGTACATTTATATGGTGAAAAAACTGATTATAGATCACCTAAGATTTTCTTATGCATGTCATCTCATAGAGAAAATGGTTTTGTAGACTCTCGAGTAACAATATGAATCACATGGTCAAAGTCATTCTCATATTCCTAATAGTTCTCCAATCCCTGATGTTTATGCACAGCAAATGTTACGTTTCTAGCGCACCCGATGGCAAACCATGTACTACAGAAGTTTCATTCCTTAGATCAAAGATAATTATGTAACAGATAAGTAGGATTAACATACTTTGATGATGAAAATGAACCTCTTTCCATAATCAATGAGAAAGTTATCAGATGATGTTGCAAAAATAGAAAGTGGAGAGGCAAAGCGAGGTGACAATGGCAAGCTCTCATCGGTTCCAGCAAAGTCAAGAACTTGTCTTCTAGCCCGTCTAAAATTCAACTCCATGACTTCGTCAATGTATGGTCGCAAAAGCACCAAAAGCAACTTTGAGAGTTTTAGGCCTTGCGATTCCAATGCAGAACAGTGACTAAGACTGGCCTGAACACATATACAGGCTGCACGTAAAGCATAAACTGTCTCAGAAGGAGGAGCATTCTCCTTAACCAACCGTACAAAAGATTCAATTTCACATTCCGCCCATTGAATGACTCTGTTTGTATAAGTAGGATTGTCGCCAAACACCAAGCTAGAGTCCTTTGATGTCAATGAGATTGCCGAAAATACAAGGTTAGATAATGTGGCTGAATATGTTTCCGGGTAACTGGGGCAACATGGAAGAAAAGCCTCAATGTTTTTTTTAAGCCGGGATCTATGAGATTTCAACAGTAACTGATTAGCTAAAGCACTTTTTCCAAGCTTTAATAATCCAGATAAAGCCTTCTTCAGTTCAAGAATACCAACCAAAGGTTGTTCAGTGATCTCAATTAGCTGGTCCTCAACCATTGCCTTTCTTTTTAGAAAGGCGGACTTATATGACGAGGGTTCAGTAGATGAAGTATCTCCTGAGCCTTTCAGCTCCGGGTGACCTTTCTCTTCAGCGTCCAATGCCTCCAATGCTTCTTCCACATTGCGTTCAGCCAAGAGAACATCAACGTTCTCCAAAAATATCCTTTTGTGATCGTCTGCTTTATTTGGCAAGGGATCCTCAAATTCAGAATTTTCATGGTTTTGCTCAGTTTCCTGGATGTCACCAATAACTTGCTTCCACTCATCCAATTCACGGCATACACCACTCATCAAATCATGCACAAGGATCCCTTGAGCAGAAATAAGCTTCCTTAGATCATTCAACTCATGCTCCGTTTCCACCACTTCTTCAGACAGCCTACAAAAATCACCATAATTAATATTCTGCATATGTGGATCTGATCTATTTACTAAATTACAAAATGAAAAGACATTCAACTAAGCTTATGTGCAGCTGAGGAATCATTTTAGCAGACATAATGTTAGTCAGGAAGTATATTCAACAAGGAGGTGATATCTCAACAACGTTATTGTTGAGTGATATCAACAACCTTACTAAAAAACATTTGACCGGTAACAATGACTATAGCTACAACCATGAGAAGTCAATGACTCTTTTAAATTGCTAGTTTATTTAACAGTCCCAAAATATGAAATGCTGATACTTTAGGAGTTTAGTGGCTTTAGGTGCAACATTTTGCGGCTTCATGTTTCTAACAATATAACTCAACATACAGGACAACATAGTGACCTTAGCCCAGTCATTGCATTTATACAAGCATGTCGTGGAAGACATGCCTGAGCTTCACAATCATCAACATTTAACAATCAACCACATTTGACTTCTAAAACTTACTATTCCTATTAACTAAGATTCACCAAGAGATGGGCAAAACTTGTAAATGCATTGCTTAGGGGTGTAAAAATTTGGTTCCTTGATGGTTTTAACTTTCTACCACGATCCATCCTTATGAACACACTGAAAGTAGACTGGATAGGAAGTTCCTTTTTGCCCTTCATACTCTATGTCAATAGTCATATAACCACGCCCCAAGGGTTTAGAAAGAGATTGGACATGTAGGGAAGTTTGATAGAGACATTTTTGCAGAGGTTTATGACATGTTTGGTTCGTACGCTTATTCACAAATTTGCTCATTATGTGCCATTAACAGAACAGAGAGATGTCAGCAGGAAAACAAATATATTGCATTACCTCAAGAAAGCCAGGTATTTGGTGCGAGTATTTCCACACAAGTTCTCCACCGCATCCTTTAAATCCAAAAGCTCAAAACAGAGCTTCCTGATTCCCTACACGCATAAGGTTTTCAATTTATAATGGTTGCATTTATCCAAGGAAATGAGGGGGGGAAATTACCGTGGTGGGCGTTTGACTAACTCAAGAAATCAAAGTAACAAATTGAAAAGCTATTAAAACCATCGAGGAAGGCATGCACTGCTGAAACATGCAATATCTGACATCATATTCGGCGCAGCAGAAACAGCTTAAAAACACAAAACTCAGATATTAAAGGGGCTTTTGCCTCTTCTGGGGCATACATATCGCATATCAACAGCTCGAAGATTTGTGTCCTTTTTATATGTAGTTTTCTTTCTTAAACAAACGAGAGACATAATGAGGAACAATTCTACCAAACAATGAAATAAATCCTCTTTAGATTCAAACATGCAGGCACGTGACATCACATTTGGCTAGACTGCAAAAACTCCTTCAAAACAGAGGAGTCAGAAAACAACCAAACCAACTCCCCATCCTTCTCTTCCACGGTAGCCTTTCTCTCAGCACAGACAATGGCCACACCCGCAGATTTACACTATTAGCAATGGGGGCATACATCCCCCACCCCCACCAATTATGTTGTCACCCATATTATATATATAAAATCTTCTAATTTGCCCTTTAAAGTTACTTCCTACTGAGTTCTGTGTGTCATTCAATGTTAGTTCAATGGAACCACACCTTCTACTCATATTGTCCTTTGTGTTGCTAATTTTATTGTAAATGACCCCGCATAATATACAAACATGTCACCTTCTATCCTGATGAATATTGATTTGTGTTATGCTTTCACTGTCATAGTATATTTTACACAGATGTCACCATGGTTCCACTTAATGAAGAAAATTCTGCAGGTTAATCTAATGCGGTACTAACTTCAACAGAGTCCTCGTACTAAGGACATCTCCAATCCTTAATCCAATTTTCCATCTAAATTCAGGTGTAATTATGTTTAGAAGGTTAATTTGATAAGAACCCCTCCAAATGGTTCTGACCAACTTTTTAAAAACATTCTCGGCTTATCACAAGAACCTACTATTTTTTTTTCCTTGCAAAATGAATGCTCCAATCATATTTTTTTCTAAGCATTTCATACGAAAAATATTTAAGAAAAAAAAAAAAATCTAAGCTTAACCCAAAAACTTGTTTCAACAAATTTGGGGAAAAACTTCTCTTACTTGATCCGATTAACAAAACAGAACAAGTTGTTCCTTAACTTGATGTCGTCTCGTGAAACAAATGGAGCTCATTTTTTGGCACTTTTTTCACTGGATGAAAAGTTCAGTGAAAGGTTGGAGACATCCCAAAAAGGAAATGTCATAAAAAATTCTTCAAATATCTTATCAAAGTAATCACCTTTAATCAATGGTTAAGGTTAAAACTGATAAATTTCAACATAGGACTAAGTAAGGAGTAACACAAGGGATGGCAAATCGAAGTGGAGCACAAGAATTTGGGCACAACATCAACTGCATTAAATCAGCGACCAAACAAATGGGACTGGAAAAAAGAGAGAAAAATTCACACCTTTTCAGTCTTGGACTGGTAAATGGTGTCGATTTTGGACTGGAGAGTGACGGATTCTATTGATGGGAAGTCGTCTTCTTCTTCACTGCTCTCCATTTCTTACCCCGATTATGCTTCACCCACCTCTCTCTCTCTCTCTCTCTCTCTCAGAGAATACGAAAAAACTGGACTTGATAGAGACCGAAAACTTCAGTGACGAAGAAAAGCAACCCCCAAAAATCTAGCAAGTATGCGGCTACGAAGGTTGTCGCTTGAATTTAGACGGGTCAGCCTGAAAGATCCATGTAATAATATCGGGCTGATACGACGTACTGTATATACTATTATTAAAAACGAGGGATTAAAAATAGCACTGTGTACTAGTATTTTTTAAATAAAAATTTTCATAAATTAAAAAAATTCAGTAATACCTAGGAGTATTAAATTTGAAATTTTTAATTTTTTTTATAAATATTGTACTATTTTTATGTCTTCAAACAAATATTTTGGGACGAATGGTATACTAGTAAACAAACTATGCTCTAATGTCACTATGGTACTAAGTTTTATCTACTATTAATAGTTTGGTTTGTAAGATGAGTAAAGGTGTGTGTCGCATATTTCTTGAAAAAAAAAAATTTAAGTAGGCGCTTGAAAGCTAAAATGAAGGCGATGGCACAATATCCCGATCTCTCACATGTGAATTTGAATTGCAAAAACAAAAGTTCTACGATCACGTTGTTGCGTAAACACTTTTACACATATCTATATTCATGTTAACCCACACATGCTACATAGTGAAAATTGCATAGAAAAAACAAAAGTTCTACGATCACGTACTTGCATAAACACTTTTACACATATCTATATACATGTTAATGGTTAACCCACACATGTTACATATCCAATGTCTATTATATGTGTGGCATCTACATGAAAGTGATTGTGTGTACCATTACATATTCTGTACAAGTACGCATGTGTCTCCCAATCCTAATTTTTTATACTTTCTTTTTTTATAAAACTGTGAGAGAGAGAAACGCGAGGAAAGAGAGAATAGGGGGAGAAAACGTGACGGATGTGGAGAGAGAGAGATAAAAAAATTATTATATGCTCTTAGAGCATTGCTTCACATGGGATTTGGCCCACACATTTGCGTGTGTGGAGCCTACACAAGTGCGCGGTGCAGAGTCCATGTTAAGCGACGCTCTAGCAGCATGGAATAATCATTCAAGTGATAGATTTTAAGAAAATGGGGAGTTATAACTTATAAGTGTTATTTTTAAAAAATAATAATTATACCTTTTAATTTTGTTTATTTACTATGCTTATCTTACATTTTTCGTAAAATGTCAATTAATTTGATTTTTTTTTAATTCACACTTCACATTTTTAATCCTTAAAAGTAAAGATATGTCTTTATGTGCATAGATTGGGATCAACGCTAACTGCATTAGAACACTAGGCCGGGGAAAAAATTAAACTATATTTTCTATCAACTAGAGTTGCACCGTCCGATGCACAAAAAAAATTGAATTTTGTGGTCCCATATGTCGGACATTTGCAACGCTAGGAGTATTTATGTAAGAGCATCTTCCAGCAATCTCTAAAGCTCTATTTTAGAGACCGGATGTCACATATCAAGGGAAGATTTTGTAATTTAATCATTATTTTTAATAATTTTTTGTACTTTTTAGAGGGACTCATTGTCATTTTCAGAGATTTAAAGACCAAAAAATGTGCGAGTCTAGAGACCCAAAATAAATTTAGAGACCAAATCCCTAAAAAGGACGGTGGATTGTTGAAGGAAAAAAGAGTTAAATTACATAATCTCCTTTTAATATATGTAGATGCAAGTGCGAACGGAGCCTTAAACGTAATCAAAGCACTCCAAAACGTAATCAAAGCACTCCTTTTTTCCCTAGTTTCAAACGGAGACTAAAACCCAGAGCCCCAGCCTTCACCTCCCCTACGGCCTACACTACCTCAACCAGTCGGAACCCTCGATTGCCTCTCTTCCTCTCACTCTGGTTTCTCATCGAAGAAGATCAGAAACCCTAGTTTTTATGTGCCCGTCTCTCTCCCTCTTCGTTGGTTCAGCGTCTCGATCGCTCATTCACTAGCGAACTGTTTAGTCGATTCGGTAAGTGGAATGAATATAATTCTCTTAATATATTAACTTAAAGTCGTTATTGATACCATTTACTCTCCACTGCGAGTTGCGATTTGTGTTGAGCTCTAATTTCATTTTCCAAAATTAGGGCGCCCTTATTGGGTTTGTTTGCAAAGCACCAATTTTTTCTAATTGGAATTTTGAATTTATGTCAATTTGAATTCACGCAGTATGTTTTCGTTCCAGTGTAGAAACTTTGTTAGTTCTCCTTCAATTATTTATTTATTTATGGTTTAGGCATAGTAGTATGGTATTACGAATTCGAGTTTTGTTGTTACTTATATAATAATAATAATAATAATAATAATAAAAGGAATAGCGGATTTGTTTCTGTTGAATCTTTTTCATGGCTCGATAGAGAATTTTATAAGCCAATGATTTATTTCTGTGTTTCAAAATACAGTTAATCAACATAGTAGTATGGTATTACAAATTCATGTTTTGTTGTTACTTATATAGTAATAATAAAAAGAAGGAATTCATGATTTGTTGTTGCTACTCTCTTCAACCCACTATGATTTTTTCTGTTTAGAGATTTGGTACAACTACCAATTCCCTCGATATGTGTATACACTAGACACCAAAGCACATGCGAAGCGCATTACGCAAAAGAGGGAAATTTTCAATTGAAATTAATCTCTAATGAAATCTCAGATGTAAAAGTAGGAAAGAGGGAGAATAAAATTAGGGTGACAGTTTTCTTAGGCAGTTAAAGGGGTTGTTGAGGAAATTAAAATGTGAGTCAGCCTCAAAATTCACATTCATACCAAAATGGGTGTTCCCTTTGTCATAATAATAATGATAATAATAATAATTATAACAACAATAATAATACTAATAGATGTGGATGAGTCTAATGTTAAATAAGGAACGACACAAGGACACCAAATCTAATGCTGGAAAGGGTGGTAGGGTCCATTGTTTGGTTCCATTTCATCAAATTGAAAAGTGAACAAGATTAAAAAAAACCCAGGACTGCTTGCAATTGGTGTGGTATGGATTATGCATGTGATCCAAAGTTTAATGGAGGAAACTAAATGTTACCTTTGGGTGAATCAACCTTTAGAATATCCATCAGGGAATAAGGATAAGAAGCAGATGTTAGGTTTTAAATGCACTAAAGAAGCGGAGAGGGAGAATGTCGCCAGTATTGTGGCAGTAATTTTCGGTGTGGAATTGTGGATGCATGTAGATAGGCCCTTTAGTTCATGGACGGTGTAGGATTTAGACGCTTAAAGCATTTTGGTAGAAGTTCTGAATATGCCTTACCAGAGAATTTGACTGCTGTATGAACTGAATGCGTCTCACAGCGCTTTAAGTCACTGTGATTGGAAACTCCTTAAAAAAGTTACAAAGATGATAAACTCGGAAGGGTGTTTGAGCAGTGTTTGTTAGATTGAAAGCTTGAGAAGCTTATAACAACTATGGTTGGCTGTGAAAAAATGCAAAATGTACCAAAGATTGAACATTTAGATCAAACAGTTCAGATCCTGGTTTCCATTTACAACAGAACAACAAATGCATTCGACCGGAAAGTGGTTCGTCTTGTCAGTGAATACAAGATAAATGTTTCAGTTGCATATTTGACTCTTGTTAGTGAAGCAAGTCAGTTTTTGCAACGAAAACTCTTTACTTGTTGCATTACTCATACACGTGGAATGACATACTGGGCCAACTGGCGATATATAGTGTATCTTGTGATGTTTCCAATAATTATATTTTACACATTCTGTTTAATTTTTGTTTTTGCTTTAGGTGAATCACAATTTCTAAAGCTTTCTCGAAGAGAATTGTTCAAGAAGGTTGATGGATCGACAGGCTCATGACTACGCTGCTGCAATGGCATTTGCCCAGCAGCAGCAGCAAGCAGCTAATATTCAACAGCAGCAGCAATTCGGTTTCCACCCACAACACCAACAGTTTCCTCCATCAGTTCATGGCCCTCCGTTTCTATCCCCACATCCTTCTCTCCAACAATATCCTTTCCCTCGTCACTTACAACAGCCACACCAACTCCACCCTCATCCTCCCCCCCATCCTCACCTTCTTCATCTTCAGCAGCAACAACAGCCACCACCTTCTTTTCCTCCTCATCTGCCCCCTCATCTTGGTCCTTCACCTTTACTGGGTCCATACGATTCTCCGCCGCCCCCTGTTGCTCCCCCGTCTGATCCTGAACTCCAGAAGTGTATCGATAAATTGGTTGAGTATACTGCCAAAAATGGACCTGAATTTGAAGCCATGATCTGCGAAAAACAACAAGACAATCCTGCTTACAGTTTCCTATTCGGGGGTGAAGGGCATAATTACTACCGCTACAAGCTTTGGTTATCGACTCGGCCCCTTGGTGGGCCCTTCAACCCACCTTTCCCCTCATCTTCTATGATACATCCTCCAAATCCTATGATGAGCCCATCGCCTTTGAATGCTCCTCCTATGGGTCCCCAGTTACACCAACCTCCTTTTCCACCACCACTTTATGAGCAACAGGCTTTTGTTGGTCATGGTCGATTAGATTATGATCAATCTTCTAGGCCATTCAAAGGTCTCTCTGGACCTCTTCCTTCTGACGTTGCGTTGGAACTGAATAATGTGCTCAACAGTCTCAGCGGAACCAAAGAGTCGATCAAAGGTGCCAAGATTTGGTTTATGCAGAGGTCTCCATTTGCACCAGCTCTGGCTGAGGCACTTAGGGACAGGGTATTTGTCGTGGATGACTCTGAGAGACAATTGCACATAATTTATCTTGCCAATGACATTCTATTTGACAGGTATACTTCCATTGCTCTTGCCAACTCCAGTACATAAATTTCGGTGCTCATGAAACACACTGTATTTGGGCTGTTTTGCTGGAGTCTTGCCTATTGCTTCTTTAACATCTGTTTTTTTATTATTCGTTGTTGCTTTTATTGCGTAATCCTTGCTTGTCCTAATTTAATTGAACACTTGATAACTAGAGATCTTCCTCACTTTCTCTAATGTTTCGTGACTTTCGTCCATATGGTAATTGTTATTGGAGTTTAAGAATTCGCTAAAAATCTGGTGAAACATGTGTGGTTTGTGCAATTATCTGAATAATAAAAGGAAAGCAAAGGCCAAACCGTTGAAGCTCAGATATTTCCTGTGAGGAGATAAACGCCTTAGACTGTTGGATGGAGTTAACCGACAAATAGTTTTGTTTCTGGGAAAGTCTATTAGCACAACACTTTGCCCAACAATATGCACAACATGCTTAGGTGGTATTGTATCATTGGGACATGGATGAGATGCCATTTTACATTGCCTAATGATACAGTGCCACATAAGCATGTTGTGTATATTGTTGGGCAAAGTGTTGTGTTAGTAGCACTCCTTTGTGTTTCTCCAGCCCTATACAATTAGGGGTGTGTTTCTCGTAGCTTTTTTGTCTTTAAGTTGTAGACAAAAGTGAGGTTGTTTTCTTATTGTGGCTTTTTGGGCTTTTATGTGAGGAGAAACTTTTGGGATTTTTTGAGCAAAAGTCGAAAACGCCAAAAAAGTCTATTAGAGGAACGGGTCCTAAGACCGGGACATAATCTAAGGGCCCACTAAGACATGCCAAGAAGGCAATGAAAACTCTTGAAATCAGATGTGCCTAATGGCACAATCTCGCCTAGTAGAAAATAATCCTTGCAACCCGAGGGTATACCAAAGAAACCAATACAACAGACAAACAAAGCAAGCCATCCAACAGACAATGAAGCACAACTTGCTTGCCTAGAGGAAAGGGCATGGTCTCCTTTCACAACCTTAGAGGCTAGGCTTAAATGAGCATAAGATACTGTATACTCCACAAGTCCTTGCACGGCTTTCCATCCTTGATATGGGTGAAGGAAGACTCTCTGGAATGAAAGATTAACAACTTTCCTCTATTGCAACCTTTAGCTTGTGAATTTGATTCTAAAGCCCTTTTAAAAGCCTTCTCTTGTTCTTGTTCCTGGGAGAAAGAGCGGTTCTGTAAACAGATCGGTTTTTAGATGAAAACAAACCGGACTATGGTCTGGTCGACTGGCCAACCGGTTGAACCGGCCGGTCTGGTCCAGTTTTTAAAAAACTGATTGGTGGACACCAAAACTTCGTGCTTGCTTCCCCTTCTTCAATTCCTCCACCTCCTTTGGGTAACACGAGGCTAAAATGTGAGAAATTTAAGATGAATATGCACAGGGGAAGGAAGGCTTTAGACAAAGACAGGCCCTATAAACTCGGATGCTCACCAAATATCATTACAAGAATTGATCCAACTATCCAAGTAAAGATTGTGTTCCTTAGATTTCCACTATTGTCATTGAGCCGTAAAAGATTGTTTTCTTTCTTAAACGCTCCTGATGTTATCTTTCCATCTATCTGATGTGTGAATAGATGCAAGGTTGCTAGCATATTCAACTTGGGCTTATCCTTGAATGTGCAGCTTGCAGCGTAGGAGCAACCCTCATGAGCTTGATAACGAGGCACTTGCATTTAAGCCTGTTTTAGGGTCCATGCTTGCCAGGATTTTCCACAACCCTCACAACAAGGAGGAAAATCAGTCACGGTTACAGAAAATCTTGCAGTTCTGGGCTTCTAAGGAAGTGTATGATCACGAGGCTATTGCTGCGTTTGAGAATGAGATGCTTGGTGGACCGTCAAAGAATTTTTTTTCAGGGCCTACTAAGGATTTATCTGCTGGTTCGACTGATTCCTCAACTGCAGGTAACGCCCCCCAGCCTTCTCTCTCTCTGCTTTTGTGCAAGCGTGCGCATTTTAATATGTGCTGGTCAATATGGTTGGACATTTTGGTTTGATAGTAGTAGTTCTTAGCTGTGAAAACTAGAGGTCTATCTCAGTACTTGGCTCATTTTTTTTTGTTTTGCTCACACTGTCTGAATGAGGTATTCAGATTATATATGTTACAATCAGGAATGGATCCAGAAGAGCTAGCAGTTACCACCTATTTTTGAACTAGAAAATTACAAGTTACCAACGAAAAGGATTTAGAATCTAAGAGTATGTAATAATTAGACTGCCATGCAGTTTGATCTTGTAGGCTATAATATAAATGATGTTGACCGTATCAGGTAGGGGGCTCGTTTATTGTGCATTGTATGGATGATCATAACATAGATGAGCTCTAGAGAAATTTTTAACACACGAGCACTAGAGAAATTTTGGAAGTTGGGAGGGATTATGGCACCATTGGTGGCTTGGCAATTACAGGCCTCCGTCCTGATTATAATATAGTTATGTACTCTGTGTTTATCGTGTTTTCCTCTGCCTGCATGAAATGTTTAGATTATGTCCATGTATTGTACATGCTGATGCTACGGCTACATTTTTTTCCATGCAGGACTGCCGCAACAGGCAACAAACCACAATGCCCTACTGTGGCAGACTGATAAGCAGGGAGCGGTCCCACATTTACTCGATAAAGAATATCCCGGTAAACAAATTCCGCCTATCGGGGCAATGCCATCATCCCAGCAGTTCCTTCCAAATTCGGTCCCAACCGGTACTTTTGCCGGGTCCCTCCCCATGTCATCAACTCAACCACCAAATAAACAGGCTTCTGCTAATGCTGGTGAAAAATTACCCCCATACCCTTTATTCCCACCCGGTCTGATTCCCGGAATGGTTAGAAAGATGCAAATCGGAAGTGGGGTCCCCTACTCTCCCATGAGCCCTCTGGATATCCCAACCGTAATACCACCTTCCAATGTATCTCCATCTGAAGTTCTTGAAAGGGTATCGAAATTCTTTAAGGAGATTGGGGAGATCAACCCTTCTGAGGGACCCCTGAAAACATCTGATTCGGATGACGACGATTACTACAAAGAGAGAGAACCTCCAGTTCGAAAGGGAGGAGCGTGCATCCCTCCGCCACCTAATCTACAGGTGGACCCAGAAACTGGGACTTATGCTGACGGGAGTGTTGATCGGAAACCCGGGTCCAGTGGGTCCGGAAGGTTGGGACTGGGGGCCACGGCTGATCCGAATGAGATTAGTCAATATGACGATGTTTATTCTTCTTATAGGAAACAGAGAAGCACGAATTATCATACGTCTATGAGTGCGAGAGCAGCTACTACTACTACTACTGCTACTACTAGGTGAGAATCAGTTTGTTGTAACCCTATTTGTAGTCTGAACTGAAAACTGATTCAAGTATTTTTTGTGTTCGGATTTGGAACATTTTGCAAGTTTAATGCGTAGGAGCATATGGCATTTTTCATTTTCCGGCCCCGCCTTTTCTTTTCTTTTTTTTTCTAATTATAAGTAAATATGTGTATATTAGAAACAAGGCCTTAATGCCGCCCATGTAAAAAAGAAGGCGATTACAAAAAGGCCTTCTACCTCACTATCAGTATGAATGGTCCAAGTTAGTCTATGATTAAGGGAAGGATTGAGTTATTTACCGGGACACCCCCTATAAGTTAACGTTTTTCACCAAGCACCCCCTGCAAGAAAAAAAACCTACGACGAACCCCCTCTATCTTCCAAAACTTTACCTCAAGGCCCCCTTTCGTCACCCTTTTGTCTCGAATCTCAAAGTTCCGAGGTCATGTTTTGATGATCCAACCCATTCAAGTTGTTTAAAACATGGTAAAACGTTAACTTACATGGGGTGTCTCGGTAAATAACCCGGGAAGGATTACATCCCCCTTGTCCCAACTATAGTAGCAATAAACACTCTAAACAGAGGCTGTTCTTCAAAACATCTCATATTCTCACGGTGTATTATCCACATCAAACGAAGATGGATCATTGACCTAGACACGCTTCTTTCTTTTTCTCACTCTAGCGCCCCTCCACGCGATTAAGAGTTCCTTCTTTTTCCCACTCTAACGCCTCTCCATGCGATTAAGAGCTCCATGACATTCTTCGAAATGACCCACTTCAACCCAATATAAGAAAACACCAAAATCTAAAGCACCAGGCAATGAATGAGAAGTTGATCAACCGTCTCTGCATCCCTTTTGCATGCACATACAACACCAATTGACAATGATCTACCTTGTGCTGAACACCATCCAAAAGATGTCACTTTCAATGGAACATTAGTCTTTCGAATTTCTTGTCAAGGGATGGAAGGATTAGCACCCCCACATAAAGCTTGGTAGTAATATTTCACCAGAAAAAAATCTTGTCTTGGAAAGATTCCAATGAATCTCATCATACCCTCGCCAACCCTTTGCAGACATACACTCTTAACAAGCAAGGCCATCAATGCCGCACACTCCCAATCATGCAACTCTATCAAATACTCCGTTTGTCCCATTTCAAGTGTCCACTACGGTAATTTTGTTGAAAAGTAATTAAGCTTGAGTTTTGTATTTCCCACATGGGAATATCAAAGTCAAAGATCGGATATGTATTGGAAGATTTTGTGAAGACATTGGAAGAGGAAGAGTTCAATTTGGAATTGAAGACGGCCGCCACATTTCACACAGAAGTGTTCACACCCATATTGTATGCCTATATAAAGATGTACTTGTGAGTGTTGAAAAGTATGAGTGGTAAAGAGAAAAACAACACTAAAGTGTTCCTGAGAGATTGAGAGAACCCCAGTGGGGGTTTCTCCCCACATACAGTGGGAGAGAACAAATCATGAGTGAAGTGATTTGAGATTGAGGTTGAGTAGAACTCCCTCATTGTATTTGTATCTACCCCATATAGTGAAATACTCTCCTCCCGTGGACGTACCTGATTTTGGGGAGCCACGTAAAAATTCTTGTGTATGTGTGCATATGTTTGTGACGCTTCCGCTATTATCAGTGCCTTTCTACCATTCCAACAAATTTGTGCATTTTCAATCCCCAGAAATATGTCTCTCTTTATAATTTTTTTTATATTCTTTACACTAAATTAAAGTGCGAATTTTGTGCGAATTTTTTTCTAAAAACTTGTATGAAAATACATTTTTTTTATTTTTTACTGAACTTTGGATGGCTATATCTCACTCAAAGTTCAACAGATTTGGGTGATTCTTGTGTCTAAATACAAGAGCTTCAAACCCTCTACAACGTTGGTGAAGAAATGTAAACTTAAAAACGATTGGAACAAG
This sequence comes from Vaccinium myrtillus, assembly GCA_016920895.1. Classification (NCBI taxonomy): domain Eukaryota; kingdom Viridiplantae; phylum Streptophyta; class Magnoliopsida; order Ericales; family Ericaceae; genus Vaccinium; species Vaccinium myrtillus. The sequence goes on along the minus strand of CM029275.1, from coordinate 15,241,660 downwards.
GAGAAAAATGAAGATTTACAGAGGGGCAGAGAGCTATCTGGAAATAGAAACAACGTATTCCAACAGAATTTCGGGGAAGGATATTGGGGTCATTTCTAAACTGTTTTGGTTGATTCTTATATCGAAATCGAAGTACTCGACATCCTCTACAACTTTCATTTAGAAGTCGAATACTAAAAACGATTGTAACTCTGGGAAAATTGGCTGTAAAAAGGGGTACGTGATATGGACGAAAATGAAAATGGTGGTCTTCTCTTTTTCTCTTCTTCTCCTTCTTTCTTCTTTTTTCCAAAATCTCTAGTAATGAGGAGGGGAATGGGTGATGGGTTTATAGAGGGAAAAGGACATGGTGGTGGAGTGTAGGGAAAGGTAGGGTGGAGTGCAATGGTGGTGTAAACCACATGGGGAAGTGAGGTGTTGATAGGAGGGTGATGGGAGAGGTAAATGGCAGAGGAGATGTGAGGGAAGGGTCTAAAAAATCAGACCTTTGGGTGGTGTGTGGTGTTGGTTTTGGTGGGTGGAGGTAATATGTGGAGTGTGAGAGTGGAGAGAGACACTTAAATTGGGACGGAGGGAGTACTAGTTAATGATGTTTATGAAACAAACTCAATAACAACTGGTTATACTCCCACTATTTGTTTAGGCTATAAACTGCCTTTGAGCCCATTGCAGGCTTCGCTCTGGACATCCCCTTTGACGGACTGGAGTAGAGGAGGGGCTGGAGATCAGCATGGCAGATCTTCAGTTTTTCAGAAAAACAAACATTGAACAATCAACTACTTCAAGACCCGAAAGAAAAACAAAAAGTCTAAGAACACAACTTAAAACCCAACTCTGAAAACAACTGTGTTTGGAACCGTTCGACGTATGGAGGCCCACGTGCATCAAACGGCTCTCGATGCAGTTATGTCCGGATTTGTGTTCAAGAAAACGACATCAGCTCCTTTCCCTGGTTTGTCAGAGTCTATCGATCTCCCTTGCACCCTGTTTGGCAGCCGGACTTGGCTCCCGGATTTGCCAAACACCCGGATATGTAATCCCGGGCCCACACCACTCCCCCGTTTGGATCGCCATTTCCACCCCGGATTTGAATCACTGTTTGGAGTGACAGTCGGGCTTCTCCTTCGTTAGCCAACGACAGCCCTCACCCTGTCGTTAGCCAAGAAGGGGTGATTTGGTCGATTTTGTTCCGATTGTACCCCTCCAAATCCGGGTGATATGTGGGGGTTTTGAGGCTATTCTTTCCAGTCGATCGTTTTGTTCACAGGAGAAGAGCGACGGCGAAGGAAGAGAGAGAGAGGAAGTCGATTGTTGGGTCTCCATTGTTGGTCATCTTCGACAATCACCACAGGTATATTTCCATTGTTGGTCATCTTCCGATTGCTTTTTTCGATTGTTGTATATGGAGTTGCATCTGTGAATGGTTTTGACCAAGATCTGAAAACCCAGATCTCAGAAATTTCGATCTCCATTGTTGCCCTATTTTTGTGATCTACCTCAGATAATGATGATATTTCTGCCCTAATAACAAGAATTTGTGCCCTAATTGACAGTTTTTGTTGTATACATCCAAAAGCTCTGTGCCCTAATTGGTTACTTGTGTGGCTTTTAGGCCTCCAAAGTTGGATTTGTGCCCTAAATTGTTGGGTTCATAGTTTTTGTTGCCAATGGCTGGGTTTTGTTGGGTTCACAGGTTTTGTTGAGGTACTACAACTTGGGTCCATGGGTTAATTTGTGACGTAATTGTTTACTTTGTGCCCTAATTGGTGAATTTGTGCCCTAATTTGTTAATGCCCTAATTTTTAGTTTCAATCGACATGATTTCTGCCTTTAATTTTTAAAGAAGCTTTTTTGGTAAACAGATGGCAAGACTAACGAAAAGTGAGCGAAGGAAGAAGATGAAACGTAATGCTTTGGTAGCAATAATATGTTTAATGAGAGTAGTGAATACTACTCTCATGTTTTACATGTTAATTATGAATTTGATGGCCGAAAGGGTTCAACGAAGGTCCCGTCTTCGTTTGAACCCAAATGTTTACCAAAACCAAGTTGACGCACTGAATAGGTTGGTACATGGTGATGACAAAAATTGCCACGACCAATTGAGGGTAAATAGGCATACATTCATGACGTTGTGCCATTTACTAGAGGAAAGAGGGTTGCAAAACTCTAGGAACGTCACAGTCGTGGAGAAAGTTGCTATATTCTTGTGGGTTCTCGGGCACCATAACAAGAATAGGCCAACCAAGTTCCAATTTGTGAGGTCTGGGGAAACAGTGAGTAGGCATTTCAATGCAGTTTTGTTGAAGGTGTTGCGACTTTACAATGAATTGTGGTATCGTCCCCAACCTATTCCCCCTAATGAGCCGGATCGTAGATGGAGGTGGTTTGAGGTAAAAGCACTAACCTATTTGCATATAAATGTTTCCCCATGACTTTCTCAATTTATGTTAAACATGAGTACTCGTATGTGTCTAAACAGAATTGCCTAGGGGCATTAGACGGTACCTTTGTACCTGTCATGCCACCAGCCGAAGACCGTGCACGTTATAGGTCAAGGAAGGGTGACTACGCGACAAATGTCTTAGGAGTTTGTAGTCGAAACCTAAGATTCATATATGCATTGTCTGGTTGGGAAGGATCCGCCACTGACTCGAGAGTGCTTCGCAACGCTTTGGTGAGGCCTCATGGGTTCAGGATTCCACAGGGTACGTCATTGTATCAACTTTGGTTTATAATACATACGCAAACACTTGTGTGAATGTAATCAGATATAAGTGAATGCGTTTTGTAGGGCGGTACTACCTTGTGGATGCCGGTTACACTAATGGGCCGGGATTGTTAGCCCCGTATAGGGGTCAACGATACCACATTAACATTTGGAGGCAAGGACACCAACCACAAAGCCGGGAGGAGTATTTCAACATGAAGCACTCAAGCGCTCGAAATGTGGTTGAGAGAGTCTTTGGGGTCTTAAAAATGAGATTTGCAATATTGAGATCTTGTTCTTATTATCCCATTAGAACTCAATGTCGCATAGTCACTGCTTGTTGTCTTCTCCACAACCTTATCAAGCGAGAGATGGCAGTTGATCCGATTGAACTAGAATACACCGCTTGGGAGCAGCAGAACGTGCATATAGTTCCACCGGATGACTATATTGACACCATTGAGCCAACGACCCAATGGACCTAAATGCGAGATAACTTGGCAACTCAAATGTACGATCATTGGTTAGCTAACGGTCCGGGTGGAGAGGAGTAGTTACTAGTTTTGCTATTTGTTCCGTATGTTGTAATATGGTCTTTGTTGATTTGAAACAATGTTCCCGGTACTTGCTTTTCTTATGTAATGACAATTTCGGTGGATTTTCTTTCGTCTATTCAACAACTTTTGTGCATTATGTCATATTTCTTACATGTGTTATGTGAAATTTAACAAATAATTGACTGTTTGTTAGCTTACACAATGAATTCTCAACAAACTTCTCAATCAAAGCCTTCAAGGGGCAAGGGAAAGAGTAAAGGCAAGGAAACAGGGAATGAAAAGGAGAAACAAAGTAGGAGGCTATGGAGTTTGAAGGAAGAAGAAGTCCTACTTGGATGCATGCTTGATGAATTCAAAGATGGTGTGAAATGGAGAGCTGAGAACGGCTTCAAGCCGGGCTTCTTCGTGGCAGTGGAGGTTCTATTCCACAAGATGATGCCTGGGACAACCATAAGAGCTAATCCAAATATAGAGTCGAAGGTAAAAAATTGGAAGGAGAAGTACGGTTTGCTTGCCGATATGCAACGGCTAAGTGGATTTAGTTGGAACCATGAGACAAACTCCGTTATTGTCGATTCCCCGGACGTGTGGGAGGATTATGTGAAGGTAACTTTTCCCTCGTTTGTAATCAACCTTCCCGCCTTTATTGAACCATAAATATAAACATATAAGTTTGAACATAATCATATAACTTTGAACATGTGTAGTTCCATCCAAAAGCTAGTGGGATGAATGGGAAAGCTTTCCCAATGTATCAAAGTTGGCAAATCTTATTTGGAAAGGATAGGGCCACCGGTGAAATGGCGGAGGATCCGGCGGAAATTCGTGATGATGGTTCGGAAGAAGAAATTGAGGAAGTCGGCCACGGTGAATCATTTGTTGGCACAAATGAATGCTATACACCAAGGTTTGCCAATGGTGAGTTTGTGCATGGTGGGGATACTTTCGTAGACCTATGTGGCGGTGGTTCTCAAGCCGCCAATCCTACCACTCCCACGAGCAATGTCAATGCCACCACTCCAACGAGCAATGCCAATGCTTCAACGGCCAATGCCCCGCCGAAGAAGGCAAAGAAGATGACAAAGGCCGAGTTAAAACAAGCGGCATTGAATGAGGCATTAGGAAGTTATATGGCGGATACGAAAGAGGTAATGGTCAAGCTCGTCGATGCGGTGAGTTTTGACCAAAAACTTGATGATAAAAGAAATGGAGTGTTTGGCCATCTAGAAAAGCTTAAGCTAGAAATGGAGGAAATTTTTACAGCGAACGCCATGATTTTGGCGTCCGATAAAAAGTTGGCTGAATTTTATAGCATACCGGAAGCATTCAGGCAACCATGGGTGGAGATGTTGTTGAAGGGGTTACTCGCTCCAAAAACTACGTAGGCGGGTAGTGAGAAGATAAGGTGGCCCACCAATGATTGACATTACCACAATATGGGCCTTTTTGTAATATGTAATATGTAATATTGACTCGTAGAATTGTATTGACTCGTACAATTGGATAACTGTATTGACTCGTAGAATTGGATAACTGTATGGACTCGTAGAATTCAGTTTGGTTTATGCTATGTACTTGGTTATGCATGCTTGGTAATCAAAAATTGTGTCTTACGTTTCAGGTTATAAATGGCAATGATGAAGTTAGGGCACAAATGTAAAGGCGAAACACTCGACTTGGTTGTGCAACTTATTGTTGCCAATGGGTTAAAAACCCATTTGGCAACATAATGTTGTCCCAAAGGGGTGACGTGAGCTATATAATTAATCTCTGAGCCATTTATGTTTTTCTGTGTGTGTGTGTGTGTGTGTGGCTACCATGATGCAGTTTTGTGGGCTGCTATGATGCAGTTTCTAGTAATTACTTGCAATTTTGGGCTGCTATGCATGTTTCTGGTATTTACTTGCAATATTTTGGGATGGTATGCATGTTTTCTGCAGTTTTCTGCACTGTTATGCATTTTTTGGTCTACGATGCAGTTTTATGGACTGTTTTGCCAATTTTGTGGGTCAAGCTTTTTATGCGCTTTCGGCTCTAATGCGATTTTCTGCACTATTATGCATTTTTCCGGCTTATATGCGCTTTTTAAATTTATTTTAGGCGTTTTAAAGAACATGTCTGCAGTTTTAAGGCTTAGATGCGTTTGTTGGACTATTTTGGCGTTTTCTGGCCATTTTATTTATGCGATTTTACATTATGTCTGCATTTTCTGCACTATTATGCATTTTTCTGGCTTATATGCGATTTTACGGGTTTATTTTAGGCAAATGTTTTAAAAGTTTTATGCGATTTTTTGGGCATGTCTGATTTTCTGCACCGTTTATGCATTTCACCAGGCTATGATGCGGTTTGTTGGACTATTTTGGCGATTTTCTAGAGGTACATTTTATGCATTTTCTAGGCTCTAATGCGATTTTACTGCACTATTATGCATTTTTCCGGCTTATATGCGGTTTTAAAATTTTAGGCGAGTTTCACAGGCTATAATGCAGTTTTCTGGTTGTTATGCGGTTTGTTGGTATTTTGCGATTTTGGGGCTGGCGTTTTAAAATTTTTTTTTGGGCTTAGATGCGGTTTGTTGGGTATTTTTGCGAGTTTTTCTGGGCTATTTTATGCGCTTTAAGGCTCTAATGCGCTTTACCGTTATGCATTTCCACAGGCTATGATGCGCATTTGTTGGACTGCTTTTCCGCCAGTGGGTCAATTTTTATGCGATTTTTCTTGAGGTATTATGCAGTTTTGTGGGCTATGATTCAGTTTTCTGTGCTATGTGGCGGTGGCGATGATGAAATAATTGAACATCCATGATTTTACTTAATTAATTCTGCTTGGCAGGACAACATATGACGGCCGATGCATATAAAACCCGTTGGCAACATAAATGTTGTAGCCAAGTGATGAATTGTGACCGAGAAAACCTTTTCTGAGCCATGACACTACTCCTCTTGTGTGTGTGTGTGTGTGTGTGTGAAGCCATAAATGAGTAGCCTTTGAGGCATCATTTGGCTTTTGCTACAATAGCCCAGAAAACTGCATCTTCAACCATATAAAGTGTATCTTTATGATTACATGTATATAGCCCTAACGGCAATGATGATATTTGAGGGAAAATTTTTTATGGCAACGCACTTGTCTTGGTGGGACACTTTATGATGGCCAATGGTTTAATCACCATTTGGCAACATGACTTGTAGCCAACTTGTGCAATGCGCGTCAATGAATCAAAGATCTGAGCCTAATATATATACTTCAAAAAATAATGTTTTTTGAACTTATTGAAATTATATCATTTCTTCTTTGTTTTGGATTAGATTTCTGAATGGCAGGTCAAAATGGAGAGTCGTACTGGGCGGTTCTCGGATGAGAGACAATCAATCGGGCACAAACAAGTGATGGTGGTTCAATATCCGCATTGGATGGAAAACTATTGTATCTTTTTATTTTCTTCTTAGGTTTTGTAGGTTGTATATTATTGCCATTTTTCTTTGATTCGAAGCAAACTTATGTACTATGGAGTCTGAACCGTTTATTGAAATGCAAACTTTATTACAACGACAAAAATACATTATGAACTTTATTACTAAGACATACAAAGACAAAGACAAAGATCGACTCTTAAATTTAGCTTAATTCTTAAAACTTCCGATGACTTCAATCTTCATTTTCCCCACCGTCTTGAGGTGGGAAACAATAGGACCATCGACTGTAATTTGGAAATCGTTTTCCATTCCAGTTTCCAAATCGTGGATGACCCTACATTTTTAAACAAAAACAAAAACAAAAACAAAAATCAAAGTTAAATTAAATAATAAATTAAGTAAGAGTTAGGGAAAATATTCACCAAGCCTGTTGGATGAATTCTTACTTGGACAAAATTGTTCCAAACTTGTTCGTCTTCAACCACCAATTTCTTTTCAGAGTCATCCCATCCAAATCCTTCAATTTGACGGAACTTATTGATATAGACAAAGTCTCGCTTCCAATCTCTAACCTTGCGTTCAATATGCATTTTTGTAATATCACAACCAGGGAAAGAAGCTTGCATCATATTTTTCAAAACTTCTGAATACGAAGGACGAAATCCAAAATCAGATTGCCAAACACCCTCATCTACGAGGGACGTAAGGTATTGGAGCAAAGTTTCTTCCTCCACCTCGCTCCAAGCCCGGCGTGCCATTCAAACTTACAAAAATATAACTATAACACTTGTTTTTCTAATTTGAAAATTGCTTGCAATACCAAAATGAGATTCTTTTCTATTTATAGGAAATTTTTTATCAAACATTCAACCACAAACCACCATTCAATCACCTATCTACCACACCACCAACCATTCACCCTAATCACCATCTACTCTCCATTCAACCAAAAAATATATGTATAACCTACTCACCATTCAAATAACAAAAAAAATGTCTTTTGTTAATTTAACTATTTTTCAATTGTTAATTAATTTATTAATTTTAAAACCCGAAAAAAAAAATGTCACAAAAAATATGGTTTGAATATTTGTTTGTATTTATTCTGTATTTTTCGTAATTTTAATGTATTTATTAAGTATTTACTGTAATTATTAATCAATTAATCCATTTTCTTTATTCAAATAAATAAAATAGGGGCAATTACGTCATTTGACCTCTTATCCTATCAAATCCACCTTCCTAATCCCCCTTCTCAAAATACCATCCAAACACCTCACTAACAAATCCACCCTTCTTATGAGGTGGGGCCACCCTCATTACCAAATCCACCCTCATTACAAATCCACCTTCAAATCCACCCTCATTACAAATCCACCCAAATCATCTCCGGCATCCAAACGGGGTGTTGTATTCATCTTCGCATTCTGGCTCACAATTTTCTCAGATTGTTTAGGAAAGGGAGGAGGTTGGCAAAAGAGCAATCAAATTCAAATATTGAAAGGGCGACAAAAAATTCTACAACAGTATTTGCCACTAAATAAACAAGAAATTACAAGTAGTCAATGCCACAAACATGTAAAAGCTCTTTACTAAAAAATCCCGCCCTAACATCTTCCCTTCAAAACGGAAGTAAAATCAAAACCTAGTCGTCCACTTCTATAAATATGGAATAAGATACAGAGCATTCTGTATACATGTAACAATCAAAATCCTTCCAACTGAAAAAACTAGAAAACAATATCGATAATAACGGACCTGGCTCCCATGCTTTCTCATGGATTGAAGAAAATTCAAGAAAGCAAGAGAATGTCACCCATCTGTTTCCTTCATTAGGGCGGAGCATCAGTTGATCTGTAAGCACTTTCCGGTTACACCCATCCTATGGTAAAGTGTTCGGTACATGTAATTTAAAAAGAGGAGGTGAGCTACTTAGCTCTTAATAGACTTGTAACGGTTTAGTTAGGCGGATGTTGTTGTTACAGGGGCATTCTTAAAACTTAAAAGTCTACCTATATGAGTGTGAGGGTGGTGCCGCCTTCTATAGATTCACGGGCTAGAACTTTAGAGCACTCACGAAATAGGATATAGACACACGGCAAATCCGCGTGTCGGCAATTTTGATTACTTAAGTCAGGTAAGATGTGTGCGTGAAACGTGTCCGATTGGTCATTATAGGATCGCTGGTTGGTCATTATTGTATCAAAATAGTATGAACGAATTCAATAAATTTCTGAAAGCAGAGGTGTCAATACTTTGACGTATCTGGACCCAAGAACATACCTTAATAGTAGCCGTCTCAGATTTAACTACTTGCCGATTGAGCATCAAACTCAACTAATGGACAGTATAATAATTAATAAAGATGAAAAAACTTACCTTCCTAAAGTTCGGAATTGACGTGAATAAGAACCTTGTTGTACCCTGTTTAAACACCAACACGCAGGGACGTCGGACCTAGAATTTTGGCGTAGGGGGACGAATATATACAATAAAAAAAATTAAAATAAGACAATGATATGAACTTTTACTGACTAAAAAAAAAATACAAAATAACACAAATACATATGAAACTAAACATGTTTCTAATATCAACTTAGATTGCAAAAGATATTAACGTTTATCTAATCCTATTTAATATCTATTGAAATCAGGCATCAGACCACATTAAAGAGTTTTTGGCTTCCAAAATTTCAATGAGCCTTAGTTCTTAAAAATGAACTGGCCTTGAGTCCCTGACTTTAAGTGAGTTGGGGCCTTGTTTTGTTTAAAAGAATTGTAATTAAACTTCATTAAAACCAATTTTAGTACAAAGTTGTTTGGTAGCTTGATAAATATTAAAGTTGTTACTATTATTATTTTTTTAACGAAAAAACGGAGGGGGGACGAGACTATATAGTTTGATGATAAATTTCTTTTTTTCAATGTAATAGTATTATTTTTTAAAAATGTAGGGGGGGACGACTGCCCCTACTAGCCCCTCCCTGGCTCCATCCTTGCCAACACGGCAGACAAGTTTAATCAATCGCGATCTCTACACGAAAAAGTGATTGCATATGTACAAGCTACATTTTTACTTTAGGATCAGAACGGCATTCCTAGTACTTTGGGCCACTTAGCCAAAAATCCAAAACATTTGACATTTTTAAAGGGAAGGACAAGGAACTTTTGCAATCGAACATAAAAACAAAAAATATTTGACATTTTTAAAGGGAAGGACAAGGAACTTTTGCAATCGAACATAAAGACAAAAAAAATTAGTGAGATGTCACTAATTTTTAAAAATCCTAATTTCAAACATAAAATTCAAAAAAATCTCCACCCCACCTCCGGCCGAACACCACCCACCTTTAGCCGACCACTTCCGGCGACTAAAAAATTAGTGAGATGTCACTAATTTTTAAAAATTCTAATTTCGAACATAAAATTCAAAAAAATCACCACCCCACCTCCGGCCGACCACCATCCCACCTCTGGCCGACCACTTCCGGCGATAAAAAAAATTAGTGAGATATCACTAATTTTTAAAAATTTTAATTTCGAAAATAAAATTCAAAAAAATCACCACCCCACCTCCGGCCGACCACCACCCCACCACTCATCGACCACTTCCGGCGACCAAAAAAAATAGTAAGATGTCACTAATTTTTAAAATTTCTAATTTCGAACATAAAATTCAAAAAAATTACCACCCCACCTCCGGCCGACCACAACCCCACCTCTGGCTGACCACTTCCGGCGACCAAAAAAATTAGTAAGATGTCACTAATTTTTAAAAATCCTAATTTCGAACACAAAATTTAAAAAAATCTCCACCCCACCTCCGGCCGACCACCACCCCACCTTTGGCGACAACTTCCGGCGACCAAAAAAATTAGTGAGTTGTCACAAATTTTTAAAAATTTTAATTTCGAACATAAAATTCAAAACACCACCCCACCTCCGGCCGACCACCATCCCACCTCTGGCCAACCACTTCCGGCGACCAAAAAAATTAGTGAGATGTCACTATTTTTTTTAAAAATTCTAATTTCAAACATAAAATTCAAAAAAATCATCACCCCACCTCTGGTCAACCACCACCCCACCTATGGCCGACCACTTCCGGCGACCAAAAAAATTAGTGAGATGTCACTAATTTTTAAAAATTCTAATTTCGAACATAAAATTCAAAAAAATCAACACCGTATCTCCGCCCGACCACCACCCCACCTCTGGCCCCTTCCGGCAACCAAAAAAATTAGTGAGATGTCACTAATTTTTTAAAATTCTTTTTTCAAACATAAAATTCAAAAAAATCTTTACCCCACCTCCGGCCGACCACCACCCCACCTTTGCCCGATCACTTCCGGCGACCAAAAAAATTAGTGAGATGTCACTAATTTTTAAAAATTCTTTGTTCAAACATAAAATTCAAAAAATCTCCACCCCACGTCCGACCGACCACCACCCCACCTTTGACCGACCACTTCCGGTGACCAAAAAAATTAGTGAGACGTCACTAATTTTTAAAAATTCTAATTTCAAACATAAAATTCAAAAAAATCACAACCCCACGTCGGCAGATCACCACCCCACCTTTGACCGACCACTTCCGGCGACCAAAAAAATTAGTGAGATGTCACTAATTTTTAAGAATTCTAATTTCGTAGAGAAAATTCAAAAAATAAACTCCTACCTCCACCACTTCCGGCAACCAAAAAACTAGTGACATGTCACTAATTTTCAAAAGTTCTAATTTAGTACAGAAATTTCATAAAAATCAACTCCTACCCTACGGCCGACTACCGTCCCACTTACGGCCGACTTCTGGCTACCAAAAAAATTAGTGAAATGTCACTAATTTTTAAAAGTGACATTTCACTAATTTTGCCACTCATGGACTAGAGATTCCAGTCAACAAGAAACAAAGAAGAGATATTTGGAGGAAAAATTAGGAGTATGGTCTCTACTCTTTTTGTAAAGAAGATTGAATCAGAACTTCAAATCCACGATAAAGAGAAGAAGTATGGAAACCAAAATGTACACCCAACATACACAGAATAGAAATCAGGAAGCAATTAGAGCAGCCACAGCCCTTACTCAAACCCAAACCCAAATTTGAAATCTGAGTAAAAACACCCAAAAACCTCCTCCAGTCTTTGAACCAAACTCATATCAAATTGAGTTTTACTCAGATTTTTCCTCAAATCAAGGGAGAACCAAATCTCTTACTCAGATTTCAAACGGCTATATTGCGGTGGTGTACTCGCCGGAAGAACTTCGACGTCGCCGGAAAGCGGTGGTTTCAGAGCTGGTGACGGTGGACGTTGGTGGTGTGGTGGTTGGCGGTCGTCGTTTCAGATCTGGTGGTTGGGGGTCGTCGTTTCAGAGCTGGTGACGGAATTTTTTGGTGGTGGTTTTGACGACGATGGTGGTTTCAGACGTTGGCGGTGGTGGTCGTCGTCGTCAAGGAGTGATGGTGGTCGCCGTCGTCCAGATCTCGATCTGAGTTGCGACGGCGGGCTGCAGGCGGCGGAATACGGTGGTTAGGGTTAGAAATTTGGGTCAAGGACTGGAGGAGGTTATCTCAAATGGAGCTTTTACTCAGATTTTCACTCAAATTTGAGTAAAAAAAAGGTATAGGGCTGGAGTTGCTCTTAGAACCCAAAAAAAATAATAATAAAGCAAAACAGCAAGACTGCGGTTTCCGATTTACATAGGGCCTGGTTCTCCTTCAGTGAGTTGCGCGTGAAAATGAGAGAGGGGACTCTAATATCGTTGCGGTATGGTGGACGACCGTGGTGGAACAGTGCGAAAGGAGGGGGGAGATCAAATCGATGAAAAGGAAGAAAGCGTCGGGCACAATAGTGGCGCGATAGAGGATCAGAGACAACAGAGGTGGCGCATTGGAGGATCATCGGCGGCTAAGAAATGGAGGCAGCAACGACGAGTATGGAGGAAGATTTTCACAACCATATTGTTCGATGGCGGCGATGGTGGAGAAAAGAGAGGCGGAGGGCTTTAATTAAGCTAGAGGTTTCGACCGAGGTGGTTACGATGGAGGTGGTGACGGTGGTCGCCGTGATGGAGGTGGTGGTGGAGGGTAGGGAAGTGGTGGCGGTGGTTTTGGAGTCAACGGCAGCAGCTTCTTGCTTTGTGTTTTTGTTTTGGCCTTCCAATATCAAATATTTTTTATGCATGTCTTTGCCACAAATATAATAAGTTCCGTGTCCTTTCGTTAAAAGAGAAAAAAAATATTGTAGTTATGCCTAATTTTCTCTTTAATTTTGAGCGGAAATTACAAAAACTGATAGTAAAATGGATAAAAAAAAAGGAGAGAAAATATAAAAGAATAGGGAAACATATGAAAGAAAAATAAGATTCCATGAATTCATCCTCTTTTTCTCCCTTCGCCTTTTGCACTTTATTCTGTCTCCAATCGGACAAAAACACAAATACACTTGGTGAACGATTTTCAGAGCGTAAGTGGAGTAGAGTGCAATTAGTTCCTCCCTTATACTCTCCTGCACACGGGCAGGTAGCACCCATCCCCCTCGCCAAGTCCCCTAGAATAGAGTAGATTAAGATTAGCGAAAAAAATAAAAAAATTGAACGATTCGATTTTTTGAAATTACTTACACCATGGCCCACAGTAGGATGAAAAACTACTACTACTATAAAATGAAAGTATATCATTTGGCTGATCCATCCTCACAATTTAAATAAGATTTAGGACATCTCCAACTAGTCTTTATATAATGATACCTCTTTTATAATATCATTCCGTTCCAACCCATGATCCTTCAAATATTCTTCCAAATGAGATAGTATTGAATTTTGGTACTTCAAAATATGAAGGATGTAGCCACATAGAGATGGTCGATAATAATACATAAATAATGGTAGGTTCCATTTCCTATCCGGACTCCGGACTTCCGGACCTCCGTGATCCGAACATTTTTTTGACGATCCGAACCGTCCAATGTGTTCAGAAGGTGTTTTCAATGGTCCAAGCGGGAAATCTTCAAAAAACAAAAAATACCGGGAATGGCTTGATCCAAGCAGTTTTTCGCAAAACTGTAAATAAATAGTTTTTGCAAAAAACTGCTTGGATCAAGCCCTTCTCTGTATTTTATTTTGAAGATTTTTCTCTTGGACCCTTGAAAACACCTTTTGAACACATTGGACGGTTCAGATTTCCCCAAAACAATTTTTAACGTGAAAAAATTACATTTTTTCTTATTTACGGGAGGTCCTTACTAGAAAATTTGCCAATAATAGTATACGAACATCAAATATTTATTTATTTATTTTTGAAATTAGTATATATCCTTTACTAATATGTTTACAGTATTTGAAAAATAAGGCTAATGTTGTATACCTTGAACAACAATTTTGAAACATGACATCAGTAACAATTTCTGAAAGGAGAGTGTTGAATGCTTGAGATTTGACGTAATTTCTTTTTGAAAAATCTTTCAAAGTCTAACAGAGATGAGATTGCCCAAAGAAAAAAAGAAGGTTTGAACAGAGAATCCTTCAAAGTCTCTATGCATAAAGGAAAATGCTAACGTTTGCCTAATAAGCACACGTTAAAGTTGAAAAAGTGTATTGAAATATGTAAAAAATGTATAGGGATATGTGAAAGTATATTGAAAAGTGTAAAAAGTGTATTGGAGTGTGTGTTGTTTTTGTTTGTTTGTGTGCTTAATGTGTGCCTAATAAGCACACGTTAGCAAGACCCATGTATAAATTACTCCTAAAATATTTCGAAATCCTCGAATCGAATTATAGAGATAAAAGTAAAGTATTTTGATTGGGTAGTTCAAATTCTATGTGATTTGTTTGGAAATGCAATTGAAAATCTTGCTGTTCTTGCGTAGTTGCCGGCTTTGGATGTGGATGCGAGCTTAAACTTCATCTTATTTCAGGTTCTCAAATTTTTATACTATTATATTATATTATATTATATGTATCCCTGGGGAGCGGATCAAGTTAGGACTCTCTGACTTTAAAAAAATCCGGACCTCCTCTCTCCCAGCCATTTCCCGGCCAAATGACCGGGATCCGAACCGCTGGATGCGTTTAAAATGTGTTTTCAAGGGCCTACGCGAAGATTCATCAAAACAAATGATCGGGAAGGGTTTCATCCGAGTAGTTTTTCATACAAATCGTAGGATATATATTTCATGAAAACTGCTCGGATGAAGCCCTTCCCGGTCATTTTTTTTTGCCGAATCCTCGCGTAGGCCCTTGAAAACACATTTTAAACACATCCAACGGTTCGGATCCCGACCATTTGACCGGGAGAGGGGAGATTCGTATTTTAACAAAGTCAGGGAGTCCTGACTTGATCCGCTCTGTGTAACCCTATAATTAGTACGAGTTCAACTGCTATTTTTTTGATCAACTAAAAATGCGGGAATAGTGATGTTTGAGTAATACATTTTGAACTAATGAAATTATTATCTACCGTAGTTTTTTTAATGGTATTTCTGAATAGTTGTACTACTTCTCTTTAGAATTTATTTTATCTTTCCACATTAGTATTTTTTTTTTATGTGAATTATATGGGGGCTCTTTTTCAAAAGTTCTCATCGGGTCCTTGAAAACTTAGAGCCAACCCATGATTTTGTGCGCTTGTCAAGTAATGTGTATGTAATTCAATTACCCAAAATTCTCTTTTATCAACCAAAAACGACCCATCGATCACTGAAATAAACTCAATTCTAGCATAAAATCCGGATGTACCCAGTCTCCCAAGGGTTCTTAACTTGTTCAAAACGCAAATGGAGTGGAGCGCAGTTGGTGCCTCCCTTATACTCCCATGCACATGGGCAGGGTTCGATTCCCGTAAGCACCCATCCCCCTCCCTCACTCACATAGGATAGAGTTGATTATGATTAACGAAGGGCAAAAAAAAAAAAAAAAAACTCGTTCAAAACGACATAGTTTTAATGACCTCGCAAGTTGAAAACGCGAGGTACTTTGCCCTGTGTGCTCATTTTAAAACCCCCACGAAAAAGCTTTCCCACCTTTCACTTTCACCCCCTCCCCTTCTCTCTCTCTCTCTCTCTCTCTCTAGAAAAGCAGAAGCTGCCGGAGTAGAAGAAGAAGAAGAAGAAGAAGAAGAAGAAGAAGAAGAAGAAGAAGAAGAAGACGATTTCTGACCCAGAAAGGTGAAGATAGAGAGGAAGGATGGCTCAGAAGTCGTTGATTTACGCCTTTGTGTCTCGTGGTCCAGTGATTCTAGCCGAATTCACGGAATTCAGCGGCAATTTCAATTCCATAGCGTTACAGTGCCTCCATAAGCTTCCCACATCCAACAACAAGTTCACTTACAACTGCGATGCCCACACCTTTAACTACCTTGTCGATAACTCCTTCAGTGAGTACTCGCCTTTCTTCTCTGTTTTCTTCAGCTTTTTTGAACAAATTTTATTAAGCCCTATTTTATTCTTCTTGTTTCTCGATCGGGTTGGTTTATTTTTTTCGAATAAGGCCCTATTATTCTTGTTGTTTGTTGATTGGTTTGGTTTAGTTTTTTCAAAATTTATGATCCAGTGGAATGGGAACGTGGATCGCCTGCGTGCCCTAATTCGATATACAACAGAGCTGGGTAGCATCAGATTACAAGATTATTTATGTGCTTTGACTTTTAAAACCTAAGTGTTCATTGAAGTAAGATATAGTTGACCTTTGGTCTGGTCTATTTTTTTGGGGGTAAGGATTGGTCTGGTCTATTCCCATCCGCTTGCTGTCAAGTATATGTTGTTGAGCCGGTACATGCGGGGTTTAATTGAACAGAATTAGTGGACGGTGGGATTGGTCCTCAACAATGAGTTTTCAAAAAACGAAAGGTAAAATACAGGCATTCAAGTTATTTGTGCAAAACACATTTCTAACAGCATAATAACCACTTTTTAACATAGTTTCTTGGAAAAGTCCACCAGCTCCAGCCTTTTAGTTGATTTAGGCTTTTATTTTTCATTTGATCTTTTTTTTGGACAAACTTTGCAAACGAACATGTTCAACAATTGGATGAAAGCATTCAATGTTTTGGAACGTGCATTAAAAAACGTAATTGAATGAAGGTTTTCTACTCTTTCTTGCAAACATAATTCGCTAAGGCATCAGTGTTCCCTTGTGACACAGTTTAAAACTCTTCGGTTGCTATGAATATCAATTTACTTGGTTTGTTCCGAATACTCATGAAAGACGAGTATTATAATTATAATTGTGGTTTAGTTTGTTTCTTTTTGCAAATCAGAAACAACTCATCGTATTAAAATCCGATTTGATTTGAGTATTTTGGTTGGGATGATATGTCTTACTCCCTCTGGCCGCAGTTATTTAGATGGTATCCCGAGATGAAGAGATCGAATTCCTCCCGGGACCACACGAGTGGGGATGATATGTAATTATGAGAAATAGAACTTGCTTAAATGTTTGGTTTACAGATCAAGGGAGAAATGGAAAGGAAGAGAACTCTCTTAATTGACTAGTTTTGTTTCTCGCCAGAAATGGTATAATTGGTGGAAAACAGAATTATTTGCTCACCTACTTCTCAAGATAACGATTTCGAAAAGGAGAAATTCTACTGGGAAATGATATTTTAGGCTTCATAAAAAGGAAACGTGCTGGTTAAAGGTGATTCCATAATATTTACTGACATTTGTATTTTACTTGTAATAAAGCTTAGATGATGATATCCTGAAGGACCTTAATGATTCTTTGTTGTTGTAACATGTTTTTTTAGTAGAAAATAAGTCTTCAGGTCATGTTTGAAAGCCTTGTGGTTATTACTTTGTAAATGATATTTATGCAACGAGTCTTTGTTGTTGTAGCTTATTGTGTAGTGGCAGACGAGACAGTTGGAAGACAGATTCCAATGGCTTTTCTGGAGCGTGTTAGGGATGACTTTGTGTCAAGATATGGGGGTGGCAAGGCTGCAACTGCTCCTGCGAACAGCCTAAACAGAGAATTTGGGTATGCTAGTTTGATTAGGACCATGATAAGATATGGAAGGCAGATCTTGCTACATAACTAACGGGACATTACTTGCAGATCGAAGCTAAAGGAGCATATGCAGTACTGCGTTGAGCATCCTGAAGAGATAAGCAAACTTGCAAAGGTGAAGGCTCAAGTTTCAGAAGTCAAAGGTGTTATGATGGAGAATATTGAAAAGGTATATGTGTTTTGTACTTTTGTTGGTTTCATCCTCTTTCATGCACGGAAGCGCACCATTGGAGTTCTGTAACAGATGATAATGAACTCAAACTGCATGAGTTTGTTGCCTTCTATTAATTTAGTTTGTTCAATATGAACCATGGGAAGTCTGTTAGGTAGGGAAGCATGGGAACTCCCTTGCTTAGTTTGAAAGTATTGCCTGAACTGGTATCTCAAGTGTATTATACTTATATTAGTAGCAAAGTTGAATGGCTGAAAGAAACAAAGTAGGCAGGGATGGAGCCAGAGGGGGGCCAGTAGGGGCGGTCGCCCCTGCAAGAAAAAGAAAAACCTTTAGTATTATATTGAAAAAGAAAAAACTTCCTATTAATATCATAGGCTCGCCCCTGCAAAGGATTTTAAAAAAATAATTCGCCACTGCGTAGTTAAATTTCTGGCTCCGTCCCTGAAAGTAGGGGCATATACATTCAAAAGGACCGCATATACGGTGTCTGGTAAATTTTTTACGGCCCGGGTTAAATATCCATCAGCATCCGTCAAAGTGAGGGATATGCATTATCATGGGGTGTTGGGTATTAGTCCAATGAGGCTATATATCCTATGGAATTATCTAATCTAATTTCCCCTCATTATTAGTCCGTCAATCAAAAGGGACCGAAATGGATCTGCATTGTTTAGAAGGAAAGACACGAGGCTGGTAAGTGGTATCTTGAAACTAGGTTTGCATCGTGGTAGCCCACATTATTTTTATTTTGCAATTGTGCAGGTGGTCCTCCCTTTTCATTGTGCAAGCATGATACAAATTGTGGACTAAGCGCCATTGCATAATTTCAACTAGAGTAATCGGTAACTGAAATTTCTGTGATTACTAATGTTGTTAGTGTTGTTGATAAGAAAACTTGGACTAGGCTAAAATGTCTTTATTGTCAACATACATAAAGGGATCAAGACTTGAGTCTTGAACTTCTAAGCTCCCTCAAATCTATGCTAAAAGTAGGATGAAAAAATAGTGGCGTTTCACATTTTATATTTTCTCCCTTTTTCACAGTAATTAAGATATCTGACAAGTTGGCTATCTTTTTGTTTTATGATATAGGTTCTGGATCGTGGGGGGAAGATAGAGCTTTTGGTGGATAAAACTGATAACCTCCATCACCAGGTTAGTCATGCTCTCTCTCTTTGACAATTACGCGCGTGCCGCGCGCGCACAGACAACCTCTCCCTCGTATGCGTGGGCGTCCGTCCATTTTCCATGAACTTTCAAAGAGCTAATATTACTTCAGAGTGGTGATGTCAGTTAAAATGTAAACGTTGGCGAAGTACCATGCACCACCCCGATGAGATTTCAGCCTGGTGTTATTTAAACTTACAAAAATTAGGTCTTGAGCAGACAAGTGAGACATTTATTTATTAGGTATTGGATCTTGAATTTGGGGAGGGATTTTGCAAGGGAAAGGATTATGAGAGGGAAACCAAAGAAATAGACTTGGCTTCCTCAGGTCATTATTTCCTATTCCTCTCCCTGGTTCCATGATCCAGCTGCGTCCTATATCTCAATAAGGGCCAGTTCACCCTAAATTTTCGATGGAGTATTCTACTAGGCGGACAATAAAATGTATAGAATCTGAATTCTTACATGTAAGAATTCAAACAGTGAAAACTCTTACATGTAAGAATTCTGATTGCTTTGTGTTTTACCGTCCGCCCAATGGGCGGATAATAGAAAGATCCATTTTCGATCTCCAGAATCACGTCAAAATACTAGTTGTTTCCGGCAAAAATACTAATGTTGGTAAAATAATGCTAGTCGAATGATAATGTTGATGCTATTAGATCGTCCTACATTTACATTGCAAAAAAGAGTTTTACATTTTCACATTATTTTTTAACTTGGATCAGGCGCGAGATTTCCAGACTACAGGGACAAGTATGAGGAGGAAGATGTGGCTTCAGAACATGAAGATCAAGCTCATTGTCTTGGGGATTCTGATAGCTTTGATCCTCATCATAGTCCTTTCTGTTTGCGGTGGGTTCCATTGCAGGAAAAAGTGAGAACCTTTCTACGACGATCATATAAAAGAAGTGGATTCGTGCGCGTTTATTCCAGGCCTTTTACAATTACATCTGCAAACGTGTTGTGATTTTGTATATGTAGGAAAACTACTGAGTACCACCTGTATTGGTGCAAAGAAAACTAAATCTTGTTGACTCTAGACATTGTAAAAAGTTATACAGGAAAATTGTGTTGGAAAGGATGAAGTCGTTGCGATTGTGAACGGCTGGTTGTGTTTGCGATAAATTTAGTGAGACCATTCAATAAATTTAGTAAGACCATCACAGAAAAAAAGAGAATGAGCGGCTGAATTTGTCTTTTACAACTTAAGTATCCGGACCAGCTTATGCACCAAGCAAAGCTAGATTAAGATAATTTTTTTTTTTTTGGGTGCAACAGAAAATAATTAAGATCAATTTGACAGATTAACTAAGATCATTGCAACAACACCCTATTGATCTCAGGTTGTTACTGCACTTTTGCTATAAACAACTACTGTATATAAAATATATCAATGGCATCAAAAACAATAAAACAACACAGGCTAGGTGGCTACACAACTTTCCTCTACGCATTAGGTTCAGGGTTCCATTCCCCGTAGAGCCAAATAAATTACAAAACGGTAAAAGACTTCTTTTTTTGGCCCATGGGAAATGAAGGAAGACAACACATTCATCAGCTCCAGCAACTCCTAATTTTTTCACAAATATAGTCTTCTTAGATTGAAATGGTCTCCAGCACAAGTTTCCAGTATTAAGCGCTTGCGCGATCAGTCCTCTTATCAACCATCTCTGTTGCCTGTTGGCATACTACGAATCTCTTTTTTTTTTTTCCCTCAGCCAAAAAGGGTGAAAGATGAGGTGACCGGTGTAGTAACCTCCCATAAGTACGACTATAGGAACTACAAACTCGCGACGAATCCCAAAAAGAATCAGCCATCCAAAGATATATCTATCGCTGAACCAACGAAGCGATTACTAATAACACAAGCTCGGGCGAAGGAGGCTGCTCTTTCTATCTTGTTGGATGATCAATCAAAATCTATTATCTTGGTTACCAGGAGGAGCTACTACATTTTTTTCATCCCTCTTCTTTTTCTTGGAACATCACTCTTCTTCCTCTTCTTGTCATCTTCTCTGTCTTTATCATCAACATTCCTATAAACTTGGCATGACACCCTTTTCCCTCCTCTACAAACCCCATTCCTCAAATCCACACCCACAATTCCCTCCCCCACTTCTCCCTTAACCCTACCCCTACCCAACCCAAAACCCATCTTGAATCTCACTCTATCCCTCTTTTCCAACAATCCTACTTTCATTTTCTCACCAACCAAACACCCCTCGTCAACTTTCCCACATAACTCAATCCCAAACCCACTTCTCTCCACTTCTTCTGTCTCCTTCACATTAATGATCTCTCTCCTAGGGAATGCTGGCAACCAATTTGGAATGTGCGAAACACCCGCTGCCCGAGAAGTGGTAACACGCTTCTCGGGCGGAGGACAACGGGGAACCGGTTTCGCAAAGGGGATTTCGTCTACCCATTCCACGAATTTCGCGAGGTCGACGAGGGTGGGGGAAGCGAGGAGCGTTCGGGTCCTCCTCACGTCCCACGCGCCGCGGAAGCCCTGGACGGAGCCGAGGTCCTCGAGGGCGCGGACGACGTCGCAGAGGTTGGACTGGGTGCGGCCGGAGGAAGCGGCGGAGGCGGCGGCGGACTCCGCCAGGGCGCGGAGGTACCTGGCGGCGACGTCCGTCAGGGCGTTCAAGGCGGAGCGCTGGGCGGACGTGAACCCTTCCGATTGGCAGATCTGCGCCGTCGCGATTCTTGTGACGGCGAATGCGAACTTGGACGGATCGGTTTCTGATTCTTGAGAATTCATGGCGAAGAGAGAGAGAGAGAGAGACAGAGACAGAGAGACGCTGCTGCGTTGAAAACCCTAGAAGATTATAAATGAAGATTGAAATTGTTCGATGCCAGGTTTTGAACTCTCAACCTCTGGGAATAGCGGCCGACTTGAGGCTCGGTATTGAACCACTGGTCCAAGTTATGATATGTCGTTAAAATGGGCTATGAATTTCTTATTTATTGGCTCAACCCTCCCTCGGCCCATATACTCTTCATGATTTTCGTTTTTAAAAGTATTAGAGCATCTCCAGCGGCATCATGTCATCATGTCAATCACTAAATTTGGCATTACAAAAATGATTATTCGACGCAGTCGTGCACAAAGCGAACTATTCTTTCTCCTTTTATTTAAAAATGATTATTCGATAAATAGTCCACTCTTATCTAACTTGATCTTAATTCTGTGTGCAAACAAACACCAAACTGTAAAACTACGTAAAACATTTGGGTTCACTCTTAACCCCTTTCCGTAGTCCCACCTCTCTTATCTCATTAAAAATAGGGGTAGGCAATATGTACTTTTTTTTTGTTATGTATCAGAATCTTATTTACGAATTTTCACAATATTTTTCAACTCCCGAATTTTTTCGTGTCATGTTTTGGGCCGTGTCGGATTCTTGTTGTCATGCAATGTCAAAAGTCCTACTTATAGTTAAATTTTTATTTTTTTAATTTGACAGTTCATCAAACTAATGTCTAATGTATAAAATTACTCATAAAAATATTTATTTTTAACTCAATTATATAAATTTATTTTATTTTTCGTGTCAGACATGCTCACCCCTAATTAAAAGTGTATGTCAATACGTTATTAACTTATTGTAAACATGAGTGCTCCACTGTGCTATACTAGAGTTATGGTATCAATCCTGACAACAAATAATTTTATTATGTCTTACCTTTTTTGAGTGTCCTTGTTTAATAATCTCTTTGCCCGTGTTTGTTGGTCCATTTTAGGGTTTCCAAGTTTTTTTTAGGGAATATCATGATTTCTTTTGCACAATTCTTGTCTTTCTAATTTTACCCTTCAATCATGATTGATTTGTTAATTAAATATTTGAAGATAACAGTAAAAGAGTAATATTGACGCAATTTACGCATTGACTTTTAACACGGACAAACTTTTAAGAACGAAAAAAAGTATGTTTTTGGACCAATAAACACGGACAGAAGGAATACACCTTTTATTTTTGGACCAATAAACACAGACGGAAAGAATACACCCTTTTATCCCTAGCTAGCATGTAAATGGAGAAATTAAGATGCAAATCTTTATGAAATGGATTTGGTCTTCGGCCCACCTTAACTCCTCGTGCTCAACACCAAAATCAAGGTACTAAAAGCATGAAAGCATAGCTAGCTCCCAAATGCAAAAAGATTTACTCAGAAAGGCATTATGGGCCTTGCTTATCAAATCACGGATTGGGCTTTGGGCCATCAGGCTAATTTGTGCCCTAACTTTCTTTAAAACTTGCTCTGTCATTTTTGCTGTAGTCAAGTCACCATTGAAGTATTCTGTCACGAATTAGAAACCATGTTCTCTTCTAATAAAGGTTGGAATTCTCCCTCGTAGCTATCTAAGGCCGTCCAAATATATGCGAGAGAAATTAACTGATTCATTCTCACGCATTTTTGAATTGTCTCGGATAGCTATTAGAGAGAATTCATTAATTTCTCTTCTTCTTTTTTTCCCGATAAGAGCTGAAACCAATAAAAAATAGTCACTTAGCAAAATATTTCTTTGTTGAATGTTTGTAAAATATTATTGGCTGTATTTAGTTTAGTTTTGATGATGTCAGCAGGTGTAATGAGTGGAGAGATATAGAGAGAAATGAGGAAAATGATGATGTAATCAAAACTAAAACTAAAACTAAACTGGGAAACGAACATGACCATTACCTTTACGATGTCATCAATGAACATTCAACTAATTTTGGATTTACCTTTACAATTTAGTGGATTGGCCTCTAGTAACAACTTGGCATATGACAACATAACTATTTATTTTTCTGTCATTATCTCCTAGGTGGATCTACACTGATTGCTATACTTAACCATTTACCACATCTACACCTCTCATTTTTTTTATAAAAAAAAAAAAAAAAAAATTTCTTTTTTTATTTTATCTTCATCTCGCTTACCCAACTTGACTTCTTACTAAATTCGTCGGGTGTTTGGGAACCTCATTTTCAGCTTTTCGTTTTTAAGTTTTTGGCTTTTCAACTTTTTGGATTATGGTCAGAATGTATTTTGAATTTGGTAGGAGTGTTTGGGAGAAATGTGCAGAATGCATTTTATAACATGAGTAATGTTTGGGAGATATGTACAGAATCCATTTTATGGGGCTTTTTGTTAATGAAAATGAGAAAAGTGGAAAATGAGAAATCAAAAGCTCCTCCCCACCTCTTTTTCACTTCTCCTCTCTAAAGTAGAAAATGGAAAACTCATTTTCTTAGAAATCATTTTGGCTCAAGGCTCCCAAACATCCAAAACCCAAAAATGTGAAAATGAGAAGTTGAAAAGGGGCTCCCAAACACCCCCGAAGGCTTCTGAAACATTTTTAAATTCGTTGTACAATATGCATTGCCCATTGCATGGAAAGAGATATGTGATTAATTACTTTACTAGAGATTTCTCAAAGCAAGTGATTGTATGATACAAAATTACAGATTTTCAGAATATTCTCAGATTCTGTAAAATTCAGAATACAATTCCATTGAATATACACACTGTATAATACAAAAATACAGAAACAGAATTGCAGATTACAAAGAATGTGGTACAAAAAGAATCGGAGATAATACGATAGTCTCCTTAAATAAGATTCGTTCCTTACTGAGAGTGTTGTAGGATACACCGATATTATGTCAGTCTCTTTGGATAGAATGACTAGACCACGAGCGTCTGAACACAATGGATGAATGCCTTGACGAACTGAACACTTGCTGCTTGTCACTCACGCAAAGAAAGAATTTCAGGAGTGTTTTTAGAATTCTGAATTTCTGATCTCAAACACTATGGGATGCCCTCTGGCCTCTATATATATATAAACAAGGTGAATAACTCTTGAGCAGCCAAGCTGTAATCGATCAATACATGATACTGCTGAAATCAAAGCTGCAATGAAGAGGCACATCATGGGGCAGATTAACTTCAGGAATGTCCAGATACGTATAACCTAAAGGGACCTTTTAGTTGCCTCGGGAGATCCTCCGATTGCCCCGATTTCATTGATTCGAAGTTCCAAAAATTTCCAATGCATGCTTAATTTGCTAGAATTTGGGAATCCAGCCTATGATTACGACTGCCAATATTAAACTAAAAAGAAATCACTCTCAAATTCATCGGATTTACTGGGTTTACTTAGTAGAGGTCAGGAATGCAGTCTGATGAAATTATCTTTTTGAACTGGAAATCATTCTCATATATCAGAGGAAAGGATAACACTAAGTTCAGTTGGAATGTTAGAAACTCAATTATGAGGAAGTGATCCTGATAAAAAAGAGGCTACCCAATGGGTAGCAGGATTGAGTTCTCTAGGAATCCAAAGAAGAGACAGATTAAGATTAAGATCTAATACAAGCTTCCTAATATCATGAAATTATCAAGAATAAGGATATACAACAAAACAAAAAGGATATGGGTACAAACTACATACCCATATGCACAGATTGTGCATGGATCACAGCGTGGGTCTATTTTGGAGTCTCACACAAACGAGTTTTTGAGTCACCCTGCAAAAAGTCAGCTCAATTAGATATCTTTAAATCTTTGATTCAATCGTTCAATTGTTTATTCTCAATTTTGGATTCTAAGTTCCCAAGGAAATTATGTAGACTACAACTGTACTGTGTGATCGTTACAATTTACCATTCATTGATGTAATGTATTTAGCTAACCATTTTTTGAAAGGTAAGAGCATATATGTTTCCAGACCATTGATTGCCGAACAGACGGTAGTACTGATTGCTCACTAAAGCATCCTCGAGTCTTTATAATTGCCACTCTTTCCATGAAAGTACTGTACAAACGTAACGTGGATGAGAATAGAGACCAAGCCAACTTAGGCAAATTCACATGTTCATTGTATTATTATCAATTTGAACTGTTCCCTTTTTCTATCTTTCCCTTTCGGATGCGATGAATTCTTGTGGTTCTACCTACTAGTAATTGCATGCAAGACTGAAAACTACATTTGTAAGAAAACATCAAAAAGATGATTTCATGTTAGGGAAAACTGTTCTTTTACCTGTAGGCAGAGTTACTTGGTCGGGTGGTGTGGCACATGTCACCTTCAATTCCAAAAAAGTTCATATTTTACATTAGTGGATTAGGCACTCACGGGCGGTATTCAAACAACTGGAGTTTTTCACACAAACGATGCAAAAATAGCATTTCAGAAAGGTGAATGGTTCAGACCATAATAAAATACTAACTCAAAAATTTTCAAGACCACAAGATAATTGAATCAAGTTTTTACTTTGCACTTAACCGTTCTCGTCAATTTTTGTTAGGAATACACAACGATACCAGTAGACTCAGTGCCACCCTTAACGCCAATAATTGGAAAACAAAAATAAAAAATTAAACTCAAAAAGTAATGAAAAGAATACCAAACGGACAAATGCTGCTTAATTAGGATAATTCTTGATGATTACTTTTCCAAATAGAGCCAAGGTAGTCATCTTTAAGTTTGAAATTGGACCATTAAAATAACCCAACAAAACAAAAAAAAAACAACAAGTACACAGCCACATTTATCATGATCTTTTCCAACTAAATGCCAAAAATTTTGGTCCCAAACGATGGCTGGCTAGCTCACTAAAATTTGGTTGAAGTGGCAATACATAAATGACTAAACTTGCAGACCATGTGTTCACAGTATAGTTTTCCAAAAGATTTTAGCAACCCAGTTGCTAAAATCAATTTTTTGAAATCAAAAAATGAAGTGGTTCCGTGTATCATTTTTCAATTTTTTTTCCGCACCAAATTAAAATACTCCTCGTGTACTTTAATTCGGTGTAAAAAATTCAAAAAATAATACACGAAAACACTTAATTTTTTTATTTGAAATACCATGATTTTAGCACCTTCGGAACTCATTTGCTAAAATCTTTTGGAAAACTATGCCGCTACCGTGTGCATCTGGCAGCCTCCAAAACAGAAATTCCAAAGAAAAAGACAGGTCCAATCACAATCACTACCATCTATTAATTAATTATTCCATGTTCCCGGAGCATTGCTTCGGCTACGGGAGTTTTGCATAACACATTTGTGTTGGTTCTACGCATACTGGTGTGGACATTATAAAAATTTGTGGTGCAGAAGCCGCTGGACGGAACAATGCTCCGAGAGCATAAAATAATTTCTCGTTGAGTAGCGCTTCACATCCACAACTTTGATTTCGCTTGAAATGTTGTCTGACAATTTCTTTAAAATGTTAAACTCAAGTACTTCACATCCCTTTGGTGGATAATATGTAAAAGATGGAGACTGATATCCGAAAAATTTGTCTTTGATATGCCTAGAAGTACTGATATCCGTCAGATGTGCTTTGAAATTCTAATTTTTTTGGCATTTTATATTTATTATTCACTGCTTAATAGACTGTGATTAGCATGCATGACTCGAGAGGTAGTACAGAACATGAAAGAATACCCAGAAAATGAACATGAAAAACTGGCTGCCTTTTTTTCACGTTCATTTTTCATGCTCATTTTCTTGGCTGCCTTTTCATGTTCATTTTCTGGGTTTTCTCGTAGCCCTTGACGGCTACCTTTTCATGTTCATTTTCTGGGTTTTCTCGCAGCCCTTGGCTGCCTTTTCATATTAATTTTCTGGGTTTTCTTTCCTGCTTTTTACCTTTTTCCTGCATGACTCTTTTTTAAATAGGTATATGAAACTTTGTTTCAGCTGACGTGTTGCCTACATGCATGTTGATAAATGTCTAAACCTAACATGAATTGATTGGTAGGGAAATGGAAAGATGACTATAGTACAAAGAGTTACTTGTTCAATGTCATAATATTTCAATATTGTGAGGCTGTGAGCCTTTTGCGTGTGTAAACAGGAAAACAAAAAAAATTTCAAGAATTAATGTTTGAGATGAGTTGATAAGTTTTTGTCTTAATAGTACTCTAAGATTTTTTATGAGTTGATGATGAAAAAGTTGACATGGTACTATGTAAAGTACCTTTTCCACATTATCTCAGTTAAATTATTGCAAGTGTTTAACCATGTTTATAATTAGGGTTTGTCGATAAATTAGAAGGCGTGCTGACCGCTCTTAGCGATATGATTAATCGTTGTACAACAACTTGAGTTTTCGATGAGATTTACGCATTTAAAGGCCTATGATCAAAAGCAGACTCAATTTAAAGAACGAAAGTTTTGTAATCATAAACAGTTCTGTGGTGTCTTCTGAGCGTCTACGCCAAACTCAATTACTTGAGCTAATTAAAAACCCACTTTTTTGTTTATTAGATAGCCGACTTTTACGCTTCAACTGCACCAAACTCTCTGTTCTAAATTTTATGATCCGTCGACTCATTGGTGAAAGCAATTTTTCACTTATCCAAGAACAAGGAGAGAGGGCATGCACCTAAACAACCCATCAACTTCAATTAGGAGTTATAACGTAATTTTCCATTGAATTATCTTGTCATTATTTGGGAGGTTGGAATAGATTTGAGTATAGCAAGTGACAGGCATGCTAGGTGTCTTAATCCTTGTTTGGATGTTGCTGATAAGAAACACTCCAAGAAAGGCCACAAGAAATGATTCTGAAAAATTAATTTGAAAGCGACTTAATTTAACCCCACGAGATATGTTCTATTTGATTTAGGAATAGTGATTGATTTTACGTTTTGGAGATAATTTCTTTTATATCATGCAACCAAACAAGACATTTGCTTGTCTTGAGGGTCAATTTTAGGCAATGGAATTGAAAATCACTTCAAGAAATAGCAAACTCCTAACTGATCATCATTCTGATATGTCATTTCAAAATACACGTTCTATAAAATACAAAACACGTGTATACATCAAAATGGAAAGAGTACAAAAAAAACAAATGAATCTATAAAGTATCGCGACGATGGAACCTGTGAGACGAAGAAATTGTTACCTTAACTCTTTTGAGCTTAACGTCTATGCTACGACTTTTGAAATTTTTTATACTAGATTTATAGTAACTATATCCACCCTTGAAATGGACAACAAAAGCATTTGTTAGTCTTTGGAAAATGAATTACAAATATTAAAGGAATTAAGAGAACGACAACATCACAACAAAGAGAAAGCATTCCAATTATGAGGACACCCTTACCCAACAATCATACGCAGGCGTTTTATGCCGAAAGAATTGTGGATTTAACTATAGTTCAGCTGAGGAACCATTTTGGATTTATCCGTTCTTTATAGCTTGGATTAATTCACTACCGACATCATATGATACGTATGTGGAGTTGGCAATTCGAAACTTGGCTCGTTAAAACTTTTGTTTTCATGACCATGAAGAAACAAAAAAAAAGTAAAGAAAAGAAAAAACAAACACAAAAACATACGAATTTGTGTGCCAATTCTTGAATGGATAATAGTCGCATCATTCAATCTCAATCAGACCTAATTTTCTTTCATGTTGCTTTTGATTTGTTTTCAATTTAATCGGTCAACAATCACAGCTTAAACACAAAATTTTACTCCACTTTGTGGGCACAAGTGTTCTTGTAACTGTGAACCTTTTCCCCCCCCAAAAGTATATATGATCTCACTTTATCTACGAATCAATTCACATTGAACTGGAGTATTGTTTTTGGCTTGTAAAAGACATGCAATGCAATTGCTTTTCTAAGTCTTTTTAATGGTGCTGATCTAGCTGTAAAAAAGCGTTTCTAGAAAGAAAAACGCATAAAAAACTACTTTTAATATTTGTATATCACAAAAGACCGAGAGCGAAGTATACCTATCCTTCCAAAGGTTTTTAGTTTTGTTATATCTGTTGGAATTATGCTTTGAATTTTAGACGTTCGAAGAAAGGTGCAGTATTTGTCGCGAGCAGTTTTCGTTCAGGACTAAGGGGGAGCTCTCTAGAATTCCCGTCCGGCCGGGTTTCAAGTAAATTGAATACAAGAATACAAATGAAATACTTGGTAATTAATTGAAGAACAAGGTAATAAAGAAAGAGAAAGGAGTACATCTGTATTTCTTTCCTTAGCTTACACAAGAAGAGAATAGGAGTATTTATACCATTTGCTCGGATGGACGGCTCTGATTTCATCTTGCACACACGACGACAAACGGTTCAGATATGAAGGTACCGAAATGAAATTTGGGCCGTCCAACAGACGGTCCGAATATACACAACACTTGCTATGCACAGGTCGGCACAGCAACCCCAAATCCCATTTGCTACATATACATTACCGACTTACTTTCTCTAGCTAAAATAGAATTAGTGACTAGTGGGCCATCTGTACACAAATATCCATACGAACTTTTTCCCATTGACAATTCAACGTAAAATTTCTTTTGATATTGATTGTTGGGAAAAATACGACACAAGCACAAATTTCAGAGAACAAATTTCGTTGATAACGAAATACACAGAATACAAGTACAACAGAATTACAAAATGTAAAACGTGTAGAAATGCGAACAGAATTTTGAGGTATGAATTGAGTCACGTGTTAGATACAATCTCCTTTAAATAGATTTGTCGTCTATCGAGGGTGTTGTAAAATGCACCTGTGTATTCTTCCAGGATAAAACGGCTAGACCATAAACCTCCGGAACACCTCCGTCGACGAACTAAATTGGCCAGCGTCTAGCACTCTCTCTCTCTCACACACACAAGAATCGAATATCAGAGTATGCTCAATAAGAATGCCAATATCTAGTGTAGAACCAAATTCGGGTTTGTACAATATATAGCACTAG
Source organism: Vaccinium myrtillus (assembly GCA_016920895.1). Taxonomy (NCBI): domain Eukaryota; kingdom Viridiplantae; phylum Streptophyta; class Magnoliopsida; order Ericales; family Ericaceae; genus Vaccinium; species Vaccinium myrtillus. Next base: position 15,210,901 of record CM029275.1, on the reverse strand, counting down.
GAAAAAATTGTTGAGCTGCTTGTAGAAATTAACCCATGAAACTGTCGGAAAGAATGTAGCCGCCATAAAATACTTCTCTTCATGAGGGGTATTAACCCGCCATAATGGGTGGACCTTTGGCTTTGAACTTGCTCTATAGCGAACTCGAGATGGACTGTTTGGTTGACTTGAGAGACCTTCCAATCCCCATCTCATTCATATGTTTCAACAAAAGTAAACATACAAACTATAACATCAACAATAAGAGATAGCTATGAATTAAATTTTTTTTTTGGAGGGTGGAATCGTAAGAACTTTAATAGATAAACAACAGTTTACAGAGGATTACATCATTACAACACAGATGGTAAAGGCTACAATGGATAAGAAAGAACACCCCGAGCTCTATTAAAAATTATTGATCTTTTGCAACTAGAACCTGCATAAGTAGATATTAAAGAGCTCTTTTGGCAAGCGAATGTGCTCGTTGAACATCCTTGCATTCAATCTTTGAGATCCTGCAAAAAGATTGATTCGAGAGATCTCCTATATTAGGTTGTGCAACAAAAAGTTATCAGCAAAATAACACTCATATTGTCCTCCTATCTACATGACAACATTTAAACAATCAGAAAAAATATAAGCTGCAGCGAAATTATGTTGATTAGCCCATTTAACCACATGCAAGATAGCTTGGATTTTTGTTTGGAGAGGCCTCGAACGGTTGCAAGAGACAGAAAATTTTGTAGTATTGTACCATCATGATGATTTGAAATTATGCAAAACACTACAAATCCTAGAGAGGAGTGAATAAGACTACCAAATTAAAAATTAACTATCCCAATTTTAATCCAATTAATCATTATCGATGGTGAGACAATCAAAACCACAATATAAGGAACTATAGCAATAAGCGAAAGAACACAAACACGAGGATATAAGTGGAAACTACTTAGGGTCAAAATACTCTAAGCATAAAACCACGTCCTTATGTACTAATTGCTATAAATCAAAAGGTTAAATTAAGAGTTACAAGGTTAGGAATTACCAACTTGCCCAAGCTACACCTAACTCCACTCCTTGATTTAGCTCCCCGAGCCCCTTCTTGATTCCATAGCATCCACAAGTTTAACACCCCTCGATCTCCGTATCAAAGACGGCTCCGGATCATCCGGCCACGTAGATATGTGGGCAACACAACATGATGTATGAAAGATATGATTTTTATGAAAGTTTTTGAAAACTAAAGTCAACCTAGAGTGGATCCATGGAGAGTAAGACTCTAGATTGAAGAAAGATGAGAAGAGCAAGCTCAAATCATCAAGAACATCAAGTTCACAAAAGAGAGAAGGGATGAGACTCTCTCTCTCTCTCTAAAAGGGGGCTGATTTTCTCATAAGTGGGTGTGTGAAAATGAAAGAAAAATGACTTTTATAGTGCCCATTTTCGTGCTCCCCAAGACAACCATTCAAAACATGACATGTGGCCACTTAAAGAGTTTGGCAGAAGCGTGTAGACGCGCGCAGACGCTCCGACAGGATTTAAACACGTGGCACAATAAGGGCTGTCCACAAACACGCATCTGCAGACACTTGAAAACGCTGTTAAAATGATCTCAATGGTCAAGATTAAATGATCTCCATCTTTAGGTGGTGGCGATTAGAGTGGGTCTGTCCTCCTGATCTTATTACACTTTCCCAATTCTGGTTCTCTTCTCCCTTCAAGAATTTGGAAAAGAAATGTTGGGAATCCTGCTTCTTTGCCATTATCTAGTCAATCTGGAAGGCCAGAAATGACCTCATCTTCAACAACAAAGCTTCAACTTGGGAAGAAATCTCAAAACTGGTAAAAATTAGGGTTGCTCTTTGGATTAAGGGTCTGAATGATTTGCGGATATACTCGGTGAACGATTTCCTGGGAAATCTCGATGCTATTAGGCGCGTCAAGATTTAACACCTAGCTGGACCGGAGTTCAAATCTGGGGGTCTTGACTCAATGTCTCTTTGGTTCTGGCAATCAAACGAATATTTGAAGTTTGAAGATTGAAATCTCATCTTTATCTGAATTGGTCTTCTTGCCCCTTTTTTTCTTTTTACGGTTTATCAACCCTTGGTTGATATCCTTCTCTTCTCCCTTTTTTCTCTCGATGTACCCTTATCGAGTTTCAATATATTCTCTTCTTTTGCTGATAAAAAAAAATGGTCAAGATTAAAACACGTGTCAAAGGATGTCACTAGATGGACAAGCGTCTGCAGACTTATGCAAACACAACCAATGAAAAGCCATAAACTCACACTAGAATCATGGGATTTTAAAGGAAAATCAATGCCCAAGTTAATCCATAACCGTGCACGATAAAATGAGACATTTGAATCATCTAAATGCGTGAATGATTATGCATGGTTATACCTTTCCGGATATGCCTCAAAGTGTTTGGTGCGGCATCAACTTGTCAATGAAGCTTTGAGAGCACAAGAGTGGAGCATCTAGACTAACACTTAGAACTCTACCACCCAATCCCATTACAAACATAAATGGTTTGACAAACCCGGAAATCGCCAATAAACTTAACATGATTAGCGGAGATATCGATCCAAGCCACTCCAAGGGCATCTGTCCTTCCAAGCACCATCAAACATGGAGATTAATCAGACGATGATGGGTGCTTGGAGAGTTGGGATACTGCTTGATGATAAAGGTCTTGTTCGGTTAACAAGTTTAGTTTAGTTTTGTTTAGTTTTGATGATGTAAGCAGGTGTAATAAGTGGAGAGAGATAGAGAGAGAAATGAGGGAAATGATGATGTAAGCAAACCAAAACAGGACCAAAACATGCCCAAAACTGTTAACCGAACATGGCCAAAGGAACCTTGTTTTAATGCCTACTTAATAAAATTCTTTTCTTGTTAAAAAAATGATGTCTATTAGAGGCCTACAACAGGCCTGCAAATTTCTACGCATGAAAACACGTACTGGGAACATAGAAGAGGTTTGGAGGGTTTCAAGGACTAGCCTGTTAAGGCCAAGGGCTTTAGGAGATGTTCGCTTTGTTTGGTTGAGAGTTTTGAGAAAAATATTTTGAGAAATATTTTTGAGATAGTGTTTGGATGAGTTTTTGGAAAAAGTAATAATTAGAGAGAGATGTAATAATTGGAGAGAGAAATGAGAATAATGATTGGAGAGAGAGATATGAGTAGAGAGAGAAATGTGATTAATGATTAGAGAGATGAGAGATGGGGAAAGAATCTTTTTGGAAATTTTTTTTGAAATGTGAAGTGAACAAAGTGGTTATTGTCCCATATATAGCTAGGTGTTTCACACGTAATGTATACAGTGCCCCACACTCACTTACGCACTCACATAATGGTACGCGTACGGAATTTACGAGATGCAATTTAATTTAAAAAAAAGTAGTACAAATATATGATATGAAATTTTACAATTTAAAACTTTATTCAAAAATTCGTATCGTTACAAAAACAATTAAATATTTTGAATCCGAAAAGTTTATACAATAGCTATATATGATCCAAACAAGCTTAATGGAACAATCGACAGTTTGACACCACATGCCACGGGTCTATCTGCCCTCGGGCAAAGGGTTGAATACGAAATCAAAGAGTCGAAATGTTAGTTTGGTTGGTTAGTGAGTTTGCTTCTCACATAATTGATCAGGATAAGGTCGCAAGAAAGTTATTTCTTGTGAATTCCTTAGTACTCCTGGTATGGACGGCCTGCTTTTGATCAGACTGAGGAAGAGATTAGTCGAGTTTCGCGTGAGCTGACCTAGATCGGTAGCACAGATTGTCTAAAAAAAAAAGAATACGCAATCAAAGATAAGATGATCAAAATTCGTTCCACTCTTTTGGCCAATCTCACATATGGTGCTTTCCCACGGACAGAGGGGTGCTGCGCAGCGATTTCCGACATCGCGCCGGCATTGTTTCTGTGAACTTAACAATATAACTTGATTGCTGGAACAACAGTACCGGCGCGGCGTCGAAAATCGCTGCACAACACGCTGCGCAACCCCCCTCTTTCCCACAATGACAAACATCATTAGAATGGAGTTTCACTTTCTTGCAAAACTAACAGTGGTTTCCCACAATAGACAAACCAGCAAATTTGTCAAAAGTAATGTTGTTGCTAGCTTGGCATTGAAAGCCAAAGGTGGTGCTTTCACTGACAGCATTGACAATTTGGAGATGTTGTCATGACAAACATGCATGTTGAAAACAAATTAGCTAGGTGCCGACATCCACTTTTGATTTACATACTTTATTAAAACCAAAAGTGTTGTATTTAATTGGTGTTGTAATGCACCCACAATTTTGTTTTATCTCATTTCTTTGAATGATATCTTGATTCGTAACCCGTGACATATAAAGATATCAACAAAGTAGGATTAGATTAGATTAGTTAGTTAGCCGTATATAGAGTATCACCAATTATCATTTTTGGGAAAAAAAAAAAAAAAAAATTTCAACTGAGAGGAGACGAGGTCAAATCTTTATAAGGCAAGAATTGATTATTATTTCATTTTCATTTTCATTTTCATATAGTCGGTTTTTTTTTTTCCGGTTGTTTCTTTGATTGTTGTAGACTCTCACATAATTGTTGTGGTACCCCGTTGTTGTAATTTACATCGTACGAATAGTTCTTTTATTGTTTGACCAAAACAACGCGTCCAAAGATTAGTTAAAAAAATGAAGAAGGAATTTAGGTATATGTTAACGTCGTTGGGATCAAATCCCCCGTATTGCTCCATGCTTCTTCGTTTCTAAGCAGGGTTGTTTTTTTGAACATCAATTTTTTTTTTTAATCTTTGAAAATGAATTACAAATATTAAAAAGATCCAAATGATAGGTGCGCAATGTCAGAGATATAAGCGCCTAAGTAGGGCGAATTAGAGCATTAGATGCGCGATTTATTCCATTTTTCACTTGATGCGGTGTTGTCTTTTGTTTTGGTATTGTTGTGTTTGTTTTGTAGGAAACAGGCCGGAGGAGCACGTAAAGTGGACACCGGACATCGGGCATGTTGGGAACCGGTGGGACCTCAGTAAGGACGAGAGAGCAAGCTGAAAAAGCATTTTGAAGGTGTGGGTATCGATACAGGGAAATGCCTGTATCGATACCTAGGCGTCATTGGGCGACCAGAAGCTATGGGTATCGATACCGGATGGCCTAAAACAGCCGGTGGTTTTTGCCACGTGTCAGACTTCGGGAAATGGATAAATACCTCGTTTTTGGGACGAATTAGGGTTCGAAAACTTTGGTTTTCTTTTCTTCCAATTAGCAGCCGATTATTTACCTTTGGAGATTCGACTTTTGGAGACCTTTTTCATTGAAGTTTTGAAGTTTTGCTCGAGGATTCACGTATTGCTTCGGTAACTTTCTGTTTTATTCACATTAATCTCAGTTCACGGGAGTTTGTCCGTGATCTGATCTTGAATCCTTGTTTTAATTCATATTTAAGTATATTAGCATGTGTTATTTCAGAATTTTCTTATTCGTTCAAGTTGATATGCGTGAGTAATCCCATAGGTATGGTCGCGGGGTGATTAACACGCCGTGGCCAGGGCTGGATTTGTTCTTGCTCCTATTTTCAAGATCAACAACGGAAAAGGCAATTTTAGGTTATTAAAGAACTTCCGTTGGACGAATCCGAGCTTTGTCGGAGCCCATGTAACGCGGGGAACGGGGGACCAAAACTTGTTCTTCGCTGCACATGGGTAATGGCGACCGCGAGGATTCGCATCTTTCGGGGTATCTTTTTCTCTCTAAAATCAAATGTTTTCTTTGGAACACCGAATGGAGTAGGAAATATCCGGACCTGGTCACTGGTGTTATGAACCCTACGACCGTACTTTCTTTTAAATAGTTTAAGCAAAACCAAATTCTCTTAGTTTAGTTAATTTTCCCATCAAATCACAAAGGGTGGCTACCTAAGAGCCGTGTTAAACCTTACAACCCGAGTTTTTAGTAAGCACTCTCCACCTTCTTTGTGGATTCGATTCCGGTCTTACCGGGTATTGTGCTACACCGGTCTCAGCCCTACGCTTGGGGCAACCCATTAATTTAGGTCTAGGATTTCGGTCAAGCACCAAACAACAAGGCATCAAGACACCTGCCGCTAAGAACCAAAAGGGAAAAACATAACCCGAAGTTGGCAAGAAGCCAACCAAAACCCCCAACAAGAAAAACAAGCCCCCAAAGATAAACTTGAATCAACACCCCAAACTAAACACAACCAGAACGCCCAAACAACCACCAAAAATGACAAAATTAACTTGCAACTGAAAACCTGCTTATGATCTCATCATCTTGTCCCAAATATTATTCATCCAAAATCTTGTTTAATGACCGAGAAGCCTGAGCCGCATTTAGAAGAAACCTTTTGTGCCATCTGAAGAAGCGGATAAAGCGGCAACAGCTATAGCAGATCTGAACACAACGCATTTTTTTCTGTTTTCGACGACCCTTCGTAGGTTTAGGAAAACCCAACTTATCTTCTATCCTTTTTTGCTTCCATTTTCTTTTCCCAATAGCTTCCACAACATCAGTTGGGTTGAGATCCACAACTAATTGGATACCCTCAACAACTTTCTCATTAAAAAAACCCACTTCGGAAAGATTCCAAAAACCTTCATCAAATTTCACAACCTCCTTATCCTTGTTTGTAGCAGCTAAAACAGCATCCTCAACTTCTAAGCAGGGTTGTTAACCGATGTTGTTTCCTCTTATGTATAATTCGCAGATTAATTAACCAATTCCAGATCTAAAAATTGGGGATGGGGAAAATCCCCATTGAAGTCGATCTCTCTCTCTCTCTCTCTCACACAACACACTCACAAACACCCATGGAAGTTGAGGGTTTTCCCGTCTGGAAGAAATCACCATTGATTCCGGTCACCATTGATTCCGGCGAAGGCCATGGAAGTTGAGGGTTTTTCAGTGGAAGAAATCACCATTGATTCAGGTATGTGTTTCCCACCCATTTTTCTGGTATTTGGCAGTTGGATTATGACGTGGCAAGGATGGCTATAGCCATACTTGGTTCTAAATATAGGACCAAGTATAGCTTTGTGCCATTTTAGAACCAAGTATAGCACTGCACTGGATTTGGGTTTTTGAGTCTGGTGTCAAATTATGAGTATAGAACCAAGTATAGCTCTTGCATTGGCTTTGCTCTAAGAAAAGCTTTGAAAGGATGACCTTAGTATACAATTATTTCATTTTGTAATAGAGGTTGTGATAAAAAAAAGAAAAAAGAAAAAGAAAGATAATGGGGACCGGGATGGTGGATGGGGATTCAAAAAAAAAAAATTTAAAAAGGGAGTTACCACCATAAAACCTTGCATTTAAAATTGAGCAGAGTAGAAAATTATTTAATTTCTTGATTCTTCTTTTTAAAGGATAATCTAGTGTAAAAATATTACATTTTTTCGAGCAGGGTATATCCGTATAATATTTGAAATTGGGAAATTTTCTTGTTTAAGTTGCTGAAGACGTAAAACTTTGAAATTACTCCGAAACGAAGTTTATTAGCGTGGGACCTTGATCTTCGAGTTTAGTAAATTAATTAAACTGAGATGAAAATAAAATTAACAAAAATTAAGGATACAGCTTCAAATTAACAAATCATTCTCTTTTATTTACTAAATTGTTCGGTAGACTACGATAACAATATTGACAATTTTATGTATATACTGACTTCATTGAAAAGAAATATCACCACACATGACCTAATGAACAAGGAGTCAATCAAAATTCTGAATTAAATATGATGCAATATCACAGACTTCTTTAATTTATTTGTTTGGTTTTGGCTAGTACAATTTATTTTTTTTTTAATTAAGGTAGAGTCAACTGGATTAGCCGAGTCAACTAGGTGCATGATTCCAGATTTATTTGGTTTTTCCAACATTTGTTTAGCAGTCCCATGCGTTATTAATTTAAGGAAACTTGGATTTAATTAATACTTCGTACTACAATATTAGTATTTCCGAAGGTGGACCAAATTTATTCATCCCACCAAGGTTGACATACAAACGGCGTGCTTTTATTTATTTCCTTCACTCTAAAACCAGCTCCATTTTTTTTCTCTCTCCCCCCCCCTTCTCTCTCTAAATATATTTTTATAATCAATACATGCATACGTAACAGATAAACTTGTTTGTTCACATCCAAACGTCACGTATGAAATTACGATGGTTACATTTCTACGACAACAAAATTTCGAATCATATTTTTTTTTTTGTCACATTTGATTGACTTATAGTTTTTGAATGATTCAATCATTCCAGGGCCATTTCCACCTTCCTCACACTTGTTTTCCATATGCTATTTTGACTTTGTAATAATGTTTTCATTTTTTGAGCATCACGGATTTGTTTTTCTTTTATTTTAGAGCCAGGCCAACTAGTAGTCGGTGTACAATTGCCCTATGCTTTTTTTTATAATTAATTTGACGTAATGTTTGTTATTAGTATCTTTTACATAGGGGTGTCCACGGATCCGATCCGATCCGCTCAGAGCGGATTATGGTTTTTAAGATCCGGAACGGAACCGAACATTCACGGATCGGATCGGGCGGATTTGACAGATTAAAGAAGGATTATTGAGTGGATCGAGCAGATCCGATCCGATCCGGATCCGGAACCTCCAGATTAGAAATTCTCGATCCGGAATCAACCAAACATTCACAGATGGATCAACGGATGGTTCGGATCGGTTCGGATTTGTCGGATTGACGGATCGAATGATCCGCTGGACAGCCCTACTTTTACATAATGGGAAAAAAATCGTTATACGATACTATTGCTTTTTCTAAAGTTACCTTTTTGAACTTCTAAAGAAACATCTAACCATCTGGCATTAGCTCAATTGGCCACACTTGTACACTTTTAAATAGGAGGCCACACTTGTATTTCTTCTGTCGAATGTGGGTTTTTTTTTTTGCATACGCATATGTCCCTTAAATCTTAATAGGGCTACCAGTTGGGCTTAATGCGATTGCGCTTATGTCCTGTTTAATATAATTTAAATATTTGTAATTTTCTACTGCTAGTAATAAAAAAATAAAGGAAAATCTAGTAATTGGCATGGCGCTTGCTCTGAAAAAATCAAGTTTTAGTCGTTGAAAAATATTTAAAACTGCTTTTATTTGGTTCAAGAGATTTCCCCATTGTTTCTGATACTTCGTTGAAAATAGTCAAAGAGTTGTAATTATCACTTCTGTCTTCTTTGTTAATTTTGATGTATCTATATAGGGGGAGTTTCTCAAAAAGCTAAGTAACAGGCAATATCATGAGAAAACCTATGGAAAGCACCGAGAAGGAATTGGATCCTCCCTGGTCCTTAATTAAAACTGAAAGGGATAGTTACCGGTAAGAGTATTTTGAGTACAATTTGAACCATTGATTGTAATTATAGACGTTAGATTTTAGAACTATTCCATCTAGTTCGAAACTTGAACCGGAGAGATAGTGAACCCCACCCGAAAATGAAGTACGATGTGAACATAGTGTAATTTTTGGAAGTATATAAGTTTTGGAGAGTTCCATTCAAAGCAAAATCCTCTCCGGTCCTTAATTAAAATTGGACGGGACAGTTACCGCTAAGAGTATTTGAGTACTGTTGGGGTGCAAACAACCTTCAGCAGTACCGGGGGTATGAGGGCGGGAGCTCCCAGGAACACGAGTGTCCAGCAGTCCGGAGTGCTACTCTGGACTGCAGCGAATGAACCGGAGAGATAGTGAACCCCACCCGGAAATAAAGTACGAAGTGAACAGAGTGTAATTTTTGGCAGTATATAAGTTTTGGAGAGTTTCATTCAAAGCAAAATCCTCTCCGGTCCTTAAATTAAAACTGGACAGGATAGTTAAATACGAATTTCAAGAAAATTCATTTTCATCACATACATCAACTAATTTTAACACGTTTTGGGAAACTTGGCCTTATTTTGAGTTTAAGTTTGATTTAGAGTCCCTTCTCATTTATCATTCTCCACGAACATGGGAGAAATTTGATATGTGGAACGGATTATTTTGTTTCATATTTTACTAGCAAAGAAAAATATTTTGGTTTTTGTAACATTGCATTGATAAAATAAGTAGGGTACAAAAAGAGAAATTATTTTATGCTCGTGAAACATTGTTCCACAGGACATTTGAACTACACATTTGTATGATGCCCACATCGAAATGCCTAGGTGCACATAACATTGTTCAATTATACAATTTTGCCTCGGAGGCTTAATTGTAGTGGGATAGACTCGATGCACATTTTATTTAGTGCATTTTTCCATTAAGGCACTCTTTTTATTTTGGATAAATTACATTCACCTCCCTGATGTTTCTAATAATTTCATTGACCTTCCCAGCTTTATCTGTTAAGATTGTTAACCACAAACTCATCTAAAAGCTTAAGCTGTTAGACAGACGGACAACTATCTTATTTATATTCTCAACATACCCTCTCGCCTGTGCTCTCCTCCATAAGCAGGCTAAACAAGTATAAATTTTAATCATTAGGTAGATTTTGAGGTTCGAACACAGGATCTCTTACATGCTCTGATACCATATTAAGTTGCTAACCACCAACATACACCTCTTCTAAAGGTGTGTATCACATACGCCTAATATGTGATCAAAATTGTGCCTTCTTATAAAAATTCATAACATTTTGGTATGTCTCGTAATATACTAAAAACTTATAACTTTTCAGCAATATGATTCATATCATTTTCACTAAGAATTGTAACAATTGCTTCTCATAACTTTTCAACTATAAAATTCATAAAATTTTCATTAAAGATCATAATAAATTGGTGCGTATAGTAACTTTATACTCCTTCCATCCTAAATTTCTTGTCCATTTACGTGCATGCGTGTCATTTTTCAATTACTTATATCTTTCAATCAAAAAATTAATTCTTTTACAATTTTCAAAACTTTGTTTAATGGGACAGATCAATAACTATGAAACGTGATCCATATTGAATACATACAACATTATATATTAGAATATATATATATATATATATATATATATATATATATATATAAATCATTTTTGTTGGTGTCATGAATAGTAAAAGTGGACAAGGAATATAGGACGGGGAGTACTAAAGCTCGTAAAATTTATGAGTTGCATGTGTACACACTTTATTTTTAAAAATATATACTGTGTATTGTTAGGCTAGTTTTCCCACTTGAAGACAACTTGTGTTTGGGCTACAATACACACCTTGTTTTCCACTTGAAGACAACCTTTTTTCAAATCAATAAAAAAGACGCTTAAAATTTAGTCCCAAGGCACCCCAAAAACAAGTTTGAACAAATTTTAGATAGTTATAATGTCAGTCTCTTATAACCTACATATATAATGCCAGTTTGATTTATCACAATTTAATTTATTTTATATTGTCATAAGATTTTTTTTCTTACATAAAAAAGAAATAAGTACTGGACTACTTTATTTTTAAAAAAATATATACTTTTTTGTTGCATTAGGCTAGTAAAATTGTGTTATTTGATAGAATCTGATTCGTAGGAGTTACTCAGGAATTTTTCAAACTACCAATTTAAATGGCCGGTTTGAATATAAAACGTCCCCAGATCGTTATATTATTTATACATTGCCTATTCACAATCTACTAACAATTCTTACCCCATGTATTACAATTGAAACCTTATCAATTCAACGGACTTTATTCAAAATTTTGCTTTTCAATGTAATCGTTACGTAGTGCCAAGGGGGAAAAAATTAAATTCATCCATGTTATTTCCTTTCAGTGGAAATAAATTTGAAGGGAGAAAAAGAACATTCTGCGTTATTTATTTCATACATCTAACTTAAGCACATAAGGCAAAATGATCAACTTTTTAACGGGCCGGTTTGAATAGAAAACGTCTCCAAATTGTTATATTATGTATATATTGCCTAAAGGCACTTCACCATCTCGAACAATTCGTACCCCTATATATTACAATTGAAACCTTATCGATTCAACGGACTTTATTCAAAATTTTGTTTTTCAATGTAAGCGTTACGTATGTAGTTTAAACGATCAACTTTTTGTTGGAACAAATTTCACAATGCAGTTTAAATGCACTAGAAAAATGATCAACTTTTTAACGGGCCGGTTTGAATAGAAAACGTCCCCAGATTGTTACATTATGTATATATTGCCTAAAGGCACTTCACAATCTATGAACAATTCTTACCCCCATGTATTACAATTGAAACCTTATCGATTCAACGGACTTTATTCAAAATTTTGTTTTTCAATGCAAGCGTTACGTATGTAGTTTAAACGATCAACTTTTTGTTAGAACAAATTTCACAATGCAGTTTAAATGCACTAGAAAAATGATCAACTTTTTAACGGGCCGGTTTGAATAGAAAACGTCCCCAGATTGTTACATTATGTATATATTGCCTAAAGGCACTTCACAATCTATGAACAATTCTTACCCCCATGTATTACAATTGAAACCTTATCGATTCAACGGACTTTATTCAAAATTTTGTTTTTCAATGTAAGCGTTACGTATGTAGTTTAAACGATCAACTTTTTGTTTGAACAAATTTCACGATGCAGTTTAAATGCACTAGAAAAATGATCAACTTTTTAACGGGCCGGTTTGAATAGAAAACGTCCCCAGATTGTTACATTATGTATATATTGCCTAAAGGCACTTCACAATCTATGAACAATTCTTACCCCCATGTATTACAATTGAAACCTTATCGATTCAACGGACTTTATTCAAAATTTTGTTTTTCAATGCAAGCGTTACGTATGTAGTTTTAAACGATCAACTTTTTGTTAGAACAAATTTCACGATGCAGTTTAAATGCACTAGAAAAATGATCAACTTTTTAACGGGCCGGTTTGAATAGAAAACGTCCCCAGATTGTTACATTATGTATATATGTCCTAAAGGTTCACAATCTATGAACAATTCTTACCCCCATGTATTATAATTGAAACCTTATCGATTCAACGGACTTTATTCAAAATTTTGCTTTTCAATGTAAGGGGGAAAAATTAAATTCATACATGTTATTTCCTTTCAGTGGAAATAAATTTGAATGGAGAAAAAGAACATTCTGCGTTATTAATTTCATCCGTCAAACATCCACCTCACCAAATCAACTTTTTGTTGGAACAAATTTCACAATGCATTTTCAATATACTAGAAAAAAAAACACTTCCTTAATTGAATTTAAATTTTGGAACAAAATTTCAAAAAATTGTGGAAGAGGGAGAGGGACCGAAGAGAAAATCCACAAAACTTGTAGAGAAAGAGTGCAATACTATTTCGGGAGGAAAAATTCTCTTATTTTGGCCCCTCTGAAACAGAAATAATGAGTCATGACCCTGCTTCTAGCCTAAGTATTCCATCCTTTTATTAATAATAAAAACTTAATTAATAACATTTCCTAATTTTCGTTGTTGACAACTAGCACGAGTAATACGTGTGGACCTTAGTTCATATATTTCTTTTCCATATTGGAAAAAAATTCCATATTTCTATGTATTAATACCATTCTATATAGGAGTAATACTTTTCCCCATCTCTTAAGTAAGATTCCCATCTAAAAGTTGAAGGAGATAATCATAAATGCTTTTATACCAAAAATGTTGTATTAAAAAATAAATGAAAATAACAGTGGAAAATGAATTACGTGTGATTTAAGTTTTCCTTGTAGGTACTACAAAAAGGGTGATTTTTATAAGGTAAATAGTATAATAGTATCCCTAATGGTTAATAGAGGAAAATGAATATTAAATGGGGAGCAATAATACCCTCTCCCCTTCTGTCTGGATTTGTTTGACTCTCGTTCTATTGCAATCGGGTAAAAAAATAAGAATATCTTTGAATTGGCAAATAATTATATGTCTAATATAGATCTTGTTTGATATATCTCGATTAGTTCTACAAGACAATGTTTCTAAGATTACATAAAATATTAAAATAGATTAACAAATCCGGACGAATTGAGTATTTATATCAATTCATATGTTCATACAGATGTTTCGCAACCGTTCGATGCATGACATTTTGTAATATGGTAAAAAAATTCAAGCGGAACGGAATCTGGTGGTTTCAAAAACTCGATGTTACGATACTCAAAAGGACAGTGATCATGTTAAAACTGTTTTTGCTAATGTCAAAATTTCATTGCACAAAATCGTTGTACGATGTGCATTGTACAAGTCTTTTACGCATTAAATTTTTGGCACTAATGAAGACGGTTTTGGCAAGAATATCATTTTCGAAAATAAGGAAAGCCTAACAAATCATGTGGTGAGCATGGCCCCACTGGATTATTTTCCCAAATCCGTACAAAGACAAAACACAGACATCCAGTTAAAGGAAGGGGACAAGGTTGCCAAACGGGTAAAACTGAAGATTGGGGCCCACTGTACAACCCACACACACACAAAAATATAAAGTGGGTCCCACACAAAACGTGGGCAACAGGGTCTAAATTAGATTTGTCCGGATCTGGACACCTCGCACGTGCGACTGTAGCTGGGGCCCACTCTCGGTCACGTTCTCAACGCTCTCCACTGATGTGGCATGGGCTATACGTGTCGGATTTTGAGCTCGTCCGTTACGGGAAATAAAGTCACAGCCATGCACGCACGGAGTCAATGCCCATCCGGTACCATGGCCAAAAAGACCTGAATTTCCGAAACCGCCCCTAGGTAACGGGCAATATCATGAGAAAACCTCCGGAAAGCTCCGAGAAGGAATTGGATCCTCTCCGGTCCTTAATTAATACCAGATGGGACAGTTACCGGTAAGAGTATTTAAGTAGAATTTGAATTGTTGATTGTAATTGTGGAGGATTTAGATTTTAGAACTGTTCCGTTTAGTTTGAAACTTGAACCGGAGAGATAGTGAACCCCACCCGAAAATAATGTACGATGTGAACAGAGAGTAATTTTTGGACGTATATAAGTTTTGGAGAGTTTCATTTAAAGCAAAATCCTCTCCGGTCCTTAATGAAAACTGGACAGGATAGTTACCGGCAAGAGTATTTTGAATACAATTTGAACCATTGATTGTAATTATAGACGATTTAGATTTTAGAACTGTCCGTGTAGTTCGAAACTTGAACCGAAGAGATAGTGATCCCCACCCGGAAATAAAATACCATGTGAATAGAGTTAATTTTTGGAAGTATATAAGTTTTGGAGAGTTCCATTCAAAACAAAATCTTCTCCGGTTCTTAACTAAAACTAGACGGACAGTTACCGCCAAGCGTATTTGAGTACAATTGGAACCATCGATTGTAATTATAGACGATTTAGATTTTAGAACTGTTCTGCCTAGTTCGAAACTTGAACCGGAGGGAAGAGTAAACCCCACCCGGAAATAAAGTACGATGTGAACAGAGTGTTATTTTTGGGAGTATATGTAAATTTTGGAGAGTTTCATTCAAAGCAAATCCAAAGCACATTAATCAAATCCAGCACAAATCAGCAACACTTTGTTTTACTAAATTTATGGGACAGGGGGGAAAAAAAAGGTGGTGTATATATAAGTCCAATCTCTCTAGAATTTCCAAACCATCAACCTCCCTCTCTTTCTAGAAATCAATCTTGCCCTCTCTCTCTCTCTCTCTCTCTAGAAAAAGCCATAGCTTTTGGTCATCACCCCCCATTTTATAGCTCTGCTCTCCATCTCCTCCTCTCTCTACATATACATATAACATCTCTCTGTAGAGAAGCATTGGGGATAGAAGAACTTCATGGCTGTAGAAGCAAATCTCAACCTTTTACGTTCACAACTCCTCTCCAACAGGTAATTAATTCAAACAACTCTGTTTTTCATTCTTCGTCGTATCGTGCTGTGCTGGCCTTGCCTGGCCGGGCGACAAGCACATGTCCAACCATGCCAAGACGGTCTTTTTTGTCAATTGTCTCTATTTCTAAACTGTATTTTTTGAAAACAGGAATGAAGGAAACGGGGGAATCTACAATACCCAGATGGGCTCCGGCGGGGTTTTCGCCGGCGCAATGCCGGGGAATCTACCACGTTTCCCACAGCCTCTCGTCGGCGACTCTGTTCCGATGAAAATACCAGCAATGAAGTCAGACAGTGGGGTTACGTACAATGTGCCATCTGCTCCAAGAAAGCGTTACAGAGATTCTGTCAATGACCTGATTTCAGGCACTAATTTCAGTGTGCTGCCTAATCAAGCCAACAACAACAATGGCAACAGCAACAACAGCATCAACAATCTCTCTGATGTTCCGATGCTGATTCATCAACACCAATTGGAGATTGATCACCTAGTTTCAAATCACGTAAGTTTCTCAATTTTTGTTTAATTTCGCTCTCAAGTTTTCTATATTGGTTTTTTCATCCTATCCCGGAGAGTTTCCGCTACGGTATTTTTGGACTGCCGGTTGTGAAATTAGAAATACCAAAAATACTGAAAAATGCCTTAATGAAAACTTAGCCTTAATTTTTGGTCTAAGTCCTTTTTTTTTTTTTTTTTTTTCCTTTTCCAAGTTCTTGTGGAATTTCTGAAATTAAATAGAACTTTTGATAATCATCCCATCATAGATAACGCATAGAACTTGGAAAATTTCGCTGGATTACTATTTTTTTTAAACTCATTCTTTTTATCTCATATATGAATCGAATTTACCTACCTTTTTAAGGTTTTTATTTTCTTTTTATTGGTCCAAATTTTTTAAGGTTTTTATTTTCTTTTTATTGGTCCAAATTTTTTGGTGTCAGTTGTTTTTATTCAGATTAAAGAATATTTTTCATGAACTTACCCAATAAAATAGATAGAGCATTTTTATGAATTATTAATTTCTAAGTACAAATTCCATAGCAAAAATCATACTACCCTCTGGCCCAAAATGACGAATCCGGTTCCCAAAACGTGTATTTTTTTAAAAAAAAAGTTCAAATTTTTTTCATGAATTTAAAAAACTAATTGATATCTAGTAAATTTGGTAAAAAAACATTTGAATTTTTAATGAAAAAATGCATTATTTTAAACTTATCGTTGTACAAACTGGACTATCATTCGAAACGAAAACATTATTATTTTTTGAAAAAACTAATTGATATCTAGTAAATTTGGTAAAAAAACATTTGAATTTTTATTGAAAAAATGCATTATTTTTAAATTATTTTTAACTTAAACTCCTTTTTTTTTTTTTTCCGTGTATCGGATTTGTTTTTAATCTTATTTTTCTTGGGTATTTTACAGACAAAGAGATTGAGATTGGAACTAGAAGAAAGGCAGAAGCAGCAAGCAAGATTACTGGTATCGGCAATTGGAGAGGGAGTGGTGAAGAAACTGAAAGACAAAGACGAGCAAATTCAGAGAATGGGGAAACTCAATTGGGTGTTGCAGGAAAGAGTGAAGAGCCTGTTCGCAGAGAATCAATTATGGAGGGACCTAGCACAGTCAAACGAGGCCACGGCCAACTCTCTCCGTACCAACTTGGAACAAATCCTCCTGGCGCACGTTAGCAACGTCCGCCCCGTCACGGGCGGCAACGGCAGCGGCGGTGGTGAAGATGCCGAGTCGTGCTGCGACAATGGCGATTTCGGGAAGGACGTCGGAGGCGAGGAGGTGGAGTGGCGCATGTTGGCGGCCGAGGGCGGAGACGGGAAGGAGGTGAAGGATAAGGTGGTGGTTGGTGGTGGTGGTGAGAATGGGAAAAGGATGTGCAAGAGGTGTGGGGAGAGGGAATCAAGTGTGTTGTTGCTGCCATGTAGGCATCTGTGCCTGTGCCGTCAATGTGGGTCCTCTCTTACCAGTACTTGTCCCGTATGTAATTCTAGCATGAATGCTACCCTCCATGTTAACATGTCCTAGAAATTTTGATCATATTTTTCAGAATAGAAAAAGAGGAAATTTAAATATATGTATACACATTTTGTGTTTACATAGAAACTAGATTAGATTAGTGAAATTTCCTTTAATTAGAGAATCGAATTTGTTCATTCTTTTTCTTTTATTTTCTTGTAATGTTAGCATATTTCTACAACTTTGAAAAAAGAGCAGATTGTACAGTTTGGAGTTACTTTACTTGAAATAAATTGCTCATATTCTAAAGTTTGTTTGCCTTTTCTTTTGTGCAATTCTCTCTCTCTCTTGTGATCTCAAGGTCAGAACTTAACGCGCATTTTGACTAATTTTTCCTTTTCCTGGTCCGGTCAAAGACAAGTCATCCACGCTCGAATTGAGGAATTTTGCAAGAAACTAATTTCTCCCAAAATCAAACTCCGGTAAATTGTGTAGGAAGGAACTCACCGAATCTCTCTTTGGCAGAGAAAGTTAGACTCCAACAAGGCTCATAAATTCGTAGGCCCAAAACCTTTTTCTTTTTTCTTGTGCAGAGAATCCTATCTTTCCAAATCTTTTTTGGAGTCAAATTAACATGGTGGGGGTCCTTGTCCTTGTGAACAATACAATCATGTAGGGGAGGGAATGAGGCACTTTGTGACATTCTTTGCTTTCCATTAAAATTGTCTTTAGAATTTTCCTTTTTTCCTCTCATTTTGTGGTCACCACCAAAGGGTTTCGAATTCTCTCCTTTTACAAGATAGGGATTTGGATTGGAATAAAAGATTTTAGTACAAAATTGGGTTCCTTCCAATAATGTAGTGCATTTCATAAGAAAATGACTTTAAAAAAAATATTCTATTTGGAAATTTTTTTTTTTTTTTTTTTTGGGTATTCAACTTATTAAAAGAATTCTTGTATTGGGTTATGGGTCATCTTCCACAATTATAGGCTGCTGGCATCTATCTCCATTATATATGGTGGTTGAAAAGTCAATTGTATAGTTGATTGAAATAAGAGGTTTTTTTTTTTTGCTTATTTTTATAGCCCAACTAAGCTAAAGGAGGCGGCCAAGCAACTCTATTGCTATTAGTGATGTGAAAACCACTCTATTTCAAGTACTCTTTTGAAACCTAACCTCTCTTAAAGAATCTTCTAAGTTAGATGGTTGACCCATATGGCCATACATCTTAGTTTGTTTACAAATGCACTTCTTGTGAAAGGTAGATCAAAAAAACTTTTCAATCTACCTTAAAAAAAAAAGTTGTTCTTTTAGAACTTGGATTACTCTTTTTTTTTTTTTTTTTTTTTTGGTTTGGTAACTTGGGAGTCTATTTTGGTAGGTCTATGTGGATCCATCTGGCACGGTGTCTTTCGGATTTTGTCGATGCAATCTTACGATTTTCTAAATACATCAATTATATTTTGTTTTGAATAGGAAAATCTGTTACATACCGCGTCAGATTACACAGTGCCAACCAATATGAATCACACGACCCTTAAATAGTCCCATCTTTATGAATGGTTCTGGCACGGTGACTTCGCTAGTTTATGTTAGATCTTTCGGATTTTGTCGATGCAATCTTGCTATTTTCTAAACACTTTCAATTATACTATTTCGCTTTGAATAGAAAAATCTCTTACATACCGTGTCGCGGTGTCGGATTACACATTGCCAACCCGTATGAAACACAAGACCCTACCTTAAATAGTTATCCCATCTTTAGAGTACTTTCATTATGAATGGTAAGTAATCCATTAAAAGGTCAATTAGATTTTGCTTTTTTTCTAATCTTCCACCACAATGAGACATCATATGACTACCAAAAGGCCACAATGGCCGGCAGGAAACTGCATTTTCACATTAGCCCTCTCTCTCTCTCTCTCTCTCTCTCTCTCTCTCTCTCTCTCTCTCTCTCTCTCTCTCTCTCTCCCCCCCCCAATTATGGTGGCTAAGTGGCCTGCCATTACATGATACAAAATCCAAACCTATCTTCCTAGAACCAACCTCAACAATTTTAAAGTTTCTAACTTCGTCAATCAAACAATCAATTATATTTTTTATATTTCACATGGCCTTTCTGATCGTGCCTATAAAGTGTGAACTTATTGTTGCTTAGGTAAAACCAAAAGTGGGAAAAAAAAATAAAGGGTACTATACTGTATATGTGAATACTTTTGTGACCCTTTCATTATTGAAGTAAAATGATTGAATTTCCCTTTAAAAAGATACTATTAGTCTATTACCCCACTTTATTCTCCTTTTCTCTTGAATTTTCCTTTTATTTCATACACAGTTCACTCCCTTCTTTCCCTTAAAAAAGGTGACAACTTTCCCTTTTTATGTATACTTCTATTATTAAAAGACGGACCCGTATAGCCATAATTAACCGTTCAGATTATTTAGAGATAATTTCCGTTTACAAGGTCTCGACCGCCCTTAATCAGATATGTTTTCCTATGAATGTAGTAGAGTACAAGTAATGATGATGCATAAAAAGAGACAACGATTCCTTAAAATAAAAGATCTTAACATAGGAAGTGGGATCATTATGATTTTTTAATAATCCAATGCCATCCATATTTAATAATCATTATGATCAATTGTTTCAAGTATGTGGTGAGTTTGATCCGTTGGAAAAATCTTATAATTGGGTGGAGATCGGAATATAATATTTCTCTCTTCACTTTATATACAATTATTAAAAGGATGCCAATAAAATGTAGTAGCTCTCAAGGTTTAGGCAGTGTCCAAGAATTTTCCAATAAATACATTAACCGAAATTACAAGAATATATTATAGCTGTCCATGTTGATGATGATCCATCTGATGACATCCAAATCACATGGACTACTAGACATGCCAAATCACCAAGATCAAAACACCCTAGGGATTGGACAATTTTATTTTATACTTTCATTAGTTGTTTATTTGCTTTGTGATGTCAAGAATAATTCAACACAAAAAATAATAGTTTTTTATTCTCTTTTTTTTCTTCTTCATTTTTTGCAGTTTCCACAGTTGTCTTGAAAGTAGGAGAAATGCTACAATGTAGATCTCACATTTAGGTGTTTCTGGCATCGAAATTCGTAACATATGTATGTAAATTTACTATATTTAATTTACACATAAATTCATAGTATCAATCTTGTATTTATTACATGCGTATATTATGAATCCTTCCTTTAATGCTGTGAGATTTAATGCAACTGTTATAAATCGATTAAAGAGTCTGTTTGTGCGCACTCAAGTAAAATATATTGTACGTATAACTTAATTGAAATAAACCTACCACGTTATATCACCGTTAGTTGTGGATACGGTTGTAGGTATGATAAATCTTGTTTTTTTTTTTTTGCTGAATTATTAGACTGAGCTTAGGAAAGAAATGTGAATTTTAACATCCATCATGCATGACTTGAATAAAAATGGAAGAAGTAAGAAAAGAATCATTTGCACATGTAACACATCATATGTTGTCTAGGATGTGTTTGATTCTTGCCTCCCCTAGATGCCTAATATAACTAGCTAGTTAAAAGAGGCCAATTAAACACACTTTGAATATGGTGCATAAAAAGTGGATCTTCTATCTTCTTTGGTGGCAACCCCATTTGGATCAATTATGTGGTGTCATGACAAATTTGTGGACTATGATCCACCTATGCTGACTTGACTAATCACCTAATACCAATATATAAACACATCCACATATATATGTATCTATAACAATTTCAATTTTCAAGAGATAATTACATTCTGACCAAGGCAGATAATTAAGTTTTCTTTTATGTAAAAAATAATATTAATTTGAGTCCTACCTTATTATTTAAAAGTGCATGTGGCATTGAATCAGATGGTTAGCGATTTGCTCTGCATAATCTTGCTTAAATAAAATCATAAGACAGTACAACATGATTCGTTTCTATCTACGCTTATTATATAGTGTATTTATAATATCGGGTCAAACTATTTTTTTTTATTTTAATAATTCAGGGTGTTATCGCCTTGTAAATCTTAAACCTCCCATGGGTTTCGTAAGATTAAACAATGAATATCAACATTTGACAAAAGTGATAGGAGAACTCTTCCAAGCTCTCTCTCTCTCTCTCTCTAATGGCTTTCCTCTTCTTTTTTTAATCATTTAATTTCTTTTTATCTCTACGATAATGAAACTTTATTTGCCGACCAATATAAAATACCGGCAGCCAGACACCCAAAACTAATAATGTTACTAAACCTAACTTGAGATACTAATATTAACCAAATCACTATCACAAAATATTGTTATATATATAAGTCTATCATTTGTCCACTAATGATGTAATTAGAATGGTGACCCTTATTTTATTTGTTTTTGTAAACTTTGTCTCCATCAGGCTTATATACAAACGTTCGGAATTAGCTCACCATCTTCCCACGTGAATTTGACAAATCCCAATTTTTGCCTTGTAGACCAAATCACTAAATAATTAATACCATGCATCTCTGTATTGTGGTGCATTGTAAGTTTAAATTCATTCCCATTTCTTTACTGCAAGCACAGAGATATCTTGAGTTCGAAACAAGACAATTTTTTGTTATTAGATCATAAGAGTTTCTCTTTTGAATTTCAATTCCGACGTGAATGACATATTTTTTATCGGACCGAAAAGAAAATCTAGTAAAAGTACACAATAAGATGACCCGAACACTCTCGACTGTTGCAGGGGAAAGGTCATTATGTTAGTTTCCTGTCAAGGTCAAAGGAGGAGCCACCCAAGAAACAGTCCAAGTTGGGGATGGGGGAATAAAAAGGGGTGACAGATAGATTAGTAAATGATCAGAAAGGGTATATATGCACATGAAAGCAATATATAATGATGCAGATTTGTCTGTGGGATCTAGGAAAGTGGGACCCATTAAAATTGTGACATTTTGTCCCTCGGTGACCGGCAAAAGACTTTGAAATTTTTCTTTTTTTCCCCAAGTGTTGAATGGAGAATGAATGAGTGAGAATCCCACATCCCCATTAATTTATCTTTCTTGATTCCATGCTTAGAACTAAGCAAATTATTAAAATAACTAAACCCTATTTATAAAGTTCCTTTAATTTTTTAGTAGCAATCACACTAACCCATATTCTAATCTTGTGGAGCAAGTGATGTGTACTCTAATATTAATAAAGGCACGTTTGGGTGTGAAAGACTATTTTATATACAAGAAACCATCATTTCAATATGACCAACTTGTGTGAAAGAAAATCTATTTCTCCTACGAATCATATCTAAATCAAGGGATCATTGCGTTTTAAATAATGCTCCTCTTTTTTAACTTGCAAGATTTAATTAAGCTGTTTAAAGGTGTCACTGCAACCAGCTTTACGTCAACTTAGTAGTTTTGTGTTTAAATCTTATTGACAAGCCAGGTTTTGGTATGCTTTATATCGTTGGTGGATTCTAGCTAGCTCTTGAAATACTCTGTGCTTGTTGATTTAATATAATTTTTATTTTGGTTGTTTATCAGCTTACCAAAAGAATATCTTTCTTCATTTTTTGGGTAGGTATCTTTCTTTATTGAGAGAGAGAGAGAGAGAGAGAGAGGGAGAGGGAGAGGGAGAGGGAGAGAGAGAGAGAGAGAGAGAGAGAGAGAGAGAGAGAGAGAGAGAGAGAGATTAAAGATTTAAAGTGCACATATGCATGTATGTACATATATATGGTGTAATGAAGCTTTTTTCTTTTTTGGGTAAAATGAAACTTCGAAGTATGTCCATGTTTTATTTTGAGTTTTTCAAGATTGAAGAAATTAAAGTGAAGTTGACCTAATAATATTGACTTGATATCAATACCTCATCTAGATGATTAAAAAACCAATATTACCAACGGCTCTTTTGTTGAATTCTTTAATTAACATTGGATTTCCAACCGTTTAGGCTTTCCACATTGGATGCTTAACGAATTGTCTAACTATGTGAAAGTGTTAAGAAATTCAACTCAGAATCAATCCGTAACGAGTAGAGAGGTCATTCACTAATTTCAGAAGTTATAATATATTAACCAATGTACGACAAGCTCTTAGAAATGGTCATTGCATACTTAATTGAGGGCTCCACTAAAAATAAAATAAAAATTATACTAATTTCCTTACATAACTAATATGTGATGCTACTTGTATGTTGCCTCCATGTTGTCCCCATAACATTGGTTGATTTACAATTGCCACTTTATATATTGTTAGTCTAGTAATTGGGGGCATTTAGTCACAAAAGTTACAAATCGAACCATGCATGACATTCTGAAAAATCTTGCGAGATCAATTGTAAAAATACCTTTTACAATCTCATCAATTAAAATTTAATTTTTGTGGTTATTTTTAGGCATTATTGTGAAAACTATGCATTACATACTTTTTGTGTCTAGTAAAATAAGATATTAAACAAGTTTTATCTTGTTGCGTTTAATGTGGAACAAATTTTCAGTACTATAGTCATAGTAGTGCCCCATTACATTAAACATTTGGGTCCGCCACTGATTATGATAGCGGAAGTATTCAAATGTCAATGTAACGTGGTGAGAATTGAATGAATTTGAGAGAATCAAATGTTACGTAAGTCACGAATTTAAACTCCGTACGGGTTCGATATTCTAAGGGCACCCCAAGGACTATGCCGGTGATTATCCTATATATATGTTCAATGAGGGAACTACATGAAACCTAAACAATAACTTGAGACGCTACTATCGTACTTTACCCTCAGGGTATCGAATTGTACAAATAAATTCAATAACGATTCAAATTGTTTAATAATTTTTAAATAATTTTTCGAGTGTCCCTTCAAAAAAATAAGCTCATTGGATATACGTAAAACCAGGATTTTGAATTTTGAATGAAAAACTTCTAAGTGTTCTCTTTTTTTTTTCTTTTTTTTTTTTTTTTCTTTTTCAAATATATAGTAATACTAGCAATTTTCTTATCACACATGGAAACGACAATTCTTGGAATATGGTGGAGAATCATTGTCAACTGTTTTTCAGCACAAATACATTTTTGATTTCTCTTTCAAATTATTTGACTTTATTCATGACTTTGCCTACTATTTGATTTGAAAACCATATCCTCTATTCCATCACCTTATGATTATTCAACATTTATCTCTAAAGCTATTGGCATGGATTCAATCAATCCGTCTATGAATTTTTTTTTTTTTTTGATCAAATCAATCCGTCTATGATTAATTAAGAAATTTGACTGAGTTTCAAATGCTCGTGAACAGAGAGCTCATCCCTCCCCGAGAGCTGGTCTTCCGAGCTACACGCTCTTAGTCGTTCACTCACTCCCTTGAAATTTTTACAAGACTAAAAGGAACAAGGAAACAACATCATACTCAAGGAGCAATCACCCATCCAATTTGTCGGACGTCCTTTGGGAAAAAAACCAAAAACAGATTATTGGTTTTTTCATTTTGTCCTTATTCAAAAAAAAAATTGCATTTTGTTAGTTTTGCGTCAAGATTTTGTGGTTTTTGGATTCCTCTCGACGAGACTAATCTAACAAATATAAATTTATGGTCAAACCAAATATTTTTTAATAAAGCCAAAATTAATCCAATAATCCAAGTATTTCGGGTTTATTCAAAAAAATATTTGGTTTGACCATAAATTTATACTTGTTAAATTTGTCTCGTCGAAAGGAATCCATAAACCACAAAATCTTGACGCAAAACTAACAAAGGCAAATTTTTTTGGAATAAGGACAAAATGAAAAAACCAATAATCCGTTTTTAGTTTTTTTCTCAAAGGAGAACTCCATGAATTGGCAAGAAACCAGTCAAAGACATCCATTGGGACAAAGCCCACCAGGCGAAAGCGCAACATTCCTATCCTATGAGTCTAAAAATACCCAGATAATATATCGCTCCCGCAAAATTCTACTGCTTACGTAAAAACATGAAATCATGATTAAAAAAAACGTGATACATGTACATAAAATTTGAAACTGTAATAACCTCGTATTTTTAATATAAAATTAAGATTATTTTATCTTTCTAATTATGTTTAATTCTCGCTAATTATCTCTCATTTTTAATATAAAATTAACCTTTGCACTAACAACCCTTAATCATTCTAAACTTACACTAATGACCCAAGGTGTACAAAATACTACTCCCTTCGTCCATTTTAAAGTGATCCCTATCGGAATACGTGCAATTTCAAATCCCTAAAAACATATTTATTTATATAATTTTTGATTTTTTATACCAAATTAAAGTGCTCATTAAGTACTTTAATTTGGTGCAAAAAAAAAATTAAAACTTTCTACGGATACACATTTCCCAAAAGTATTACTTAAAAAGGGAAAGAGGGAGTATTACTTAAAAAGAGACAGAGGGAGTATTACTTTTAAAAAGGGACAGAGGGAGTACTATATATATTCAACCCCCAAAAAGGGACAAAGGGAGTATTACTTAAAAAGGGACAGAGGGAGTACTATATATATTCAACCCCCCCTTCCTTCTCCTCTCTCTCGCAGCCGGCAGCTACCACCCGCTCCCTCTCTCCTCCATCATTGTTTTGATAAAAGAAACATGTTTAGTTTCATACTTCTGGTGTTATTTTTGATTTTTTGAGTTAGTAAAAATACACATCGTTGTCCCTCTTTATTTTAATTTTTTTGATTGTATATATTCGTTCCTCTACGCAAAAAATATGGTTCCGTCCATGGTCAGACACATCTGTACACACATACGTACGTAAAAGCAAACATGAATATGTGTATTTGTATATATTCATGTTGGTTGGAAAACGCCATGTATAGAATCTCATTTATCAATCAATTGGCAAAGAATATGAGATGAAGGAAGTCTAATTAACTGGCCAAAGTACTATTCGACACTGGTTGTTTTAGTCATACTTGAACAAAGATAGAAAATGATGTTCAAAAAAAAAAAAAAAAAAACAAAGATAGAAAATACAGGTGGGAAAGGCTATTATGTGTATGATACACATCCCTGTAAAAGTTATGAATCGATTATCTCTTGTTAATAAAAGTTACGAGACACGGGAAAATGTTATGAATCTGAGAAAATGATACGAATCGTATTGCTAAAAAGTTGCGAAATACTAAAAATTATTATGATTGTCAATGAGGTGGCACAATATGAACCACACAAGAGGTGCATATGGTACACATATTTAATTAGTGTGTATTGTAGCCATTCTCAATAAAAGGAACAATTTTACTGAATGAAATATGCCTCCCGAGATATGTGTACGCTGACCCGGACATCTGATTTGTATTTTTAATAAAAAGGAAAAATAAATATGCCTCCTTATTCTTGTTTTCACATTGTGACTTGTGAGATGTGGCCACTTTGCCTTCGCTCTTCAACTTCGGTTACATAGGACATAATTGGGTTTTGGAAATTTGTTTAATGATATCACATCACTAATTATCACATTATTATTTATCCCATCTATATACTATCCCCA
Organism: Vaccinium myrtillus; assembly: GCA_016920895.1. Lineage (NCBI taxonomy): Eukaryota > Viridiplantae > Streptophyta > Magnoliopsida > Ericales > Ericaceae > Vaccinium > Vaccinium myrtillus. The sequence continues at coordinate 15,183,616 of CM029275.1, read as the reverse complement.
CCACCCTAATGAATTTTCCTTTTACATGTTTAGTTTATTTTAAATCACATACTTTTGAATTTGTGGACAAAATTTTATTTAACGTTTTCACCATTTTTAAACAAATGTAAGAAACTTAAATAGTGTTCAAGTGAAATATTTGAAATCAAAATAGTTAAGAGAAAATTCAACATATATATAGAAACTTAAAAAGAAAATCTAAATAATCTTAAAATTAATGTGTCAAAGTATGTTTTCTTTAGAAGCATTTGAAATAACTAATGCTAAAAATTAATTAAAAGAAAAAGGGAATATAATTTCGAATTCAACAAACCTATTTAAAATCATATGAATATTGAAGACATTAACCAAGTCGATACGAAACTTTGCGCTGACTTTAATCAGGCGTCTCTCGAGTGGACAATAGGATTAGACCTTCAGTATTAATCAAAGTGTGCGTAAATAGGCCCGGACATCTTTAACCTACTAAAGAGGCCCCACCCAATTAGCTCATCCCACATGCCACGCCGAGACTCTGCCATCACACAAACAGAAGAGTTGACACCCAAACCGCCCATTTAAATGCTTTCTGAAAATCCCATTCCAAAATGGGCCCTACCGTGACCCAAAATCAGGATCCCCCACTATCTTGGCCCATATTTTTGTCCTCACTCTATGATGAAAAGCACCTTGGGCCCACATTTGTAAAAGAAACCGAAATTTCATGTCCTAATAAAGTTGTCCCACTTTGGAGATTTATGTTTATCCATGGTCCATCCACTTGGGGGGCCCAAGGCTGGACCTGGAAAGGTGCTGGATTTAGGGGTATAAGGCAAGTCTAGAAACTCTTCAAACAAAAAAAAAAAAAAAAAGAAAAAGAAAAAAGAAGGTGAATCTAGAAAATTAGAAAACTGTAAAATAAGAAAACTTGTAGTACAAAATGAGATACGATTTTTGAACTTTGTCCTTGTTCACGGGGAATTACCAAATTACCCTTTAGAGACGAAAAGAGAAATATGAGATTCATGATAATTTGATAATTTGACGTGAATAAAAATGAAAAAAGGGGTGCCCTTTGAAAAAGAGAGTGACAAAAATCAATTCCTAATAAAATTGTTTGATACTTACAATTGAAGCAATTGCGTAGTAAAAGAAGGGGTGGAGTCTTGTCGTATTTAAAAAAAAAAAATCGTAAAATACAGAGACACGATAAAAGGAATATCCAGAAAAATAGGGTTTCATTCATGTAATACGTTGTTCATGCTGAAGAATCACAGGACTTTTTCCTTTCCTCTTGATGGTTAAAAAAAAAAAAGAATAAAATTGCATACATAGACTTTGAGATTAGTCGCAAGCTGACTCGAACCACCTAGTTATATATAAAAAAAAAAAAAAAACATTGATGTTAGACCTCTGCAAGGTGGGGTATGGAGAAGGTGGCATTGAGTAGGCATTTTAAAAATATGGGTACCAATTAAAGGAGTTATGGACCCCCAGATGTGAACTCTAGCTTTCTCTTGTTCTGTCAAGTGTGTGTTGGGGCACACATCTACCAGTCCCTCCACCTTTTCAATTGATGTTGCTTCCTAATTTGTTCTCTTACAACACATTTTCCCTTTACATCATGGGTCCCACCTCCATATCACACCTTGAGAGAGAAAGAGAGAAAAATTAATGAATCATGACCACATTACACTTCTCTCTCTAGCTAGCTATGTGGGAATATTAGTAGTATATTTTATCAACATGATGACATGGATTTTACTTTGAATGTTGGATTTGGTAAGGAGATAATTAGATAGTGGAGTAGAAAGCAAAAGCAAAAGGGTTATAAATGTACTTATTTCATGGTTGAATGAAAAAAGCCAATAAAGATGGAAAGCATAAAAGGGAAAAGAAAGAAAGAAAGAAAGAAAAAAATGAAAAAAGGAGGGGTTATTGACAGATGTGTTTTTCAAATATCAATTTTTTTTCTTCCCCACTAAATTTATGCTTTTGTTCCATCTGATAAAGCCTACAAGATTTTCTTATCCCATTTATGGGGTTATGGAAATTGCACCATCCAAAAAGCAAAACTTAGTGCAAACCTAACTCCCCATCTTGGAGAATATGATTGTGTCTTGCCTTTTCAAGTTTTAACACCTTTTAACAAAAAAAAAAGAAAAAGAAAAGAAAAGAATAGAAAAAAAGAGGTACTAATGAACCAACAATAACTCAACCACCTAACATGGATTCTTTTGGTGCATGATTCTTCTCTTAGTGGAGAGAGAAAAAAAGGGGAGACTATGCAAAATCCAATTCAAATGGGGATTAGTGGGCACCCATGTCACCTTGTAGAAGTGACTTGTGTGTGTGTGTGTGTGTGGAAGGATAGGAATGGAAGATCTTGAAATAGACTACTTTGTACTAATATCTACAAAAATAATCATAAAGTTTTAAGATTCAAGTTAATTAGTCAATTAGATGGTCTCTTTCATTCTAAATTTAGCATTTTCCTCCCTTTTTTCGACGAAATATGTAGTCTAAGTTTTACTATTACGAGCTGTAAATTTGGTGCAACGTTTGGTACTTGAGCTTGAGTTTTATGATAATGAGCTATAATTTTCTTTTTTTCCTTCTTGAATTGGTTAAAGAAATAGTTACTAAATCTTAGTCCAATCATTCTCTAGTCGCAGAAGAGTCTGTTTTAGGGAGTTTGGGATGTATAAACCTTACGTTCCCCACCTTCCTAGAGAAACTGATTTTTTTCTCAGCCAGGGTACGAAGGCCGAACGCGAGATATTTGGATTTAGCGCCAAGCTACGTGCGTTACGGCCTCACAGTCATTTGTTTTCATCCGGAAAAAAAATACAAAACTGTTAGGTATATTGTTACGTACGTATAGATATACCCACCCCCAAGTTGGATGACTTCATTACTTATTCACCAAATCATACGGCAGAAATTTTGAGGACATGCCACCACCAATAACAAAAGTTATTGGAGCTTAGCTATCTGACAAAGATAAGCATGTAACTATGTGGCCCATTGCACTTTATGGGCCTAACTAGTTAAATAATCCTTGCTTTCTGGTTGGACCAACAGTACATGGGATCCGGATCCGGATTCACATAGGTTAGTGCTCCTTACGTTCATTGAAAGGCATTGAGAACCCGCCTTTGAGGACTGGTTTCAACAGTCGGTTTTTGAGAACCAGCTTTTCAAGACTAGTTTTTGATAGTCGGTTTTTCAGAACCAGCTTTTGAGGACTGGTTTTGACAGTCGGTTTTTTAGAGAAAAAACATCTAAAACCCAAAATAAACGAATCGATTGGACTATATATGTTCATTTATAGTTTCTGAGAATCGGTTTTTGAGGACTGATTTTGAGAACCAACAATTTTTGAGGGGGAAAAAATCCCTAAAACCCAAAACAAACAAACTTAATTTAGGTTTGTTTTTCAGTAGTTGGGGATTATTTACCTTCAAAGTCATTCCGGTCAACTAAATTCAAGTAACACGTTTAGTCAACTCAAAAGATTAGTTCCTTCCAGTAAGTATCCTTTAAGGTACGTAAACTAAGTGCGGATTAATCATGAAAATGATTACCATATGGGCGGGATAATGGAGTAAATTATTTAGTCTTCCCGAGCCACCGGCCCACCGGTACGTGTTTTTCAACATTCTTTCTAACCACATACTCATACGGGATTCATATACTCAATCGTGAACGTTATGGAATGACAACTATGTGTCTCTAATTGTAACAAGTGATGAAGTGATCAGTGCCGGCTTTGAACATACAACAAGGATGTGGTCGCATTTGACCACCAAATTTTCACTAATTTTGTGGACCATCGGATATTTTATACCATTATATATAGGTATACATCTATAATATACATCTTTCTTCACTTTATGACAGGTCTGAACAATTTCAAGAATATGAGAAGTTTTTTGGGTTTTTGTTTGATTTGGAGAAATTGAAGTCTACGAATGGTGATTGCTTGATTACCTACTGTGCCAACCTTGAAACATGTTTGAGACATGGTGAGCATTATGATATTAATGGGAGGAATTTGTTTTCAAAATTGAAAGTCATGAATGATGTTTTACCCAAAGAACGAGAAAATCAATGTAAGTGCTCAATTATTTGAAGCTAATAGGTGATTTTTTTTTTCAATGCGCGGATTGGTAAAGAATATTGTTGACTATACCAGTCACAGTTGCCTCCAAAGGAAGAAGCTTTTCGAAGTTAAAGTTGATCAAATCTTACCTCGAAATCAACTATGTCACAAGAAATATTAAATAGATTAGCTATGTTATCCATTGAAAAAGCTATGGTATCTAAACTTGATTATGAGAGCTTAATTACTACTTTTGCTGTGAAAAATGGGAGAAAGGTGATGTTTATATTTTGGATTAACGTATATAATAATCGAGCTTTGTATTATTATTATTTACTTAATTCTTGTAGTCTTCTTTTTTATAAATAATTGTTCTAAGGAAGGTCCATTATAGCTTTTTGTAACATGTCTAGTCCACCTCATATTTCCATAACACCTCTAATCCACCTTTTTGCAATTTCTAAGGTGTAAGGTCCACTCTCCATTTTTAATAGACAAATATACCCTCACATTAAATTTAATACATAATATAGTTTCATAGGGTACTCTAGGGTTTAGGTTTAAGGTGCACTTTCCTATTATAGGGTTTTTAGTGGGTTAGGCACTTTCATAGGGTACCCTAGGGTTTATGTTTAGACAATTTCATAGAATACCCTAGGGTTTTGGTTTAGACACTTTCATAGGGTACTCTAGGATTTAGGTTTAGGGTGCACTTTCCTATTATAGGGTTTTTAGTGGTTTAGGCACTTTCATATGGTACCTTAGGGTTTAGGTTTAGGCACTTTCATAGGGTACCATAGGGTTTAGGTTTAGGGTGCACTTTCCTATTATAGGATTTTTAGTGGTTTAGGCACTTTCATAGGTTACCCTAGGATTTTAGGCACTTCTTCTTAGGCTACCCTAAGAAACCATAGGGTACCCTACCCAAAAAAACCGTGGTTGGAGGTACCCCTACCCTAAAACCGTAAAAACCGTAGGGTACCCTACCCTAAAATCCTAGGGTACCCTAGAATTTTACCCTATGATTTTAGGGTAGGGTACCCTACGGTTTTAGGGTAGGGTACCCTACGGTTTTCTTAGGGTACCCTAGGATTTTAGGGTATGCTAAGAAGCGAGGGGTATTCTTGTAATTGGTACGTGTGAGTGGACTGGATGTGTTAGGATAATATTAGGTGGACTAGAAGTGTTAGGAAATAGCTATAGTGGACCTTATAGCAATTCTCCCTTTTTTTTATTACTATTATACAATAAGCCTTAAAAATAAAGTTTGCATCCGGCCTCTAAAAATTCAAAGTCGGCACTAAAAGTGATCTTTGAGCTTGAAATACCTATCCATAAACAAGCCCCTCTTTTTTTCTTTTTCTTTTTCTTTTTAATTTTCGTTGACCATGGGCCTTGTCCGAGGACGATTAGCGCGACATTATGTGGTTGGACTTGGTTGCCCACGTGTCTAAATAAGCCCAAATCGGGGCCCGTACATTTAGCTCCTTGTTCTTGACAAAGCCCATCTATCTAATTCCCACAGGCCACAACAGCTAGGCGGCCTATATTGAGTTGGGTTGAAGTTTGGCTGAACTGCCCACCTACCCACATCCTGCCCTTCAAAAGATCAAATCAAACCTCCTTAAGGGAAAATTAGTGGCCAGTTCCATTTTTGTGGACTTGGGTTTGTTCCACACCAACTCGCTTTTCAATGTTTTGATTTTGCCTTTTATTTTTATTTTATTTTTTTGCTTTTAGTTTTGTGTCAAGTTTTTTTTTCCATCTTTTGATTCATCTCGACGTGAGGAATCGGAAAAGGAAAAATTACGAAAACTATCCAAATTTCTTGAGAAATATTCAACCAAAAGCCAGCTTGAGTCAGTTCAATTGATTTAAGGTAGCTTTTGGTTGGATATTTCCCAAGAAATTTGGGTTAATTCTCATAAATCTTTTACTCTTCCAACTACTCACGTCGAGACGAATCAAAGACGTGAAAAATTTAACACAAAAAACTAACAAATGCGGACAAAAGTTGAATAAAGACAAACCAAAAAATACTTAAATCAGTTGGCAGTGGAACAATCCGCTAATATTTCTTTCCATTTGATTTCCTTTTGGGTTATTCAATGCCTCTTTGGAACAAGGCTATATACCAATTCCTGTTTGGCTTGAATTCATCAAGGAAACAAATGAAGAAAAACTCCTATTGCAGCTACCAAAAGATTATAAGATTTTTTTTCCCCATCCATGAAACAATATTTGTATTTTGTGATCATTGGTTGTGTTTAAAAATTAACTGTGATTTCTTTGGAATTCAGGAACTCATGCATGAACTAGTTGAATCGTTGTTCAAGTTTCGTTTGCAGGCATTCAGGTACAAGATTATGAACTCCAATTGCAGATAGCAAAAGGAGTTTATTTATGAGAAAAAAATGGGGTGTGACTAACGAGCCGAGCCGAGCTTTGCAGAGCTTGAGCTTGGCTCGTTTAGTAAACGAGCTAAAAATTGAGCTCGAGCTCATTTATGCTAGCGTAATTTTACTTAAGGAGCCTCCTTAAACGAGCCGAGTCTATATAAACAAGCCGAACTTTTGCTAGCCGAGCCAAGCTTTACTAAACGAGTCTAAAATTCGAGCTCGAGTTCTGTTCAATTATTAAACGAGCCGAGCCTTGAGCTCGAGCAACTCAGTTTGTTTACAGCCTTAGGTGTGGGAAAGCAGAAGCGTATGTATTGCCATTTGTTGTGTCTTTGGTTTTGCAGGGAATGTAAACACACCACATGAGACTCTTCACTGTAAAGCTCGTTTTGGGAAGTAAAGTGCTTAGGGCTTGAGTCTAGATGCTCCATTCGAGAAGATTACAAGCTTCAAGATCAAGCCAATGCCTTGTCATATTTGCATTAGTATTGATCATCATGGTTTAGTACACATGAGTTTTATTTAGCTAAAATGCATTGATTCACTTCCTAAATCATGATTTAGTCAAAGGAATTTGATTTCCATCTTGTTTAATCCCTCATAGTGTTTGAAAAGTGTTTACACGCGTCTGCTAGCCCGTGTGCCTTCTATTGGCCGCTGCGCTCACAAAGCGTTTACACGCGTTTGGTAGCCCGTGTTAGTGACGTGTCATGTTCTGAGAGGCTTACTTGAGGGCTCCGAAATTGTGCACTATATAAGCTCTTTTTCTCTCATTTTAGGGCACGAACTTCATTGGAAAAATCAGTCCATTTTAGAGAGAGAAAGTCTCATCCCTTCTCTCTTTGTGGAACTTGATGTTCTTGATGATTTGAGTTTGCTCTTCTCATCTTTCTTCAATCTAGAGTCTTCCTTTCCACATAGATCCACTCTAGGTTGATTTTGTTTTTCAAAAATCTTCATAAAAATCATATCTTTCATACATCATGGTGTGTTGCCTACATATCTACGTGGCCGGATGATCCGGAGCCGTCTTTGATACGGAGATCGAGGGGTGTTGGACTCGTGGAGGCTATGGAATCAAGAAGGGGCTCGGGGAGCTAAATCAAGGAGTGGAGTTAGTTGTAGCTTGGGGCAAGTTGGTAATTCCTAATCTTATAACTCTTGATTTAACCTTTTGATTTATAGCAATTAGTAGATTAGGCCGTGGTTTTATGCTTAGAGTATTTAGACCCTAAGTAGTTTCCACGTATATCCTCGTGTTTTGTGCCTTTCCTTTATTTACTTTGCATTGGAATTGTTGGTTTGATTAAATAGCCATGGAATTGGGGTGAATGTGAATCACTTGGTAACATTGAATTTTTTAATTGATAGTCCTATTCACCCCCCTCTAGGACTTGTTTCACCTTTGCATAATTTCAGTCTTGCTGATATCGGAGCTGAGCAAGATGAGCCTCTGGTAGTTTTGAACACTTTCCCTCTGAAGATTCGGGAATACCTCATTCAGGACAGCACCAACATCAGGCGGTTGCTTGATTAGTTTGTGGTTTTGGCTAGTCGTTTGGCTTTCTGCATCCGTTTCTTTTCTTGTGTAACCTTATTCCTGCACCCCTGATGCAGTTTACTTTGGTCTAAGTTTTATATATTTCCGATTTACCAAAAAAAAAAATAACGAGTCTTTATTAAAACCATTACAAAAGATTTACCATTACAAAATGCAAACCTATAGTTATCCAAAAATATACAACCGCTATAATATTTCAAAATCCATCATTTGAACATTTGTTTGTTACTTCACAATTGCCACCGCATGAATTTTGGAACCTAAATTCGAATTGTGCCAATTTTTTGTATGGAGGGCTTACACAAAAATTATACTGGGTTTTTATATATATGTAGGGTTCCTAAATAATTGGGGGCTTTAAAATTTTGATTTTTTGGTGGGCCCAAAGCCCAAGTTTCTTGGGATTCATGTCTAATTCGCCGGCTCTGGCTGTGCTTGATTTTTTTGCACGTATGATTTGCGTTGGTAATTTACTGTTCCTTCTTATTTTGATATCTTAATTGCTTGTTAATTAGTTATCGTTCACTTGTATGCAAAAAGCATCAGACTATACGTGAACAGCATAAGAGTAAAAAAGTTACTACTTTGGTATCCTCAGGCTATGTTGGGTTTAAGGAATTGTCGAGGGAAAGGAAAGGATTAGAAAGAACATGAAGTGAACGATAAGTTCTACCCAATCTCCATGATCCAAACACAGCATTAGAGTTGCGCCTACGGTCTTGTGTATGTCAGTTTCTAGTTACTGGAGGTCTCCTTCTACGTTCTGTGATGACTTCTCGTTTGCACTCACATGGTGATTCTGTAATGATTTGTGCATCAGAGGTTACATGTCTGCTGAAGGAGTAACAAAAAGTTTCTTTTATTTTTTTCCTGTTAGAATATCATCCTTGTTGCCCCTTTCTAAAACTGAAGAGCAAAGCGGTGAGATGTAACACTATCGTGAGTTTGTAACCACATGAATTTCAATGAAGTCCACATACTTCAGCAAAGAGAAAATGATCAAGACGTACATGGAGTTGGAAATGTTTTCAGAATGTTAGGAATCGTTGAGTTTGCTTTAGACACTGGGAATGTTCTTGAAATTTGAAATACAAGGAAAGACTTCATGTTCTCACTGTGATTCTGCTTTAGTTTTTATCCCCTCAAATTTTCAGCACAGATAGCTAAATGGTAATATCATTCACGCTGTTGGGACCATGTGGAAGGCTTCATAGTGCAGCTCAATTCTTTTCCTGGATTCTGTTTGTGTTTGTGTCTCCTTGTCGGTCTCTCTATGGCTTCTCTCTCCCTCTCTGCTTGTTTGACCAGTTCTCTTTTAATAAATTGTTGCCTACTTTTGTTCACTAGCTGATGGGTGTTCACTATATTAAAGCTTCACGGTTTGGAAGAGTTCCATGAGGTATAAACCAGTGATATAGCAAAGAAGAGGTAAAGAAGTACTTCTGTTCGTGAAATGATCAGTTGGAAGAAATCTCAATATGAGCCCTCTTGGACATTGAAGGCCACGACTATTGTGCTTGTGGGCCATTTTCCAAATCTCTTGCTTTCATAAAATTAAGAAGTAGGTGAATAAACCATTAGAACTTTGCTTTTCGTCTTAGGTATCAAGCAGGAATAATACTAACTGACAAAGACAACGCACGCATGAAAAGTGATTTATCATTGTGAGAGTTTGTTATTTATATACATAGTGGAATTTGCTAATGTCTTGTTGGGATGTCCTTGGTTTGCTTTTGGTATCGTATTTTCGTACTCTTTTTTTAGTCCCGAACTGATCACTACCCGCACAAGACAGTCAGCCCCAATTTATAGCCCAAGAACAGGGTCCCTGTTCGTTTGGAACTTATTATACTAAAGGCCCATAAGTGAAGACAAAGCCTGAAACTGAGGCCCAATTTCGATAGCCGGACTATATCAAAAAATATGAAAAGGTCCGAATCCCAAGATTGATCTCAATGGAGACTGATAAAATCGCATGAATACTTGATATTAGTGAACTTCCTACAAATGTTAACTCTCCTATAGTTCTCTTGTTGGTTGCTCTTCTGTTAATGAAACTCTAAATTTTCGAGAAAGAAATCAGATTGAGAGACGTGATCTTCCTTGCGTATGCAGGAAGACTATGAGTTGACGTTTGTTTGCTTTTTCTCTCCCTACATTTTATGCTCGGGAAAGATTTGATTGAAATTGTTTTGCTTTTGGAGAACTACTTTGTTTGTTTGTGCTATCGAGAAGAAAGGTGTGGTTTTTATTTTCTCATACCAAAGAATCGAACGGAAGAAGAAAGCTGGAGGCGAAGTGAAGGGTGGCTCAGGTGATCTGCATGGATGACGAAGTTTAGAAGCAGGGACGGAGTCTGAATTTAATGGCAGTGGAGTCAAATTCCTAAAACATGAAAATAATGAAAATACACCAAAATGCAAAATAGAAAAGAGTGAAGTAGATTTCTATCAAGTATCAATACACCAAAACGCGAAATAGAGCGAATGAAAATTACCTTTGGGTTCTGTTTTATTCTTTTATCTGATTAGGAATTTCGACTGAAATCTCATGTAGCTCGAAATGGATATTTTTGTGGTCCAAAATTAACTAGTTTTGGTTTGCGTTTAAGTATTTGTTTGCGTTTCAGTCGGCCTTGTCTTCATCAGCTCATGGACCAGGCATGACAGCTACATCATGAGTTCACTTCACTGGTTCTTGGTTTGAAGTATCAGCAGTACAATCTATTAGCTCAATCACTTCATGCTATGATTGGTTTGAAATTTTTCATTTAGGTTGAAATCGTTGATTGCACAATCAGATTGCATAAACGTATCCATGATATCACATTTTGGGGTTTGTTATATTTTGACAAGAGCTAAGATTCTTTTGTTTTTCTTGAAACCAGTTGATATGACGGATAAAACACAGATGTGTGTTTCTGTCGGCTAAGATTCTTCAATGTGGGTGTCTATGTTCAGGTATGTATTTGCTCAGAGTCAAGAAGCATATGATTCTGTGGTAAATGAGTTGTTTAATACATTGGACATGTTAGATGATCACTCGGGCAGGGGCAGCTCTAGGTATTTGTGTGGAGATGTGTTGACGCTAGCTGATATATTTTGATTTACAACTTTGGTTAGGTTTGATATCGTATATTGTTGAGCTGGGTTTGGTTGAGCTTGAGCATGCTATAAGGCTGAAATTCTGGGAAATACTAATTTGCAATCTACTTATATGTTCCTTTTCAAGGTTTGTTCATCGGTGAATTCTTCTGCCTTTCGTCATCAATTATGAAGTTGGGCTAGAAGTCTTGGTTGAGTTGGTTTTGCACCCATGAAAGTGGGTAGCCTATTTAAGTTGATCTTGTTGATTTGTCGAACATTTTCAATGCAGTTGGAAGTTATCAAATTCAAGTTCTGAAAAGGTTCGTTGGATTGTTCTCCGTATTGGAACATATTCCGGAAATATTAGTATAACTCCGGTATCCATACAGTAAATTGCATTCCTCCCACGGTATTGTTCCCCCTTGTCTCAGAAAATAGGAAGGCACCATTTCCATATGACAAGTACTACCATCTCTATTGCAAAACCACTGCCGTCTCTGCAGCTTTGAATCCTTTGATCCAGTTCAATGACTTGACATATCACAAATCAAGAATCATTACTTTTAAAAGTGTCGATGGTGTAGTGAATAAGTATTTGGTACTAAGACAAGGAGTCTTATTTTTGAACAATAGAATGAGAAAAAAAATCATTTAAAATGTGGGATTATGGCATCTTGCTTCGGAAACTTTAAAATGTTTCTCGAATCTTCATCAAATGCAATTCTTTAGGCTCCGTCTCTCCACCCCACACGTGCCTTCCTGTCTTCTGTGTGTAGTTTCTGGTTGTCAATTTGGAATCCAAGAAATTCTAGCATCATATGACCATACTCAGGGGCAGATGCAAGATACCAATGGGGTCAAGAATCTACAGAGGTTGTACATACTTCATGTCTTGGGGCAAGATTTAGTGAATCAAGTGTAGGGTCTTTGGGCAAAATTACCAAAATATTTAGAAATATATGTACATGTCTATAGGAAAACAAACAATGGGTGTCCTTCATCGAGAACTCCCCGAAACCACCTCCCCAGACAATCGCATTCCCTTTTCCAGTGATCAACTCCTTTGCAAATATTGCGTTTGTGGTAGCTGGGGCTGGAAAGGCTGATACAATGAATGTGGCATTGGTTAATGGTCAGAATTCTGAATTGCTGCTTGTTCAAATGATTTCGCTAGAGGGGGAGCTGACATGGTTTTTGGACAGGGGAGTAGCTTGTAAGCTGTAGCCTCTAGCTCTAAGATTTGATGCATATTACAAAAATGGCGCGCTATTTTGTACTTGGTGCCTTATCTATATGGTTGGCGATGTTTTAAAAGAGGATTTTACAGCGTTTGTGTTATAGTTGAGGAGTGAGGACCGTGGGGCTTTACTGCATTCCATGCTGGCAGCGTTTGTGTTAGAAGCTGAAACCTTAAACTGAGCTAAGTTGAGGTGAGTATTGAGTTATGCTGGATTGTGACTAATTTGACGGATTGTGTTTGCAAATTTTTGAACAACCCATATTTTGAAGGGTTGTGATGTGCTCAATTTTGAAGTGCTGATATCTAAATAGTTGAGTCTAAAGGCCCAAAAGATGAAGATAAACCCCATCCAGAAATTTGAAAACATGAAGACCATGAAATCAAACCATAAAGAGAAGATTCACACACTGCAGAGTGCAGACTCAACTTGCGCAATACAGCTAACCAAAACCAAAATAGACATTTTGTCCAGCACTAACAATTGCCTAAAAGACAGGGGCGGCCCCATGTAGGGGCAAGGGGGTCTAAAACGCACCAAAAAGTAGGTACTTGATAGAAAAAGTGGTGTCAATGACTTTGAGCCTGTTTGGCCACTTCTTTTTCAATTTTTTGGTTTCTCTTTTTCTCATTCTGGGTGTTTGGCAGCAACACCCAGAATTTGTTTTGCCCAAAACAGCTTCTCCATTTTAGAAGATAGGAGCAAGAAATGAAAAAGAGGCTCACACCTACTTTTCAATTTCTATTTCTGGGTTCTCATTTTTCTCTCCCAAAATTGCCCTTTCTACTCTCGTCAAGTTTTGTAAAATTTGGGCATTTGATGGGATTTTGTACCCGAAACAGGGACATTACGCTGAAAATATGGGCAACTGTTGGTCTTATTCTTTGTTCATTATTTTTATTCCACCAGTTCTTCCATTTGCATATTACGGGACTAAAAATTATTTTGTTTAAAAAAAAAAAAAATCTCTCGTCTAATACAAAAACACTTCTCATTTTCAAGAGGAATACCACTGTTCATAATATATAGGTATATGCCCATGTAATACATAAAAAGGGAAAAATGGTATATGACATAAACAAGGGCAAAATGGTAAAAAGTCAATCCATAACTCATTTTCATCATTTTCTCCCAAACACTACTACTTTTGCAAAATGCATTCTGCATATTTCTCCCAAACACTTCTCTCAGATTCAAAACTCATTCTGACCATAATTCAAAAAGCCAAAAAACCAAAAAGTTAAAAATGAAAAGCAAAAGTGGGCTCCCAAACACCCTCTTTATAATAAGTGTACTGATTTATGATCAGGCAAGTAGGTGAATCCATTCCAATCGTGGTTGAATGTTCAATTCGTTCAAAACAGAGTGAGGTACTAAAATTAGGTGCGCTATGGTTGGAAATTGAAGAACTAACAAATAAATAGCTACAACAAATTGTAATATCTGAAAGAAAGCGAGGCAAATTTCTTATTAAAATTATCACATATGTAAAATGATATTAGACTTTATAGAGTCTCCGGATGTGCACTTTACTATCTCACCCATCAAATTATGTAGAAACGTAGCAAAATAAAATTTTAAACTAAATTCTACCGGATATGCTCTCAGGTGATCATAGTCGGTCCCCACATTGGTGACCTTGGTTTGGATCATCTTCCACTTGTCTGAGTTTGTGCTCTACATAAGGACCTTGTCAATGATTTTATATAACCTGAAAAAGATAGAGAAAAAGAAAGCTTCTACCAACATTAATTCTAACTTTCTTTACTTTGGCATTTTCTTTCCTTCCCTACCTTTTTAGTTTAGCCTAGTAAATTTTTTATCAAAAAAAAGAAAAGAAAAGAAAAGCGGCATTTTTTTCAACCCACAGGCCTAAAAACAATAGATACAATAAAGGACCCAAAAGGTCCTAACAAAAACAAGAAAAGAAAAAGAAAATAAATAAAAATAAAAGGCCCAATATTTAACATTAGGGTTATTTTTGTCAGCTTTTCAACAAAAATTGTGAGAATTTATTATTCGTCTTAACGAGGGATCGAAAAGCTGTAAAAATAGGAACTAAAACAATTGAAAACTATTGGTCCAAAACAATTCGTCTTAAATATTCTTTTTTATTTTGCTATTGGTCAAATTTAACAGCGTGAGAGGGAGACAAGAAATTACCCCTATTGTTGGCATTTGCCATTTTTCATGTGTACATAGCGTGCCACGGTCCATACTTCATACCCACTCGATCTTGTCTTGTAGATCCAAAAGCTAATTGTACTCCAAAATTATCTGGGCCCAATAATAACTAAGAATGGAATAGAAACAATCGTAGAGAAGTAAATTTTTTTTCCTTTTATCTGAATCACAGCGAAGTAATTTTAGTTCTAAAATTTATGAGACAGATCCATGTCGCTTTCGTAAACAGAGAGGGATAGTACTAATTTTTACGTGGTAAGTGGCTAGCCTAGCTTATTTAGGAAGTCAGCAAATTGACGCATAGCTAAAAATTAAAATCCCTGCAAGTGTCTGTAATTATGCTTATAAAGGACACAGTTATATGAAATCCCAAAGGCCACAACACCCCAAACACTAAACACCACACTTCAACATAAACTTGTTGAAATGGGCAGTCTAGAATCTGGCCATGGCATAGAAAACGGTTCAACCCACATGTTGAACCCACTTGACCCAGAGGAATTCAGGAGGCAGGGACACATGATCATAGATTTCCTTGCTGATTACTACAAAAACGTCGAAAAATACCCGGTTCGTAGCCAAGTCGAACCGGGTTATCTCTCGACCCGTCTTCCCGATTCGGCTCCTCTCGATCCGGAACCCATTGAGACAATTATACAAGATGTGGAAAACCATATACTCCCAGGTATAACCCACTGGCAAAGTCTCAACTACTTTGCCCACTTCCCATCAAGCAGAAGCATAGCGGGTTTTTTGGGAGAAATGGTTAGTACCGGTTTAAATGTGGTCGGGTTCAATTGGGTATCGTCACCCGCCGCAACCGAGCTAGAATCCATAGTCATGGATTGGTTTGGAAAAAAGCTTTTACCAATATTCTAACTTTCTTTTCTTTTCTTTACTTTGGCATTTTCTTTCCTTCCCTACCTTTTTAGTTTAGCCTAGTAAATTTTTTATCAAAAAAAGAAAAGAAAAGAAAAGCGGTATTTTTTTCAACCCACAGGCCTAAAAACAATAGATACAATAAAGGACCCAAAAGGTCCTAACAAAAACAAGAAAAGAAAAATAAAAAAATAAAAATAAAAGGCCCAATATTTAACATTAGGGTTATTTTTGTCATCTTTTCAACAAAAAAATGTGAGAATTTATTATTCGTCTTAATGAGAGGGATCGAAAAGCTGTAAAAATAGGAACTAAAACAATTGAAAACTATTGGTCCAAAACAATTCGTCTTTAATATTCTTTTTTATTTTGCTATTGGTCAAAACTCAAAACTTTTCAACTTTTTGACTCATCTCATGAAAGACTGATTAATCCAGACATCATAATGCAAATCAAACAAAAATTGAATAAATAAAAAATATCAAAAATAAAATTTTAAGGCTAAAGTTCGTCTCTGCCCATATATGGTTGGGTTTGGCACGCATGGGAATAAAAGACGGTGCTGATTATTACTAGTTGTTCTAAACTCTGGCTGGGTTTGAATTCATAGCCCACCACAAGGTTCCTAAACTCACTTTTTCAACGTGTAATTATTCTATATTTCGCGGACTATCATGTGATCTTGTCTAAATAGTGTTCTTAGTAGATCACGCAACAACAAATTTAAAAGCACAAGTTCCTACGAGTTTAACCTCGCACTTGCATGCTTCAATACGATTCGTGCGCGTGCGAGTACATTAAAATTTCACAGCAAAATCCAAAGTCAAGAAATATATACTAATTATATGCTATAGTGGTGATATATAATGTGGGGATAATAATTAGTCAATTGGGACAAAGTTTGGATGCCTTATATATACCGAGGTGCTTATTTAAGCATTTATACTGAGGTGCTCATTTATGTAGTTTGCCTTTGAACTTTGAAGTAGGAAGAAGTCAGAGCATCCAGTTCTTTTTATCACTTTGCAAAATTTGCCATTACTCATGGGACCCCATTCCTCTTTTATTGTGAAGAGCTAGCTGTAGTGGACCATGATTTGGTAATTGGAAAATGCAAACGGCTAATGATGCCTTGGAAAAAACTCCCACTTTGGTAAAAACAAATACGTACATCTGGAAAGAGACAAGAATTGCTAAGTACTCATAAGTGTTCTTTTAAAATTCCAGCAAAAAGCCAAACAATGTTCACTTTATATAAGCTTTTCTGAAGGCAGTAAATCTACAACTGTGTGTAGGAAATGATCCTCTTTTACACATGTTCTGCTAATAAGAAGTGTTATTCTTCTTGTTCATTTCTAGTTTTATCAATCTGGTATGTGGACTTCCTCTTATCTTTCTATTACAAAAGGGCATGTCAGGTTAAAAGTAATGTAGAAATTGCAAACTACTAGGTAAAATTACTAAAAGAATCCCATAAATAAATAAATATGCTATCACATATCTAACCACTGGGGTTAGTTCAGTGGCCAAACTCGTGATTTTTCTTAAGGAGGTCATAGGTCGAGATGGCGTAGTGGATTCAGTATTTCGAAGACCTGCCCACCTTGTTGCAAAAAATTCTTTAGGCGTTAGCCTCTTTTTTTTAATATATGGGAATTTGTTGGGTAAAATTCTCCTGGTATTTTCCATTTTTATAAAAGTAGAATACTTCAGGATTCTTAATTGATATGTACTTCAGGAATGGATATATATAGAGCAGTGTATATAAAATCAAGAAATTGTATATATGAATAGAGTAAAAATCATTTACCTCTCTCAGTTGCTAGGGCTTCGTGCTGATAATGTGTTATGAAACTAAGCAGATAATAAGAGCTGAAAAGCTGATAAAAAAAAAAAAAAAAAAGAGCTGAAAAGTAAATAAAGTGTAGGACACAAAATATGTAGAAAAGGAGTTAGTCCAGAAATGGAGGGGTGCTGATTATTATGGTAGTTCTAAGCTCTGGCTGGGTTCATACTTAATAGCCCACCACAAGGTTCCTAAACTCACTTTTTCGACGTGTAATTATTCTATACTTTTCGGACTATCATGTGATCTTGTCTAAATAGTGTTCTTGGTAGATCACGCAACGACAAATTTAACAGTGTGAGAGGGAGACAAGAGATTACCCTTATTGTTGGCATTTGCCATTTTTTATTTGCCAGGAGCACCATGCGTACATGGCGTGCCACGGTTCAGGGGCGGATGCTTTAAGGGGCAAGGGGGTCACGTGACCCCCTTGAAATTCCAGAATTTTTTTTTTTCAAGTTAAAAATCTATAGTTATAGATATGCAATTTCAAGAAATAAATGCTCGTTTCACCGAGGGAAATAGTGAGTTGTTACTTTGTTTGACATGTTTAAACCCATCCAACTCATTCTCTTGTTTTGCAAAGGAAATTGATTCATCTTGCTGAGTTTTATCCAAAAGAGTTTTCTCAGGTAGAGCTCATATTGCTTTCAACAATGATACGGCCACACACTACAAACCACACTCAGCCACACACCGTGCACTTTTCACGCGGGCCCCGCCCACTTTAACCCCCAAAAAAAAAAAAATGGAAATTTTGAAATCCCCAAATCCTCTTCGTCTTGGTATTCCTCCAGAGGAAAACGAGAGAGAAGAGAGAGAGAGAGAGAGAGAGAGAGAGAGAGAGAGAGAGAAGCACAGAAGAGAGGTCCAGACGATGATCGCGAACCTTCACCACCGGCGTCTCAACCCCCGACGCCCTCCACCACCGGCTTCTCAACCCCGACGCCCTCCACCACCGGCGACTAAAGCCTGAAGCCTGACGCCCTCCTACCACGACGACGCCCAATTGAAGAATACGATCGACTCAACCCCAACGCCTGCACTCTCGACGCCATACCAAGGTTTATCTCTCTCAATTTGTAGAGATTAGGGATTATTTCAAAAAAATTAGGGTTCCCAAATCGTAGAGATTAGATCCATCGAACAGTTGATGCTTACACACCATTCCTTTAGACTCAAACAACCGGCAATTACAATGAGTTTCATTCATTTCGGCATTAAAATGAACTATAAATGGCACACACTTTTGAAATTGGTCTTCTCCATCTCCAACTGTAATCAACTCTTTCACCTCATAAAACGTAAGAACATCACCTACTTTTGTTTGACCTAAAGAGCATACCATTTTTCCACAATATTGCTCATGAAACTCTTTAACCTTGGTATGTGTAGACACTTTGAAATTGCTTCTCCAACCCATCGTTAGTTATGCAAGGAATGAAAGAGTGCCAACTAGTGTGATCTTCGTATTTTTCATTTTCCACCTTCTTCGTCAATGCATTTTCATATTGTTCAACGAATTGTTTCAAGGTCGTCGTTGAACTAATGTAACCATCAAAATATGCATTCATACTCTCGCTTCGTTGTGTAGATGACATGCCCGCCCAAAACACGTCTTTCACAAAAGCCGGCACCCACCGCTCCTTCTCCAAATACAACCCATGTAACCATATGTTACTCTGAAGCTCGTACTTTTTGATGAGCGCATCCCAAGCAGTCTCAAAATCTTCTACTGTCAGTGAATCATAAACTGCGGAGCGAAATCGGTAACTAATTTTTTCATAAGCTTCGTACCCTTTCAACTTTTCCGACACCTTCTTCATTATATGCCATATGCACCATCGATGTCGGGTATTGGGGAATATATTCTCTATAGCATTCCTCATGGTAGCGCATTGATCGGTTATAATTGCATTGGGAGCACGATCGGACATGCATGTCAACCAATTCTTGAATAGCCATGAAAATGACTCCGTATCTTCATGGGAGATAAGTCCACATCCCAATAATACCGAGTTACCATGATGATTGACGCTTACGAAAGGAGCAAAAGGCATGTCGTACCGGTTGACGAGGTATGTTGTGTCAAATGTCACAACGTCACCAAACTCCTTAAAAGTTGCCCTACTCCTTGCGTCAGCCCAGAATACATTCCTTAATCAACCCTCCTCATTCAAATCAATTGCATAAAAGAAGTCTCCGTTGTCAGCTTGCATTCTCATGAAATATTGATTCATTGCCTCAGCATCTCCTTCCGTAAGTTGTAAACGTCGAACCTTATCCAAATAATTCTGGCAATCCCTCGGCAAATATGGAACCTTATCAGGTCCACCAGCTTCAATTTGAAGCGAGTCAATACTCTTATTCAACCTGATCACAGCTTTGTCATTCATCACAAGAATCCTTTTCACACTAGAATCAAGTACCCTATTGCTCTTAAAAAATTTAGACTTTCCCGGACTTTGTTCATGATTGTGCTCCAAGATAACCCGACTTACCCTCCACTTTCCCTCCTGGGTTAAACAACAATTAAGGTGCGCCGACATTCAGTTTTTGACTGTGGATGTGGCTTGGCAATGTTGCTTCCTCTAAGCCTTGCCTTTCCACCTTTGCTGCATTCAAAAATTACATGCCTCAAGACTCCGTCTTTTCCCTTTGTCGAAGATCTTTTAGCCACTGCAAACCCCTTTTCTTTTGCAAATTTTGAGTAATACAAATAAGCATCGTTGGGGCTGTCGAATTCCATTCCCATCTTCGGATCCTCAATTGTATCTTCAGAATTCTCAATTGATGCTTTACCATCACCACCCTCCTTTATTGGAGAACCATTCGTAACCTCTTCCACTTCTTCGTCCCTTTCAATTTGGGACGATATAGGACACATCACCGATGGATCAAACTCTGGCGAGGGTAACTGAAACATCACCTGCACATTAAAAATAAACAAGAACAAGTGAGTATAATACGCAGAATATGAAATGAACTTGTTAATGTGTGGACTTGGTGATGCAAGACATTGAATCTAGTGTGCTGAAGATTCAAACTGTTAATATACTAGATATATGGCCACTTTGTCTACAAATCATGCAAGAAGAAAGCTCATTAGTAGGGAGTTCTTTGGTCATGATGTGAATACTCGTACAACCATTCTTTACGGTTGTGCTAGGGTTTTTGTCTCCTTCGTGCCTTAAACCAGTGTACTTCATATAGATTGCTTATTGCTTGGCAGACAGAAGTGTCAACCTTGATTTGCGATTCCAAGCAATTGAAAATTATGGCAGCCATAAGTTCTGGTAGCACAGGGCTACCCAAGGTTTGATGCAACTTTTAAGTTTCGCATTATTCATAATCTATCATCCGCATTTGTTGAACTGAGTTCAGTCTAAACCCACATGTTTTAGATACTGGATATTAAGGAAAATTTTCCTAGGAAAGCATAACTCATATGTTTTTCCAGGAAAACAAACAATGAACAACGAAAATAATGCCCAAATGGTTGAGATTGCAAAAGTTCCAAATCGTTATATTCACAGCTCTTTCTAACAAAAATAGGGGATTACCTCTTTCTTCTTCTTCGTACTCCAGCAGCAGCAATAATGGATCTCAGATGTCAGGTGTTTGGTCTCAGATGTTTGATCTTCTTCTTCTTTCTTCTTCTTCGTTGATGGCTTCCCTCTCTCTGTCTATTAGACGCCCGCAATAATGGATTGATAATCTTCTTCTTTCTTCTTCCTCGTTGATGGCATCCCCGCCCTCTCTCTCTCTCTCTCTATCAGACGATTTGGGTCTCAGATGTTGGTTGATGGCTTCCCCTCTCTCTCTCTCTAACGTTGATGGCTTCCCCTCGCCCGCGAAAAATGAAACCCAGACGATGGGATTTAAAAAATTTCGTTTTTTTTTTTGGCGGGGTAAAGTGGGCGGGGCCCACATGAACAGTGCACGGTGTGTGGCTGAGTGTGGTTTGGGGTGTATGACCGTATCATTATTGTATTGCTTTCTGATCAACTTGATTCATATATTTATTACGTGTAATCGAATGATGCTTTTTCGAGCTTGAATGGACTTAGTGGTCTTTCTAAGAAAATGGTGGAGACAAAGACAAACAATAGCATTTGTTTTACTTGATCTTGACTTTGGCATTGATCTTACCAGTTGCGACTGCTACTGTTGAAAGAGTATTTTTTGCAATGGCCATTGTGAAGAATCGACTACGGAATCGAATAAATGATTTGTGGTTGCACAATTATTTGGTGGTGTGCATAGAAAGAAATGTTTTTGCTGACATTGACGACGATATACTCATGCAAAACTTCCTAGGGGTTAACTGTAAAAAGTTTTAGGAAGGAATCTATAATTTTGTGCGCTTATGTTTGAAATCTTTTAGAATGTCCTAATTTCGACCTATTATATGCTTAATGAAGAATGTTTAAACATTTTTTCTTCTCGTTATATTAGATTAGATTGGATTGTGAATTTTTTTTCCCAGTTATGCTTGAAAGGTGACCCCCCTAGATGGAATTCCTAGATTCGCCACTCCCACGGTCCATACTTCATACCCACTTACAGCTCAATCTATAGATCCAAAAGCTAATTACTCCAAAATTACCTAGGGCCAATAATAACTAAGAATGGAATAGAATCAATCGTAGAGAAGTAAAAAAAAAAAATTTGTTTTATCTGAAATTCTGAAACACAGTGAAGTAATTTTAGTTCTTAAATTTATGAGACAAATCCATGTGACCATGTCGCTTTCGTAAACAGAGAGGGATAGTGAAACAGAAATATATTAGACGGGGGGCCATTTTTACGTGGGAAGTGGTTAGCCTAGCTTATTTAGGAGGTCGACGAATTGACGCATAGCTACCAATTAAAATCCCCGATGTAGATCTTTGCAAGTGTCCGTAATTATGCCTATAAAGGACACAGTTATATGAAATCCCAAAGGCCACAACACCCCAAACACCAAACACTAAACACCACACTTCAACATAAACTTGTTGAAATGGGCAGTCTAGAATCTGGCCATGGCATAGAAAACGGTTCAACCCACATGTTGAACCCACTTGACCCGGAGGAATTCAGGAGGCAGGGACACATGATCATAGATTTCCTTGCTGATTACTACAAAAACGTCGAAAAATACCCGGTTCGTAGCCAAGTCGAACCGGGTTATCTCTCGACCCGTTTGCCCGATTCGGCTCCTCTCGATCCGGAACCCATTGAGACAATTATACAAGATGTGGAAAACCATATACTCCCGGGTATAACCCACTGGCAAAGCCCGAACTACTTTGCCCACTTCCCATCAAGCGGAAGCATAGCGGGTTTTTTGGGAGAAATGGTTAGTACCGGTTTAAATGTGGTCGGGTTCAATTGGGTATCGTCACCTGCCGCGACCGAGCTAGAATCCATAGTCATGGATTGGTTTGGAAAAATGCTTCAACTTCCCAAATCATTCCTTTTTTCAGGTGGCGGTGGGGGTGTCTTACAAGGGACCACTTGTGAGGCTATTTTGTGTACTCTAATAGCCGCAAGAGACCAAGTTTTGAACCGGGTTGGGAGAGGGAGCATCGTGAAGCTTGTAATTTATGGGTCGGATCAAACCCATTTCGCACTCCAAAAGGCAGCCCGAATCGCTGGAATCAACCCGGAAAATTTTCGGGCCGTCCCAACAACGAAGTCTAACGAGTATGGATTGGCCCCAGCCGCTTTGGAATCAGCAATTCTGTCTGATTTGACTGTTGGGCTAATACCACTTTTTGTATGTGCCACTGTCGGGACGACTTCATCAACTGCTGTTGATCCGGTGGGCCCTCTTTGTAGCGTGGCAAAACGTTATAGTATGTGGGTCCACATCGATGCTGCCTATGCCGGAAGTGCGTTAATCTGCCCTGAGTTTCAACATTTTATTGACGGTATTGAAGGTGCCAACTCCTTCAGCCTAAATGCACATAAGTGGTTTTTTACAAATTTGGATTGTTGTTGTCTGTGGGTAAAAGACCCAAATGCCCTTATTAAAGCCCTCTCAACTAATCCTGAGTGCTTAAGAAATAAGGCTACTGAGTCAAACCGAGTTGTGGATTACAAAGACTGGCAGATACAATTGAGCAGGAGATTTAGAGCAATGAAGCTCTGGCTCGTTCTCCGGAGTTATGGAGTTGTCAACCTCCGAAATTTTATCCGAAGCCATGTTGATATGGCAAAGCACTTCGAAGGGCTTGTGGGAATGGACAAGAGGTTTGAGGTGGTTGTTCCTAGGAACTTTGCCATGGTGTGTTATAGGGTTTCGCCCTCGGCCATAGGTGATAGTTTGAAGTCGTGTGACGAAAAGCTTGTGAATGAATTCAACCGCAAATTGTTGGCGTCTATCAATGAGACAGGCCGAGTCTACATGACTCATGATGTGATTGGAGGGGTGTACATGATTCGATTTGCTGTTGGTGCGAGTCTTACGGACTACCAACATGTTAATCTAGCATGGAGCGTCGTCCAAGACTGCGCAAATGTCATGCTAATTAAATCCTAGTCATGGTTTGTTTGTCTTATTTTGGGGCAGATATCAGTATATCCTTAGGGTTGGAAGGTGAAGAAAAACTCTAATTTCTCCTTTTTCGGGTATTGTAATAAAGTCATACAACACAACAATATATATATATATAACATGTTACTGTGGCATTACTAATATTAATATACGCGATTACCTATAAAATTGTGTTTCATTGGCATGTTGTGCAGAATGTTGTACAAATTGTTGTATTCTTAAGCCATTTGCATTCTTTTCAAAGCTTATTTTTATTGTCATTTTTTCTGTGCGGAAAGCATAGAGATTGTAGATGTGAAACAGAATAATTACAAGAGTACAAACGGGAGTCTAGGATAATAGGACGTACAAACGGTCCCCATCGTGGTCCCAAGCACTACACCCCGAAGGGGCTTCAATTGTAGGCCCTTTGAAATTTTCATTTGAGATCGGAATTGTTCATTTTTTGAGATCGGTACAAAAAAAATTATGATCATCGGAGATTGATAGACATACAATTGAGACAAATTTGTCTTTCAGTTTATTCTCTAAATGATATTGGTCATCCATTTTCATAAAATAAAAGGTGTCCGGCTATATGGCTAACAATATCCAATTAATTTGATTTTTTTTACATGAATGATCTACTCAACATTCTCGTCAAATTGAACGATTTTGCTCCCAAATACATATTATAGAAGGCAGACAATTGAAGTCACTATAGAGGTGTAATGACTTGGGTTATTACAGGGACTCCAAATTTCTCTACGGCTAATATCTTTTTTTTTTTTTTGGTACTCATACTAACACAAAACCTCTATATTCACTGTAACTGGAAAGTGGACAAAAGAAGCCGAGACTTTGCACTAACTATGAACTCCATGGTTCAGGTTTCGCATCAAAATATAATCAGTAACATTGGTTACTTACATATAAGGTCATTAAATACAGGATAAACTACCAACATTAGTCTGGTAGTGGCTCCGCCACTGTGGTAATCGCAATTTAAAATGTGTGCCCACACTGGATTATTTTATTTTATTATTATTATTTTTTGTATTCTTATAGAAAAATATATTAGAAATTTCACCGGTACATCATATTATTTCTACAAAAGATTAATTATTGCTTTTGGGGCACCACTATATGGTGTTATAATATCATTCTCCTATGCATATTGATGTGGGACTTGAGACTAAATATATGAATTTTACCTAACTATGAGATGACGAAAGGTGAAAAAAAAAAGGAACATGGAGAAGGATTTTAGAGCACCACACAGAGATACCCCAAAACCATCGAATAACTAATTACTGCAAACAAACTTCAATTCACTGAATTTTTGCCTCGAAACTATTAAGTTTTTATGGATTTATAATCACTATATTACCATAAAATGTAAGTCTTTTTTTCTTTACGAAATACATCAACAAGGTTAATGAAAAAATTAGTGTGTTAACAACTAAAGAGAGTTGGAAATCTCTCAACTAACTCGAACCATAGACCTCCCCTTGGAATTCAAAGGGTACTGCTTGACCGAAATCCTATACCTAAATTAATGGGTTGCCCCAAGCGTAGGGCGGAGACCGGTGTAGCACAATACCCGGTAAGACCGGAATCAAAGTACTCGGGTTGCTAAGCCACCCTTTGGTTTTGATTGGTGAATTAACTAATTTAAGAGGAAAACTGATTTTAATTAAATAACTTAAAAAGGAAGTACGGTCGTAGGGTTCATAACACGGTGACCAGGTCCGGATATTTCCTGCTCCATTCGTTGTTCCAAAACGTTTGACTTTAGAGAGAGAAAGATACCCCCAAGGATGCGAATCCTGTCGCCGTTTACCCATGTACAAAATAAGAACGGGTTTTGGTCCCCGTACCTCGCGTTACATGGGCTCCGACAATGTCGGGATTCGTCCAACGGACGTTCTTTAATAACCTAAAATTGTTTTTCCTTATTAATCGTGAAAAATCGGAGCAAGAACGTATTCCACCGCCACGGTGTGTTAATCACCCCGCGACCATACTTGTAAATCTACTCACTCATATTAGCTAGAACGAATAACAAGAATTCGAATTAAACATGCTATTAACTTGAATACGAATTAAAACAAAGATCCGAACCTCGAACACGGACAAACTCCCGCGAACCGAGATTAATGTAAAGAAATAGAAACGTTATCAAGCAAAGCGAATCGAATCGGCGGAATAACTCCAAAACTTCGATCCGAAAATAACCGGAAGTAATAACTTCAAAAGGGAAAGCGGTAATGCGAAAGTAGAAGAGCAACTAAACAAAATTTCGAACCCTAATTCGGAGTAAAACGAGGTATAAATACCCTCCCAAAGTCAACACACGTGGTAAGTCAAAACGGCCAAAATAAAGGCCTCGGTATCGATACGAAAAGTCCCGATGATCGATACCGTGGGTTGTTTCTGGTTGGTGCACAGGTATCGATACGGGGACAGACAACTCCCATCGATACCGAGCCTCTAAGTTGACTTTTTCGCTTTTTTGGTCGTCCTTGCTTGGGTCCCACCGGTTCCCCACATGCCCGATGCCTTGTGTCACTTTCCGTGCCCTTTTCGGCCCGTTTCCTACAAAACAAACAAAAACACCAAAAACAAGGGAAACACCGCAATCAAGTGGTAAATGAAATAAAACGCGCCTATAATGCGCTAATTTGCCCTACTTAGGCGCTTATATCTGTGATATTACGCGCCTATCAGGTACACCCAAATAGGCTGGTTGAGACACATTTTTACACGCGTCTATGGTCTAATTGTGCCTTCACTCGTGTGATTTTCTGGCTACGCCACTAGATTACCACTGCAGCTATTTACCCTAAAAAAAAGATGCGACTTCGTGGATATGAGCCGAACATAGAGTAGTTCTCTCATGCCGTGCATAACTCGGGTTTTCTGCTAGTTACCCTTAAAAAAAGAGCAATACTTCCCAATATATGAAACAGAAAATAGAGTTAATTAAATAATCATCCTTTTTTTAGACACCATGTATGTTTTCATCCCGCCCACATTACAGGGTTATGTTTTCATCCTTTTTATGTGTGATTTACCATTATTACCCTTATGTTGCAAAAAATTGTGGGTTAATTGAAATTGTTGGGGGTTTCAAGATGAGTGGGGATGATTGTGTTGCCTAAATTAAAGGGATTTGTTAAATAGTGGGGGAATTCAAAATTGAGTGGGATGATTTGGAGATAATTTCTCCCGGAAATTAGGGAAAAAGAGTGGCTAAACTCAAATGGGCCTATTCCCATAAATTTTGATAGGGAGGTTTGTGGTACTGATCCTAGCAATGTCCCACTCATCAAAGTTGGAAGGATACATTGCTATTTTATTATGGTAAAAAAAATAAAAGTCAATATCAATACTCATGGTAAAATTACGAGTACTCATGATAAAAATATGTCCACTAGATATTTTGGACATTATGATAACAAAGTTGAACTAGGAACAATAGAAATGGTAATATTTGATGATTTAACAACTTTGATCATGGAGTAAAATATGGCACAATACCTTCCAATACTCATCATAAAATTCATACCCATAATACTATACATGGTAAATTTACACGACCAGTAAATTTCGAATCTAAGATGATGTTAAAATACATGCCCACTTTACGAGGTTATGATAACATAAGTCCATATGTTATTAGTTTATTGAATTGATCAAAAGTGAATAGGCACATGAACCAAAATGAAATGTACTCACAAAGTCTAGCAATATATCATGGTAAATATGGTCATATCAAAATATCGATATTTAAATTCGACTTGTTAATAAACTGATTAACACAAACCTAAGGTAAATGGATATTAATCATGGTAAACATGAAATAATTGTTTATCATGGTAAATTTATTCAAATTGCATAATAAACTAAATAACAAACAAGTAAGTGGGTAGAAAACTTGAAAACCAACTAATTATTCAGAAAATTACAATTCATTGTAAATAGTAATGGATAAAAATATATTTACATGGTACATTGACCAGGTGATCATGGTAAATCAGTACTTCATATATACTCATGATTTTTCAGAAATGATGGTAACTACGAACAAAGAATCGAAGGGTTTTCCAGAAATCATGGTAAATACGAGCAAAGAGTCGAAGGAGGAAAAAAGTCAAAGGATGAAGAGTCGAAGGATTTTTTAGAAATCATGGTAAATACGATCGAAGAGTCGAATAGCTCCATTAATTAGTTCTTGAAACCACCACGGCAAAAACAAATATCATTGGACTTTGATGCACCTAATTCCTTCTAAACAGCTTTTGAAATCCTCTGGTTCAGTAAGATTTGATATCAATTTTAGGTTTCATCCAAATGGCCATCGTCGATGTCGATTTAGGATGGGGGACCTGTAGGACGGCGATTTAGGACTGCAGGGGATGAAGTTTGGGAGGGTGATTTCGATCGCGAGGGGTAAAGTTTTGGGATGACAATTGCGATGAGTTTTGGCGTTAGAGATTGAGTCTAGGGTATAAACAGGATGAAAATAGTAAAGCATAAATCTTGGGATTCTCCTTTATAATCAAATCCCTTAATTACAGCGCAGGACCCCCAAAGTTTGAAAACAGTCCCAATTATTGAAATTGGTCCATTTTTCCCAGCTCCTATATGCAACATTCGTTTTAGTCCTTAATCTCCTAATAGATATAATAAAGGGCAATATAGGATTTTTTTGAATCTCGAGATGAAATCATAAGTTTAAAAAAAACACAGGATGGAACTCTAATTTGAAGATGGTTGGAGGATGATTATTTAAGGACCCTTTTAATAGAAAATAAGATCACTTGCATCGAAAGTGACACATCAACGTGAAGAAATGAAAAAAGACAGTGGAAAAAAATGACATGTCATTCTTAAAATCAGTAAAAGTGAGCCACGTGTATATCCTGAGTCAAAATGAGTGGAGCTACACACACCCCAAGGCGCCAGCCACGAGCTCTCAGCATCCCATGTTTTTCGATTAACTGATCACAAAACATTTACAACATAAAACTTTAGGTACATTATTTGGTGTACCCCAAACTAATACTGACTTGTATGTGACCCATTTCGGGGTTCCGTATAAATAATCAAAGCCGTTAAGTTTGTTTAAAACATGTTTTTAGGAAATCTTTTCAAAAAATCAGCTTATTGGGATATCGTTAAGACCTTGATCGATTTTCATCTATGAATCTGCAAGAACAAAATAGAATGAAGTGATCAAATCTTTAGCGGTATCCAAATGAGTTTATTTTTTTACGCAGACTACTAGAATAATATTTTGAATAAATCGAACGGCTTCGATCGTTAGTGTCCATTCCGAAATAGATCTCACACAAGGTGGTGTACATGGAAAGGTGTACCATAGTTAGGGCTCGAAGATTTACAATACCAACAGAATTCCATCTATATAATAGCATCCAGAACACTTTCAACAACAACAACAAACCAAGTCATCACTCAAAGCTCAAAAACTGCAAATCCATGGCCATCCCCACGGCCAAATCTCATCTCCTCATTCTCTCCCTCCTCATTTCCACCGCCGTGGCCGGTGCTTCGGGCGAATGCGAGGCGAACTCGAGCCGCGGGTGCCACAACAAGTCCAAGGCACTACACCTGAAATTGATAGCCATCCCAACGATCCTAGTCGCGAGCATGGTGGGCATATGCCTCCCTCTGTTCACGCGATCCGTCAAGGCTCTCAGCCCGGACACAGACCTGTTCTTGATCGTGAAGGCATTCTCGTCGGGAGTTATTCTTGCGACGGGGTACATGCACGTGCTGCCGGACTCGTTCGACGATCTAAAGTCCGAGTGCTTGCCTAGGAACCCGTGGAAGTACCCGTTCACGACGCTGGTGGCGATGGTGGCTGCTGTTTTGACGATGATGGTGGACTCGTTCGCGCTGTGTTATTATAGGAAGAAGGATCGGGAGATAACGGAGGAGTGTAGAAGGAAGAGAAAGACGAATGTGGAGTTGGGGCAAAATTGTAGTAATGGAAATGATAATGATAAACTTAATGACAATGGTACTGTGGATGATCAAGAGGTTGAGGATAAGGCCTCGACTTTGCTACGACATCGCGTTGTTGCTCAGGTGAAAAACTCGAACTACGATTTCTGAAATTAATGCTTTATGATTTGTCATTCGCTGTGATTCTAGTGTTTGCGTTGTTTTTGTTTTTGTTTTTGGACCATTGATTTACGACCACTGCAGGTTCTAGAACTGGGAATAGTGGTGATAATTTTTTTGTTTCTTCTATCGTCTATCAATTGAAATGTTACCGTTTTGGAAAAAAAAAAAAAAACTTAATGGATGTGGTGGTGCCACTGCAGGTTCTCGAACTGGGAATAGTGGTGCACTCGGTAGTGATAGGACTGTCAATGGGGGCATCAGACAATCCATGCACCATCAGACCCCTTGTCGCTGCTCTTTGCTTCCATCAACTCTTTGAAGGCATGGGTCTCGGCGGTTGCATTCTACAGGTAAACTTTTTACTAGTAAATATGGACTATTGATTTCTCTTTCCCGGACTATTTCCGAAAAAAAATTCATGTATCCTAACATTTTTCGCATCCATCAAACATCTTCTACTTCCAAAAAAAATTCTAGCTAACGAAATGACGACTCTCATGTAAGCGAATTAGCAAAATCTTATTGGATTCATCAGTCTGCAATTTTTTGTTAATTTGTTAGGCGGAATACGGTGCGAAAATGAAGGCAATAATGGTGTTCTTCTTCTCGGCGACCACTCCATTTGGGATAGCCATGGGAATAGGGTTATCGAATGTTTACAGTGAGAACAGCCCAGCAGCATTGATAGTGGTGGGAGTGCTGAATGCAACATCAGCTGGGCTGCTCAATTACATGGCTTTGGTGGATCTATTAGCACACGAGTTCTTTGGGAATCGTAAGCTGCTGGAAAGCATGGAGCTTCAGATGTGGGCTTATCTTGCTGTCTTCTCTGGTGCTGGTGGCATGTCTCTAATGGCTAAGTGGGCTTAATCAATTTGTCAATTTATTAGTTAGTACTGTTTTCTTAAATTTTCATTAGATTTAGTGACAGTAATTTTGTTTTGAGTAATTGAAGGCACTTCATTTGATTTTGTCCAGATGGGTTTGAATAACTTTCATTAGATTTCGTGACAGTAATTATTGTTTTCAATTAGCTCTCCATACAATCGTGGGCAAGAGATCTCACTGTAATTATGTACGCGACATGTGTAGGGACTTAAATTTCTTCCAGACCAAATTAAATCAAATTTGGCATAAGTCAATCGGTTTCGGGTCAACAAAGAAAATTTATGTACACATTTGTTTGGGACACAATTCGCGAGCGACCGATCCCTTTCACGATTCGCACAGATTCAAAGTCTCTATGATAGTATGATCACGCCCAAAAGAAGTAACTAGCGGATGGCCGCCCCGGCTTCCAGTCTTTATGCCTAGCAAAAACAAAATGAGCTTTGCTAATTTCTCAATCCATACAAAAGAGACAATACCCACAGCCAGCAGCAGCAGCAGCAAACTCAGGCTGCACTTGTTCTTGTCCCATCCCAAGCTATACCCTTTCCTCCATGAGGTTCAACTACGTCCCGCAATATGGTATAGACACGTGCTTTTGCACCATTGACTTGGCATAGTTGATTAATGCCATCTGGGAATATAGAAATGGACCACTTTTATGGGCTCACATTTTTTTTCCCGACCGTTAAGGGATGTTTAGGCAAACTTACACGCACTTCGACTAATCCTCCTTTATTTTACCGCTTTTTTGACTTTTACACATTTAAAAAAGATGATCCAAAAACGAGGCATCACAACGGAGCAAGAGCAAACCAACAAGGCAAACTCACACTCTGATTAATGATCACAAAGCATAGCAGGTATGTTGGCCACATAAGATTGGTCTTGACCACAAATTTTATCTAGTGTTAAAGTTGGTACGCCTAAACACATGATATGTTCATGGAGGGATTGATCGTGATCGTTTTTAGGCACGCCTAAACACATAGTATGTTCATGGAGGGATTGATCATCCTGGTTAATTTGTATAGACTCGTTTTACTTCAGTATTTGAACTTGGCTCGGCCCGTTAAGGACTTGGCTCGAACTCAAATCTTAAACTCATTTACTTAACGAGCTGGGCTAGAGAACTTCAAAACTCGGCTAATTTGCACCCAGTAATAACTTGGTATTCTGACCACCTCATGAACTCGATGCTCAAGTATATGGTATATATTTTGCACTATTCTCGTTGGTCAAGTCTCTTTCCAACCGTGCAAGATCCATTATGCCTAAATTCCTTGTGCTTCTATGTCGAGGGGGTTTGAGCCGTTAGATTGTGTGTGTTTTAATTTTTTTATTTTCAAGTGATTCAACGGCCGAAAATCCCTCGGCGTTGAGGTTTTCCCGAAACAAAGGTTTCCGGCCCTTGCCAACCATGTGGGGTGATCGGAATCACTTTCAAGTCATGATGCCTCTCTCTTAATCACTAATGCTTTGGTTACCATGTCTGATTACCATATTTTTAAGTATCATCTGATGTGTCACCACTGCATGAAGTAGTGAAGCACGTTTTACCAATACATTAGTAACACCTCAAATAGTACCTGAAATGTGGTACGGAGACATGGTTACCATAGTATTACTATAATAAAATTTCTTTTGTTGTTCAAAAAATAGAATATACGACCATCCCAAAGTACTGCAAGTAGCATGTCTCTAAGTACATAGAAGCCACCCAAGATACATTGAAAAGCCATCAAGACAACGAAAAACAGAGTCCATCAATGGCTTCTTCTACCCTTCTCAAACTTATCTCCATCTTCTTCGTTCTCATCCCCCAAGTCGTCCTCTCCGTCGTCCCCGAAAAATGCTCGTCAGAATCCGGGGACTGCATCAACAAATCCAAAGCCCTACCACTCAAAATAATTGCCATTGCCGCCATTCTAGTCACAAGCATGGTGGGAGTCTGCCTCCCTCTCGTCACCCGTTCGGTACCCGCGTTAAGCCCCGACCGGAACGTCTTTGTGATAGTGAAGTGTTTCGCCGCCGGGATTATTTTGGGCACAGGATTCATGCACGTGTTGCCGGATTCTTTTGACATGTTGACGTCCGGTTGCTTGCCGGAGAAGCCGTGGCACGTGTTCCCTTTTGCGGGTTTTGTGGCTATGTTGTCTGCGATAGGGACTCTAATGGTGGATTCTATGGCTACTAGTGTTTATAGCAGGAAAAATGGTACTGGAGGGGTGGTGTTACCAGAGAGTGCGGTGGCACCCACTGCGGTTGAGGGAGGCCGAGACGTGTGGGCGAGAGGTGGTGGTGGGGCTGATGGTGGACATTTTCATGGCCACCATGGGCACCACCACCACCACCATGGGGCCAAGGAGGGACCCCATGGCGCACAATTGCTACGTTACAGAGTAGTTGCAATGGTCAGTCCGTTGATCCTGTGAACCATTTTTTTAAACTATAAAAAGTACTGTAAATTATACGAGCCAAAAAATATTTATCGGATATCGATAAAAACTTGAGCAATCGTAGTTTTCCACGAAAGAAAGCAACGTGCAAAAGTTGTATGGTGTATTCAGTGCGGAAAAATTCAAAAAATATGAATAGAAGTAGTTTATTTTGACGGACCAATATATGGTCTTACTCATTAATTTGTACATGAAATTGATTTTTCCTGGTATGCAATATTGGCAGGTGTTAGAATTGGGAATAATAGTTCATTCGGTGGTGATAGGGCTGTCAATGGGAGCTTCAAATAACACTTGCACCATAAAGCCACTAGTCGCTGCACTCTGTTTCCACCAAATGTTTGAAGGAATGGGCCTTGGTGGCTGCATCCTCCAGGTAAACTTATTATACTTCCATGTCCTCGATCGTGAAAATTTTTAATACGAGAATAACAGTTATTTGTAACGTCCCTCTCATATGCAGTGGGACCCACACATACAAAAGACTCACATTATGCAAGAAGATGTTACAAATAAGTGTTGTGTCCAAAATCTTTTCCATGTCCTCCCCCATATAACAAAGCTACGGATAGCAAGTAGTTTCTTAAAGGCAATCTTAAATAATTTAAAATTAAAAAAAATAAAAAAGACTAGCTAGAGTGTTTGTTATCCTGTGCACAACACTGCTACATACCCAAAAAGTATCCATAATTTTGAAATTCAATTGTCCAGATTCATCAATCACTTAAAGTGAATATGAACCGTTAAATTTCAAAGTCTGGTCATCCATTCTTGGGTACCTAGACTTTTTGATATTGTGCATAAGTTTTGAATAAAATGGGACCAATTAAAGAACTTTAAGGCTTCATAGCTAGATGCTCCCTAATTTTTTTTTTTAAAAAGTGTTAGGAGTCATTCTAGGAGCTTGTTTAGAGTTTCCATGGGAGACCTAAAATAGGAAGAAAGTGTGCTAAATACTTGTGTGATCATTTGAGAGCCTCAGTTAGGAGCAATTTTAGGAGTCCATTGGAGATGCTCTAATCTATTGGAGTTGATCTAAGAATTTTTGTATTACGAGTTGCATGATAAATTTTCCGTAGGATGTTGAATTTTCGTTGCAGAGATCGACCTTGTTTATGTTGTTTTTGCATTATTATTGTACAACATTTTCTTTCAAAAGATTCTTTGATGTTTGCCCAAAAAATTACAAATTTTCTTTCAAAAGATTCTTTGATATTGCCTCTTCTATCCTCTACACCACATGTAATAATTTACACAAAAATATATAGGCAGAGTACAAGGTGTTAAAGAAGGCAGTGATGGCATTCTTCTTCTCAGTAACAACACCATTTGGGGTAGTACTTGGGATAGCATTGTCAAACACTTACAAAGAAAACAGCCCAACAGCTCTGATCACGATCGGAATCCTGAACGCGTCGTCGGCCGGGCTTTTGATTTACATGGCCTTGGTGGATCTCCTGTCTTCAGATTTCATGGGCCCAAAGTTGCAAGGAAGCATCAAGCTCCAGATTAAGTCCTATGCTGCTGTTCTTTTAGGTGCTGGTGGCATCTCTCTCCTGGCTATATGGGCCTGATATTTGAATTGTAGACATGCTTCAATATTGGAAGTTTGTGAGACATAGTGAATGAGAAAGTAAGTGAATTGGCATGTGGTTTTGTTTGTGATGCTCCAATTACGCGAAGTCTTGATATTTCTTGAATTAATTTGCACGCGTTTTTGCTAACGAGGGTGTTCGAGCTTTTTGCCTCGACTACTCCACAAGGCATAGTAGTCTTATGTGTCACATATATTAATTGATTCCATGGCCTTAGCCTTATCGGTGTCAAGCTCGAGCAAATGGCAACTGAAATTAAAGCATTAGTCCTCCTCTCTCTGAGATTCGAACCTGTGACGTTTTTAAGAGAAGTGCGGCTAGCATGTCTCTCATTGCTAAATGGCCTTAATATGTATATTTACATACCTATTTGTAGATATTCATCAAGGTTGCAAGTTGTGTAAACAACGGACAAGTCAATTTTTTACTTAGGCCTTTTATAGTGTGCGTGTAAGTGTTTGAACAATTTGTGTCTTATTAGATTTATTGAAAATCCCTTGTTTTTTTTTTTTTTTTGGTACATCGGAATAGAAATAAAACTTAGGAGATAGAGACAAACAACATCAGGAAATTGCCAAAGAGAACGCAACACATAAGTGGAGAACTAGATAGGAATGCGGATGAAGAGCTGTCGAGCTAATCCAGAGCTTGGCGAAAATTGCAACTGTCCCTTCTCATGAACTCCCATATGCCAAGAGGAGGGCTGTTGGTCACCACCAACTCTTCTTCCTGTTCAGCTCCAAGACCAGCAAGAAAATCAGCACAAGCATTTGCACTTCGGTAGGTGTGGGTCAGAGTGCATCCCGTCCGAGTGACCATCATTTATAATATTTCTTTGAGGGTGGTTTAGTGTGGCACCATCGTTGAAGAGGAGGACCGCTTTCTGGGAATCGAATGGATTTGGACGTTTGTAAGACCTTTCTCCAACACAATTGTGAGTCCTCTGAAATCTCCGTCTCAACTTGAATTTGCAACCATTCTGCCATAATACCCGAGCTCCCAGTCGCCATGGGCATTTCTAAATAAGCCACCAAAACCTGCTTTTCTTGAACTTTCATACCAACACCCATCGGTGTTAAGTTTAATTAGACCTGGATTGGGAGGAAACCAAAGCATTAGACGATTAGGGGGGTCGTTAATGAGAGTGGATTTAAAAGCCTCCACAATTTCAGTAGCGTATGAGATTGAAATATTGGAACTCACTACCGGATTTGCGTCAACATTATCAAAACTTTTGCGATTACGATCTTTCCAAATTTGCCAAATGGTAGTGCAAAACATAGTGTTCCAAGGTATTTCAATTCCCATATGCAAAAACCTCTTTCTTTTCAGATTGGTCGAAATCTAGTCCGAAGTGGAGTTATTAAATCCTGTTCTCATTAAACGACCCGATGGGATTTTGTCTCAAAGCTCAAAAGCTTTAGGACAATCCCTGAAGAGGTGCCCAAGGTTTTCCTGTGAGAGGTGACACCTTGGGCAACAATCCGAGTTGGTCATTGCTCTTTTAGCACGAAGAAGATTGGTTGGGAGTTTGTCGTGGAAAATAATCCAAATAAAAGTTTTAAGCTTTTGCGGTAGCTTCATTTTCCAAAAGCTGCAGAGCAAATACCATTAGAGGAGCCTAATGGTCAATGATGTCCGCCACCTTAGTATTGACTTGGGTATGAGGGCCAGGGTGTTTCTTAGCTAGCGGACCGTTGCCACACCACCAGTCATCCCATAGATCCACAGAATTGCCATCACCTATAACCCATTTAGTTCCTTCCTTGAGAATCTCCCTAGTGTGGATTATACTACGCCAAGTATGCGAAGCGGGTCTATTACTAGGCCAACTTTGCAAGGAATGGTGTTTGAGATATTTACTTTTAAGCGTTTTGGTCCAAAGACTGTTCTCATTATTCTCAAGATTCCATCCTAACTTGGTTAGGAGGGCAAGATTCTGATTTTGAGCTTTTCTCAAGCCTAAGCCACCCATGTCTTTGTTTTTACACACGGAGTTCCAATTAACGAGGTGAATCCTCTTTCTCTCCGGAAAATCCCTTGTTACAATCAATAGTAACATCGAAAATAAAAATCACCAATAGTAAATCTAGGAGCCTATGATGTAAGTAATTGAATTTCTACCCTGCCAGTATAGATGGCTTTTTTAATGGGTAAGCCAACCTAAACCCAAACATAGAGATTTTCGTTTGGATTCTTTAAATATTATTAATGGGATTGGTTTAAAACTTCACCTGACCTAGGGCCATCGGGTTGGGCTTTTGTTGAACCCTTGGGCAACCAACTCCAACCATATCATCCCTCCGCTCCAAAAATGTTTGTCCCGTCTGCAAACGAGAGCTTATAAATAATACAATTTCTTAAAGATAATATTGTAAAAAAAAATCAGCAATTCTCTAGATATCAATCAATCATGAAAAAACTATGAATTTTTTCTTGGAAAAAATGTAGTCTTCGTTTTGCAGACCGGACAACATCTTGAGACAGAGATAAAATTTGTCCCAAAATGCTTGTTTCCTGGTTTTTTTTTTTTTCGCTCCGTTTAATTAATGAAAACATATACTTAGCATATTAGGGGTTAAGAATCAGTTTAGGTAGCTGGACGTTTAGAATTGTTGAACGACCAAGTTCCTTTGTATCCTTCTTCTTTTCTTAATCTATTCTTTCTTTTGCTAAATGCTAATAGAGGAGAAAAAAAAAGGAGGAACGACCAAGTTACTCGTACCCGATACGTAATTAGGTCGTTCATTCATGTATTTTTCCGTGACTAATTTTGTGGCTAGTTTTTGTATCTCTATTGGGCTAAGTTTTAGAACTATTGTTTTTTATGTTTAAACTTTTAATCAAGCATTGATTTTGTGTTTCGGCTTTCGTATCAATGTTGCAACAAATTTTGTTTCTAAAAGTAAGATTTTTTTTCCGTTATAATTCCCTAAAGGAAATAAAATTTCTCTTGCATCCTTTTGGAGCATCTACAATGATAAGTTATTTGTAAAGCCAAAGTAATTATTTGGCATGAGATCTCAAAAAATAATCTCTAATGATCAATCATTTCTCAAGCCGAATTTCACATGAGAAATGGCAAAAGTCATTCATTGCCACATCACTATTGTCATCTCTGCTTCTTCTTCTTTTCCTGTCAAATCTCTATAATTATGATTCAAGTGATCCAACGGCCGTGATGGCAGGTTAAGGTCAAAAACAACTTTGACACTAATGAAACAACTTTGTTGAAATTTGACAGAAAACTTTGACAGTAATCCAAAACAAAGTTTTTTACGGCTTTTTACAAAATGGCTCAAACCATTTTGCTAATCCCTTTTTCCATTCTATTTTCCAAAACAATGGTTTTGGATTGAACAAAATGGCTCAAACTATTGGTTGCTAATTTTTTCCATTGTATTTTCTCTTTGTTATGATAGCCAGTTTTTATGTCTTCTAGTTTTTTTTTTTTTTTTTTGGATGCAAGTATGATCATGGTGGGTGTTATGCACGCCGGTGCGAATCGTGTTTTGAATCGGACCGGATATGCTTTGATTTTTTACCAATAAAAGTAAATCAAAATTACCGAATGTATCCAAACAGTCTAAAACAGGATCGGATGGCCGAGGGCTGTACAACACCGCCCCGGATCCAGTTAGGAGCGCCAAGGTACCTTTCAAACTTAGAATCTTTCCCTTGGAAATTTCATTTTCTATTAGGTGTCTGATGGCTTCCTCTCATATATGGACCCCTATTAGAAGTTCACAGCCAGGCATTTTGATAATTTTCTTGTTCCTCTGAGGGCCCCATTTGATTATTTGTTTATTGGTGACTCATTTGCTGTAATAAGTAATAACCAAAATCTATTAATTACTAGAAGAAAACCCATTTGGATGCACTTAATTGCTCATTTGATCTTTCCTGCTCATTTGATCTTTCCTGATTGTTACTTATTTGACCCAATAAACTCTAAGGCATTGGCTTCGTGGTCAATACCTGCACTAAGAGGTTTGGTCCCACATTCCCATGTAATATAAGGTTCGAACTTCTGAGCTGCTATCAATTTTAATGGCTTCAATACTAATGGTGTGTTGATTTAATTTTAGTCGGTAGTGGACGATGTTATTGTTTTCTCAAGATTATTTGTCAAG
This sequence comes from Vaccinium myrtillus, assembly GCA_016920895.1. Taxonomy (NCBI): domain Eukaryota; kingdom Viridiplantae; phylum Streptophyta; class Magnoliopsida; order Ericales; family Ericaceae; genus Vaccinium; species Vaccinium myrtillus. The sequence continues at coordinate 15,144,585 of CM029275.1, read as the reverse complement.
CTATGTGTGCGTAAACTGGTTCAAACACCCAGTTTATCCAAAGGAAAAAGAAAAAAAAAAACCAAATTGGTCCCTAAGTGGGTAGTGAGGCAGAGGCAACCTAATGAAAGAGACTTCTCTATTTCCCCCTCTTATTTTTCATTTGCTTGTAAGCTTTAACAACATATACTTGTAAAGTCATACTAAAAGTGTCTTGAATAATTTTTAATGTGACTTCCAATGTGACAATTTTTATTTTTTGGTAATAGCCCTTCATCATTTTCTCTTCATTTTGATAAAAAAAAAAAAAAAAAAAAAAAGAAAGAAGTTTGGCAATCAGTAAGCGAGAAAGAGCAGCCTACACATAATTGTGAAAGATATGGTGAAAAGACATCTGTACAGGATTGGCCGTGACTTTTTGAGGCCCAACGCAAACTTAAAAAATGATCTTTCTTAATTCATTTCACAAACAAAATGATGATAGAATAAGGCAAGTTCAAATTAAAGGTTAAATTATTAGTATTCAAGAAGATACTGAAAATTTTTAAAATTATGCATCTTTACAAAAATCAGGAACAGTTCCTTAGAAGTCTCGCTTTCTAATTGTCTAGTAGTACAAATTATCAATTTTCTCTTATTTAATGCGGTCATTTTAGACAATTACAACTTTATATAGACATATATTCCGAAAATAATCCATAACTATTTGGGGCACTTTTTAAGAAAATTTTGGTGGCTCAAAACAAAAGCCCTTTTCTCATAATTGATATATCGCATGTGTACCAACACAGACGGTACATTTCTCTTCCCATCAACCACCCAACCACATCAAATATGATAACAAATCAATTGAGGTCCCGTTCCCTTTATCGACTTTTTCTATTTTTTGCTAAAAAAGTTTCGAAAGTCTCTCATCACGTAAAAAGTCCCAAAAGTCAAAAAGCTATATATAGTAAGAAAATAGTCTTATTTTTGTCTACAACTTAAAGACAATAAAATTACGAGAAACGCACCGTAGACAATAAAATTTCGAGAAACGCACCGTAGACAATAAAATTTCGAGAAACGCACCAGGCCGGGATTGGTCAATATAAGCTAGTGATGGAGGATAATTTTGTCTCTATATATGTTCCCTCGGTCCATTTCACTTGATTAAGTAGCTATAACAACACATACCGACTGCACCAACTCCTTAACCAATAAATTAAATATGACGTTCTGCTAATAAGGACAACTGGAGATGGGCCTAATCATGGAATCACACAATTGTCGCTGATGAACCCATTAATCAAATGGGATTAGATAAGAGTAAGGTACATGAAAAGTTTTCGAGCAATGATCCGGGACTGTTGATTTCTCTTTCGTGGACAATTTCGGGAAAACTTTTCATGTGTCCTTACATTTTTTATGTGAATAAGATTGCAATTTTGTTATTCAGGTAATTAATTAGACGGTACTTCATGTGTGGCCAATAAAAAGAGATTCCGTCACAAAAATAATTACTTTTTTTTTTCTTTAACAAAAATAATGTCACTTTATGAAATGGCTCCTGGCCTAACAAAAGGAGAATTAACTGTGAATGAAAAACAAGCACAATTGATAAAGTGCTGATTAAGTATTGAGGATTTGAATGGTTGAGAAAAAAGGGTAGTCCAAGTGGCCGTAAGGTGTTCTCTTCAACAGGTTCTGTGTTCGAGTCTCATAGCAGGGTTCCATTCCCTATTGATCTTTTATATTAGTGTTATTGTTCCTCGGGTTTGAGTTTTGATGTGGAGGTCGTGGTTCAAACTGATGGAGCAGCGGTCGGTCCCTTATAATGACCTAACACGTAAACATGATACAACCTGGGAAAAAAAAAAAGAAGCGGTCAGTCCCTTATATATGATTTCTATGTCATGCTTTTGTCCTCTCTTTTTTTTTTTTACTGTTTTTGAGAGAGAGAGAGAGAGAGAGAGATGGTAATCATGATTTGTCTCATATCTTGACTCCCACTTTAATTACAGTTCCCCTCCAGACTGCAAGTTTTCATTTGTTTAGGTTGTCTATAGTTTTTTAATGGGTTTTTGACTATCTACTTTGTAATTTTTCCGCGCGCTACGGGTCTTATTTTAATGGGATTCAAATTGAATATTGTACTACACAATATAGTCAAGCATAATAATCAGATATCGGAATCTAATCGCGTGATCGTATAATATCTTTTGAAAAAAATAAAACGACCAATGTTAAGTTTGGGAATGGTCCTCCTAATTTTTTTTCCTAAACAAACGGATGATGTAATTATATATACTCCATATATCATTTTCATAGTAGCTCATCAGCTAGTAGCCCAGCCCCAAACCCTACTGCCTCTCCAGATTAATAGGTGTAAAAGTTTATCAAATTGTAGTATATTATAGGAATTGTCAAGCATAGTAATCTGAGATACGCCCTCCGTGCTTTTTTAAATACTATGTAACTTCGTAATTTCAACTTTTACATACACTTTTTACTATTACCCGTGATGAATACATCATCATTAAACTTTACGTACTAACTTTTCAAGAAGGAAATTACTTTTAAGAACAAAATAGGAAATGTACCAACTTTTACCCAATAACTTTTCGACATCACACTTATTTAGGAACAACCAAAAATGGAATACACTTCTTTTTAAGGAACGGAGGGAGTATCGGATATCGATACTTGCTTGATCGTATAATTTTTGTTGAAAATTGAATGACGTATATAATTATTTTGAGAATAATCCTTTTGCTTTTGGCAAATATACAGCCCTTTTCCTATCTCTACTATGGACGTAGCAAGATGAGATCCATTACGCCAATTAAAATAAAAAGATTATATCCATTACTAGTTTTATTTTTTAAATAACATATTTTTATCAACATACCGTTTAAGATCATAAAAATATAGCTTGAGTATACTCACAATTTTGTGGGCAAATTAAACGGTTTTCAAAGAGAGAGACAACATTGACCCATTAATTTACCTCAAATACTTTAAGGCTTGTTTTTTCATATTTTTATTTTTATTTTTACGCTGTAGACAAAAGTTATCCACCTTAGAGCATCCTCATCAGGCTCAACAAAAATTGGGCCAAATTTAACCTCAAAACACTTTTTATAAATTAAAAAGTCACTTTTTAAAAAACTCACAAAATCAGACTCTCTATCCTAACTTCATTCAGAATTAAAAAGTAATAAAATAAAAAAAAAAGAGATTGAAAGGGGAATAGACGGAGAGAGAGGGGAGTATAACTCGAGAATAATGGGTTTTAACCCGTGGGAATGATCTAAAAGATTTGGATGCATTCTCTTCAAGATAAAAATGTTTCGATTGGTACTAAATTTATAAAAAAATTTTGAGTTTGATTTTGGGTTTTTTCCTTTCACTTAAACGTTTCCGACCATCGACCACGATCCGAACTCCCGAAATTATAAGTCTTTACTGAAGGACAACAGTGATGCTCTGTCCCCTTTAGGTTTTTCTTCCTTGGTTGGGGCATAAAGCTTGGCCGGCAGATAGTGTCTCAGCCTTATAAGGGACTAAAAAAAGGTAGTATCGAACTGTGGTGGTTTATCTTATTTTGATTTTTTGGGTTTTTTTATGTGAGGAGAGATTTATTGAGTAAAAATAAAAAAAGTCAATAAGATGACGAAAAATGGAGTAATTAAAAGGGTAAAGAAAGATTAGCAACAGCGTTGAAGAAGTCAAAACAAATCCACGTTTTGCTGTTAAATCTCACAAACACCCTGAAAACTATGCCATTTTTACCCTATATTGTTCAATAGTGTTATGAGACGTGATATTGGGGGGTTGGCTGCCCGGCCGTGCTGGCCACGCCGGCTTCGTTCAGGCGATCAGAGATATTCACCGTGTAGTTCGTCGAGTTGAACAAGTTTTCCAAAAATCAACTCCATTAGATATAATTAAGGGGGTGTTCCATTAAGGGGTGTCGAAATGCATATGACTTAAAAACAAATGAATCCTAATGGATCCGAAACACTAAACCACTGAATCCATTATTTTCAAGTTATATGTATTCCGATGAGGTACTTAGTGATATCCAATCGAATTGATTTTTGATATACTTGTAATAGTTGAAGATAGATTCATCAAAGATTCTCATGAAACCTTGAGGATTCCACGCGGATGCGCGGACACTCACATCACCCCGGTTCTGATACATATGAGATTGAAAATGCAATCCACTACGATACAAATGAATGAATGATACACATTTCCACATAGTGAAAAATATCCTAAAGATCTATTTGAAAAAGAATAATTTTTTTTTGCATTTCCCTTTAATTCTTATAGATTTAGAATAAAAAAACGAAAAAAGTGTCATATTCGCACCGACAATCCACAGGGAATACAACATCTTAAACCAAACTCTAGCCACGTCTCAATTTTGAATTGGCTGTCGATAATTGACGTAAGATAACTCGAATAATCTCAGTTATCTAAACAATATATTTTTTGGTCCCACGCCCAAGTCTTTTTACAGTTTGAGTTATTTTTCAATTGATATCTTTGATTTAAATGCTTTATCGATTTAAATTTTTGTTTATTAAAATTAATTAAGATTTATATCTATATAATATATATATTAGTCCCTCCTCCAAACTCCGCCCAAAGGGTGTATTTTCAACCCATGGAGGAAGTTAGATGTGTTTAAAAGGTGTTTTCAAGGTCCAATTCAAAGATTTGGCAAGAGTTGAGATAGAGAGAGGGCTTGATCGGTTTTTTATTACAAAAACGCTAATATAACGTTTTGTGAAAAACAGATATCCGATCAATTGATTTTTGATATCTTGACCTTGAAAACACCTTTTAAACACATCTAACGGTTCGAAATTTTCAAAAACATTGGGAAGGTTCTGGTCCGGCTGTGCCGTGGCTGCACATCACCCCGGTTCTGATACATATGAGATTGAAAAATGCAATCCACTACGATACAAATGAATGAATGATACACATTTCCACATAGTGAAAAATATCCTAAAGATCTATTTGAAAAAGAATAATTTTTTTTGCATTTCCCTTTAATTCTTATAGATTTATAGAATAAAAACAATACAAGTGTCATGATTCGCACCGACAATCCACAGAGAATACAACATCATAACCGGGGTGACTATAGCCACGTCTCAATTTTGAATTGCCTGTCGATAATTGACGTAAGATAACTCGAATAATCTCAGTTATCTAAACAATATATTTCTTTGGCCCCAATTTGTTAGTCTTTTTAGAGTTTGTGTTATTTTTCAATTGTTTATATCTTGCCATTTACAATGCTTTATACGATTTAAATTTTTTGTTTATTAAAATTAATTAAGATTTATCATATATATATTGGTTCGATCTGTGGATTTTCAGTATGAAATCGTGGATAAACCGAATTGAACAGAGATATTTACAATTAATGCTACATAACAATATAAATAAATATGTGTGTGTGTAATATTTGGTGAATAATTATAACTTATCTATTGTTATATTATTTTAAACTATTTTACCTTATATGAAATTTGGTTGCTGGAACCTGATGCATGGCCTAAAAAGCCAACTTAACTTATTTTTTTGTCTTTATTTGATTTTTTTTTTTGCGTTTGTTAGTTTTGCGTCGATTTTTTGAGTATTATTGGTTTGTCTCGGTGAGAGGAATCCAAAAAGGTAAAAGTTTATGACTAGAACTCTCAATTTTTTGAATAAGATCGAAAAAAGTGTAAAAAATTAACTTTTTGGCTTATTTTTGTCTTTTCTCAAATAAATTATGATTCGCTCATAATTTTTAACTTTTTTGATTCCTCTCACCGAGACGAATCAATAATATACAAAAAGTTGATGTAAAACTAAAAAACACGAAAAAAAATCAAATAAAGACGAAAAAATAAGTCAGCTAACTTTTTAGGCCAAAACACACTAAAACCAACTTAACTTATTTTTTTGTCTTTATTTGATTTTTCTTTTGCGTTTGTTAGTTTTGCATCGATTTTTTGAGTATTATAGGTTCGTTTCGGGCGAGGGGAATCCAAAAAGGTAATAGATTATGACTAGAACTCTCAATTTTTTTAAATAAGACCGAAAAAAGTGTAAAAAGCTATATTTTCTACTTATTTTTGTCTTTATTCAAAAAAATTATGATTCGATCATAATTTTTTACTTTTTTTATTCCTCTCGCCGAGACGAACCAATAATACACAAAAAGTTGATGCAAAACTAAAAACATGAAAAAAAATCAAATAAAGACGAAAAAATAAGTCAGCTGCCAAAACACACCACATATTGTTTGTTGGTTTTTCCTAGGGGAAGGGCTCTTTGGTGAGAGCGGATCCGCTGTCCCAATTTTCGTGTCCCAACTTCCTCACACATCCATCCGAGCAATCAAAACATTTCATCTCACCCCAAACAAATCTAAGCCATCCATATTCATTTGTGAATTTTTTGTTGGTTTTCCCAGGGGAAGGGCTCTTTGGTTGTTTTGTGCTTTTTTTGCCATTTTTATCCTTGCATTTAGCGTTTATGGAATATAATCCGTAGATAAAATTGAGACCGAATCGTTACATGCATTGTTAAGGAACCAGACCGTAAGATTTTTTATCCGAAAATTATATTTTTTCTTAAAACTATGACTCGCGGTTCGGTTTCTAGTCTAAAATAATAAAAAAAAATCCGATTCAATCCAAACCGTAAATACCCTACAAGTAATTACTAAAAGTAGTACTGAAATTAACGTGGTACCATTAAGTGCACCGCTCAGACCTCCCATGTGCACGAGCCTAGGTTTCATACTCCATAAAGACTTTAATTTTTGTTGACAGAATCTTAAATCCATATTTTAATGCGTCATTCTTTACTGTTACTAATAATAAATGAAAAACACCACCCCCGAAAGGAATTTCATCGTTTGTGTTTAATTTGTGAAAGACAGAGACAGCAAAAGAATTTCTCCGTGTGAATCAAGGGTGCAAGTCACCTTCCCTCCCTTTCTCCTAACGCCATCGACACCCCCACACCAGTAATTGATAAATTCTCTCTCTCTCTCTCTCTCTCTCTCTAGAAAAACAAGTTTTCTTGAGACCCAAAAAGGGCAGTTGTTGTCAGGTTAGGGTTTTATATGCCAGTGGGAGACAAGAGTTTCAGAGCCCTTAAAAAAGAAATCTCAGATCAAATTCCCTTCCGGATAAGGTGTGAACACAGAAACAGGGCAACAGGCCATGGTATGGAACCTTCCCTTCTTCTCTGCTTTCATTTGATTCCTTTGTCTTGGATTTGTATTTTTCCTTGTTCTCATAATTGCTTGTTTGTTGATTTATGAGTTGACTTCAACACGTAATTCCAGTTTATAAAAAGGCTCGACATCTGTAGATTGGACCCCTTTGATAAAGGCTATATGGGTTTCCTTTGTTGACATCAAGATTGAATTTTGATGGGTTTTTTCTTAAATTTCGTTTAGGAATATGAGAATCGGAAAAATCACCAGTTTGTACACTCTTCTATTTGATTCTGGAAGTAGGAAGACTAGTTTGTGTTTCAGATTGGTCTTTGGGTTTTGGGTTTGGCTAATTTGATTTTTTAGGTCCAGGAGAATAGCATATTTGATGGCAATATCTTGTTTGTTTTGATTTTGGAAAAGATGCAAATTTTGATAATTTCGCATTGATTTGTTGCTGGGTTTGCAGTATATAGCGATATTAGCCACATATTGAGCATTTAGAGTCGTAGAGCATCTGTGGATTTTGGGAGAAATTTGCGGAAATGGAAGGACAGATGATTTTTGGTTGTGGGTCTTCTGTAAATTCAGTTAGGGAGTTGAAATTAGAAGAAGATGAAGAAGATTTCAGGAGCTGTTGCGAAGATGTAGATGATTTGAAGGAGAGAGAAGAACCGGCAAAGGAAGTTTCAAAGAACATTCTTGATCCGAAGAACATTCTCGATGAGGTTTCAGTGAATATGTTCTTCAAGGGTGTATCAATAGCTGGGGCTGGAGAGGGTGGTGCTGGACTTTCTGGGATTGGTGTGGTTATGGACAGATCAGCTAATATTCCTTCTATTCAAGTGCAGAAAAAGCTTGACTTCTTTGTGGATGAATCTGTGGCTGACTATTTAGCTTTGATGGATGGACTGTTGGAGGCTGCACAGAATAAGATTACGCGGGTGTTTGCCTTTACAGACTCCGAGATTTTATATGATCAGGTGAGGGATCCATTTTTCTATAAAAGCATAATACTCTTTACCTTATATTCGCAGTTTTGAATTTGGGTGAAGGCATTTGTTTTTGTTGCTAAAGTATTTTATGGTGTTATTGATATATCTCTGCTTTCAATCCGGCTGTGATCCATAGTTTCCTTTTTGGGGTCTGTTTCACAGTTCCCAGTGGTCAGTCTAGTGATATACTGATATATATCTATATTTTCCCCTATTTTTTCTCGTTCCCTGAAAGTTTGGTTTTTGGTATTCGATTAAGTTCTCAGCAATTTTTGATTTCAAAGTTCCATTGAAACAAAATAAGGGTAGCTTGTCACTTCTCATTTCGCTTGGTAACTCCTAAAAGATTGAGATTCAAATTGCATCGAGTCCTGTTGTTTAGGTAACTCAATCTTTGCAGAAGAAAGAGAATTTGATTAATTTCTTGGAACTATAAGTAAGTAAACCTTTCATGAATTTAAAAGGTTAGCAATAGTTGGTCTCATGCTCTTAACTTCACATGTACTTTTTCAGGGTACCAACTAATTTGATGTCCATTTCCCTACTTTTCACACTTATATGACCTTTTGACAGATTATTAACGAGGAGAAAGTTGACAACCCGCTTCTCCTTGCATTGAGGCAAAGGATCCTAGAACGCACTGAACAGCTGGAAGCTTTTATTCTTAAATTGGTGCCCCGTGTTGAACTAGAACGGCCGCTGTCCTTAGCCCGAGTGGCGATCGGCATCGTGTCTTTCTCCTCTGAGGGAGATGAATCCTTTGAAAATTGTTCCATTTGTTGTGACGAGAAGCCCCACCAAATGATGATCACAATGAAATGTTCCCACAAGTTTTGTTCCCATTGCATGAAAACCTTTGTTGACGGGAAATTGCAATCTTCTCAAGTCCCCATTAGGTGCCCTCAGTTGAAATGCAAATATTACATCTCCGCCACAGAATGCAAATCCTTTCTTCCGGTTGCTTCTTATGAAATGTTGGAGAAAGCCCTAACAGAAGCAAATTTTCTCAACTCGGATAAGATGTATTGCCCCTTTCCCAGTTGCTCAGTTCTTCTTGATCCTCATGAATGCTTATCAGCCAGGGCGAGTTCATCAAATCAGTTAGAGGATAGTTGTGTGGAGTGCCCAGCATGTCAGAGATTTGTATGTATTGAATGTGGGGTCCCTTGGCATACTTCGATGAGCTGTGAAGAGTATCAAAATCTCCCCTTGGAGGATAGAGATGCTGGTGACCTTACGCTCCATCGGTTGGCACAAAATAATAGCTGGCGGCGCTGCCAACAGTGCCAGCGGATGATTGAACTAACACAGGGTTGCTACCACATGACATGCTGGTATGGATCTCTTCTATTCACATATTGGTGTTTAAGCCTTTTACAGATATACTTATCACCCACACGAAAAGAAAAAAAAGAAGGTAAATGCCAGTGGTTGCAATTATTGGAAATTGCGAATGATTGAATAAAACACTAGTAGTTTGTCATTCGATTATATAAACATCAACGGAGGAACAGATTTCAAGTAGAAGGTCTTTTATATTCCATGCATGTATGGATGTCGAAACTAAGTGCATGTGTGAATGTCTCAGACTAAGTAGGTTGCCTCGAAGTGAAGTTTAGATCTGCTACTACAACTAGTCGTAACTTTGAAATGCCTCTCTGGGACAATGATTGAGGTGGTGGTGTTATAGCCCTTATTTGTATCAAAAGATTTGCTTCTCTAAGTGGCTGGAGTGGCCACCCATCATGGTAAGGATGAGCTGTAGTCACTTCAGGTGGTGGTGTTATAGCCATTATTTGTATTAAAAGATTTGCTTCTCTAAGTGGCTGGAGTGACCACCCATCATCGTAAGGATGAGCTGTAGTTGCTTCAGGTTATGAAGCTGATTGGAGAAAGATGAATAAGGAGCTGTATGCATAGGTTCTTTTAACTCTGCCAAGTTCTATTGCATCTTGTCACCACCAAAAATTCTAGATAGCTAGAATCGATTAGACTTAGCTAATAACAAATGTGCAACATTTAGAAACTAATGGATCTAGTCATGGTTATGATCTTTACTTTTTAAGTTCAGGGCATGACTGCTAACAATGAAACCATACTATCCATGTGGGTATGAGGAGATCTCTGCCACGTGTCATATCCTTAGTAGCTCCACAGTCCACACCAAACCCAAGTGAACGAGCAAGTGATTTTGCTCCAGCTCCCTCGCCTTAGAACTCCTCAAGCTCGCAACAAATTAAGAATGGCAACTTGAACAATGTCCTAGGCTGGCTGGGAGTAGGGCTAGGTGCCTTGCTTGGGACTGAAGGGTGCATTTGGTTTGGAGGCTAGAACGATCGGTTGTCAAGAAAGTTGAGGTTGCCCCTGCAAGCTCCACCTTGCCCCCCCGATTATAGCGCCAACATTGTGTCTTGCCAAGGCTCTCATATCTGAATTTCAATTCATTATAGTTGTGTTTTTCCCCCTATGAAACGTTTCAAGGAAGTTAATGGGGAGCAAAAATTGGATTTGTTAAATTCATTGTTTTAAGATGTTAATGTACCATTTACCAATTGAGAAATATTGAACCAACATGAATGAATTGGATAAAGAAACAAAACTTCAAGTCATGAGGCCAAGTATACCCAACCCCCCCGTACAAGCCCTTGTGGGCAGGTTTAAGTATACTTCCTAAAGAACTTCAGGGCTTCCTAAATGTGTTGGTGGCTTTGTGTATTATGAGTTCAGTGTCTTCAGAAAAATGAATAGAACAGAATCTGTATGTAAGGTCTTTTTAGCTTCTCTTCAGTGATATATGAACTTCACAGTAGCAAAAGATCGTTTTCTTACCACTTGATATCGGGATTTCTTAGAATCATGTAAGTTGCAAACTTTTAGTTGGATGAAACATCTCATGTTACTGGAATACCTTCGGAAGAAATTTCAAGAAATGGTGGAGTTCTACTTGTTTTGGAATTCAACGTAAGCGAGCTAAGTGTAATTATTTTGACAGGTCCTTTACCAGTGTGGTTGGAGAAAATTTGTGCTTTGGGGCTCTGTTATATTCCTTATTCCCTTCACATATATGCATGTGTATTGTATGTTCAATCCATATGCTTAAACTAGGGTTTGTTTGTTTCTGCTTACGGAATCTGCCACTGCAGGTGTGGGCACGAGTTCTGTTACTCATGTGGTGATGGCTACAGAGATGGCCAACAGGCATGTCAATGTGCATTTTGGGACGGAGACCACGAGGACAACACCGCTGAGGAGCACATGGTCACTTACCCTTCCCAAGAATCTGAACAATGGGCATGGGATTCCTTTGACTCGCTCCCCATGAGTATGGACGCGTACTCTGATCAAGAGCGATCACAGCTGGCGTTGATCCAAAGGTTTCTTCTTGGGGGATTTAGTTTGAGCGATCACAACCCCTACCAATCACCACCTCGTTGTACAGCAGATTCTTATACCGATGCCATGAAGGACCTCCATCAGCTTCCTTGGCTGGAAAGGTTTGTTTCCGTTATAAGTGATAACTACTATGAAGATTATGTCCAATGAAGGAAATCTATGAAGACTACGGTTTTTTTTTTTTTTTTTTTCCAGAAATTTTAAATAAGGTTTTTTAGATTTTCGCGGAAGTAAATGGTTGGAGGTGGTAGAGAGTCTCTCACTCTCTCACTGCATTTCCATTTCTAATGACTGCCAATAGGTACTCTACTACTACTTTTTATGTAGTGTTTTCATTGGTCTTTCTGTGGTAGTAAAGTTGTTACCATGAATTTTCTTGCTTTGAAGAGTGAGGAATTGTTGCATGATGGAAAGGATGAAGGGAAAAGAGAAGAAAAATTAGGGGGAAAACCTTGTATTGAAACCATATTGAAAATCAATGAAATTGGAATGCTCACCATTTCTTTTCCATTTTGCGTGTCCCTTGCAAAACCTTGTGGTGGAGCCACATTTTATTCCATAGAATGGAAAAAGCTGTCCATTTTATCATATCAAACAAAATGCGATCAAGGACAAGATCCCCACTTATACGGCGTAGGATGGTGATTGTAATTGATGTTGCATGTGTTTGAGAGATGGAGAGTCAATGGTGCATTGTTCATTTGTTGTCAAAGTTGCCCATGATCTTTGGAATTTGTCGGGTACGGTACGGTGGTACTGGAGCGTATGCAATAATGGTACGGGTTAGAGTGGGTAGAAGAGGCGGTGGTAGGCTAGGTGCCTCAGAAAGCTATCTTGGGCCAGGTAATTCAAGGTTTTGCCCCGACTTTAATTAGACTCTCCGCTGATGGACATAAAATTGGTTTCCAGATTAATCGGGACCAGGTTAGCAAAATATTTATTATCACAGCTAATAAGCAAAGTTTTATTACAAGAATGACATTGAAATATAACTCAGATCAAGGTAATCATGGAATTCTACCAAAAAATGAATCACAAACCAACAATAAGACCAGGATCTAAGCTGGAGTATTACAAAGTGGAGCGATTTCACATCCATAAATTTTTTGAAATGATAAACCAACATCAACCACATTCTTTTTAGGGAAGTGGGGATGGTTCAGCACACTTAATATGCAGCGTAGCATCCCAGCTGTCCAATAGTGTGCTAAATGATCCGGATTTAAAAAAACTCTTCTCCCTTATTTAAATCCAGACCGTTGAAAATATTTTTGGACAGTTCAGCTTGTAACGATGAGATATAGTGACAGCAGTTCGAAAATGTCTAGCTAAACTTCTACAATATATAAACAGAAGTATCATCTTCAGGATCAATTTTCATCCGGTTGCTTTTTAAGAGCAAATAGCCAAAGATCATCCAGATTCCAGATGAAGCAGCACTGCAAAACCACCAATATTTCTTGACAATGACATACCAGCATTAGCCTCCTTTGGTTGAGAAAACCAACTAAATGCTTTGGAATTCAACTACAAACGACGAGCGCAATCGTATTTATTGAGTTGTTGAAACAAAGGATGACCTGTTCCTACTACTTTTTATTTTCAGGGCAGTTACAGCACAAACTAATTGATCAAAATACCACATTATCATCAACAAAATGAGATTATGGACATCCAGATCTCCCCAGCTGATTGTTGTTAATGGAGCAACCAAGTGAGACATTGGCAACCAAAAAAAATGAGAGATGAAAGACACTGTTAAAGCATCAAACTCAAAACAATTGACAATGAGTGGAGAGGCTGCCCAGACTCATATACTAGACTCGGAGGTTATAATTAACCAATGTGGGACAAACTCTAACAGACACAATTCGTTACAGGAGAAGATACATTTCCACGGCCATGGAAGATCGGGGCCATAGATGTGCATTGTAAAACAAAACGAGCCAATAGTATGATCAGCAGATGCATAATATCATGCTTGAACAAAAGAAGCAAGGATTAGCGATCAGTAATGCTAGTGGTCTCAGCAGCTAAGCAAAATGACATATGAGTAACCTTAGAAGGGCTAACTAATTTAGCATCTGAAAGCAAACAAGGACAGAAAACAAGGGCAGAAAAGGAAAGAAAGAAGAGTCCATCAACAGAATGCCTGGCCTTTCAACGAAAACGATCATGAAAAGGGCAAATTTCAATGTTTATAATCAATACGATCGTCAAGGTTAGATTTAACTTGAGAATGAAGTTCCTCCAGAACAAAAGTTGTATGGATGACCAAGCATTGACGGCCCATCCAGATGTGAGGATTTCAAACACCAAAACAACTCTATCAATATTCTTAATCACAAGCATGAACATATGAACAAATTAAAACTTCAAAGGTAAAAAGAAAAATATTTATACATATTACTCTAAAGCTGTGACCATGATCCACCCAATCAGGTTAAAGATTCTGAGTTTTTTAATGTAAATATGCAATATTGACGGCATCAGGGTTCCGGGAAATCTGGAGGGACTTCAGAAACTCTGGTTTTCTCCAGAGTACAGGAAACTCAAAATAAACTCCAAACATTACGTATTAATGAACCCGGATTTTTCTTTGGTAATGTTTGATTTTCTTACCAAAATAATAGCAAGGATACAATTAACAACAGTGACACATCCCTGGAAGAGGCTCTCTGCACCCAGAGTAGCACCAAAACAGACACCAAAAGAGGACCCACCTAATGATACATTCCACTTCCTAACATTTTAGGATTCTAACAGAAAGGCATTGCCCTATTTATGTCTTTTCATTCTATGTTGTTAAACAAGCCAAAACCGAGCCTTATGTCCCAATCAATTGGAGTCAGCTACATGAATTTATCCTATGTTGCTCCAAGAACAAATCTATCCGTGTGACCACACAGACTATTGGGATCAACCTTTCTATAGGTGAAAATCTAATTGTTCCTCGCTCTCTAGATATAATTTACACAGCTCCCGCTAGATAAAATCTATAGAAGGCAAAGGAAAATCACTCTTCTTCAGATGCTGTACAGCCCAGTTCTTCTCCCCCTCCCATTTACCAGGGCGTAATAGTGATGACCATATGGACAAGAAGCTATTTATTCATACAGAATACTTTGTTTCTTCAATGACAAATGGACAAGAAATACCAAATCATGTGTTCTACTCAAGATCACAAAGAACACAACTAGTGAACATCCTTCATGAATATGTGGAGGTAAAACATAGGATACACAATCAAAAAGAGCTAAAAACTTTCAAAAAAATACCTTACAACTGCCAACTACACAAATGTTCTTATCCAAACTAATGTCCACTATAAAGCATCGACAAAATTTCAAAAAGCTGAACCCTATTATCCACACTGGTTTCGAAGATGTGCACTAAAACTGCAAATAAATTCTTCAACAAGAGATGTCATTTGAACCGTAGCTAATTGCTTGTAGATCCGAAGCAGACATGTTTGTCATCCATCTCTGAGGACCATTAGATTCCCCTAAAATATTATAGGCATAGGAAGGCCACCTTACATCCATTGCACATGGACTTGCGACACCCTCCCTCATCATCCTCTGGCTTCTCTCAAGAACTATAAGACTGGAAAACGTGGAAAAGCTGTTCCCCACAAAAATATCAGCTCTTAGGCAAACTTCGTAATCTATTGCCGATTGAATGAGATAAGGATACTTCTTGTAAATCCCCGCTACTCCCAATTTCTTCTTCTCAAAAGGAACCAACCCTTTCTTCCAACCATTCAAGATAGAACTATCTTCAAGAAGGCTATCTGCAACAGCAAGGTAAACAATGGTTGGGGCTTTCGGGCCCACAATTTTCGCTACCCTCTCCATGATCTCCTCCTTGCTGCTGCAGATTTCACGGATATTTGATCTTTGCTCCCGCTTTTTACAGTGAATCATCCAGTCCTTCTCTATCCGCATGTGAACAGCAATATAAGGCACTGACTCCAACTTAGAGTTCTCTGAAACAATGTCCCTTCTTAAACCCCTTCCTATCTCTCTAATCTTAGAAATAACCCTATCCGCTTCGTTGGATATTTCGTCCACTAAAGCTAAGCATTCAAAGACCTTGGCATAATCTGTAACAGGCCAGTGATCATGCCACAGAAAAGGGTTTTGCCCAACAATCCTGATTATCTCATACCCATCATATGGATCGTGGCTGAATTGTCTCAATTGATGAAAATCTCTCTCAACTGTCCATTTCCTTCCGCTACCCTTTTGAAGCTCAATAACGTCAGTTCGGTTTGAAATATCCGAATATTGCCCTAATTGGACAAACCCCTTGCAATGTGAATTGAACCTCTCGAATTGGAACACCTTGTCAAATGAAATAGGTAGCAATTGATCAATTTCTTTGTAAAATAATGAAGCACTTAGGCTCGGCAACAAAAGAGTTCGATTCAGCATTCTTGCAGTTAGGCAGGATCTCGCAAAAGCAATCTTCTGATTGTTTAAACCCCATATAATTTGAGGAACCTCCAAGAACTTGATTTTACGAATTCCAAACTCTGACTTTAAAGACAAAGAATGGTTTTGGATCATCACAACCTCGTTGTTTTCTATACTAGAAAATCCTAGGAATGTAGGAAATAGAATAGCTCGAAGAACAAGAGCAATGACAAGCAAAGGTACGCATTTACATGTCACAGAATTCCAATGTGTTCCGAAGAATCTGAAATGTTTACGATTCAGGTAGTCCATCCAAGATTCAATTGTGAAATCCAATTGATTAATCGTTCAAACCATCCGAAACAAAAGCTCACTCGCAACCAAATCGTCGTTCATTTCAGTATACTTCTGAAAACCTTAGCAGCACAGCAGTTCAAACCTAAGGTGCTCAGAAGGATCCTCAGGTCAACGTTTGCTGAAAAAAAAAAAAAATCTATTTCAATCCCAAATTGTACATTAATACATTACTCCATTAATAACCCAAAATGGAAAACAAATACTACAGGAATTCCAATGGCAAGGCTAAAAGTTAAACGAAAAACTAAAAATTGAAAACCCATATGCCAAATCAGTATCGGAAAATACCCTCTTGAGATTCTAGCAAACGGGCATGTATACTACCCGTTAATCACTGGAAATAACGGCTAATCCTAGACTTCTCACTCGACTCTCAATACTCAATGGAAAAGAATATCATATGTTCGATATGGATGCAAACAAATCTCAAAGAAACAGGAAGATAAGGTCTCATTCAGTCTTACCGTTTAAATCCGCAAGAAATCTAGCAAGAGAGCGGTTCCAGACCCACCCTCTGATGCAATTTGGTAAGTACAAAGATCTGACAAAAGCGATCAGAACTATGATGAAACCCAGATGAGAAATACTTCCAAGGAAATCAAAAATCATGCATGTAGATGAATCCAGAAAAGGCAAACCACCCGTAAACCAAAAGCACATGGGCCTATACCCATCACAATCATGACAGCCAAGAAAGGGAAATCTGTAATCAGCTAAACCCGGTTTGGATATAGCAACATAAAAAGGAACTGAGCCAGGTCATGAGCCAATGAAGACAAAAAGGTTTTGGGCTCCGAGAAAATATTAAACGTGGGAGTCCCAAATATGCAAACCTCTTATATGTACCATGTTAGATTTAAATAATTTTTAATTTTAATATATTATGAAAAAATAAGTCCAAATTAAAATTGTTAGTATGTTTGGAACTAGGGCGAGAAAAATAATGTTCAAATGACAAATTTTTAAGTGATATATATCTTTTGTAATGATTTTTTTTTTATTATAAAGATATGTATTGAATAACTTCTTTACACAAAATATATGGATGACCTCATTCAAGGAATCCATCTCGGGGCTTCCGAAACTCTTGAGTTGGCACTGAAAATTAGTGGAAAAGAAATTTCAAGAAAGGGTCTTTCTATTATGTGCCTACTGGACACACATTAAGCACACACAAAAAAAACACTCAAATGCACTTTTTATATTTTTTTTAATATATTTACACTTACTTTTTTATAGTACTTTTTAACGCATAACATTTTCCTTCAACAGAAAAAAAGGTTGTATATTCAAAAGAAAGGGAAGTGAGAGTGTCAGAGATGAGAAGAGGGAATGGCAGAGCACAAATTGGGGATTGTTTGATGAACCCAAAACTATGCTAGTTGAGAATTTATGTCAATCATGTGAGTAGGGCCTTCAGGATTTTAGGGAGGGAGCAGAACAACGTGGACTCTTATATGTGTAAGAGTTTAGAGTTGACAATAATTACCTAAGAAGGAAAAATACACATTTCAATGTATTATTCCCCATCCAGGTTTATTAGTCTATTCTGAGAATTTGTCAATTTTTAAATGATTATTATATTATAATGTTTTATGTAATTTTAAAAATATTGTCTTATAGAACTAATCGAGATCTATCAAACATTTGAGCTGTCTATTTTCGAGAATCAACGGTTCAGATATGTTTTTATATTTTGACCGGTAAGAGTATATTTTGACCAATAAGAATTATTGGAGAATCAGAACCATTAATTGCGCCAATTCTCATTACTCACTACACACCTATAGTGAAAATGCTCACTACAGTTTCCCGAATCCAACATGATCCATATCTGACAGATAGTAGTTAACAATTTAAAGATATCACTAATTTTTCATCCGGTTGCAATAAAACGAGGGACCAATAAAATCCAGATGGAGGGAGTGTCTTTTTTTTTTTTTTTTTTTTTTGAACAAGTTTTTAATATATCTTCACATATCTTTTTATATCATTTTTTACACATTTCGGTACACTTGTTAAACTTTAATGACAGTCTAGTACACTTTACTACAGTATTTTAGAATTTTCCCCATTGAAAATGGCTGGGGACAGGTTGTACCTGGGGCTGGGAGGGGACCAGGGATGGAGCCAAAGGGGGGCCAGTAGGGGCGGTCGCCCCTGTAAGATAAAAAAAACTATAGTATTATACAGAGAAAAAAGCAAAATTTCCTATGAATTATAGTCTCGCCCCTGCAAAATATTTTGAACAAAATATTTGCCCCTGCTAGTGAAATTTCTAACTCCGTCCCTGAAGGGGACCAACCGGACCAGGTGGCTTTGGACTTCTCGCCGGAACAGACTTTATTCAACTTTTTGGGGAGATTCTATTTGCAACTCCCTCTTTCTTCTCAGTCCACGCTGGCTGTAGTTTTTGTTTTCGGGTTCGGCTAACATGAGCCCACTAGGCCAACTTTAAGGGATGTCAAAATTGAGTATTGAGAATTGTTATTTTCCTCCACCAATTGTACTTTCTCTAAATTCTCTGGGTATGTTACAGACTTTTTCCTTTGGGAAAACTTCAAAAAAACCTCTGAACTTTCACCCAAATGCTTCATAGACCTCCAAACTTATCGAAATTTCAATTACACCTCCAAACTTCACACATTTTAATCAAAAAAAGCCCACGCCGTTACTTCCCGTCCAAATACGAACGGAAAACGCTGACCTGTCCTGTGGGCCCTCCTTTTGGAGGGAATTACCACTCGTTTTGGAGGGAATTCGAACCACGTGGACATCCACGTGCCTATAGAAACACGTAAATTCATACACATACCAACTTCCTCATTCTAATCCCAACAAAATCTTCCTCTCTTCTCCACTTCTCCCCAAACACCTCTAAGAAATCCCCCAGTACTCTGATTTGTTAATCCTTGGTCGATCGTCGTTCTTGAGGGAGACAAAATGGGTTGGATGATGCGAGAATCTGGCTGTGATCCTCCCTCTTATGGTACGTATACTATACTTTACACTCCATACAGAATCGATTAGGGTTTTTTTGAAATGAAATAGCGTTGTTTAATGGGGTTTTGTTCCACTTTGGGTTGATTTTAATGGGTTTTATCTTGCACTTAGGGTTTTTTAATGGGTTTGTGCTCTGAATATGGTGACTGAATGTGCTCTGGTTTGTGCACTGACCTTGCACACATGGGTGGATCAAACCAAGCAAAGTCTTTGCAGCTATCATTTGGACATGAAACAAACCTTCTTCCTGGGTTGATTGTTGTCCAAGAGGTGTGCATCTCTCTCCGGTTGCCACAAACATTGCAAGGATTGTCTTCCATGAAGTTGCCAATGTCACGGTGGGTTCTCATTTTTCAGGTGTGTGTGTGTGTGTGTGAGAGAGAGAGAGAGAGAGAGAGAGAGACCCTGCAGCAGAGAGAGAGAGAGAGAGAGAGACCCTGCAGCGAGAGAGAGAGAGAGAGAGAGAGAGAGAGAAGATGGCAGTTTAAGATGAGTGAGGAGAAGAAATGAAAAATGGCAGTAGGGTTTTAGATTTGTGGGAGTGGATGTATATATAGGATAGAGATAGAGTGAAGGAGGGTGGAGGGTGAAAATGGCGGGATAAGAGGACACTGCAGCTTGCATTTCCCTCCAAAAGGAGGGCCCACAGGACAGGTCAGCGTTTTCCGTTCGTATTTGGACGGGAAGTAACGGCGTGGGCTTTTTTGATTAAAATGTGTGAAGTTTGGAGGTGTAATTGAAATTTCAATAAGTTTGGAGGTCTATGAAGCATTTGGGTGAAAGTTCAGAGGCTTTTTTGAAGTTTTCCCTTTTCCTTTTTACATTACCTTTTCTGAGAAGTTTTACGGGAGTCCTTCTACCTGCACAGATGTGCATGCACAGATGGGTCTCGTGGACCCACTTTTGGGTCCCACACGGCCGATCCGAGCCGTTCATTCATCTCAAAAGTTTTGAACGAAATGGGGTGATTTTGGATCGAGCACTTAGGGACGTCCGATCGACTTGATCTCCGCGTGGGCCCCTCGGAATTTGATTTTGAGATGAATGAACGGCTCGGATCGGCCGTGTGGGACCCAAAAGTGGGTCCACGAGACCCATCTGTGCACCATCTGTGCACACACATCTGTGCATGTGGTTTTACCGGTTTTATGGTAGATTTTACTTTCTCTAAATTCTTTGTTCTTCAATACTCCCTCCGTCCCACAAAGTTTGACACTTTCGGGAATGCGTGCCATTTTTAAATTGCCTATATCTTTCAATTCATAACGTTTTATGTGATTTTCATAACTTTGTTTAAAAGAACTAATTGAAATCTATCAAACGAGATTCATATTGCTTGTATAAAACATTACAGATTAAAAGAAATAATCAATTTTTTCATAGGGCTGGAATAATGAAAGTGTCAAACTTTATGGGACGGAGGGAGTAGATTTTAAGAAAATCTCATAAAATGAGCATTTTATGGAGAGGTGATAAAATGGAGTTGTTTTCCCAACTGATAAAATGTAGTAGTTTTCCTATAGATTTTAGGATGATTTTATGAAAATCTCATAAAATGACTTTTACATTTTATGTGTTGAGATTGGAGTGTCATAAAATGTGAGATTTTATGTACCTAAAATCTATTGGAGAACAAGGCCTAAAACTTCTTTTTGTAATTTTCTGTTTACCATTTGTCGTAAATTTGTTGAACTAATCGTTCGTCTCGACGAGAGCAATCGAAAAAATATGAAAATGTGGACCAAAAATGAAAAAAAAAATTATACTCCCTCGTCCCATAAAGTTGGGGCCTTACGAAACTACGTGCAATTTTCAAGCTAAAAAATAATTTACTTACAAAAATAATTTTTTTAGCCAATATGGATATTGTTTGATAGATCTTATTGAGAACTTTTATACGGTGCAATTAAAATTGAAAAATTATTTTGATAAATACATTATTTTTAAGTTTGAAAATTACATGTAGTTTCGTAAGGTCCCAACTTTATGGGACGAAAGGAGTGTAAGACGAGACGACACTGTAGACAAAAAATACTAGCTGCTTGGTACTTTTTCGTCCTTGCTGAATTTTTTTTTTCTTTCGGTCATATTTGTTTGAAAAAATTTAAAACCCGCTCGTCAAGACAGATGATTAATCTAACAAATAAAACTTTAATTGAACAAAAATTCAGAAATTACGAACAAAAATATAGAAACTAAAAATTCAAAAAAATATAGCTAAATTCAAAAGTTTTTGTAAATTCTTAGACTATTTTTCTAACATCATAAATTCATAAATTGCCTTGTCTTTTTTTTTTTTTTTTTGGATCACTTTATACACATTTCAAACTAGTCTGTATAATTTCCCCCACAATCAAATGCCCACGGTCAATGCCCAAAGACTCAAAGAGTTACAAAAAAGGAAAATAGAACTTTCTGATAATAAAAAAAAATAGAACGTCAAATTTTAAGAGGAACCAAATCCTTAAGACTCGGTGAGTTTTTCAGTGGATTTTATGAGATAAAGTTTATTTTGGATGAAATGTAGTCTTTAGAGGTGTGATAAAATCACATTATTTTCCAATTGATAAAATCAAGGTTTGATAAAGGTGTTTTCCAAATGATTTTATGAGATAAAATCTATTTTAGATAAAATCTAATTTTGCTAAAATCAGTTGAAGATCCTAAATTTTATCAAAACTAAATTTTATGAGATAAAATCTATTAGAAAGCTCATCAGTCTAAAATTACTCCTGGGATTAATTGCCAGGTCTTTGTTTGCTTCAACTCCAAATAAAATTCAAACGAGAAATTTAATTTTCCATCCTCTTTCAATAATATCCTTAGGATGCCACCCTATGGCTTTTGAATCTTTATGATTCCATCCTGTAATTTGAATTTGGACCATTATGCCCCTATTATGTAATATTAGTATATCATGTAATATTAGTATATTATGTAATTATAATTTATGATCCTGCAAATCGTCAAGTCCTATTTTAGTGGTATTTATTGGGTAATCAAATCTCCTATAAATCCGGCCAAGCAATCAAAAGGATTACATTCCATTATCATTCCTTATCTTCTTGTTTGAATATAGGTTGTTCCCTTTTCCATAACTTGAGGAATTTTTGAATTTCAAAATATTTAGTCATATTCAAGTGTACAACCAACGTCCTGCGGCTCATTTTCAATGTTCCCCAAATCAAATCTCCTATAAAATTCGGGCACTTGAGGAATTACATCCATTATGGTTTATTGTTTTAGCACATTCAATTCACTGGTATACCATAAAATGGTTAAGTCAAATTTCCTCTGTAAATATGGTAGATGACCACACCATATAAGTTTTTTCCTAATAGTGGTAGCTGCTCAACCATTCACCAAGTTAATGCTAACATGAACAAACTAAACAATGTTAATTCACCAGAAACTTAATACATGTAAAAGAAGTGCCTACAGCAAATATGGTGCATTGATTAATCATATTCACTTCATTGGAATATCACACATCATATGGATAAGTTATTTTTCCACTCAAACATGATAAATAAAATCACCATGTACATATTTTCTTGTTAGTGGCAGTTGCTCAACCATTATCCAAAAACACAAGGCTGACAAGATCAAACTAAACAATTCTAATTCAACCATTCACCAAGAACTTAAAACATGTAAACAACAAGTTCTTATCCCAAAAATGACAACCACCACAAAGCACTTAAAACAAGTTAACAACTGTTCACCATAAATTTGATGCTACCTAACCCAAAAATTAAAAAACTAAGTTCTACTTTGGTCAGAGAAGCAACAACTATTAAAATCATCGGCAGGACTCATTTCTTCTTTCGTTTGTCATCCTGTTTTTGGTCTACTTCGGCAGCTCCAACTGCGTGCTCTGTATCCTTTTGTGCCTCGTTCTCCGCATCCTCCAAGTTTTGTTGTGGGCTCCAAGAGTTCGCCTCATCATTTATAAAAGCATGGATAATGTTTGCACGCAACTTACGGCATTCCACCTTCGGTAACTTGGTTTCCACGGTTTCATCCCGGAAGTATTGTCTGATTATGTAGCATACTATAATCCCACAGTCGAGACTGTAACAAAAAATGAATATCAACAGTCAATCCCAGGCTAATTCGACCATTAATCTCATACTCTTAACTCATGATTTGTGTAACTTAACAATAAAACAGTACATGAAGTTAAAAAATGAGGCAAAGATCGAAGGAGAACAAACCATGAAGAACAAATTAGGGCCTAAATTGTGGTAGACCAAAATAAAAAAAATTTGAAACATTAGATACTTATAAACCATGTTAATTTAGAAACTTCAAAACAATAATGACAAAACAATAATGGCAATGATCGGATTATGTATCATGTGGATGGAGATAGGCAAAAATGGACAATAATCCTCAAACAATCATGACAAATAATCTATTTTTTTCAAAGTTTGGTTTTCCCTAACAGTGGACATGGTTCACCGATTCACCATACCCAAACCATCAACGGCATCCCAACAATAAGGCAGTAACAACTAAAATTCCAAGGAAAGATGGCATCCCAACATATCAATGGCATCACTACACAGCTAAGGCAGTAACAAAATTTGGCACAAGAAAATGGCATCCCAACATACCATGAAATTCAGGCAAATCCCATCCCACTGTTGTCTATAGGGGTATTTCATCAAACACTTAACATGCATTCTAGATTTACACACCCATTGAAAATACCCACGAAAATGGCAAAACTATAATCCATATTCCCATAACTTGGACAACCAATCCGATGTTCATCTGACATTAAAAACATGGAATTTCGTTATACCATTACTAATTTTTCAAAAACCTCATATTTAACTTCCACAATCCTTTGAAATCATGGCGAATCAATAAACCATCACTATTTAAAATTTGTTCAATATGCATGTTTAACCGATTCACCATTTTCAAATACAGACCTAAATCATTTGGAACATTGTTTTGTACCAATAAACCACAAGATTACCCTGTCAAATCTAGAATAATAGGGTACAACATACATGTCTCAATGTTCCCCAAATCTACATTGTATTATCTCACACCATCAAAACCAACGAATTGGGTTTCTAGAAAACACTACAGTTTAGCAAACATCAAAACACCATAAACGATTTTGTAGTCGGAAGAAGACTTTGATCCATGTTTAACAAAATCTTTACTCTCCAAAATCCATGAAAATC